>OY720189.1:6496204-7137408 GCA_963082885.1 Parascotia fuliginaria
TGGGACGTTGTTTACTGCGAATAAAAAATATTAAGACCCGGTTAAAAAACGTTTTCCCGGCTCGTGTACTGTTTTGGGTGATTAGTTAAGTGTTTAGGTGTATTTTCGTAAGTTTTTAACTACATATAAGTGTATTATAGTTTTAAATTCAACGAAAATCAGTAAGTCATTCTTTGTTATTTTATCACAAAGTGGGTAGATAGGTAACATTCAAACATTAAATTTATATTTGCTTTGTTTTCGTATAGTTTATATATTTTGCGTTTGTAGTAGTATAGGACGCTGATAGGTTTGTTATTTGAACTTATAAATTGTATTAATAGTTTTTATTTAAACGAGATTACTGCATATTTTTCTTTCGAAAGTAGGTAGGTATCGTTTCGACTTTGTTCATATTTTAGTCTGTTTTTGTTGTAGTTTTTATATATTTTGCGTATTTATTAGTAACAGGTCGTTCATAGGTTAGTTAGTTTTGTTAAACAAATATGTCAAAATACATGGGCGAGCCCCCTGACAGTGGGGGGAGGGAGTTTGTAACACCTACGGCGAAACGCTTGTTCAGTGACATTTCACCTACATTTGTTTCTCCCTTAGAAGGAGCCAAGCGAGTGCAAACAATGAACTTAGGCAAGGATAGCTCAATTTTAAACCTAAGCGATAGCAGTTCAGATAGGGACTATTGTTCGTTAGTAGCTCAGGCGACTGATTATTTGGCGAAAATTAATGAATTAGTTAACGATCAGGGATCTCGTATGAATGTAGCAAATAAAACGGCAATAATGGATTTCACTCAGCGCATTACTAGTATAGTTTCTTTGTTAGCGATAAAGTCGTCATGTAATGAAACTAAGTTAGCAAATATCGAGCGCGAATTAGATAATGTAAAAAACACTCAACAAACATTATCGAAACCGAACCTCGAGCATAAACAAACGTATGCGGACAAGTTAAAACTGCGTGTACCACCTAAGTCGGCAGCCACGGTTCAGTCACCTCTGTCGTGTGTTGTCGCCTATCCGACCACAGAGCGATCAGCTGACTTTGCGTCATCTTCAGCAACCAAACAAGCGCTCATGAAAGCGATTAAACCTAGTGACGACGGTTTTCAAATTGTCGGCGTTAAGAAGACCGCAAAGTCAGGTGTCGTGTTACGTGTCGCTAATGAAAAGCAGCTACAGAAACTGCAGTCCGTAGATGCTATTAAATCTGTAGGGTTACGTTTGGAGAAACCGAAAGGACATAGGCCTCGTATACTTGTTAAAGATGTCCCAATTACTATGGAGGACTCGGCATTTATAACTGCCTTATATCGTCAAAACATCAAAGACGAAATGGCACTTATGGAAGAGGATTTTGTTAAGAGCACTAGAATCACTCGTAGGCGTAAATTAGATAATGGTCGTAAATGGATAGGCTTAGAAGTAGAACCTGCGGTTAGGAACCATCTGGCCACTACTAAAGATAAGCTTTTTATAGATTGGGCAACTTGTAGGTTTATTGATGACGTTGACATAGTGCGTTGTTTGAAATGCCAGCAGTTTGGCCATATATCTAAATTTTGTACAAGCAAAACACCTGCTTGTGCAAATTGTGCTGGGGAACATGATACTCGAGCTTGTCCCAACAAGAACACCCCAGATTTTAAATTTAGTTGCATAGCCTGTAAGAGATTTAAAAAACCTAGCGATCATCGTTGCGGCTCTCAACAGTGTCTTACTTATAAGCTTAAGCTAGAACAACTTATTTTAAGCACTACTTACTAATAAACCAGTTAGTCACAACACTCACAACTAATAGTTAGAAATGGCAAATCTTGTTATAGGACAGTTGAATCTACATAACGATAGGGTGGCAACATCAGAGTTAGATCGATTAGTTTTGGAACATAAGCTGGACATTGTTTTAGTACAGAAGCAATATCAACTTTTTCATTTGCGTAGGAAAATTGTGCAGCTAAATGGCAGATCACGAGCTGGGATATACGTATCGAGTTCTAATTTTACTGTAACGTCATTGTCTAATCTTATGACGCCACACTGTGCAGTTGCGGAGGTTACATCCTCGTCCTGCAGGGTTTATGTCGTGAGCTGCTACTTCCAATACTCCCATCCTGTCGCTCCTCACCTACATCATTTTCGCCACGTTTTGCGGTCTCTTGCAGGCCACAAAATTATCATTGGCGCCGACGTCAATGCGTCATCTACGCTATGGTATGGCAAATATAGGGCAACTGATAGGGATCGACGCAGTGCTGTCGAAGATTTCATTGCAGAAATGAATCTATTCATACACAATACCCCTGATGCACCACCTACTTTCTGGAGCCCAATGGGCGAATCTTCTATTGACGTCACACTTTCTTGTGGAGGCGTTCGTATTGATAGGTGGCGCGTTCTGCCGGACGCGTCGTGTAGTGATCATCAGTTAATCGTGTATGAATTCACTACTAGAGTGGCGCGGGATCCTCAAGATAATGCTGCTAGCTTTAGATATAAAACTAGAGGGGGAAACTGGGAGCTTTTTGGTACTCTTTTTGGTATGCATGCTAAAGACTTCACTCGTAACGAGCTGTCTGCACAAGAAAGTGCTGAGACCTTATCAGATACTTTTACCTATTGCGCTGATGTTGCTTTTGGCCGAAAATCTGTCACAAGCACTCGTAGATGTGATTGGTGGAATGATTATTTAGCTGAACTTCGTAGATGTTACCGTAGGGCGCGTAGAAAGGTTAATACCATTAAGAAACGTAACATATCGGGCGATACTTATAACAACGCGCTTATTGCTCTTAGGGTTGCCAGGTCACGTTACAGAGCTGCTGTTGAAAAGTCTAAAGGTAACTTGTTGCGTAAAATAGTTGATAGGCTTGATAGGGAGGGTCCATGGTCACCTATATATCATGAATTCAAAGCTAATAGATCTATTGAACTTGCTTACATAGGAAACATAAAAATCAATAATGCTCATTCTATAGGTATAGATGAAACAACTAAATATCTTTTGCATACTCTTATACCTAACGATCGGCCGGAGGACGACACTGAGTATCACCAAGAGATCAGACAATGGGCTGCTGTACCGCCTGTGTCGCCTATGTCAGACCTACCATCAACTGACGAGTTTATTAATATTGTTAGATCTCTTGGTGATACTCATCTCCCAATTACGTTACTACCATCATTAGGAAAATTGTTAGAACGTCTCGTAGTTCCTAGGCTTTTACCGGGAGGGGTAAAATTTAGTGATAACCAATTTGGCTTTACAATAGGTAGATCAACAGTCGATGCAGTTATATCTGTTAGGGAAACTGTTACTAAATCTGTTTGTCAATACGTGATAGGTATTTTCTTAGATATTTCTGGTGCCTTAGATAACGCATGGTGGCCAATATTACTTATGAAATTAAAATCACGAGGTTGTTTTAGTAACATATATTCGCTAATTTATACATATTTTATGCATGGCACAGCTAAGCTAAAACTTAGTCACCATGCTGTGTCGAAGCCACTGACTATGGGATGTCCTCAGGGATCAGTGCTAGGGCCGTATCTTTGGAACTTAGGGTTTGATGATTTCCTTTCATTGCCATTACCAACTGGCTGTACATTAACTGGATATGCTGACGATGGCCTGTTACTTATACAATTTAATACCAGGGCTGGATTAGAGGATTTAGCGAATAAATGTTTACGTCTAGTCTCTGACTGGGGAAAACGTAACCGATTATTGTTCGCTCCTCACAAAACTTTTCAGCTTCTTTTAAAAGGAAATCTGAAAACACCACCTCGAATAAAATTTAATAATATTAGCATTAAAAGTAGGGATTCAGTTTGTTACTTAGGATTCATATTAGAAAGGAAACTTTTCATTTGTTAATCACATCACTACAATTGGGGAAAAATCTAAAAATAGTTTTTACGCTTTAACTAGAATATCAACAACAACATGGGGTCTTTCTTGTAATACTCTTAAAACAATTTATAGTGCTACTTATTTAGGAAGTATGTGTTATGGGGCGCCTGTATGGGCTGATAGGGCAACTATAGGTGCTGTAAGGCGCAAATTGCTTCAAAGTCAACGTCTTGCGTTAATATTTCTGTGTAAGGCATATAGGACAGTTAGCACTGAGGCTTTGCCAGTACTGGCAGGTGTTCTTCCGGTTGATCTTGAGGTTCAGAGACGAGTGGCTATGTATTATACAACTCACGAAGGCATGAATAGTGACTTCTTACAATCGCGCGATCGCCAGAAAATCATTAGATTATTTAAAGAAGAAAATGAAGTTTATAGGAGTCTTAGAGGCGAATGGCAGCAGCGCTGGGATACTTCAACTAAGGGGCGCCACCTGTACCAGTTTTTTCCATCAGTTGTAAAGCGGTTGGAAGGAACATGGATAGAGGTAGATCACTGTGTCGCCCAATTTCTTACGGATCATGGTAACTTTAAGAGCAAACTATTTTCGTTTAAGTTAGTTGATTCGCCGAGTTGTCAGTGTTCCAATCAAGAACAGTCTGCTCATCACATTCTTTGGGAGTGTAGTCTTTGGCGTAAAGACCGCGAAATAATGTTAAATAGTTTACAAGTTACATCAGGACCAGTTTATTATGAGAATCTTGTGTCATCTAGGGTGAATATCCGAGCGTTTAAGCGTTTCTGCCATACATATTACTGGAATCTGATATAGCTCACATAGGTCCCTTAATATTACGTGTCCGTGGTGCTCTCTTTTAATAGGTCATAATCCTATACAGATTAAATTTGTCACCCGCTTTGCAATGGAGGGAAGTGGACATTTTATTTCCAACTCCTCCTCTTACTTCTGATTAAATTCGTTGCGGGGTCCAAGACAGTAGGTTTAGCAGTCCCCGGGACTCCCGAGTGTCAAAGCTCGGTGTTTCTTCTTGGATATCACTGTTAATCCTGGCTTACAGGAGTCACAGTGATGGGCATGTGGGTGGGATTGTCCCGTTTGCCATGAAATACGCTTACCATCATTTTTATACCGTACGTGTAACAAAAACCGTGTTGTTTATTTAGTAATGTAGGTAACTATGTAAACCCCTTAATATTAAAACGTACATGGAATATTTTTTCATTATACAGTAATTAAATACCCTTTTACAGATTACTTCTTATATAAACACTAATTATATATCTTTTATTTTTTAAATTAAACTTCTTAAATTTTATACATAAGCTACTGGCCGTTTTAATTTTAACACACCGCTTTTTAAAAAACAAAAGTTACTTTACAGTCTTTTTTTTTTTTAATAGCTTAGTTGTTACGGAGTTTGCCGTAAGTCACGGAGGCCTTTACATCTATCCAATTTATGGGTATTATATATCCAGGATATGCAGCCTACACAACTATTTGTATGTTATTATAAATAATTGTTTCGTGTGGGAGTTAAGTCGCAAGGTTTTTAGGAGGTCGGCTTTTACGTTTGGCTTACCAAAACTAATACGCCCCGTGAACATTATTTTAAATTCTTTATGGCTTTATTGATATTTTGTTTTTAGTTTGATTATATTATATGATGCAGAGTAGAATAGTAAAGTATAAAAGCCAAAGACTTATCTGTGAAATGTAACTTGCAAGGTATGTTTTTTAAGTAAATAGACTTTCTTTGTTTGAAATATTCATTATTTTACTAGTAAATTGTTTTTATTTTAGTACATTTTCACAATTGGTTCGCTTAAGATTCGGTTAAGCCGTCCAAAAACAACATGGTTTATGTTACACAATTTTTTATACTTTTATATAAAATTAGTGAGTAAATAGCTTGTAATTAGGCAATTAGGAAATAATGCAGAGGTTGTGTAAACCTTCCCTCTGGGCAAAATAAATACATTTTCTTTTTTTTTTCTTATATATTTTTGTCAAGTAAATGTTTTTTCAATCTAAGTAATCCGTAAACTTAGTTCTATATAGTTTGAAAATGCTGCCAATTTTTATAGCAGGATAATATGTTATATTAAGTATGGTGTATTAATTGATTTCATTCGTATTTACAAATCAGTTTTAATTTTTGTCCTAAAGGAGTAGGTATGTACTGTTTCCATCCCAGTAAATAAGCATCTAGATGTTCCAAATTCTAGTTAAATTTACTGCTACTTTTCTTTTTAGAATAACCCTAATACTTAAATTTAATGGATTATGTATTTATTATTATTTATTTATATATATCGGGAAAATTGTCGTTAATTTTTGCGCATTGTATTCTAAATTATTGTCTGAGCGATTTATGCATTTCCCACATTACCTTCGAACATTGTAAATATACCTATGAGGTCTCAACAAAGGAAAACACAGGTATTGTTAAAAATAATATGTAATTTTGATTGTTGGTAATCTTTCATCACGCGGTGCTAAAAAATTACTTTTGCATACTTTGAAAGAACGGGACGATCAACTCCATAAAACATGGCGTCCAGTTAATTCAAGCTAGTAGGTAGATAAAATATTGATGTACATGTGTACATCAATATTTTATCTTATCATAGCTTAAATTTATTTTATAACACATGATTAAATAGATTAAAATAAAAATAATGTGAAATTGTTATTATTGGTAATCTTTTAGGCGATCACGTGGTGCTAATAAGTTACTTTCACCATTAAAATAAAGGTTGGAATAGATAGCGGTCGGGGCGGGCGGACGACGACGTAAAGTAATTGTAGTGTAGTTAATAGAAGACGGCGTGTCGCCATATCGCGCAATCCGCTGTCTATTCCAACCTTAAATATTATCCGTCCATATGATACGTACAATAGCTACAAGCTATATAGGTAGATATAATAATGTACATAATATGATTGCTCAAATTTAGAAGAGAGCGTGGCTTAATACATAAACAACGTAACTTGAAAAATATGTTTACGTCAATATACATGATCAAAAATTGTAAATAAACGTATCTTTTCAGGTATTTTCATTAATTTGCTTTTGGGCTGCATTATAGAACTTAAAATATTTTTTTATTATCGACAGCTTTTCAATATTTTTTGACAACTTTACTAGTAAATATTTTCTTTATCTAAAAGGTTTCCAATAATTTTCAATTTGCCCTGTATAAACTTGTAAAATAAATATTCATATTATCTGTATAAATTCAGGTCTATAATCATCAAACGGCTGTTGTCTTGCGCTAGTTCCTTTACTCGAAATGTATTTAAGTATTGTATAATTGTAAAATACTGTAAGGTTATGTAAATTAAATATAAGATAATACAACGAACTTATCTAGTTATATGTGTTAGTAAATAGAATTTTCACTTTCTATGTGTATAAAAATCTCGAAATGTATGTAAATATTGTAAAATTGTAAAATACTGTAAGATAATGTAAATTAAATATAAGATAATACAATGAACTTATCTAGTTATATGTGTTAGTAAATAGAATTTTCACTTTCTATGTGTATAAAAATGTAAAAAATACAAAAACAATAAATGTTTTAAACTTAGGTGTAAATATATGTGCGCTGTAAATAGCTAAATGGTGCGTTTTATTTTCTTTAATAAGATCGTGATGAACCTTATCTCCTTCCTACATAAACACACGACAACCAATACAAACATAAATGTAGATTAATACATAATAGTTGGTAAGCGTGTCAGCAACTGTATGACACTACTCCGAGATGTCACGAACTTTGAGGCCATGGTTACAAATCTTACGTTATTTGAGGTAAAACAACACTTCAAATAGAAATTGAGACTTATTTAAAGGTACATTCAAACCCGTTCTTTCATTAACATCCAATACATGATCGTCATCGTACCAGCCGAAAGAGGTCCACGTACAGGACTACGAACATTACATTTAGGTAAGTAAGTGTAGATGTCGCGTTAAGGCATGCGCTATGACTCGCTCTACACATGTTGAGTGAGACAAATTCACATTTCTTAACTTTCAAGATTCGACTTGGTGGGAATATTGAGTTGGAATTCAGGGAGGTATTGAGTCAGTCAAGCGTGAAGAGACAGGGTATAAAGTAGGCATCGTGCTATCAAACCATTGAGGTGTTATCATGAGTATTTCATAATTATTGGATATACAAAGTATAATAAAAGAAAAAAATGCAGAACTAAGTAGATTTACGTTTTTCATACACTTTGTGAGCCAAAATTACCATCAGATGACCGGAGATGGAGTGGATAAACTTGAAAATTAACGAAGTTTCGTGGTTATCGTTTTTTTATCTTTATCTAGAACAAGAAGATTTTAAGCATATTCTTATAAGGTATACTAGCACTAACAGATATGTGATACTAAAGAGTCTAAGGAATCAGTGAAACGGAAGGGTATACCTCTCCGTTTAACTAATCAATGTCGACTTTGATACTAGAGAGTCCAAGTGCTTTGGCTCTATAGGGCTCCAAAATATCCTAACCATATGACAAAATAGACACTTACATATAACATCAAATAGGCGTTTATCATTATACTAGCTTTCCGTGACGCGGTTTCACCCTCGTCTTTGCTTACTGATCTGCTCCCGTCGCCAGTAGCGTGATGTTACATAGCCTATAACCTTTCTCAAGAACTGGGCTATCATACGTAAATATAATTGTTCAAATCCGACTGGTAGTTCCAGAGATTAGCGCGTTCAAACAAACAAACTGTTTCGCTTTATATAATATACAGGTATTTTACATTCATACTTATAAATCAATGATCTATAAATAATGTATAGAGCACTGAGCTATCCCAATTACAGAACATATTTATGTAAAACAAGTTGTGTTGGATTGACGCGTGGCTTAGTCGATTTCCGTGAAACGGTATCCTGTTGTTCAGTTTGTGAGGGTGGCTACACCGAGTCAGTGCGGTTTTAATTGGCTTAGCACTGACTCTTTAATTTAAGCGTGAAATTTCAGCCTCAGCCTAGTGGGAAGAGTGTTTTATAAATTGTATTCATAAATTGTTAGAATTAGAGACAATTCTGTTCCTTAAATGAAAGAAGTTTAGGTTAAAACACTATCTGTTTCCATGGTTATAGTAAGAGGTGATTAAGAAATACCAAGAAGGAAACGAACAATAGCGTTAACTCTGTACCAACCAGACGCAGTGATTATGATAAACCTTTTTATGAAAGAGGCCTATGTTCAGCAGTCTGCGGCCGTTAAATGTCCTTCATGTCTGAATCGATTACAACATTACCTAGTTATCTACAAGAATAAATGAAACGAAAACAAAAATAATTTTAGAGATCTGAATGGCATACTGTATACCGAATTTTTCATAACTAGCTTCGTACAGCGCGGATTTACCTGCATCTTTGGTTACTGCTCTGCTCCCATCGTCAGTAGCGTGTTGTTACATATCCTATAACCCTCGTCAAGAACTGGGCTATCATACGCAAAAAAAATCAAATCCTAATAGCAGTTTCAGAGATTAGCGCGTTGAAACAAACAAACTCTTCCGCTTAATATAGTCGTAATTGTAATAGGTAGGATAGTAAAAAGCTTTCGGCGTCATTCAATTTTGGCATACCAACATCCGAAAATCTATTTAGTAAATACAGTGGTAATGCAGCAAAAACAAAGCCAAATAAACTTTGTATTTATGGCGAACGCAACAGGCAGTCTGTTTACCTCCTCCTAGTGTTTGTTGCCCCCCCAGGGGGAGTCAATAGTTCCACTCTTGTAGGTAAAGCTTTTATTGTGAGCTACGCGGCTCAAATTAAATTACGAGTGTTTAGTCGTTTGAAATATTATTTAAGGAGTTTATTTTTCTAGTTTTGATGTGATTAGTTTTTCGTTAACAAAAGCTAATTGTAAATCTTAAGTTTATAGTTAAAACATATAACGAACGTTAACAGAATTCACGTAAATTTTCGAAAAAGAAAACAATGTTCGTGTTCCATCATCATCATCATCATCATATCAGCCAAAAGACGTCCACTGCTGGACATAGGCCTCCCCCAATTTTCGCCACCGTGGCCGGTCGTTTGCCGCCCTCATCCATCGGTTGCCCGCCACCCTTATAAGGTCGTCGGTCCACCTTGTGAGGGCGGTCTGCCCACGCTGCGTCTTTCTAACTAACTTCTAACGTTTTTCCTTTGTTTTATACAACTTTGGTTGCAAACAAGCATACGGTCCATCTGATGGTTAGTGGCAAACGTAGCCTATTGACATGACTGTGTTTTTTAAGCATTAAGTAATAATGCTTAGAAAACACAACCAAGCCGTTGCCGACCACGGAGAAAGGGATATGGAAGGAAAAGAGAAACGGAAGAGCACCGAGGGGCTATTTGGGTTGCTGGCGCTCTCACTCACCGAGCGAAACACATTAGCATGAAAACTAATATTCTTACGTGGATCTTCTATGAGAGGGTACTACTTCTCTGGTCTATCATGCTGAAACCAGCGTGGATCTACTAACGTAAAATTCAAAAAAAGTGTTTAATATGTACTTAAAAATTAATTAGTGTACGGCTAAGTATTGATAGACTGTTAGTTGAGCAGAAAAATTAGTGAAGTACCTACATTCAAATAAATAAAGTATACAGTAAAAAAAATCGTTTGTAATAAAATATAATCAAGGCATATACTTGTATCTTTGATTTAGATATAAACAAAATAAATTACACAGCAGGTGTACAAAAGATATGAAAAAAAATTAAGTCCATAGAAAAAATATTAAGTAAGTAACAAAAAGTTTATACGCCCTGCCGGACATAACCAACACTGATGTTTGACAAAGCACTCTTTGCTAGCTTAATTCTCGTAAAAGAAATGAGAAATGTCCAATAAGCTCTCTGTAGTTTTAAAAGGCATATAGCTGGTAAGATAGGTTTGTATTGTATTCCCATTTTCCATTGTGAATTAAAAATACACATAATTTACAAGTCCTCTGTGCTCAAAGAAAAATATTTTATTAACTACATTTTTATTCGCACAAAAAATTGTACAGGGAATATAAAATTTTGGTTCATGTCCGTTAAATCCCTGTTTTGTTTCAGTTCGCAAGCTTTCAGCTTTCACGGGCTTTCACCGCTTGTCTGTTGGATAATTAAAGTATCGTTGGGGTGACCAGTAGTCCGTCTGGCCCGGGTATTAACAGGGGGAGCGTGTAAAATAGTCCACGGTTTTGTAATTGTTTGAACAGCGGGATAGTTGGGTGTTGGGAGGATCGGTGTACTGTTGTGATTCACTCTATTTAGTATGTAGTTGCTTTCTTTCGTATAATGTTTGTTTTATTAATTTTACAAATTAATGAAACTGACCAATATCAGTTTCATTAATTTGTTTTATATTTTATTATAATATACCTACCTGTTATTGGCACACAAATATATAGCTAATTATTTTAAGCATCAAAGTAGTGCGCCATTCCATACAAAGTAGTGTATAGTTTAGTTAATATATTGAATAATCATCACCTTTGTCCATTTATTGTACATATGATAAAGCCTTTCGTCTCTTCTCAACCTCATTACACCTAGAAGGTTTTTGGACGAGACTTGGCAAGCGTATTATAAAAGTTTGTTGGCTCTTCCGCCGATATCGTGGTTTAACTGCTATCATTAGGTTTACTAATTACGCGTCATGTAAGTATGTATAAGTAGATTGTTTAGGTATATTTCCCTAGTGCGAGTGTGGATGATGGCGTAAACACTATTCGACGGCTTAATTTTTTTTCTATTTTCACTATATATTATCATGTACAAAATACGTAGTAGTATAACTCATTAGAATGTTCGATTTTATTTTGTGACACTAACACCTAAACTACTTAGCAATTCTATTTAGAAAGTTCATTGCATACAGGTATTAATTTCGTACCTTTAGATAAAAAGTGAGTCGAGACGTTGTTGGCAGGGCAACGACCTGCGAAATAAGGGGTGTTTCAATGAAAAGTTCTTCTTTATCTTAGAGGGCTATGCGTGGCTTATATATACACGTAAGATGTATGGTTCGGCAAATACAATAACGATTTTCTCTTTTTTCTCTCTTTTTTCTCCTGTCAAAAACAAAAGAACTTAATTTCGGCATACCACTATCAAAATTTAAAACCACACTCAAAATTGCCATCAACTAAACTCAAAACTCAATTTTTATTTTTTTAATTACATATATAGTTTCCTTTAGTAGTTAGTTATCTAATTATATGTTTCTTTTCATAATTTTTATTTAATTAAAATATGTTCAATTTCTGTTAGTAATATTTTATGTAATACATAGATTTAATTAATTATTAATTGTTACCAATATTTGCATGATGTGGTCTCCTCTAATTGAAGGAGTACATTGAAATATATTTGTGTCCTATTTACTTTTAAGTTACAATTGTGTACATCCTTTGTTGGAGATCCTCAAATATAAATAAATAAATAAATAATAAAGTGTACAACTAATTGTTATATTGAAAGCATCACTTCGTTTTCTTCGCGGTGATCTGTACATTCACACTATTGGTTTATATGAGGCGTTAATCAGCCCGTATTTAATCGATACAGGCGACTGTTAAAATTGAATAGATATACTTGATGATGTTTCGTGGTTTTACAGTGGTGATTGGTAGCTACCGTCCCAAAAATATTATATATAAATGTAATAGGACTACAGCAACTAAAGAGATTTTTTTACGTTTCTCTTAACAGATTGAAGCACCTCCATCCTCTCCCTTTTCATCCAAAACGACACGCGTGGAACTAAACACCCTTTCACCTTTCACAGTGGAATCTAAAGGGTCTCGAACCAAACGATTTGGCACTTCATACATTTGTCGCTCAATTAAGGCCTGGAACTTCGTACCAGCGCATGTGTTCCCATCTAATTATGATTCTGGGTCCTTTAAGCGAGGCGTGAAATAGCATCATACTTAGCCACCATAGTCAAGACCACCATACCAGTAGTCTGGCTTTTGGAATAGTGCCCACCACTCCTGGATTCCATTGTCTGCTTACCTCTCTGGTCTGCACTGACAGGCAAATTGGAGTCACTTTGGTGGTAGGCTTATAATAATAACAATACCAGCCTGTTTACTGTCCCACTGCAGGGCAAAGGCCTCTTCTCACATTGAGAAGGAATGAGCATTAATCACCAAGCTTGCTCAAGGCGGATTGGCAATTTCAGACTTTTAAGTCCAGGTTTCCTCACGATGTTTTCCTTTACTGTCAGTCAGAAATATCCAAGATAAATTTAGAAAGTACATATGATTTGAAAAATCACATTGGTACTTACCCCGATTCGAACCCACTACCTCGTGTTTACGAATCGGGTGCCTTATACACAGGGCCATTTCAGTAGGCTTAGATATATAAAAAAAAAAAAAATCCATCATTATACGTATACGTATACGTGTATGCAACATATATACACATCGCACTGGCGACGGGAGCAGATCAATAATCAAAGATGTGACTTAACTCGGGTGAAACCACGCGGCGGAGAGTTAGCGTAAAATAAAAGAGTAATAATCCTTCGGATAGTAAGCTAGTCGAAATAAAACCAATATTCAGTGTAGTGCCATTGATATAGAGTATAAAATTTGGTGCAATATCGGTTTTTAATTTAAATAGAACTGTGAATATTCAAAGTTATATCATATCGCCGTTAGTTATTATGTACGCTGACGGTTTGTTTACATAAAAAGGTCTTCGTGCCACAAACACGTCGCAGGGACAAAATTGTCGCCAAACAGTGTCGAGTATGAATGTTTCTGCTTCAAATATCTGTAATTGTGCAAGAAACACCAACAAGAAATAAATATAATTATTTTATATTTATTTATACCATTATAAATACCAATGCTTCTATTGATTAATTATAAAATAATTGACTGCCTTCGTAGTGCAGTGGTAGCGCAAGCGACTGCTATGCACGAGGTTGTGGGTTCGATCCCCACACGGGACAAAACTTTGTATGATCCATAAATATTTGTTCCGAGTCTGGGAGTACTTTGTGTACTTCAATAGTATGTTTGTAAAGTCCCCCGCGACACAGGGCTTGTTTCCTAGTGCTGGAGTTGTCTTTGAAAGAAAGGAGTCTTTTTCTATATAAGAGCATTGCTCTTGTTGGTGCAGTTATTTCTACTTTCTTCTATTGAATGCAATTTCCTTAATTTATCACTTACCATTAGGGTGAGCTGCATGCTTGTTTGCCACCAAAGTTGTGTAAATAAAATATCGACATAGTCTGGTTGACGCACGACCGAAAGAACGGAGTTTCGAGCGCCGAACAAAATAAATTACAACGAAACGCAGATATTGGCAATATCGCAAATATTTTTTTAGTCGAAATAGAAACTTGATCAATTCTTCGTGCGTTGCCTACCTTGATACTATGATATAGCTATAGAGAGCTATTAAACTCTTTATCGCTTTGCAATGCAGGGAAGTAGACCTTTTTTATTTCTAACTCATCCTTCTTACTTCTGATTAAATTCGTCGCGAGTCCCCGGAACGAATACGTTAACAAAATTAAAGATACCATTAGAATGCTTAAACCTAAGCCGTCGGAACACAGACATTCGCGCAGTATATTCGTTCACACAGATTTACATTCCTGTTCACACGTTTTCGTGCGCGTTGATTTAGTTAGAAAAGCATTGCAACAACCCTATGAGGGCCCGTATGTAGTCATAGAGAGAGGAGCGAAACATTTTTTAATACAAATGGGGGATAGGCGAGTAAGAGTTAGCATAGACAGGTTAAAACCTGCTTACGTAGTTAACGAGCAACTCACCACTCCATTGGACTAAAAGGTTCAAGTAACTAGTAAGAATACAAGAGATAACAATGTAAAAGTAAATAATGCAGACAAAGTCGCCGCAAGCAGTGAGTGTAATCAGTATGCCACACGCAGTGGTAGGGTGGTAAAAAAACCCGTAAAGTTTAGCCTGTAAAGTTTATACACTATTACTTATACATTTTTTTTTACACATGTACAATGATAAATTTTTAATATATACAATTTTATTAATGTTTTTTAATATACATTTTTTTATAAATAATGTAAATATGATAATCATAACCACTGAGCCATTGGTGAAATGATTGGCATATGGAAGTGTGTAACACACCTAACAGCACTAATGCATTTTATTATGGCGAAATATTATTATGCAAAATTGCAAATACATGTAAAATTTTGTAGTAATTGACAATATTAGGCTTGGTATTTTACTAAATAAATTAGGCAACATTGCTTAATGCATCTTTTTATTTTAATATTCGGTATAGTGCTGTTGTCAAGTAATAGCAATATTGTTAAATATTGTTTTAAATTTTAAAGTTGTGTGGTGTTTTTGTAAAACATGGGTTATAATCAAAGTAAACCGCAACAAACCAATGTAGCCCTTGCCTGCAATCTGTGTCTAACGAGGCAATTGGGCAGAGGATGGCAGGCCTAGAAATGGTTGTAATTGGATGCATAATCACTTTGGCAATAGTGGTATTAGTATTCTTAAGAAGTCATTGTAAACAGCGGGTTCGGAACTGGTTCCAGAAGGAAGCTGCTGGGGTCGGTTGGGTTCCGCCGGTAGTGAAGGTTCACACCGTGCAACCAACTAACCAACCAACTACAACGCGCCAGCCCGACGTATATTAATTAGTGTGTATTATAACATAAGAAATTATGTGTGTTAAATTCATGTGTGTTTTTAGTGAAAATGGCGTAAAAGTTTTTGTAGAGAATATACTAGTACAGTGTATGACACAAAATTAACATTACTATTTTATGAATTGTAATAAAGTTAAAATAAAGGTAATGCAGTTTAAAGATTAATAGTAACTATAAAATTGTATAATGGGGATTTATATTTTATTTTATAATTCTTTTCTTTTAGAAAGGGGGGGCTACTGTAGGGACACACTACTACAGTATGCAAACGTTGCATATAAATTATGCATATTATGTAACAACACTATAGGCACCTACGCGCGGCTGCGACCGCCAGTAAGTTAGCCTAAGTTAACAGTCGCAAATAAACTTCAACGGTGATCGGTTGTTTCATTTCATGTTCTATCAGGACCCTATTAGTGACGCATATAACGACTGGGATAACAGTCGTTAAAGTTCAATGTTGGGTAGGGTTAATGTATTGCAGGATTCCATAAATAAATAACTTCATGATAAAACCATACTATAATTTCCTGGTACCAGATTAATACAATAAATACATAATAATACTAGTGCACTACTTGACTGAGGGGAGACGACTGGGGAGCCAGGGCTCGCCACACAACAGCAGGCTGTTGTGTGTACGTTCCCACATAGAATTGCAACGCAAGCACAATGTGTCGCCAAGCCGCTACAGTACAATTACTGCCAATAAAATATGGCAGAATAAGGACACAAAAATATTTAACACAAGTCGTTTGCTAGGTCGATTAGGGGTGTGTCAGATATTTTTTGCACGCTTTGATCTGTCATTTCTATACGAGTAGTCACTGCCAAGTGTGAATTCACACTAGTTCAATTTATTAGTTCGATCGTCGAACTACTGACATTTTTCTCGTTTGTTCGACTGTGAAGCTTATTTTAATCGAGAAACAAAAAACATTAAAATAAAAATTAAAAACGCTTGTTTAAACAAAAATATTTATATATTTTTTTAAAATTTTTGTTTTGTTTTTTGTTTCTCCAATAAAATAAATTCGACGGTCGAACAAACGAGATTAAAAAATTCTCACTAGTTCGACTATCGAAATAATGAATTGACTACTGATAATGATTCGAAGATCTTGCAAGTAGTAATACCTAATATATAAATAATAATAATATACATATATTAAAGTTTTTAAGTACATTGTTGGGAAATGAAAAAATAATGAGTACCTATTATTTTTATTTTTGAGAAAGTTTTTTAGAATTTAGATACAAATTATGTTCCTGCATGCAGGTTAGTTTTGCTGACTGACTATGCTCTGAGAGGTGAAACGTAGGTACCGATCCACTTTTACTCAGTAAAACCGCGGAAACACAAAAAAAAAATTATTTCATACGTTACGGCGCAAACTTTTTGTTTTTGGGATTGATCCCATAGTAAAAGAAGACCTTCATAAGCATGATCAGACGTAACAAAATCATCTTGTACCTACAAGTGTTCACTAAATAAGTCTAATTTGAATTTGTATAATGAGTCTATTTTGATAAGAAAACAACTAATCCCCAGTTTCTGAAAGGCTGATCAACAAAAAATTAATTAATTCCCTGTTAAATCTCATGTGAAGTACCAATTTTGTTGCTAAAAGCATGAATATTTAGTTTAATTTGATGTAATTAGTTACTAATTGCCTTTGTGCTTTTAGCAACCCAATTGGATTTAACAGGTGATTAGTTAATTTTTCATTGATCAGCCTTTCAGAAACGGGTAAGTTTATTGAGTAAATTTTCATTAAACAATTCAAATATGCCAGTGTCATTGTTTATGAAAGTTAAAATTTACACAGTGGTTTAACACTAGCAGGTTTGGATTTGTTTTCCCAGTCTAATAATCAAAATTCTAATCAAAAGATGAGACTAGACTAGAGTAGAATTGAATTTGTTTTTTTTCTCATCGCAGACGGCCTTTACGCTAATAGAATAGATTAGAATAAAAAGTGTATGGAATTGACATAAGATAACGTTAGCATTGCCGTTAGCATAAGTCAATTCGATATACTTGGGGTGACTGCCAAAAGATTGATTTAAATCTTATCATAATTTGGGAATGACGGTTTGCCTTATTTTCTCAACAAAAATTAAATAGCAAGTAAACATGACGATAATAAAATTGTCAAAACCAATTATTTTTAAATTTAGATTCGTTAAGGTTATTTTTTGTTAAAAAATTATAACATGTTAAAGAAATTGTTATCCTTAAATATACATAATTAAAAAAAAATTGTATTTAAAGTAACGTTTATTATTGGTACGTATGCAATAGTGGTATGAAGTATAGGTATTCATAATGATGCAAACATACTAATTTACATTTTAGGTGCCTAGGATCAAGGACAATATCACATTTGCTACCATCGTCGTATTTTACTTTGTAAATGTGTAAATGTGAAGATTTTATGGGATACGTATACACATCTTCTTTGTTACTTATTTTTGAGCCGTAAATACGAATTCCATTGGGTTTTTCAACTCTAGTATCGATTTCAACTATGTCGTTGACAGTTGTCAATACATATCTGTCTTTTATTTTTGAGGAAACTATAAATCGTTGTAAATGAAGTACTCTACTATTATTCGTACTTGCCGTTATAAACGGATAATCGGGTTTTTCACTTAACTCAGTACGTTTAACACTTAGCTCTGTCGTGGCTTCAACTATTCTGTTTGCTACTTGTGCTAGCGGATTCTTTCCACTTCTCAGCAATCGTTTGATACAATATAGCTCATTCTCAAAAGGGTAAGCACTGAAAGAGGGTAAAGGTCCAAATCTTTTAACCTCTGCAGTGAAGTGGATTAAATTGTGCACGTTACTAGTAATGTAGTCCACCCCATACAAGTCTTTATAATGCTTGACAAAATCTTTTAGCAATTCTTCAGCTAATGGTAGCAAATGCTGATGACTTTCAGTTGAACAAATTGTAATACTACAGTACAACTTCAGAAAGTGTGAAAATACTGCGCTCGAAAGCACGTCTGGCAATATAATAATACTAAGATAGAACAAAAAAGTTCTATATTCAGATCCTTTTCAAAATGCCAGATATTCCAGACCTCGCATTGCTCGATGAATTTCAGATGGTAACTTGCACTTGTTCAAGAAATTTGTTACTATTTCAATGTCTGTAGCACGCCATTTCGTTAGAAATTTTCCGAAATTCCCATCACGTCATCCAACTAGAAGCCTCTTCATAATTCCTAGGTCAATCAAATGCAATGAATCACCAACTGGAAAATCCTTTACCATATCTATTGGTAGATTAAGTAAAGGAGAATCATTCTTATGGTGCGCTTGATAAAGTTTATTTCGAAACCCATAATTTGTTCTCTCGGAACAACTTGTATCAGGAAAAGTAACTGTGTGTGAATTATGAGAATATTCACCTACAGTAACACATTTCATGCAGCCGTGTCTTCCATTAAAGTTACAAACACCTGAAAAGGTAAGAAGAAATGTTATTGTGAAACAGTTCTATAAAATCAGGTATACAGTAGTGAATCAGTGCAACGTCAGCGCCTGCCACCATAAGATTCCTTTTGATTTCGTTTATTAAAAATGAATTTAACAACACACGGATCAATAAGAACTTGATTACCTTTTATGAAAGCTCTAGCAGGTAAGTCACAAATAAAACATCTGATCTTTACTGTAACTTTCTTCTTAGAAGTTTGCAATAGTGTAATTCCATCTTTCAATAAATAACTAACATCGGTGACAAAATCTTCTAAATAAGCTGTTAAATTCTTAGGTTTGCCAATTCCATAATAAATTTCAATAACTAAAGGTCTAATGTTAGGGTTTTCAGAAATGTTACAGAGTATTGGCCAAAATTCTTTCTTTGAGCTTTTATAAATTGGCAAGCCGTCAAAATTGAAATTCAAGGATATATTTTCTGGAACATCTGTCCAGTTTTCCAGCAGCAAGATTAAATTTTTAGTAATTCCGTTATGCCAATATTCGCCTCCTTCAATTTTTTTTATATTGACAAGTTTAGGTGTTTTTAAAATGGTTCTTGGATCCATAGGTAATATTTCTGGAATCAACTCATTCATAATTTTCGCGAGATCTTTTAACGCTATTTGATTAATATTCCTTTCAATAGCCCAAATTCTTATATTTTCACGAAATGTAGTAGAACGTTTTACATATTTATCAATATCACTGTCATCATCACTTTTGGCGGAGCTCGAACAAACACGATTTTGTTGAATATTGTCATTATTTATAATAAAAGAAGGTCCTACTTGATTTTGGTGACCTACGGAACCTTCTTTAATATCACTACAATTTACTTCGCACGAATCGCTTAGTTGTGCATTGACCGGATTCATAATAATTTTTGCTTGTTCCTTTGATATTTTTCGCCTGATACCTCCGGTTCTCGCCCTTGTTTTAAACGTTTTTTTTCAACATTTTGTGAAGCAAAATTCTGTACTTATTTTTACCTAAAATAATATATTAAATACATGTACAATGAAATCACAACATAATTTTGTTATAAGCATAATCTTATAATCGTCATACACACACCGTTAGGCAACACACGGAGTTAATGTATATATCGTGTATATAATATCAACACGTCTATTTTGTTGATGCTTTTGCCCAATATGGCCGACAGATGGTATTATAAATACAGTAAAATTGATGTTTAAACAGCTTTACGCATTACAATTACTCACGTGTATTTGATTAAAGAGCTGTTAGCTGTAAAACAGAACTTAGTAGACCTTTAAAAATGCTGCATTACATTGATTCACGTTAATGCAGTTCAGCAGCGCTAGGCTTTTACTTACCACTAATAAATGCTATTACACAACAAAGGACACTAAAATTAGCTTAAAGCTGTACAACGGATTTACGGTGCATTATAACGGCACAAGCTTATGCTATTAAGCAGCTTTAGGCATTATCTTACTACAATGCTATTGTAGACCCTAAGGCACTATAAACTGCTGAAAGCTGTACAGCTGCTTTGCGGTTTGCAACACTAAAACTACAGGCTTTACAAAAGCGTTTTGATATGCCATTATCCAACCGATATACAATATAAAGCATCAAAATGGTTTTGAAATGCCATTATAAAGCGTCAAGATGCTCGGTGAACTTATATAAAGAGCTAATACGGCTCTAAGTTCTATACAAGTTATCTACTCGTTTGTTAAAGTGCTTACTGTGTTACTTGGGCGTCTTTAAGACCTTCAATATTTTTAATATGTGTAGTAAATCTTGGTCTTTGTCCTTTGCTCTTATCGATACATTCTAATTTCACGCTTATTTCAGCTTGTCCCCACCTATTTGTGGCACGGCAAGCATAGACACCAGAATCAGTAGTTTTGGTACCAAGAATTTCGAGGACAACCATACCGAATGCATATACGGTGCGAATACGGTGACTGGCTTCAATTGCCTTTCCATTGTAGAACCATTCGATGATCATGCTTTGATCCCCGGTAGGTATAAGTGACGCCTCGTAATGGGCAATCTGTCCTTCACTGATATCTACGATATCTTGAAAGACAGTAGTGAATTCTGGTGCTCTACCAGTGTCATCGTCCAATTTCTGACCAGGCTCTCTTCGAAGAGATTCTTCGAGATTTTGAATCTTTTCCAATCCTTCCGTACCTTTAAGATGTTGAGTTCTTTCAATCAGATTTTCCTTGCTAGTACAGAATATTGTTGATGATGTAAAAGCTTCGCCTTTCTTGTTGTAAGCTTAACAAGTGTAAATACCGCTATCTCTTTCGTAAACATCAGTCACATCTAATGTTACAAATCCAAAATCCCTAGTCAGCTTAAACCTGGATCCTTGTTCTAACACTTTTCCATTAAAATACCATTCAATTTTAAGGTTTAGATCATTCTTTGGTTCGACTTGTCCTTCGAGATGAAGCGCCTGGCCTTCAATTAATTGTTGTTCTGCTAATGTCGGGGCTACCCATTCTGGTTTAGGATACTCGGCACCTGGCAAAGATGTTCTTCTCGCTTTGGCAAGTCTAGCCTCTTCAGCTTGCTCTACAGCTTCCAGACCAGCTTTACCTTGTGGGTGCTGTGTATCAAAGTATATGTTCTTATCTCCAGTACATCTCAAGGAACCCGATGTAGTTGCCGAACCCTTGCTATTAGTGGCTTTACATGTGTATATACCTGAATCTTCTTCATAGGTGTGTGTAATATCCAGAGATACGTAGCTGAAATCATATGTGCTTTTATATCTAGTGCCTGATGGCAAAGGCTTATTATTAAAAAACCATTCAATCTTAAGAGTTAGATCTCTGGATGGTTCGACGTTACACTCAAAATGAATATTGTCACCTTCTTTGCATAAAATGTTATTCAAGTGCGAAATAAATACAGGTGTTTCATAAACAGCCTCGGGTGTCTCAGGCTTTTCTGCCTTAGGTTGTTCTAAAGCACCGATTCTGTCTAATGAGGCGGGATGTAATGTTTCACCAAGTAGCCAGTGACGGTCTTCTATTTTGATGGAGGCTGTGGAAACAGCTTCTCCCATCAAATTTGTAGCTTTACATGTGTAAATTCCTGGGTCATCAATCCTTATGCTATTAATTGACAAAGTGACCAAACCGAAGTCGAATGTACTTTTCAGTCTGGATCCTGTAGTTAAAGACACTCCATTTTTGAACCATTCAATCCTAAGATTAGGATCCGTTCTTGGCTCTACTTGAGCTTTCAAATAGAGGTGTTGTCCTTCTACAAGTTTGTCATAGCTCTTAAGATGAGTTGTGAAAATAGGGGCCTGTTGGACTCCAGTATCTACAAACATTTCAGGTACTTTGTTCATAGCGGCCTCTTTGAGTTGAATTTGTTCCCAAGATTCCGCTCTCATTCACTCACTTGATCGACAATAGTAGATTTGGTCTTAACTTTAAGCGCTGTTGAAGAAACAGTACTGCCGGTGCGATTTATTGCTTTACACATATAAAGACCAGCATCTGCAGCAACTACTGAATTTATGTCCAGTGTCACGAAACCAAAATCATGCGTCGTGCGGAATCTTGAACCTGTAAAGGATAGATCAAAATTTTATTTTCAATAAAGTTATATATAGGTTCGTCCATTTTCACCAACTGTCTAG
Organism: Parascotia fuliginaria; assembly: GCA_963082885.1. Lineage (NCBI taxonomy): Eukaryota > Metazoa > Arthropoda > Insecta > Lepidoptera > Erebidae > Parascotia > Parascotia fuliginaria. The sequence continues at coordinate 6,518,918 of OY720189.1, forward strand.
AAAAGCCATATTTCATTTGGAGAACAAATCTTTTTTTACAGCCAAAGACACGTGAAAGTCGAATTCGACGAAGAACTAGTTTGAAAAAGCTTCAAAGTTATATGGCTTGTTTTTTAGGGCAGGTTTAATAATATGAATGTTCAGACTACCATATAGTTATAGTACCACATTTGTGTTACTTGGTGCAAATATAATATAGCTATTATGATGATTTTTTAAATTAAATGAATATGGGATAATTAAAAAGTAAATTCTCTAAGACACTAAAGTATTAACTTACCCATCTTTAGTTCTACACCATTAATGTACCATTCAAATCTTAAACTTGGGTCACCAACTGGTACTACGCGAGCTTCGTAGTGTGCGTGCTGTCCTTCCCAAAGTTCTGAAGGTCCAGTGAGCACTTGAGTGAAAATGGGTTTCTCAAACTCGTGTTCTGGCTCCTCGGCTCTCCTTCGTTGCGGTTGCTCCAGCTGCTGAATTTTCTTCATGCCTTCTGGATGTTGAGTGTCTACTTGTATAGCTGCTTTAGCTATTAATAGAACAAACATTACAGTAAATATATAAACATCGTAAAAACCTTTGAGGAATAAACAAAATTTTTAATTCTTTTACTATTTAGAATTACTTACTTTTTATCTTCATAGCAGCCGTAGTAACAGCCTCGCCAAGTAAATTGAAGGCCTTGCACATGTAGACGCCTTCATCTTCATCACGCACATGTGTAATAGCCATTGAAACATATCCAAAATCATGGGTCTTAGTAATTTTTGAACTGTCTTCAATGAGCTTTTCATTTCTAAACCACTCCACTTTAAGAGTAGGATCACCCACAGGAATAAGTCGGCAGTCAAAGTGAGCAGTTTGGCCTTCTTGTATGTTATCAATGTTTTGAAGAGGTTGTGTGAATACCGGCCTCTGCCGTGTGACTGGTTCTGGTATTTCAGGACGCTTAAACGGTTCCGCAGATTCCAGCTCCCTAATCTTTTCTAAGCCTTCAGGACGGAATTCTTTCGGAATCTCAAGATTCCGATATAATGCTACCTTTTGCGGTTACAGTCATGGATATAGCTGAAGTATGCACTTCAGCTTTGTCCCAGAGCATTTATTGCTTTTACTGAGTACTCTCCAGCATCTTCAGGGACGCAGTGTTGAATATCCAATGATACGTAACCAAAATTAAAAGTGATATGGAAACGTGAAGCAGATTGCAGGGTCTTGCCATTATGATAAAATTCTATTCTCAAGTTAGGGTCATGTACAGGCTCTACCTGACATTCGAAGTGAGCTGGTTGGCCTTCAAAAACGTGCGTTGTTCCACGCAACTCTGTTATGAACCTAGGTGGACTAATCTTATGTTCTTCGATTTCCATTCTCGTGTGATGGCCTTGTGCTTCAAGTTGTCTTATTTTCTCAGACCATTTGAATGTTGTGTATCCAAGATAATATTTCTGTGCCCTGAAATATTAATAAATAGTTAAGAAACAGTATTATTTGTAATTTTATATTATTCATTTGAATTGACACGTACCTGCAACCTTCAACGTGCATGTATTAACAGCTTCACCAAGTTTATTAGAGGCTTTACACATGTACGTTCCAGAATCTTCAGCATACGTGTACAAAATATCTAGAGCTACATAACCGAAATCATGTGTTGTTCTGTATCTATGACCAGCTCGAATCTTTTGACCGTTATGGAACCAATCAATTTTCAAGTCTGAATCATTAATAGGTTCGACTCTACACTCAAAGTGCGCGCGGTCTCCTTCTTTCAAATTTTCAAGACTTGTAAGAGCGGTCAGGAATACAGGTCTCTGCCCCGACTGTTCTACTTCTACTGGTTTGGGTCTCTCGTACTTTTCCAATTCTTGAATCTTTCTTAGCCTCTGTTCGTCAGATATAATCCCGCTTTGGCTGTAAAACAAATACATTCAATCACTTTTAAAAATTGGTATGTAGATAGATTTGGTGCCGGAGACGTACATAGGCTACTTTATATCACAAAAATCGGTCTGCAGACAAAACATCATCAACATCGTGGAGTATGTCGTCTATAATATATATAATAGTCTGGATATTTAATCTTCTTTCACACACAAAATAGGTACTAGGTAAATGTTCTTCAATTAAATTTAGCAATGAAGATAGCTTATCAGTTAATTATTACCCTGGAAAAGCACTTACAGTAAGCACATAATATTATTGTAATTAATAATATTATGTGAAATAATATTATTAATTACAATAATAATTCCCGAAAACAGCTAGTAGAATATTTGAATCCATAAAGTTAATTTTTCACTTGTCCTTTTCTACGTCAGTGTACTAAGGTCCAACATGTGTCAACCGGTTTGTGAGTAAAGTTAAGAAGGTTATCGCTATGTATGAATCCGTCGCTTTTTTGTATTCATTCGAATTCGGTCGGTTAGCCAGCCGTTGTTTACAAGTTTTGATTTTTGTTTATATCTTTTTAAATATAAAGCATTCCAAGCTGAAACTTTGCAATATATTAATTGTATAAATGCACAAGCTTTTGGTATAAATCCACTTGTATATTGACGTCAAAGTTCTGCCACCGTCATTTTGACTTTAGTATTATTATTCAATAGATCATGTACTTACACTTTTTGTGATTATTCTATGAGTCAAGCAGGAACGAAGACAGTTTTCAGTGAGCTTGTAAGTTTCATCATTTATTTGCTACGATTATTTTTCGATTTTTTAAGAAAGCGCGAATTCTTAAAAACTATAGATATTTTCTTAAATCTAATTTTGCACAAATAGGCACAAACGAAGGGCGGGCTACTCGATGTGCGTTTATTCTACAGTCGCACATATAATGGTTTTCGAGATACGCGATTCTGCAAAACATTACTCCAACAGGAAGTGGAATATCTCGAAAACCTAAAGAGGCACAAATTATATTTTCGGCGCACATTTAAGCACAAATGTAAGCTCTCTGGCGAAGTAAAACGTTTCTCTCTCCGATCATTCGTTTAGAATTTTCCTGCTAGAAAAACATTACCCTAGCAGGAATCGTTTTTTACGTATTATATCAAAACAACAAAACGCACAATGTTTTTTATGCGACGCACATTTACAGCAAATCAGGCACTAAGTATTCGTGCTACTCATATCACTCTAGGAGACACTTTCCTGCTAGGGTAACGCACACATTGAAGAGCCAGATAGAAAACTTTTCGAGCTTTATACACAGTACGGCCAGATAAAGATGTGAAAACAGATTTTTCTTAACCATGACGACATGCAACATCATATAGGTTTCAAAATTGGCATAGAAGTATTTAAATACGATTAACATATTGTCGTATATTCATTTTTTTTTCATTTTTACTAGTTTTTGAAAAAAGTCACATACGATATTTCACTTTGGGTAACACTGCAAGCAAATTACATTAAGTGTTAGATACTATACTATACGTGGAAAATTAAGTAGAATCACGCATTGTATGTTATACTTAAGATATTTTTCTATGTTTTGTCATTATAAACGTGTATTGTAACTAATACTTACTGTACTTAACTATGGTAATATTTTAACAGTTATGTCGTAAATAGCAGTATTATTCAGAAGCAGGAAATGATAGATGATAATTAAAATGAAACAGACTTAATATGCATGCAGTTTAATGAAAATTTAATTAAAATGAAATGTTTATTTTTTTTTTATTTTATTTATAACTTTATGCACAAAATTGTACAATGGTGGGCTTAATGCCAAAGGCATTTTCTACCAGCCAACCTTTGGGTGATGCAGAGATAAACGAAGTAGGTGCAAGTTAACTTCAAAGGAACAGATAAATATGACTATTACCTATACTTATACAAAAATACATATTATACTTAATACACATATACATACAATACATACACACATACAAATATAAATACACCTATAAATATTATATATATATATATATATACAATATATACATGTTACTGATGTGATGACTCTGCCAATCTGTCGAAGAGAATATCCCGTACCTTTTGTTTGAACTTAAAGCGGTCCGTAACCATCCTGACTTCAAGAGGGAGCGCATTCCAGAGTAAGACAGATTGTATAAAGAAGGAAGAATGTACAAAATCAGAAGTATGAGAAGGACATGCTAGAAGAAGATTATTAGAAGAGCGAAGATTTCTGTCATGAAATGAACACAAAGGTTGGAATTGTGGAGATAAATAACTGGGAAGTGTGGGAGAGTGTAAGAAAGAAAATAAGGTAGTAAGAGCGCGCTGATTTCGGCGCTGCCGTATGGGTAACCATTTTAGGTCTGAGCGATAGGAAGAAATATGATCATATTTACGAAGATTAAAAATGAATCGAATGCAGTTATTGAGAAGTCGGTCATACTTATTGAGCAGATCTGCATTCAGGTCAAAATAACATACATCACCATAATCAATTAAAGGAAAAATTAAAGTCTGCACAATCATTGCCTTGGTCTTAGTCGGAAGAAAGTTCTTTAGGCGGTATAAGGCACGTAGGGTACCAGTTACTCTTTGACTCACACTGGTGACTTGAGCTTGCCAATTGAGGTTGGAGTCAATGAGCAACCCCAGATCCTTCACTACATGACTAAATGGAATAGTCGATCCATCAAAAACAACCGGTGGTAGGTTTCGGATATCCAATCTACTCATTAAGCGCTGACTTCCTATAACTATGGTCTGGCACTTACTGGGATTGACATATAGGCCAAATCTTCCTGACCAGCACTTTATAGCGTCTAGGTCACGATTTATATCGCTTATGGCCATAGACACATCCTCCACTCTAGTTGTTGAATACAGCTGCAAGTCATCGGCATATAGATGATACGAACAATGAAGATCTGGTGTCAGGAAATTAATAAAGATAGAAAATAATAGGGGTGAAAGTATACCGCCTTGAGGGACGCCAGATTTGAGATCAAGCCACGTAGATGAACAATCATCTGAACGGACTGCCTGTTGACGTCCCTGAAGATAAGTTGAAAACCATTCCAGTGCATCAGGCGAAACCATGAGATGGGTAAGGATAGACAGTAGGATTTCGTGACTGACGGTATTAAAGGCATTCGAGAAATCAACCAAAGTGAGTACTGTGATCTTGTTTTCCTCCATACCCGCCCTAATATCGCCAGTCACTTTAAGAAGAGCAGAAGCAGTACTGTGTCCTGGTCTGAAACCAGATTGCAGAGGGCTCAATAAGTTGTTAGGAAACACATACTGAGCCAACTGCTTCTGCACACAGGCCTCGACTACTTTTGATAGGAATGGAAGAATGGATATAGGTCTAAAATGGTTGGGAGCTAATGGATTGGGGATTTTTGGTAAAGGAATAATAAACGCCTTGCGCCACAGCGCTGGGAACTGCCCAGATTCTAGTGAAAAGTTAATCAAATGCGTAATTGCAGGCAACAGGTAGCCTAGAATCTGGACAATCATGCGGCGGCTAATGCCGTCACATCCCACCGCGTTGGACTTGATGGACAGGATAATCTTCTTGATTTCACCCGGTGCAACTGGAGAAAATTTAAAAGGACAATCTAAGTTGGGTTTAGGTAAGGAAGCGACGTAATTCAAAGTACAACACTTGGTCTGATAATCGAAAGGAACTGAAGAGGTAAAATGTTTATTAATTTCATCAAGACCAACCGTCGACTGAGAATCCGTGGATCGCTGTTTACCGATACCTAGCGTTCCTAGAAACCGCCAGATATCAGCGGGAGTAGAGGTGTTAAGATTATTGAGAATATGTCGGCGTTTTGCGTTACGTATTATCTGATTACATCGATTCCTTGCAACTTTAAATAGATTCCAGTTGCCTTCCGAGCGGTCCCGTTTATACCTGCGGAAAGCCTTATTCCTGACCCGCATCGCCATCTGAACACCCTTCGACATCCAAGGGGCAGGAGGCCGCTTAATTTTGACTTTCCTGATCGGTGCATGTCTGTTTGACGTCTTAAAAATGTCAAAACGTTTCGTTTCTCCTTCATTGTTTTTTGTGATTTCGTTTTGTTTCTTCTACATTGCATATTATTGTATAACTTTGTCTATGTTCATTTAAAAATACGTTTTGTTTATTGTGAGTGTTTGGCTGGCGGGTGGTGCAGAGATAAAAATTTGGAACTAAAACTTAATGCGTAAGTGTTCAAACATAATTATATATCAATTAATAATATATATTATATTATATATTTACAATAATATTTATTAGGTATATATATTATTTTAATTATAGTATTTTATATTTTTAATTTTACTTATGAGTTCTGATGATGAAACATATTTGTCTGCCATTGAGTCTAGCTGTTCTGGCGATGAGAGTTTCTCCTCAATGACCGATACACTGGGTGACACTGTTAGGCAAAAATTTGTGAGCAGTTCCCATATGGCATTTAATGTATGCCACATTAATGCCCAAAGTGTATTGAGTCACTATAACGACCTGTATGAAACTTTCTTTAACGCTAACGTTCATGCCATCCTGATTTCGGAGAGCTGGCTTAAACCAAATTTTCCCTCTACTTCTTTTTCTCTCCCCGGCTTCATTCTAATTCGGAATGATAGGGTCGGCAGGAGAGGGGGTGGAGTTGCAATCTACCTTCGCAGTCACTTTTCTTTCAAGATTCTTGCTTCTTCTAATCCTGACCTTTCGACTTCCGCAGAGTTCCTCTTTATCGAAGTTGATGTCAAAGGAGCTAAGTGTGTCTTAGGAGTTGTCTATTCCCCGCCGTCTGTCGACTACTTCTCCAGTCTTGATTCAATTCTGGAATCCTTGGGGTCAGAGTATTCGCATCACATCATTATGGGTGATTTCAACACCAATCTTCTCCTTCCTATCTCCCAACGTTCTCGCAAACTACTCGAGATCATCGAGTCAGCCAGTCTTCACCTAATGCCACTTCAGGCCACTCACCATAACGCTACGGGTTGTGATACCTGGCTTGACTTAATCCTCACCTCATCTCCTAACCTTGTCCTTTCCCATGGTCAACTCCTTGCTCCAGGTTTCTCCCATCACGATCTCATTTTCCTATCCTATAACCTCAAACCTCCTAAACCTCCGCCTAAAGTACTGCACCGGCGTTGTTTTCGACGTATGGACATTGTAAAACTGCAACAAGATGCCTCAGAATTGGACTGGACCAACTTGATGATGGCCTCCACCGTTGACGAAAAAGTTAAGGTCCTTAACCATAATATTGTCTCGCTTTACGATGTCCATGCTCCTGTTAGGAGAGTAAAATTAAAGCGCTTACCAGCACCCTGGCTTTCGCCAGGTGTTCACATGGCAATGAGGCGTAGGGACCGTGCTTTTCGTAAATATAAGAAGGATCGCTGTGACGACAATTGGTACACTTTTAAAACTGCAAGGAATCGGTGTAATCAGATGATTCGGAACGCAAAACGCCGATATATTCTCAATAACATCACATCTTCATGTCCCGCCGATATCTGGAAGTTTCTTGGAACTCTGGGTATCGGCAAACAGCGACGTGTTGACTCTCATCTGACAATTGGTTTGGATGACATTAACAACCATTTCTCTTCCAATATTCCATTTGATCACCAAACCAAGTGTCAGACTATCAACTACTTAGCTGATCTACCTCGTCCAGAAATAGGAAGTTTGTGCTTTTCTCCAGTGACTCCGGCGGAGATCAAAAAGATAATCCTGTCTATTAAATCCAATGCGGTGGGCAGTGACAGCATTAGCCGCCGCATGATCACCACAATCCTAGAACAGCTCCTCCCAGTCCTCACTCACGTCATAAATTATTCTCTCCTTTCTGGCACGTGCCCAGCATCGTGGCGCAGAGCTCACGTTATTCCTCTCCCTAAGGTACAAACTCCTTCCCTTCCTAATCACTTCAGACCCATATCCATTCTCCCCTTCCTGTCCAAAGTGCTTGAAGCTTGTGTGCATAAGCAACTGTCACATCACATTTACACGCACAAACTTTTAAGCCCGTTTCAGTCCGGCTTCAAACCAGGTCACAGCACTGTTTCCGCTCTCCTCAAAGTGACTGGCGATATCAGAGAGGGCATGGAGAATACTAAAGTCACCGTATTGGCTCTAGTTGACTTCTCAAAAGCTTTCGATACCGTCAGTCACGATATCCTCCTAGCAATCCTTTCCCATCTTATGATCTCCTCCGAGACTCTGGAATGGTTCTCAAGTTATCTTCGAGGTCGCCAGCAGTTGGTTCGCGTAGATGAGCAGTCATCGAATTGGCGTGACATTGTTTCTGGCGTTCCTCAAGGCGGTATACTTTCTCCTTTGTTATTTTCAATTTTTATTAACCTCATAACTAAGAACCTTCAGTGTGAGTATCATCTGTATGCCGATGACTTGCAGATATACTATCAGGCTGACGTGGACAAAGTGTCGTCCGCTATCGTCATGGTCAATAGGGATCTGGATCATATAAAGAATTGGTCTGATAGGTTTGGCTTGACTGTTAACCCCGCGAAGTGTCAGGCCATAGTGGTGGGTAGCCAAAGATTAATAAGCAGGTTAGACATAGCTACGCTTCCACCTCTTATTTTTAATGGTGAAGTCATAGAATTGTCACCAACAGTCAAGAACCTCGGCCTGATTATTGACACTACGTTGAATTGGCGAGCTCAAGTGGCTCAAGTTAGTCAAAAAGTCACTGGTACCCTGCGTGCTCTATACCGACTAAAAAATTTTCTTCCATGGAGGACTAAGGCAATGCTGGTGCAGGCTTTAATTTTTCCTTTAATCGACTATGGTGATGTGTGCTACTTTGACCTGAATGCAGAGCTTCTCAATAAACTCGACCGTCTTCTCAATAACTGCATTCGATTTACTTTTAACCTTCGTAAGTATGACCATGTGTCCACTTATCGTTCCCAGCTAAAATGGCTAACTATTTTTCAACGCCGAAGTTTGCGTGCGCTAACCACTCTATATTCAATTCTAACTTCCCCTAACCCTCCTCCTTACTTGACTCCTTATTTTCAGTACCTTAGTTCCATCCATGATAGAAATCTTCGCTCTGCTAATAATCTTCTCTTAACTTGTTTCTCTCATACAACAGATTTTGTTCACTCTTCTTTTCCTATTCAATCTATCCTTCTTTGGAATGCGCTTCCTCTCGAAATCAGGAAGTCCACTAACCGTTATGTGTTTAAAGTTAAAGTCCGGGAGTTATTATTATCCAAATAATAAGGCAGTTTCATTCATCACACATATAAGTAATTATGTATTATTTTCCATCTTTAAATGGATTATTTTATTATATTTATATATATTATTATATCATATTATTATATAATACTATATATATATGTATATTTATTTATATATATATTATATATGTATATCCTATCCTTTAACCTAAGTACTTTGCACCTACTTGATTGTCTCTGCATCACCCAATGGTAGACTGGTAGATAATGCCTCAGGCATTAAGTCCGCCTTTACATGTATGTGTATAAAGTTTTAAATAAAATAAAAAAAATATTATACAAGGTTAGGATTACACCGTTAAATATGTCCACCTTTTCATCCATAGTGATGGCCGCATCCAAAGGCGTCCAATCAACATTGGAGGCATCTTTGCATAAGGTTTCCATGTTCATTCGACCAAAGCAACGAATGTACAGACCTTTAGGACGTGGTTTAGGTGGTTTAAGATTGTAAGAAAGAAAAAGAAGATCGTGATGGGAAAAACCAGGAGCAGGAGTTTGCCCATGTGAGCGCACTAAGGAGGGAGAGGATGTTAGAATCAAGTCTAACCACGTATCAGGCCCCGCAGTGTTGTGGTGGGTTGCTTGAAGAGGTAGAGTGTTTAGACCAACGGAATCGATGATTTGAAGGAGTTTACTGGATCGATAGGACTGTTGAGTAAGGAGATCAGTGTTAAAATCGCCCATGATGATGTGATGCATGTATTCAGACCCTAAAGATTCCAGAATCGATTCGAGACTGGAGAAGTAGTCAACAGAAGGTGGACAATAGACAACCCCTAGAATTGTTTTAGCTCCACTGACACAAACTTCAAGAAAAAGAAATTCCGCAGTTGTAGAAGTATTAGATGAAGAAGAGGCAAGAATTTTGTAGGGAAAGTTGCTGCGGAGATAAATTGCCACTCCACCCCCTCTCCGGCCAACGCGATCATTCCTGATCAGTATGAAGCCAGGTAGAGGATAGGTAGTGGAAAGGAGATGTGGTTTGAGCCAACTCTCAGAAATCAGGACGGCATGAACATTGGAAGCCGAAAAAGCCTCAAGAAAGTCACTATAGTGGCTAGGAATACTTTGAGCATTAATATGACAAACGTTGAACAAACAACCAGGTTGGTTAAACGTCCGCCGCACAAAGTCACCCAGCGTCTCAGTCACAGAACAAAAGCTATCGTCATTCGACAGACAAACAGAACCATTGGCAGAGTGATAAGAATCATCATCAGAGAATACCATAAATTATAATAATAATAATATATACCTATAATTAATAATATAATATACCTATAAAACTATAAGAAGGCAATGCGATTGTCTCTGCACCACCCGCCAGCTTAACACATTTTACTTACAACGACACACAAAAATATTTAAAAAGATAAAAGAAAACCCACAAAAAAAAAAAAAGGTAAAAAAAAAAAAAGATTTTCGGAGTTACAATGACAGAAGTACAGATTACTGACACTCAATATTAAAATAACAAAATAATATTAAAAGTTTAGTGCATTTTGAGATTGACCTCTAATATACACATAAATATTGTGAATTCCGAACGCAACTTACACTACTTACAGCCGTACAGCAGTGTCAGTTTGACAACTGAGATAAATATTATTTTTCTCGGACGATTTAAAACATGTGGGTAAAAGAATAGAAGTTACAAAACAAGTTGAATTGAAAAGAGTATAAAGAAAGAAGAGTAACACTAACAAAATAAAATACACCGGAAAACTGTTAGTTCGTGCGAGCTAAGGTTTTGTTCATCCCCGACGACGAACCTGCGACACCGACGTTGCTCACCGATCCTGAAGTGTCAGTATTATAGGAGACCTTTGGGTACTTGCCTATCAGCAGATTCAGCTCGTCTGAACAGATGATCTTATGACGACTGCCATCCGGTACCTTGACTACTATACAACCGTCTTGTGTCCAGACAGGCCTTACACCAAAGTGCTGGCGTGCCTTGCTGAAGAGTGTTTGCCGGGTTTTAGTGAGGAATTCCCGGACAGACACCGATGAGCCCTTTAACCTGGATTTGGCCTTCCAAACTTCAGTCCTCATCTTCAAGTCTGAAAATCGCACAAGTATAGGACGCGAACGCTCCTTACTCTGGACTCCGATCCGGTGACACTGCACAATGTTGGCCGCAGAAACTTCACTCAGACCCAGCTTGTTATGGACAATATTAAGAACAATGCCAGTACAGTCTTCCTTATCTGCTTCTGTGACTCCTAAGAAAATGACGGCCTTCCGCCGATGCCTGGTCTCTATGTGATCAGCAGCTCGGTGACATTCATTGATTTGGTTCCGAAGCAATCCCAGTATCTTGAACATCAGCTCCCTGAATGCTCGGAACTCCTCAGCTACACGAGCAACAGTGTCCTTGGCAGTTCCACCACTACTCAACTGTGCCTCAAGGTCTGCCATTCTTCTATTGAAGCTGTCCTCCAGACTCCGCTGTGCTGACTCAATCTCACATAATTGCGACATCTTGTTAATTTAATAATAGTGTTGAAGTGTTTTATTAACGTTGCGTGCAAGTTAGGTTATGTGAAGCTGGCAGGTGGTGATGTAGAATCTTGTAGTTTACATAAAGCGACACAAACGTAAACACTCAATTATAGGACTTTATCAACCACAAAGCAAGTACTTTTATACATAAAATATGTAAGTATTAATTTTAATTAAACTATTAAATAAATGGTGTCAAAAATGCGTGCTAACTTTTTCTTCACCTACCGCCGAAAAAAAAAAAGTTAAATGTTACATAAAAAATTTAACTTTAATCACCATATTTTGTAACAATAAAAAATAGTATTATCTTTTAAGAACTAGACGTATCTAAAAAAATATTGCTAATTAACAGTCTCAAATTTAAGTATTTTTAATTCTTAAACCGTAGAATTCCCTAATAAGATTTATCATTATTGAAAAAAAGTAAAATCTCAAAAAACATAAGGCAAGTACTAACATTTTAAAACTTTGGTGGAAACTTAAATATACTTAAAATTAATATTTCACAATTAAGGCACATGAAACAGGTAGCTTTCAGGTCAGCTAAATTGAAAACTGTAAAATTGAAGACAGACGACTTCCGTTTATAATAAAGAGCACTTATGTGTCCCAAATGGAGCAGTAAAGACTTTTTGAAAATCAAAAGTCGCCACAATCAGTTTGCCATTGGATGTCTGGGCTAGATCTTTGTCTGATGACTTCTTTCTGCGACCGGCCTCTTTGTTTCGAATATGTTCTTCGTGTAACTGTTTTTCAACTAATGATGGAGCTACGAATTTTTGTAAATGTGACTTTTATCACATTAGTCTTTCTTTGGGACATAAAAAGCAAGCTTAAAATGTTCATTAACTATGTCATGGTATTGCCTTTCTGTATAAGCTTTTTTAGAGTATATTTCTGTATCAAACCATTCATTATATAGTTCAAATAAGCGATGAAAGTTTAGGTCACCGTCTAAGTACAGTTTGTTAGTTCTACTACGAGTGTAATGCGATTCTACCGGCTGCAAAGATTTTATGTGATCACAGACACTTCTAATAACATCTTTAGTTATTACCCTGCGATGATTAGAGTGATGTCCTCTCACGTCAGCCTCTACTAAACCAGTCATACTATTTGGTTTCTCTTTGGTTATTTGGCAGAGTTTGTTTGAACACTCTAATCTCTGAAACTACCAGTCAGATTTGAAAAATTTTTGCGTATGATAGCCCACTTCTCGAGGAAAGTTATAGGCTATGTAATATCACGCTACTGGCGACGGGAGCAGAGCAGTAAGCAAAGACACGGGTGAAACCGCGCCGCGGAAAGCTAGTTTATTATAAACTGATGGGCAAAGTGACGAAGGCACATAGCGTCTAAGTTTGCTCGTGCGCTTCCTGCAAACAATTGGATCGTGACACTCAATTAAGTAATTACGTGACATTAGTATTACTGGTATTACGTTCACGTTTTATGTCAGAGAATCGACTGGATTGCAACCTGTCCGGTTGCTTTTCGGGAGATACGGGTACGTGCCCCCGGCACCTCGAGCCTTCATTATCGTACACCTATACATCCGCGATATGAAGTCCCCGTCTTTCCTTCCCTCTCCTGACTATAGTGGTAGGGTCTAACCTAGACCCGCACGGGTTGGTACCACAATTCTACCTATTTCGGCCGTAATAGCAGCTCAGCTACGAAGGGGGAAACAGCCGTTCCTGTGTTCCTATTTCCTTTCCCAATTGGGTGGCGAAGTTTTGGTGATGCTTGAGACGTGCGGTGGTAAAAGTCTTGGCCTGTTCGTTGAGCGTGACGAGTTGACGCGGGGTCCAGGGAGACCCGATGGGAATGGTTATCCGTCGGCCACCTGCCAGTCAGTAGGGGACCCGAACCCGTGTGTATCCCGCACGGGAGGCTGTCCCGCCAGCTGGCGAAAATCCCGTCTCATAGCCGTCGTGCCGAGAGACCGGAGTGGATCCCGGCGGTTGTGAGCGGGGGGGCATCGGGGGCCCTTCCGTGCCCCGCGTCAGCTTTTCACTCAACTCCCGGATGGGTCGGGTCAAACACACCGCTCTTTCTTTGGGTATCACCTTGACTTCGCCTCCCAAATTACACCTCACCCCCACTCTCTCTACAAACCATGGCCACAAGAAAGAGAAAGAGCAACGTATTTACGGCGGACACCAAATCCCCATTTAAAATGGATTTCTGCAATATCAGGGGTCTTCACAGTAATCTCGACGCCGTCCATCAACACCTTGAGTCGGCGCGGCCTGCCTTGCTCTTTTTAACGTAGACGCAGATATGTACCCCGGACGATATATCGTACCTTAAATACCCCGGCTACGAGCTGGAACATGCTTTCCACCGGAAGGCTAGGGTGTGCGTTTTCGTACGGGGTGATATCTGCTGTCGCCGCCTTCGGGCCCTCGAACGCCGCGACCTATCAATATTATGGCTGCGGGTAGACCATCGGGGTCTTACCCGAATCTACTCGTGCCTTTACAGGTCTCCGGCCAATGATATGGGAGTCACCCAAATAACCGAGAACGTCTAAGGGGGGATTGACCAAATATTGGAACAGCATCCGTCTGCGGAGGTAGTGGTCCTAGGTGATTTCAACGTTCACCATAAAGAATGGCTGGGGTCCCGGACCACTGACCTCTCGGGCAGAACTGTCTTCAATATGGCCTCGGCCTATGGCCTCTCTCAACTGGTAATGCAGCCCACCCGCATTCCAGACGTACAGGGTCATCAACCTTCTTTGTTGGATCTTCTGCTGACTACTCACCCAAACGGCTATGGGGTAGTGGTCGATGCTCCACTCGGATCATCTGACCACTGCCTTATCCGTAGTAAAGCCCCTGTTGTGAGACCCGATCGCTCTTCGGCAACCGGGTCTCGCAGTCTGGCGATATAGCTCAGCAGATTGGGATGTACTTCGTGAATTTTTCGCGTCCTACCCATGGAAGCGGCTTTGCTTCTCCTCCGGAAATCCCGACACATGTGCGGACTGCATTACCGATACGGTGCTTCAGGGGATGGAATTATTCATCCCCAACGCAAAAATTCCGGTCGGCGGTCGCAGTCGCCCCTGGTTTAACAAAACCTGCAGGCAGGCGACGCACCTTAAGCAGTCCGCATATAGGGCCTGGAACAGTGCTAGGCAACGCCAGGACCCGCGGGTCAGGGAAGAGAAGCGTAAGTTCAATGCCGCTTCCAAATTCAACAAGAAGGTTATCGCTGGGGCCAAAGCAGAACACGATGCCAGAATTGGCGAGAGGCTAGGAAGCTATCCTTCAGGGAGCCGTGCATTCTAGTCTCTCGCCAAGGCTGCCCAAGGCAACTTCTGCTCGTCCAATCTCCCGCCACTGCGCAAACAAGACGACATACTGGTCCATAGTGCAAAGGAAAAGGCTGACACTTTAGGCCAATTCTTTGCCTCGAACTCGACTCTAGACGACGGGGGAGTCACACCACCCAACATGTCGCTCGCGGTGTGAAAGCTCAATGCCGGAAATCCGCATCACTCAACGCGCGGTCAGGCGAGAGCTCAGGCTCCTAGATGTCCACAAGTCGAGTGGACCAGATGGCGTCCCCGCAGTGGTTCTGAAGACGTGCGCCCCTGAGTTGACTCCCGTTTTAACGCGCCTTTATCGTCTCTCATATACCGCTAATAGGGTTCCATCTTCGTGGAAGGTAGCTAACGTCCACCCGACCCCTAAAAAGGGTGACCGGTCGGACCCGTCAAACTACAGACCGATAGCGATAACATCCTTGCTGTCCAAGGTTCTGGAACGAGTTATCAACTCCCAATTCCTGAGGTACCTTGAGGAGCACCAGCTGATAAGCGACCGCCAGTACGGTTTCCGTAACGGTCGGTAAGCTGGTGATCTTCTCGTGTACCTTACACACCGTTGGGCAGAAGCCTTGGAGGGCAAGGGTGAAGCTCTGGCTGTCAGCCTTGATATTGCTAAGGCGTTTGACAGGGTCTGGCACAAAGCACTTCTATCGAAGCTACCATCTTATGGAATCCCCGAGGGACTCTGCAGATGGATCGCCAGCTTCCTGGATGGTCGGAACATTAAGGTCGTTGTTGATGGCGCTTGCTCCGATACCATGATGGTTAATGCTGGCGTACCACAAGGCTCAGTGCTCTCCCCAACGCTGTTTGTTCTGCATATCAATGACATGTTAACCATTGAGAACATGCATTGCTATGCAGATGACAGCACGGGTGACGCGCGGTACACTAGCCAACAGAATGTCCCTCGGAGCTCCGTGCATGAGAGACGGTTACAACTTGTGTCTGAAGTTGAGGGCTCTCTCGGGTGGGCTCTCGAATGGGGTGAGAAGAAGTTAGTTCATTTCAACCCCACGAAGACACAAGTATGCGCGTTCACTGCGAAGAAGGACCCTTTTGTTATAGCGCCTCAGTTCCAAGGAGTTTCTCTCCGTATCTCCGATGACATTGGGATCCTCGGCGTTCAAATATCCAGCAAGGTCCAATTTGGGAGTCATTTGGAAGACAAAGCCAAACTGGCGAGCAAAAAGCTGGGCGTCCTGAACAGAGCCAGACGGTACTTTACGTCATCTCAACGGCTTGTGCTATACAAAGCACAAGTCCGACCGCACGTGGAGTACTGTTCTCACCTGTGGGCAGGAGCCCCCAAATACCAGCTCGACCCACTTGACTCCCTCCAACGGCGAGCTGTTCGAATCGTCGACGATCCCAATCTCACAGACAAATTGGAGTCACTGGAGCAGCGGAGGGACTTTGGCTCTCTATGCGTGCTCTATCGTATGTTCAACGGGGAGTGTTCTGAGGAACTGTTTGACTTGGTGCCATCGTCTCCTTTCTATCATCGCACCACTCGACATCGCAGCAAAGTTCATCCATACTACCTGGACACGATCTCATCTAGCACGGTTCGTTTTCAGCGTTCATTTCTCCCACGTACGTGCAGGCTCTGGAACGAACTACCAGCTGCGGTGTTTCCTGAGCGCTATGACATGTCCTTCTTCAAACGAGGTTTAAAGAGAGCATTAATATCACGGTAGGCAGCGGCTTCGCAGAGCCCCTGGCATTACAGAAGTCTATGAGCGACAGTTACCACTTACCATCAGGTGGGCTGTTGGCTCGTCTGCCACTGTAGGCAATAAAAAAAAAAAAAAAAAAAAAAAAAGAAGTATAAACAAATTGTTCACTTATTGAAAATGTATTTAGAAACATTTTCTTGCAAACCGTTGTATACTCGTAATACTCTTAATCTTCTAAATTAGTCGGTAGTCGTTTTTTTATTAATGTAAAATTACGTTTTGAAATGGTATCAGTGAACTGTCTACGTTTCTTTTTTTTAAAGTGAAATTTGCTATAAAAGCCCATTGTTTTTCGCGAGGGCCTAGGTAGGCCCCAAAATGTAATAAAAATATGAAGCCTGGTGTCATTGCTCATTTTCGTCGAAAATTTTTGTCTGTAGTTCACATGACACATTAGTCTTAAAGATTTACCTTACCTTATAGTTCCATTACGACTTTCATACTGTTTACCTAAATTTTGTAGGTTTTTCCTTTTATTATCTTTCCATTTAGCAACATGTTGGCGTCTTACATTTCCTTTATCTTTTGTTGAGCTTAATACCCGTTTTTAGAAGGTTGAAGTGTATTTCCGAAAAATAAGAAAGTGGCGTGTTAATTAATAAAATTAGTATAAATCAGTACTACAAGATTGTACTGAGTATGGTGGCTGAATAATATTTTCAATATACCAGGGACAAAATTAGTTGTCACAGTCGTAATCTAGGTGATTGGTCGTACAATCTGGAGATGGATGTCGTGTCATGTCAATGATCTCTTCAATGGTCATCATCAGATCCTGGAACATTAATGGTAAAAACAGAGTTATAAAAACATGATTGATATACGTAATATGACTGTTACTTACTTTGCTGTTGTTCTAACGATGGTATTTGACTGAAAAAGACTTCCTCAGAATCAGATAATAAATCCATCATTGCGTTTATTTCATCCATATACAATATATATAATATTGTCTCCTCGTAGACGTTTAGACTGACAAAATGTAGTAGTCATCAGCAGCTAAATCATATTTATAGAACAATTTATAAGGTTCTTCCGGCTTACAGTATATTTCTCTTATCTTATTCCATTGTACTTTATCTGCATTTATATTTTTAGTCCAATTGCCTATCAATAACTGTTTAAAATTTAAAAATTCTGTGTGTTGTAATTCCTCTACTATATAGGGCTTTCCATTTTGTTTAGCCCACCGAACTAAACAATACCATTTGGAGGGTGAATAAATAAGCTTGTTCTTAGCAGATTTTTCAATTAAAGCGTGGACACTGTCACCCTCGTTTTGAGTATGACCAACTTCTAAAAAGCAGTGATGGATTGTAACCTGATACAAAGAAGCTGCATGCATATACATGGCATACACAAATCGATTTCAATTTTGTCCTGCACAATTGTCAGACCAAAATCAAAATTCATTTGTTCCTTTATCTTTGTATTTTGCAATATACTTGAACAAGCAACTGGATACCTCATTTGATCCACGCCTGCCTTGCCCCTCGTGCCACATGAAACAGGTAGCTTCCAGGTCAGCTAAATTGAAAACTGTTAAATTGAAGACAGACAACTTCCGTTTATAATAAAGAACACTTATGTTCCCATATGAAGCAGTAAGGACTTTTTGAAAATCAAAAGTAGCAACAACCAGTTGTCCATTGGATTTCTGGGCTAGATCTTTGTCAGATGACTTCTTTTTGCGAGCGACCTCTTTATTTCGAATATGTTCTTCGTGTAACTGTTTTTCAACTAATGATGGAGCTGACAATTTTTTGTAAATGTGACATTTATCACATTGGTCTTTCTTTGGGACATAAAAAGCAAGCTTAAAATGTTCATTAACTATGTCATGGTGTTGCCTTTCTGTATAAGCTTTTTTAGAGTGTATTTCTGTATCAAACCATTCATTATACAGGATGATTTTGAATTCATTAGCATCCTTTTAACCTGTTATTCTATACATAGTACCAAGTACTTATGCACTATAAAATTCAATATTAGGTACATAAAAAAATAAACAAAATTTGGTCGAAAACATCATGTCTAAGTAAATTAAGTAAATTATTAACAAACAAAATCGAAAAAACCAATAATTCCAAAATAAAAAAAAAATCGAATAAAAAATACAATAAATAAAGGAAAGTATCGAGACGTTTACGCGCTAAAATTATTACCTACGCATTTTACTATCAAGGGCGGCCGAAGTGACTCGGAGCTACAGCTGACTGCCATGTAGAGGCGCTGTACGGTCAACGGCCGCGGTCGTCTTACCTATCCGGACAACGTCTGTACAATCGAACGAACCAGCTGAATCGAAATGAAAAACTGTCAAACTAGTAAGATCTATCGTTTTTAATGCACTTAGGACTTTTTAAATACTAACGTAACAACAGTGTACTCAGTAAAATATCAGTGTCTAATAAAATGATAACAAGCACGTTGCAAAAGAAATCTGTCATCAGGCGAATTTCGACCTACTCTGACAGTACCTACGGTACGCACATCACCATTCAAACACACCCGCAATATTATTTATACCAATTACCTATTTACCAAATGTAATTCGTACCTACTTAACGCACTTTTCTTAAATTGTTACACAGCAAGTCATGCAGTTTAAATATTAATTAGTTAAAATAATCTCTCTTGACGTAGGCACTTAATAAAGGCAATTTTAACAGCAGATGCACCAAATAGTATTTTAAATGTTTTTTTTATGATAAAATGATAATAAAAATGTTCACATTTTTTGGAATTTTTTAATCCACATTCAAAAAGAGATTTGTGCCCAACGTGGGCTCAAACCCACGACTCCGAGAATATGAGTCTCATGCTCCGACTGAGCCGTGTCGTGCCATGGGTTCAATCAATATCTTTACACAGAACGCACGTGTATACCTACGGTGCAACGTGAACAACTGTTTTTCCAGTAAGAATTAATCACGGACTAAGTAATGTGATAAGCAGCCGTCCTGACATTGCCCTGACAATTTCGGTACCTACCTATCTACTTCCATTAACTTAGTGTTATTGATGACTAGGCGACCGAGGTAGCAGGCAGGAAGCACGTATTACTCATATTATTAGCTTACTTTATTGTACCTACTTACCTACATGCAATTCCGTTCATGATAGATTCTTTGTGCTAATAATTTCTTGTACACATAATACTTATTACGGGCATGTAAGTAGGTACTTACTGCCCGTATTAGGTATAATGAATTTGATGTATTATTAAATTTATTACTTTGTCAGTGCTTGTGCAATCACGGGTGTACTGAGTACGTATTTACCTGAGTTTTGTGCGCAAATATGTAGGGTATTTAGTTGCAGGTTAGACAGTGCAGTAATAATTTTTTTAGTTGTAAACATAACTACGTAAGTTAGACAACGAACAATTCGATAGCAATGTTAATCAAGTAAGCATGTAGGTAGGTATTGTGTTGTTAGGTAGGTCTTATCTAGGTGTAATTGAGAAGATATTTAAAATTACCTACCCAATAACTTAACTTTCGGTCGCCATGGTAACTGTGTTTTGCAACCAACACGTTTGTGATTTCCTTTCATAACGATGTAGGTATTAGAAAAAAATAATGTAATTATTTGTGTTGTTAGAACATTTAGCTCATTTCGAGTGTTAAACCGTAACTAACTAGGAGATACTTTTATCAGTAATAAAATAATAAGAGCGTAGCTGTTTAGATTAAATAGGTACCTACCTACCTATTATTGAAATTTTACACACTTACTTATTTACTAGTTCGACGTTAAGGGAGTTCTTATTATTAATACCGAAATAAAGTTTTATGTTATTTTGTTTGTATTGTTGCTTTAGTTTGTTGCTCTAATAATTGTTTTTTTTTCTTGAACTGTCCTGAACAGAAATAATTACTTAGATTAGATTAGATTTAATTTAGTTGTAAGCTACACAAGTAGGTAGGTACCTACTAGACGTATTAGACAGTAACAGAATAAAGATAGCGCGCGTAAGGATTATTCGATAACCTTGGTACTTACCTACCTACCTAATGAAAGTAAGAAATAATTTGTATCCAAGTACCTACTTTATGATGTTATGTGCTTACCTCTTTGCACGCAGAGTTCAGCACGGCGTTGGTGATTATGTTTTACACGCTGTAAGACAAATCGTTGTGCTCTTACTGTGTTAAATGCAGCAACAATTTTTTGTTGAAGCTCCTCTCTTGTTTCACTCTCATGTTCATAAACGAGTCTTTTGATTTCTCCCCATAAAAAGAAATCTAAGGGAGTCAAATCAGGCGAGCGCTGTGGCCACGCCACGGGCCCGCCACGCCCTATCCATCGTGCTCCGAACCTGCGGTCTTGGTAGGCACGAACGTCGCGCTGGAAATGGGCGGGAGCACCATCGTGCTGATAATACAGCTCATTGAGGAACCGTATGGGGTACTTCTTCTAATTGTTCCTCTACGACGTGCTCCAACATTCGTAAGTAGTTAGCCCCGTTTAACCTGCCTTCAATAAAATATGGACCGATAATGGTCGTGTTTAATATGCCAGCCCACACGTTTACTGCGAAACGATTTTGAAAGGCGTGTCTTCGTATAACTTGTGGGTTATCACCGCGCGGAGACCACCAATGCTCATTGTGTATGTTAAACATACCAAGACGTGTAAATGTCGCCTCATCGGTCCACAAGATGTTGGCATTTTAATTTTGTAACAACCAATTACAAAATTGCACCCTGGGCCTGTAGTCTGCCAACGCCAATTCTTGCACCTTTTCAAAATGGTATGGATGCATTTCAGACGCATTCAACACATTCCACACGAAGTGCTGGCTAACATGAAACCGCCTTGCAGCCTGTTGTGTGCTAGCTTCTGGATTTCTCTGAAAATACATCGTTATCCGTCGGTGCAGTTTTCTTGGATAGACTGGTCTTCTACCACGCCCTTGAGCATGCGCAGGCACGTGGAACGACGCAAAATCTAATAAATTTTGCGTGCATCGTAGGATTCGATCTCGCGTAGGT
The DNA here is from genome assembly GCA_963082885.1 of Parascotia fuliginaria. Lineage (NCBI taxonomy): Eukaryota > Metazoa > Arthropoda > Insecta > Lepidoptera > Erebidae > Parascotia > Parascotia fuliginaria. Next base: position 6,540,733 of record OY720189.1, read on the forward strand.
ATCGGCACATTCGGATAGCGTCGGTGAAACATTTGCCGAGCTCGCACAAGGTTATGACCGGCGCGGTCATAAAACAACACCATGTCCAAATATTGTTGATTGGTGTACATAATTATTAAACTTCACAACACAACACACACACAAAGTCACTTGCGGCGCTCGCGACGGCCCAACTCTCGCTGCCGGCTGTGGTTCTGTCCATGGTCCGCAGCGAGGGGGCTTGGGAGGGAGTCGCCTCCTTTTGCGAGCAGGTAATGCTCGCCAAGGAGGCGGCCGAGCGGGAGAGGGAGCTGACGACCTTGCTCCCTGCCCGTCGCGCCCGCCCCGGGCGTCGCCGTGGGGCGCTCCGGGATCTCCAGCCACCGTAGGAGGATGCCTGCGGGCGGCGATTGGGCAATCGCCGCTCGAACAGCACAGGCCCAAGAAGGCGGCGTACGTGTTCCACGAACGCCTCTCGATGTAGGAAGGGGGGCCAGGCCCCCCAAATCAAACGGGGCCCACAGGCGGGTGCGTACGCGTAATGCGTTTCCCACGAAAAAAAAAAAAAAAGGACAACAACCCCCCTCGGGGCACTATAAGGACGACCTCCCCGTGTGCCTGGATGCTGTTTCCTATCTGGACACGTCCGGTGGGAAGTGCATGTGTTCAGGCCGGTGTGGCCTGGGCGTCTGTCAATGGTTCCCAGGTTTGATCTTAGGCTTGGGAATCATTGACAGATGGCTGATAGTCCTACGGGGTGGTGCTATTTCGGAGTTTCTCCTGACACTGCACCGCCCCTGCAGAGGGGTCTCCTCAGAGACCTCGAACTTGTAAGCCTGGTTTTCTTGCGAGAACCAGTACCGAGGGCCGCCACCCCTAGGGGTGGGGGCTGCGAGTAAGAAAACCTCTATAAAAAATTACCCCTACTTTCCATATGTCTCTCTGTGTAGCAGAGAGCATAGTGGAGAGTCCAGTGTGGGGCAGTGTCGGACCCTCCGACACTGCTTTGCCAACTCGTAAGCCCGACACTCTTGCGAGAGTTGGGAGCGAGGGCCGCCTCCCTCCCTGGTGGGGGCTGCGAGGAAGAAAACCTGTATAAAAAATCACCCTAGGAAGGGCCTGGCATGTATTTTGCTGCCAGGCACTTCATCTCGTAATCCCGACCCAACGGTGTTGGGAGCGAGGGCCGCCATCCTTCGGGGTGGGGGCTGCGAGAAAGAAAGAAAGAAAGAAAAAACATTTATTTGTTCTCAACAAGTTAGTTTACAGAACATATCAACAATACATTGTAATAAATAAAAAATAAAAGTAACAAACTTAGTGAGATACAAAATGGCCCTAATTCAGCTTTGTGCCACTTTGCGAACAAAGCAGCGCTGTTATTATTCTGTTAGAGCCAAGATGGATGGTATTCTGGTATGACAATATCACGGATTGATCAAAGAATACCCTGACATTAATAACAATCAATTAAATACTTAAAATAAATAAGTAAATATAATAATGATCTTATAAAATGTTTAAATATATAAATCTGTATTATAATTATATAGTTATTATTTAAATAGTAATATATAACATGTAATCTAACAATAATTTGTATCATATAATAAAATAAAACGGAACGGAACGCAAACTTTCCTATTGGCTGTGACAACTGACATTACCACACCCATTAGCCAATAGCAAAGATCAAGAGAAGGCTTGGGATTTAAAAATTATACAAGTGACGCTTTGATGAAGTTTGGTGTAGTGAAACAATGTGAAAAGTAGAAAAACTTAAATGAAAATTCGTTAAATTTGTAAATTATTGTTCATGATGTGTTTAAGCTGCAAAATAAGTGATAATGATTGTTGGGAATTGATTGTGTGTTGTGTTTGTGTGTGTGTATGTCATGTTACTTGGTCTGATGCCATAATTGATTTGATGACCTACATCGTGAAAACTTGTTACTGCTGGTGGGACGCTTGCTCGCCTCTACGCAAAGACGTGGTGGTAAGTTCATGTTTGGTGCTTTTGTTCGTTCAATAAATACTGTTTATAATTCTTGCTGAAACTTTGAACTGTCCTTAGATTACGAATGGGCGGCGGCAAGTTGTTCCAGCAGCGAGTAGCAGTCAACTTGAAACTGTCACGAAAAGCAGCAGATCTATGTTGTGGTGTTACAAGAAGATATGTAGACGCACGAGTGTTATGCTTGTTATGATCACTCGACCAGGTAAGTTTTTTATATAAGTATTCGGGCCTTTCATTAAATATAACGCCAAAGAGTAAAGTGGTCAAGTGAAGTCTTCTGCGCGTCGACATCTTCATCATGTTTCCATTGTTGATGTAGGGAGTAACATGTGAACGAGGCGGTACATTGAAGCAGAATCGACCGCATGCATTTTGAACCCTCTGCAGTAGCCTTTCATTCCTGCCGTGGAGGCAGGGTCCAAACACTGTATCAGCATAATTAAGCCTTGACAAAATCAGCGATTCACACAATGTAATACGCATGTCTACACTAAGGTGAGGACGGATCCGGTATAGCAGTTTTAGACGGTAGAAACAGTTGCGTACAGCTTCTAGTACATGAGTCTCAAACTGTAACATACCATCAAGAACCACCCCCAGGTTGCGAGCCTCCAGTACCTGTTCTATTGGTGTACCCTTGATCCTAACATCAGGCTTGTTGTCTTGAGTCTTCCCAATGACATCCCTCGAGCCCATTATCATAAACTTAGATTTACTGGGGTTAAGTACTAAAGAATTTCTATGAGCCCACTCTGATATCTTGTCTAAATCATTGTTCATGTCATTTACAGACTCGAGACATTCACTGAGAGAAAAAGAGATATACAGCTGGAGATCATCAGCGTACAGATGATAGTTGCAGTTAGTCACGGAGCTAGTTATATCTGCTGTGTAGATGACAAACAACAAAGGCCCGAGGACCGAACCTTGTGGGACGCCGCGTGCTACAGGACTGAGAGAAGAGGTGATACAACTTCCATCCACACCGCTCTGCAACTGCACAAATTGAGAGCGATTGCTCAAGTAGCTATCAAACCAACGCACTGTCTCCGTGTCACAGCCATAGTATGCGAGCTTGGATAGTAAAAGAGTGATGTTTATAGAGTCAAATGCGCGGGAGTAATCAAGCAGGGTGAGCAGTGTCCTCTTTCTCTGATCTCTAGCCTCCAGGATGTTATCTACAATATCAATCAAGGCAGTGGCAGTACTATACCCTTTGCGAAATCCTGATTGTTTCTCAGGTAAGATTTTAAGATGTTCTATATAATGCCTCAATTGACTACATACAATTTTTTCCAAGACTTTAGATAAGCAAGGCAGTAGGCTTATTGGCCTGAGATCTTTATATGAACTGGGATTTGACTTTTTAGGGATAGGTGTCACTCTAGATATTTTCCACAAGTCTGGAAAAACAAAGGAGGTCAAAGATTTATTTATGATGGCAGTAATAACTTTGAGTGTATGTGGTAGAGTCATAATAAGCATCTCTAGAGATATGTCATCAACACCTAAGGCATTGAACTTTAGAGTCTGTAGGACTTTTAAAACTGCCACTTCATTAGTTGGTTGAAGATGGAAATTATCCGAGCTATATTTGCCAAATTCGAAAAAGGTTAGATCTGATATGGTAATGCTTCCACTGCCAGGCACTTCAAGGAAATATTTATTGATAGCCTCAGGATCTCTACAAAAATAAGGCAAGTCATGTTCCCTATTATTTTTATAAGAAATAACAGACTTAATGTTATTCCACAATTTTTTGGGATTGCCAATATTCTCATTAATGTGACATTTAAAATAAGCCTGCTTTTCACTAAATATTGCAGCTGTAACTACACTGTTGAGGTTCTTATATATGTTACAATAGGAATCAGACTTGGTAACCTTGAAACGCTGATGATATTTGTCCCTGAGCTTAATCATATCTTTGACTGTATCAGTTATCCAGGGGCATCTTTTATCTTTAATTCGAACCTTCTTGAATGGCGCATGCAGGTTAAATAAGGTTAGCATATACAAGTTGAATGTATCCACCATGGTATTGATATCACCCAAATCTATAATACAATCCCAGTCCATTCTGCTTATATCTTGATTAAAAATATCAGGAATTATATCTTTCAGTGGCCTATAAGTTATCCAATAAGGAGTAAATTTCTCTGTTTTAAAATTAAGTTCCACTGCAATCATAGCATGTTGGCCGAGCTCAGGTATGTGTAAAACAGAGGTTTCACATATCTGGGCATCTGTACAGACCAAATCAATGAGTGTTTGACTGTGACTTGTGAAGTGCGTAGGTTCAGCAATCATATTCCTAAGGCCTGTGTAATTTAGAAAACCATTCAATAGTTTAGTCTTATTCTCCTCCACATCTAGAACGTTGATGTTAAAGTCACCAAGCAAAAGTATCTTGTCAGCGCTGCTATAGGAGAACAAGGTGTCGGTGATTGCATCCAAAAAAATGTTGACATCTAGCCAGGGTGGTCTGTAAGCTGTACCAATAATCATCGAATTGGAATTGCGTACAAGTTTGATCCACATTTGTTCAACCATTGGTGCATGTGGATGAGGTACACTGCGCACAGTCAAGCCCTTACGCACGTAAAATCCCACTCCTCCGCCGCGTCCCCCGCGCACAGCACGTGGTCGCGGCGTGTGTCGTAGCCGGTAGCCAGGCACCGCAGGCGCGCGGCCCTCCTCTCCCTCCCTAAGCCATGGCTCGTTAATTGCCATGATATCAACTGCTACATTCTCCATTGCCACAAGAAATTCCTCATGACGCGAACCAAGTGACCCTGCATTAAAGAATCCAATACGCATTTTTTTATTATTTATCATGATTATTATAATTGTTTGCTACTATGTGATTTTTATTAATGTATGTGTGGCATATGTAATGCAATTGAAAATTAGGGGAAATTAGTATGAAGTTATTAAAATATGAACATAAGAGAGTTGTTGTAAATGAACATAGTAATGTATTTATTATATGAACATCAGGAGTAAATTTAAGTAGATATTGGGCATAGATAGTATATATATATAAATGTTTATAATATGTCATTAAACTATTAACTGTATTAGGATTATAATTCATTTTGTTTATTGAAAGTAATGTCCGTTTTATCTTTTTATTACTGCTGTGATAGCAAGCTTTAATTGTATCATACAATACAACTACACACAAAATTACACTACACATAAAGCAACTGAAGTAAAATATATAATATGACCATTGTATATAAACTAAATAAGTCAGAGAGTGAATAAACAGAGTAGATTCATTATAAATAAGCTTAAATACCAAAGTTATAATTATGGTGACACTAATTAATACTATTGTCTTTAAGGGGATCAAGACCAAAAACACGCTCAAGGTCCGCATCGGAGCGTATGTTGATTGTGCGCTTACCGTCGCCCTGCTTGGTGAAGATTCTGCCGCGCTTAGTCCAAGTGTAGCGCCAGCCTAGTCGCTCGGCGGCTTGTCGGGCGCAGTAGAACAGCTGCCTGTTGTTGTTGTTGCGAGGAAGAAAACCTCTATAAAAAATTACCCTCAGGCGGGCCTAGCGTGCTTTTTGCTGCTAGGCGGGCAATAAGGTGTTACCTCGTTGCCACTGCCACTATGGGCGGACGGATGGTCTGGTACAGACCACCGTTAGGCCGACTCGTAACCCCGTCATGATAAGGCGGGAACGAGGGCCGCCACCCTTGGTGGGAGGGTGTTGGCTGCGTGGAGAGTTCACTGTAAAAAACCCCTAACACAAGCTGTTTGCCGTGGTGAGGTGTGCATGGCAGGGAAGGGTAGTCCCTGTCGTTAACGGCAGCCAGAAATGGCGGCTAGTCGGCGGCGCAAGGCCGACCCCAGGCGGATACCTGTTGTTAACGCCATCTATTCGTGAGGAGTCGACAACACATGGCTCCCTCTAGCGTCGAACAGAATGCAACATCGCAAGGCAGCACCCAGCGTCGGGTAGACGGAGACTCGACGGAAGCACGGCGAAGGTTCTAGAAGGTGAGGGAGCGAGATATCACCATACATTGATCCTGTGAGGGAGCGAGAGAGCAATATAAAATGCTAGAGCATTCGATCCTTACATCGGCCGGAAAGGGATCTCGGTCAACGCTATAAGAATAGGAGTGGTAGTCGGTTCACCATCTCGGCAACGTTCATTACTAATATTTGTCTTGTAATAAAATAACCTCTGTAAAATTAATATAAAATAAAATACATAAGGTTCGTTTTTTAAAATCAATAAAATATTCATTGAAGAGACCCTTTGACCTGCACACAAACCACAAGACACACAAACATTGGTCCTTCGAGCCGGATCGAAACGGGTTCAAGAAAAGGTATCTACTGGAAGTCGGCAACCAGCAGAACTGCAGGAAAAACGGTCAGGCCATTTAGTGTTCCTATTCAACCCCATCCTCAAGGATCATTTAAGCTAATATCGTGTATCCTTGTGTAAAATTCCAGTTACCTAAAGAGTCGTGCCACGAGCCCGAGCCCGCGTTGAAATACCTACCTATTCAGGTATATCACCAGCCACAGCCGTGATTTCGACTATTTCGAGTTGCATCAAGCAATCAGAAACTGTAAGTACTTTCTTTTGTCTCCTATAGTGCCCCAAAAATGTCACTTGATGATTACAAAGATTTGATTAAGAAAAGAGGTGTAGTGAAAGGGAAGTTTACAGTATTCGTTAAATACGTGCAATCTTTACAAAACGTAGAAATATCAGAATCTCAAAAGATAGCTCTCGAAGATCGTTGTAATAATATTACGACACTCCTAGAACAGTTCTCAACAGTTCAGGATGATATAGAATTTTACTTACAAGATTCAGAACAAGACTTAGAAAAACAATTAATCGAGAGAGAAACCTTCGAGAATCTATTTTATGAGATCACCTCAAAGGTGAAATGCATGTTAAAGAGTAAAGAAAGTATTGATAACGATGTTGAGGTTTGTAAAAGAAACTCTAACATTAAATTACCTACCATTTCATTGCCCTCCTTTGATGGTTCATTTGAACAGTGGTTAGAGTTCAGAGATAATTATATATCCCTCATTCATAATTCTAAAACTATTGATGATATTCAAAAGTTCCATTATTTGCGATCCACTCTCACCGGCACTGCTCGTCAAATAATAAAATCGTTACAGTTTACTGCTGAAAATTACGCTATAGCCTGGGGTTTGTTAGAGAATAGATTTAATAATAATAGATTACTCGTTCAAAATCACGTTAAAGCTTTGTTTTCAATCCAGTCTTTACACAAAGAATCTGCTTCCCATATCCGTAAGTTGATAGATAATATACTAGAAAATCTTCGTGCTCTCAAAGGTCTAGATGAGCCTACAGAACAATGGGATACTTTAATAATATTCCTTATTGTAACTAAAATGGATCCCACTACCGAGAAGGAGTGGGAAAACCATAAAGGTACTATTTCTAAATTGCCGAGTCACGCTAATAAAAAATTAACACTAAACGATATGATTACATTTCTTACCGACAGGGCGGATATGTTAGAATCTATTAAAGGTACGCAGGACTCCGGTAAGCACATGTCAGATGGTACTGGAAAGAAATCATCGTCAAATCAATTGAAGCATGCTAGCTCACATAGCTACATTGCAACACGTAATAATAATTCATCACAAAAATCTAGTTCGCACAATGATTCAAAACGTTACCGAAGGTGCATTATGTGCAAAGAAAATCATTCGTTATTCTCTTGCATTAAATTCAATGACCTTTCTATGAAAGACAAATTATTATTAGTAGACGAGAACAAACTTTGTAAAAATTGCTTGCGCGCTGGACATACTGTGTCTCAATGCTGGTTCGGCGGCTGTAAGTTATGCAAACGTAAACACCATTCGCTTCTTCATGATGAGTGCTGTGATAACGGCAACGACAACTCATCAAAGTCCGTAGGAACGCTGGACGCTCATGCGCCGGCAGCGTCCACCTCGAGTCATAATTTCGAATTCATGGGTAGCGCACATAGTACCGCGCTGCACAGTGCGTCAACTTTTACATGTAAACAAGTTGATGATAATGATAATAAACAGTCATTTCAAGAAACCGTTATTCTTTCGACGGCGTTATTAGAAATATTAGACAATGATAACAACTATCATACTATTCGTGCTATTCTAGATAATGGCAGCCAACACTCTTTTATCACTAAATCATTATGCGATAAATTAAAAATCCGTTTAATACAGTCCACAGTACACATCGCAGGGGTAGGTAATTCGGTAACCCAGTCTACACAATCATGTAAAGTACAGTTACGATCGAAAAATAGTGAATTTAATATCCATTTAAATTGTCTCATTTAAATTGTGTCTTACCTTATATTACCTCAACGTTACCCTCCATCAATAATTATTGTAATGTCTCTAAATTTATGATTCCGACTAATGTATCACTCGCCGATCCTAAATTTTATCTGTCTAATAAAATCGACTTATTAATCGGCGCGGATAAGTTTTGGGAACTTCTGAGTGAAGGATTAATTCGACTTACAAACGGCCCATACCTACAAAATACAAAGTTAGGTTGGGTTGTAGCCGGTGCCATACATGGTACGAAAGGTTCATCTTTTAAACGAGTTCAATGCAATTTTACACACACGTACGACAACTTAGACGTTCAATTAACTAAATTTTGGGAATTAGAGGAGATAAGGTCAATAGATAACATGTCTAAAGAAGAAAAAGATTGTGAAAATTTATTCATAAAAACAACTATGCGTGATAATAAAGGTCGTTTCTCTGTACGGATTCCACTACGCGAATCAGCTGATCAATTTAGGCGATTCGTACCTACAAGCCGAGAGTCGGTTCCTCGCGCTTGAACGAAAATTAGGTCGGTGCACACCGAGTTATAAAAGGTTATATTTTGATTTTATGCGTGAATATTTAGCACTTGGTCACATGACCAAAATAAATAATTATACATCTCCACATTATTTTCTACCGCATCACGGTATATTAAGAGAACATAGTACAACTACAAAACTACGAGTAGTTTTTGACGCTAGCGCTAAAACTACTTCTGGTAAATCGTTAAACGACATCCAACATAGGTATTGGCCCTTCCTTACAAAATGATATATTCGCCATTCTGTTAAGATTTCGTCAGTACACATATATTGCCTTTGCAGATGTCGAGAAAATGTACAGGCTAATATTAATTCAACCTGATCAACCAAATTTACAATTAATTTTATGGAGAGAAAACCCGTTAGATGCGCTCTGTGTATACCGGCTTAATACAGTTACCTATGGCACGGCGTCCGCGCCATACCTGAGTATGCGATGTTTACAACAGCTGGCGTCGGAATGCACTGATAACGACATCGCTAATATTATTCATAAAGATCTCTTCGTTGATGATTTAATTACGGGTTTTGATGATAAAGGGCAGTTATTAGAGATTTGTAATCAAGTTTCTACTGTATTACAATCGGGTTGTTTTTGTTTAAGAAAATGGTTGTTTAACTTTGATTTGTCAACCGTAAAAGCGTCCAAAAACTTATCTCTAGACGAGTCGTATCAAAATAAAACCTTAGGTTTAGGTTGGTTCGCAAATACAGATGAGTTACATTATACGACTAAATTAAAGTTGAGCGGAAGTTATGTCACTAAACGCATTATGTTATCGGCTATTTCACAAGTTTATGATCCGTTAGGACTGTTAGCGCCTATTATAATACTTGCAAAAATATTACTACAAAAATTATGGACGTATAAAATCGGATGGGACGATCCTGTCCCTCATGAGGTATTAATTAAATGGCAAAATATCGTTGACTCGCTTGACAGTTTAAGTAAATTACGTATACCACGTCAGGTTATAAATAGCAAAATGCAACATATAGAATTGCACATATTCACTGACGCGTCTCAGAATGCGTATGGGGCTTGTGCTTACGTGCGTATGCACTCTGACGACAACACCAATGTGTCCGTAGCCTTTTTATGCGCTAAGTCGAGGGTCGCGCCTGTCAAACCGATTACTATACCACGTTTGGAGTTATGTGGGGCTTTGTTAGGTGCAAAATTGTACACCAAAATCATTAATTCGCTTCGTTTGAATTTTACTAATGTCTATTTTTGGTCTGATTCCACAATTGTACTGGGGTGGCTACGAATGTCACCTAACACTCTTAAGACATTTGTGCAAAACAGGGTTGTTCAAATTAATGAACTTACTGGTACTTTACCCTGGTTACACGTAGTAGGTAAATCAAACCCAGCTGACCTAGTGTCACGCGGGGTCACACTAGACGCGTTGCGCATCACTAATATGTGGTGGCATGGCCATGCATTTTTACATAAACGTCTTTATAATTTTAGCTATAATCATAGTTGTCATAACGTGAATTTTAATGAGTTACCAGATATTAAATTAAAACTACCACACTGTTGGTACATCAAACTTATCAGAATACGTTCCCATTTGATAGATTCTCTTCATTTACTCGTATGAAGCGTGTAGTTGCTTATATGTTACGTTTCATTGATAATGTTTGTAATAAAATAAAGGTAAACCGTAAATACGGCCCGCTTCAAGTAGATGAGTTAAATAAATCTGTTATCAAGTTGACTCAAATGTCACAAAATCAATCGTTTTCTGATCTTGATTTGTCATCAAAAAGGAACTTACCCTTAAAGACTACTCGTAATATTTCTGGATTAAGCATTTTTTTGGATAAAAATAACATTATTAGAGTAGGAGGTAGGTTAGATAATTCTTCTAGTTTTTCATATAATAAAAGGCATCCCATCCTGTTATGCAGTAAACATATCTTTACACGTTTGTTGTTTCAATATGAACATAAGCGCCTGCTTCATGCAGGCCCTCAATCACTGTTGGCGAATATACGTGAAACTTGGTGGCCCCTCAGAGGCCGCGATTTGGCTAGAAATGTTGTACATAAATGTGTAACATGTACACGAATTATAGGTAAAACTGTTTCAATTCAAATGGGTAATTTACCTGTAGAACGGCTAGAACCAGGTTATCCATTTATAAAATGCGGCGTAGATTATGCAGGGCCTATGTTTATTTTGAACCGTAAAGGGAGGGGTGCTAAACTGGAGAAATGTTATATTTGCTTATTTGTCTGTTTCACAACACGTGCAGTTCACTTAGAATTAGTTACTAACTTAACAACAGATGCTTATATTCTAGCCTTAAAAAGATTCTTTTCTCGAAGAGGTAAGCCCGCTGAAATCTTTTCAGACAATGGTAAGAATTTTGTTGGGGCAATTAAAGAGATTACACAATTTATAGAGCTCAATCATGATAATATTATGGAAATTCTAGCTAATGATAATATAAAGTTTAATTTATATTATCATAATAAGGCAACTATCGACCCATAGCTGTCACCTCAGTTCTCTGCAAGGTGCTTGAGCGGATAATAAACGCCCAACTAGTCCGCTACCTAGAGGGTCACTCGTTAATTAGTGACCGACAATATGGCTTCAGGTCAAAACGGTCTACGGGTGACCTTCTAGCATATATCACGCACCAATGGGGTGAAGCTATGGACAGGCATGGAGAGTCCTTGGCCATCAGCCTTGACATAACCAAAGCCTTCGATAGAGTCTGGCACCGTTCGCTTCTGTCCAAGCTTCCAGCATATGGTCTGCCACCCCAGCTGTGCAACTGGATTGCCGCATTCCTGCGTGAGCGCCGCATTAGAGTCCTTTGTGACGGATCGGCCTCCGATTATTTGCAGGTCAACGCTGGGGTGCCTCAGGGGTCCGTCCTGTCGCCCACCCTGTATCTTCTGCATGTCAATGACATGTTGTCCCTTGGCAACATTCATTGCTATGCAGATGATAGTACAGTGCATGGGCGATATCTTGGACATCCTGCGGCTAAACAGACTGACATCGAGGCAAAACGCCTAGAACTTGTCGCTGAGCTCGACCAAGTATTATACCGCATTTCTAAATGGGGTTGTGAGAATTTGGTCGAGTTCAATGCCAAGAAAACACAGGTGTGCGCGTTCTCTGCAAAAAAATCTCCGTTCCTTCCCCTTCCCTCTCTTCAGAACACAGTGTTACCACTACAGGATAGCCTAAGTATCCTGGGTATGGACATCAGCCGAGATCTCAACCCCAAGAACTACATCGAGTGCGTCATTAAAACCGCCTCCTGTAAACTCGGTGTCCTGAACAGGGTGAGGCGGTACTTCACGCCCGAGCAGCTCTGTCTTCTTTATAAGACACAGGTTCGTTCCTGCGTGGAGTACTGCTCTCATCTTTGGGATGGCTCCGCACAGTACTTACTGGATGCACTCGATAGGTTGCAGCGGCGAGCAGTCCGTATCATCGGAAGCCCGGAGGCTACTAAGACCCTTGAGCCTTTACAGCTGCGAAGAGACATCGCCTCAATGGCCGTCTTCTATCGCCTTTACCATGGAGAGTGTTCTGAAGAGCTCTTTGAATTAATCCCACCCTCTCCCTTTTTATCCAGAACGACACGTGCGGGACTAAAGTGCCACCCTTTCACAGTGGAATCTAAAGGGTCTCGAACCAAACGGTTCAGCACTTCATACTTTTGTCGCTCAATTAAAGCCTGGAACTCTTTGCCAGCGCATGTGTTCCCATCTAATTTTGATCCTGGGTCTTTTAAGCGGGGCGTGAAAAAGCATCTCACTAAGCCGCCATAGTGGAGGCCACCATACCAGTAGTTTGGCTTTTGGAATGGTGTCCGCCACTTCTGGATTCCACTTACTGCTTACCATCAGGCAAAGTGGAGTCACTTTGGTAGGCTAATATATAAAAAAAAAAAAAAAAAAAAAAAAAAAAAAAGTGGCGCATGGGAAGAATTCTTAATACTTTTCCTGGAAAAGACGGAGTGTCACGAGTCGCTGACATCAGGACGGCGACCGGAACGGTGCGAAGGGCATTCTCAAAAATATGTCCTTTGCTACCACAAGAAGATACCCAAAAGACAGATCCGCAATAATCATTACTTCGTTGGAAGCTGAGGAACTTCCAAGGCCGGGCAAAGTCGACAACACATGGCTCCCTCTAGCGTCGAACAGAATGCAACATCGCAAGGCAGCACCCAGCGTCGGGTAGACGGAGACTCGACGGAAGCACGGCGAAGGTTCTAGAAGGTGAGGGAGCGAGATATCACCATACATTGATTCTGTGAGGGAGCGAGAGAGCAATATAAAATGCTAGAGCATTCGATCCTTACATCGACCGGAAAGGGATCTCGGTCAACGCTATAAGAATAGGAGTGGTAGTCGGTTCACCATCTCGGCAACGTTCATTACTAATATTTGTCTTGTAATAAAATAACCTCTGTAAAATTAATATAAAATAAAATACATAAGGTTCGTTTTTTAAAATCAATAAAATATTCATTGAAGAGACCCTTTGACCTGCACACAAACCACAAGACACACAAACACCTGTCGCCCTCCGGTTTGGGTTACAAATGTAGACTTGCTCGTGTATTGGGGGATCTCTGCACGGGTGGACCTTTAGTTCTCCCCCACTCGTGGGATTTAGTATGGATGATAAAAATAAAAAACAATTAGACGTAGTATTAGGAGAGAAGAGGGCAGCGGTCGTTGCGTTAGAACGACTGTCTGCGGAGAGGCTGCGCACGCCTAGTTTTATTTATTTATTTATTTATACTTTATTTAACTTCATATACAGAGTATATAGGCGGACTTAATGCCAAAGGCATTCTCTACCAGTCAACCTCACAGGGTGATGCAGAGATAAAACAAAGTAGGTGCATTTGAAGTAGCAATCAAACTGAAAATATTAATACTTGATACATATAAGTATAAGATATACATAATATATAACGAAAGTATATAAATACATAACCCTAACAACAAATAAATATCTATCAATATATACATACATAAATAAATACTAAGCTATTGTGATGATTCTGCCAAATTTTTTGCAAGGAGCTGTTTCACCCTCATCTTGAATGTCAAACGGTTTGTGGACATCCTGATCTCGAGAGGGAGCGCAGTCCATAGAAAAACAGATTGAACACGGAAAGAGGAGCCAACGAAATTAGAATTATGTGAAGGGCATAAGAGTATTTGATTATTTGAAGAGCGAAGATTGCGATCGTGGGTCATATGTAAATACTCAAAATAGTTCATTAAGTATGAAGGAGTATAAGAAGACTTTAGAAATGAAAAGAGAGTAGTAAGAGTACGTAAACATCGACGCTGACGTATAGGCAACCACTTTAGTTGTGAGCGAAATGAAGACACATGGTCATACTTGCGAAGGTTAAAAATGAATCGAATGCAGTTATTAAGAAAACGATCTAGCTTATTGATGAGATCTGCATTCAGGTCAAGATAGCACACGTCACCATAGTCAATTATTGGAAGCACTAAAGTTTGTACAAGCATAACCTTGATTTTGATTGAAAGAAAATTTTTCAAGCGATAGAGAGCACGAAGAGTATTGGTGACTCGTTGGCTAACATTTGTTATTTGAGCTTGCCAGTTCAGTGTCAAGGCAATGTACAAGCCAAGGTTTTTGACCGCTGGACTCAGTGCTATTACTGAACTGTCAAATACTACTGGTGGAATCGCAGAAAAATCTAGTTTATTAATCATGCGTTGGCTGCCAACAATGATAGCCTGACATTTATTAGGATTAACCACCAAGCCAAACCTATCCGACCAGGCTTTGATGGTATCTAGGTCACTGTTTATTTTGTTAACAGCCAGATGTACTCTATCAACACTCTCTTGTGCGTAAAGCTGCAAGTCATCGGCGTACAGATGATACGAGCACTGAAGGTTTAGGGTTACAAGATTTATAAATATTGAAAATAATATAGGAGAGAGAATACCGCCTTGAGGAACGCCTGCGCTGAGATTTCGCCAGTTCGATAAAGATTCACCAAGGCGAACAGACTGCTGGCGTCCCTGAAGATAATTTGAGAACCATTCCAGTGCTTCAGCCGAGATCATAAAATAGGAAAGGACGGACAGTAGGATATCGTAACCAACGGTGTTGAAGGCATTTGTAAAGTCAATTAAAACAAGAACAGTAACTTTAGTGTCCTCCATGGCCTCCCTCACATCGCCGGTTACTTTTAGGAGAGCAGAGACAGTACTGTGGCCTGGCCTGAAACCAGATTGTAAAGGACTTAAAAGGTTATGCTGGTTTACAAAGTTTGTCAACTGTTTGTGGGCACAGGCCTCCAGTACCTTGGAGAGGAATGGTAGAATGGATATGGGACGGAAATGATTGGGTTGTGTAGGATTGTGTATCTTGGGTAAGGGAATAACATAGGCTCTTCGCCACAAGGATGGAAAACTACCTGTAAGGAAAGAAAAGTTAATAATGTGGGTGATAGCAGGAAGAAGGTGTTCAAGGATGAGGACTATCATGCGGCGACTGATATTATCACAGCCAATTGCATTTGATTTAATGGATAGGATGATTTTCTTGATCTCTCCCGAAGCAACTGGAGAAAAATAAAAGGGATCTATGCTAGAGCGAGGCAAACTAGCAACGTATTCCAGAGTGTGACGCTTGGTTTGGAGATTAATCAAAGTTGTAGAAGTGAAGTGACAGTTGATATCATCCAAACCAATCGTCTCACCCAGGTCCAAGTGACGCTGCCTGCCTATGCCTAAGGTTCCAAGAAACTTATAAATGCTGGCAGGGGACGAGGTAGTAATGTTATCGAGAATATGGCAGCGTTTTGCATTGCGAATCATCTGATTACACCGGTTCCTTGCAGCTTTAAAGAGGTTCCAATTGTCTTCAGTACGGTCTTTCTTATATTTACGAAACATCCGGTCCCTTCGCCTCATCGCCATTTGAACGCCCCTTGTCATCCAAGGTGCAGGTAATCCCTTATTTATTTATTTATTTATTGTTCAGGTTAACAACAGCCACAGTTCTAAATCTAATACATAGTTTTACATGCAATTTCGGCCAATTACAGTTAACCGCGAATTACACTGTTATCTAGAGAATGTAAGTTCTTACATAAAATTTATCTTAAAACCTATGATAGTACAATATACAAATATTATATTTAACAAAAACAAAGAAACACATTATAGGCATTTCATAGGTAAGTAATTTTATAACTATATATTTTTGTAAATTGTTTTTGTCTTTCTATAATACCTACTTATCCACAACATACCTTAAATATGAGAAACATTATTGATAGAACGTATCAAAATAACAACTGAATACTAATCTATATAAAAAACGTGATGTGATTTTTTCGCGTAACATAACAATGCCTACAATAACTAGTTATGTCTATATTAGTATGTAATACATATAAATTTGCTTATATTATTATCAACAAGGTCAAGAACGATATTAATCCATAGGTATAAAACCCTTTGCAAAATCAATGAGAACCCATTATTTGATATCGATATAGGCGCTGTCATTCATACTGTTAGCGTGAGTGTATGTCCACCAGATGATGTGTATATGTGTGTGTGTATGTCGAAGGATGTTAATTATGTGTGTGCGTGTGAATAGGTCTAGTAGGATCTTTAGAAGCACATGTCAGAGCCATTAAAATCTGCTTTTTAAAAGAAAGTTTTGATCCAAGAAATGGGTCTGCAGTACTAAATTTTGTGTTGTAGGTCTTCATTATGCGGGTAAGTGTACTATTTTTGCCGTAGTTTGTCGAATGAAATGGAATCTGAAACAGTGCGGTGTGCCTGGTGCGTCTCCTTGGAGTCCTGAAATTAATGGCCGAGAGAAGCTCAGGACAGTCTATCCTACCGCGCAAAATATCAAACAATAAGCCCATGTCCAATACCTGGCGCCTGTTAACTAACGGTAAAAGATTGGCCTGTCTACAGCTATGTAAATATGAGCGACTTGGTGTTTTAAGTTTGTAGTTCATATGCTTTATGAATTTTTTTTGAACACGTTCGATGTTTTCTATGTGCACAGCATAACAGGGGGACCATATGGGGCTTGCATATATATCCAATAGACTCCTTACATAGGCCGAGTAAACAATTTTAAGACAAAGTGAGTCCTGAAAAGGCTCGCAGGTGCGCATCACGAATCCTAAATTCCTGATAGATCTGTTGGTAATCGCCTCTATATGATTACGCATGCTTAGTTTACGATCTAAGAGAACACCTAAGTCGCGAACCACCTCAACCTTATTCACCGCTACACGGTCAAAGCAGTAATTGTAAACAATAGGATTGGGTTTGTGTGTAAAACTGATAGATTGACATTTCTCAGTACTGATTGTGATTTTATTCTTATTATCTTCATCTTTATCTTCTTAACAGGCGCATGAACATCATATAAACAAATAATGGTTTCATTGAATGTATGCAGTTTTTCATCAAGGGTAGAGGCTGATTCCAGGTTTTCCCAATCAATAGCTGCTGCATCACTATGTAATTTAGCCAAGTCCATGCGTCCAAAGAAACGCTTATACAAAACTTTAGGCGAGGATTTGGGCGATTTTAGGACATAGGACATAAATAAAAGGTCATGATGGGAAAAGGCAGGCGCTGGATGTTGACCATGACCGGCAACAAGGGATGGAGTCGAGGTGAGGATTAGGTCTAGCCAGGTGTCATGCCCATCAGTATTATGATGAGTGGCCTGTAATGGTAGCAAGTGCAAGCTGGTAGACCTAATGATATCAAGGAGTTTCCGGGAACGAGGTGTGTTGTGGGATAGGAGATCGGTATTGAAATCACCCATGATGACGTGATGTGCGTAATCTGACCCTAAAGATTCCAGAATCGATTCGAGACTGGAGAAGTAATCGACAGAAGGAGGACAGTAAACGACACCAAGTAAACACTTGACACCTGTAACACTAACCTCAAGAAATAAATATTCGACAGAGGCAGTATAGTCACCAGAAGACGTAGCCAAAATTTTAAATGGGAAGTTTGACCGAAGATAAATAGCAACCCCACCCCCTCTCCTATCAACTCTATCATTTCGGATCAGAATGTAGCCAGGGAGAGGGTAAGAAGTTGAAGGAAGATGAGGTTTGAGCCAACTCTCCGAGATCATTATGGCATGAGCGTTTGCATCCGTGAAGGTAGCAGACAGCTCACTGTAGTGACTGGGCACACTCTGCGCATTGATATGACATACATTAAAGAAGTTGCGAGATTGTCCACTAAACGATTGTTGTAGCATATCACCGAGCGTGCCAGTCACTGAACAGAAACTATCGTCACTAGACATGGAGGCAGAATCCGTGGCAGAAAGAAAACAATCATCATCAGAGTTCATAGCTTAATTAAAAAAAAAATACTAATAAATATTATATACTAGCTGACCCGGCGAACTTCGTACCGCCTAACAGTCATTCTATTTTTTTTTAGGCATATTTAAAATTTTTCTCTCCGTAAGAACCATCCTCGTACTTAAAGGAATATTATAAAGAAAGAAATAGCGAAATCGGTTCAGCTGCCCTCGAGAATTGCGCTTAGCAACACATTCAGCGATTCATTTTTATATTATAGATAAAGCAAAGTAATTAACTACATATATATATATATATATATATATATATATATATATATATACTAGCTGTGCCCGCGACTTCGTCCGCGTGGAATAGTGATTTTGGGCAGCATTTTTTGGATATATCTTTTGGTTTGTTTTGAATTATAAACATCTTCGTTTAGGTGAATAAGAAAAATCTTTACAGTAAATGCTTCTCTATCTACGATATTAGACGTATAGCCATCGCGGATCAAAGCCATACAGGCTACTAGGATTACTTACACGTGGCAAATCCACATAAAGCTGACCATGCGAAAAACAGTTAATATTTAGATCCACACTCATTAATTGTCATCGCGAAACATAGGCTCACTGGAAACTGAACTCGTTTAAAACTAAACGGGAAATTGTTTGGAATGAAAGGCATCCGAGGAATAAAAACGCTATAAGTTTTTTTTTATATTAGCCTGCCAAAGTGCCTCTACTCTGGCTGATGGTAAGCAGTCAGTGGAATTCAGAAGTAGTGGACACCATTCCAAAAGCCAAACTACTGGTATGGTGGCCTCCACTATGGCGGCTTAGTGAGATGCTTCTTCACGCCTCGCTTAAAAGTCCCAGGATGAAAGTTAGGTGGGAACACATGCGCTGGTAAAGAGTTCCAGGCTTTAATTGAGCGACAAAAGTATAAAGTGCTGAACCGTTTGATTCGAGACCCTTTAGATTCCACTGTGAAAGGGTGGCACTTCAGTCCCGCACGTGTCGTTCTGGATAAAAAGGGAGAGGGTAGAATTAATTTAAAGAGCTGTTGAGAAGACTCTCCGTGGTAAAGGCGATAGAAGACGGCCGTTGAGGAGGCGATGTCTCTTCGCAGCTGTAAAGGCTCAAGGGTCTTAGGCCTCCGGGCTTCCATGATACGGACTGCTCGCAAAAGGCCCCCGTACCGTCTCGAAAATGGTCACCGGGTCCTACTATCCGGTCACCAACCTGCACGACGAACCACTCCGAGATTATGCGCAACCTGGTGGGGCAGTCTCTTTTTTTTTGGTTAGGTCTAATTGGGCCCTTGTACAATGCCGCGGGCGGCCAGCGGCACCACCGTTTATACGGGTCTCCCTGGCCGGCAAGTTGACCCACACCACCCACACAATGACTCCGCGGATACTCAGCTGGTCCCACACATGCTGCGAGGTCAACGCCATCTAGACCCAAAGTAAGCATATTATATGCTTGTATTATGGGTTCTAGAATACGGATAAACATACTTAAATACTTTTATTTTTGTAAATAGATAGGTACATATTATACATATAAACACCCAGACCAATGCAAATAGACATGTTCATGCTACAAATATTTGCACTGAGCGGGAATCGAACCCGCGACCTCACAGTCCATACACAGTACCACCGAAATACAGAGGCAGTCGATTTCCCCCTGACTTTCCCCTCCCTTTCCCCTGACTTCTCCCTAACTACCCCCACACTTTCCCCTCACTTCTCACTTCTCCCTTCCTTTCCTCTTCCTCCCCCTCCCTTCCCCCTCCCTCCAAATTTCAAGTCGCCAACTTCAAAAGCAAAGATCTTTCCATACAATATTTCATCCCTTATTTCACTCCTATAAATCCACCCCAGTAAAAAAAAAAATTATGAGCGTTTTATTTAAATAAAAGTATTCCAAAACAAAGTTTCAAAGCTGTAACTTAAAAAATGAAGAAGTTTCATAGAATCGATTTCATCCCTTTTCATACACTTAAGGGTTGAATTTTTAATAACCCTTTCTTTGTACACTTTTAGACATTAAGACAAACACACCCTCCAAATTTCAAGTCGCTACGACCAGCGGTTTAGGCTTTACGTTGTCTGTCAGTCAGTCAGTCAGTCAGGACAAAGCCTTTTATAATATGTATGGAATATGGATGTATGGATTAGACGTATGTATAGCCATCAGGGATCAAAGCATACAGGCTGATAGTAATGCTAACACGTGATAGAGCCACATAAAGCTGACCGAAAAACAGCTAATAATTAGATCCACACCCACAACTTTTAGTGTCTTACCTTTACTTTAATTACTTAATTAGTTAATTACTTTAATTAGTCATCGCAAAACATAGGCTCACTGGAAACTGTACTCGTTTAAAACTAAATGAAAGACTGTTTAGAATGACAGGAATCCGAGGAATAAAAACACTATCAGCTATTCCGCAACCTGTTAAAATATCTGCTTCTATAAGATTTCGTAGTAAATTAACGAATGTTCGATGTGATTCTTTAAATTGGCATAACTTTTTAATTTATGAACCGATTGACATGAAACAAACACTAAATGTTAAGTGAAGCTTACCACAATATATTAGTGAAAACCATATTTAAATCGGATAAGCCGTTTCTGAGATTAGCGTGAACAAACGCACAGACAAACAGACAAACAGACAAACAGACAAACAGACAAACAGACAAAAATTTTATAAATCATTGTTTTGGGTTCTATTTGCGTTGATATAGGTCCCAATAGTATTTTTTCTCATATATCTTCCATGTACAGACAGCGATCGGTTACATTTTTATTATATGTATAGATATATATAAGTATGCACAAACGAATTATTATAGAACACGTACGTTCTTCTCTGCACCACCCGCCAGCAAACATGTACAATTTTAAACAGACAAAAGAACATAACACAAAATTTTAATAAGACACTAAAACAGGAACTTGACAATAACAAAACGTATTTCTTTGGCAGTAACTAAACGTGACAGCAAGTTAAACGTTTCAGAACGCATCATTCGGCTGATAAAAAAAAACAAAATGTCATCTGTCATTGTCATTTCACTTCATGTTCAGTTCACACTTTCTTGTAAATAAAATAAAATAGGAGGGTAAAAAAGTAGTAAGAGTGAAAACATAGTTACAAAAGAGGAGACAAAAACAAAATAAAGTGAGACAAAAACAAAATCTAGGCACCATACAGATGGAATTAGTTTTTACGCGCCTTCGAGTGTGTACTAAGCGCTCCCTCAATACTTTTAGGCGCAGATGATGATACAGCTGGCGCTTTGGGATACTTTTCCATTTGGGAGATCAACTCGTTTATGCTGTTAACCTTCTTTCGGCTTCCATTAGCAACCTTTACTACAATATTGCCGTCCTGTGACCAACATTCGCGCATGCCAAAGTGTAACCTAGCCTTAGCGAAAATGGCCTGTCGGTTTTTGGTCAAGAACTCCTTCATAGTTATGGAAGTTCCTTTGAGTTTCGATTTAGCCTTCCAAACCACTGACCTTGACTCAACTGAACTAAACCACACAAGGACTGGCCGATGATGCTCCTTAGTTGTAGTGCCAAGTCTGTGGCAAGCACGAACAGAGGACTGCATGTTTTGAAGAGAGAGCTTCTTGTCGAGTATGTCTTGAATGACTGTAGAGCAGTCCTCCTTTTCATTCTCTGGAACACCAAGAAAAATGAGTGCTTTCCGCCGATGTCTTGTCTCCATGACGTCCAGCATATTGGAACACTCAGAGATCTGTTGCCGGAGCAGCCGCAGTACGTTGAACATAAGCTCCCGAAACGTCCGAAACTCCTCTGCTACTTTTGCTACGGTATCCTTGGCGGGACCTCCTGTCTGCAGCTGAGACTCGAGTTCAGCCATCCGCTTATTGAAGGACTCCTCTAGCTTCGTTTGTGTCGTCTGGATATCAGCAAGTTGTGACATAGTTATTTGGTGTTTTAGAGTTGTGTTGTTGTGATGTCTTGAATTTTGAATTTTCAACAAGTGTGATGTGCTGGTGTGCTGGCAGATGGTGTCCAAATTAGGATATAATCACACTAATTGTGTTACTAATGTAAGTCGTTTGTTTAAGTATATTATTATGTAAAATTTTGTTCAAAATATTCCAATTTATCAAATTATTAATTAATTAAAAATTTTAAGTTTCTGAAAAACGTCTACACTTTTTGAGCACCTACCCACTTTTTCACTTTTTTCCACTAGTTCTGCGCGCCTGGATGGCACACATTCATGTGCTGAGGAGGCAGGCTCGATGTCCTCGGACGGCGAGCCTACTGTCGTCGCTGTGGGTGACGCTTCGGCCAGAAATTTCTAGCGGAAGCGCTCTCGCACTGACGAGAGTAACCCAGGGTCGGATTCGGCCTCGGGTTCTGAGGAGGTACCAACCGGCACGCACCAGTACCAGTGCCGCAAAGCGCGGACGGGGCCAGGGTGCTCTCAAGCACGGCAGATATGTCAGTGTCGGCTGAGCCCGCAAGGAGGCTGCGGAGGCCAAGCGCGCGGCGGCCAAAGCGGCTGAGGAGGACGATTCAGACCGCCGTATCGCCGAGGTTACCGAGCGGGTATCGGTCGATAGGGCTTCTCGGCTGTCAGAGGCGATGACGGCAAACACTTCGGACATCAAGGAGCTTTCAGCTAGTGCCTTGAAAGAACGCCTTGAGGTCGCAGTGGATGCTATACGCACTATCGCAAAAATCTCGAGAAATCTGAAGGGCACCAGCCAAAAAAGACTTAAGGATGCGGCATCCATCATCACCGAGGTAGCCGAGGTGCTGTTTAACAGGACCGCCAATGAGGAGGCGCAGAAGCTGCGGGCCGAGAATTCCCGCCTGGCGGCTCAAATGAGGCAGCTCAAGGAGAAGCACGAGGCCCTGAGAGCTGACCTCAGCGCGATCCGGCGCGAGCGCTCTGCAGGTGATGCGGAGCCAAAGGGGAGGGAGACCGAGACCGAGCTAGTCTCGCTGTTTAAACAAGAAATAGCGAAACTGAATGCTCGGTTCTCGGTCATAGAAGGAAAGGTGCTGCGTCCTTCCCTCGCGTCGGACCATAGAACTTTTGCGGCCGTGGCGGCGGTCATCCCGGCCTGTAACATCACACGCACCACCACCTGTGGCGTCACCAGCGCAGACGGCAGCAGTTCTGTCTGCTGCCACTCGGCCGGGCCCCGCGCCGAGAAACAAGAAGGCAAAGAAGGGAACTGCGCCAACGCAAGTGCAAGCTGCGGCTCCCGCTTCTAAGCCCAGAGAGGGTGGATGGGAGACGGCGGGAGCCAAACAAAAGAAAAATAAGAAGAGGAGGAAGGCTGCCAAAAAGGAGGCTGTGCTGTGCGTCCCCCACTCGGCTGCAGTAGTACTTACACTGCAGCCGGCGGCCGTCGAGAGGGGGGCGTCGTACGCCCAAATATTGGCCACGGCTAAGGCCCAAATTGACCCTGCCGAATTGGGTATAGCGGCGGGTCTCCGGTGCAAACCCACCCGCACCGGAGCCCGTCTGCTGGAGATACCCGGCACCACCAGTGGCGACAAGGCCGACGCTCTCGCCAGGAAGCTGAGGTCACTATTCCCGGCGGTAGAAGTTCGCGTCTCCAGGCCCGTTAAATGCGCGGAGCTTCGCGTGTCGGGCCTGGACGACTCGGTGAATTGGTCGCCGCCGCAAGGGCCGGGGGCTGCGCTCCAGAGCTCGTGAAATCCGGCGAGGTAAAGCCGGACCGCAACGGGCTGGGCACAGCCCTAGTGAGCTGTCCCGTGGCGGCGGCCAAGAAGATAGCCGACGCCAAACGCCTGCTGGTGGGTTGGGTCTCCGCCCAGGTCAGGCCGACCCGGTGTTTCCGGTGCCTGCAGATCGGCCACGTAGGTGCGGGCTGCAAGGCGGAAGATCGCAGTGGCTGTTGCTTCCGCTGCGGTCAGCCTGGTCATAAGCGAAGTACCTGCGAGGCTGCGCCGCACTGCGTAGTATGTGCGGCGGCAAGCAGGCCGGCGGATCACCGGGTCGGCAGGGCATGCAACAAGCCAGCCCAGAAGAAGGGCCAAAAAAGGCCTAAAGCCGTGGCCAAGCCGCCAGCCAGCAAACCGGCTGGCGGCAAAGAAACTGAGCGTCCCGTGGAGGAGGTGGAGATGGACTGCCAGTGATGGCCCCGCTCCGCTTCCTCCAAGGGAACCTTAACCACTGCGCCAGGGCTCAGGACCTCCTCCTGCAGACCATGGCGCAGTGGCAAATAAGTGTGGCAGTGGTCGCCGAGCCGTACTACGTCCCACCTCGGGACGACTGGGTGTCGGACCGGGACGGCTCGGTGGCCGTCGGCTTAGGTGGTTACTCACCCTATGGAAAATCCCACCAATGGGTGAGTTTCCCCTTTTTTAGATCGTTAGTGATTTATTCACCCCTTTATTCACCCATAGGATGGGTGAGTTTACTACTTCAAAATTTAGAGGTGGTCAAATGAACCTTTGGAGTTACTTGAGTGTGTGGAGAGTAAAAGTAAAACAGGAATACAATGTTGCGAATGAACGTTTATTAAAATAATGACCCTAACTATATACAAATTTTAATCATAATAATACTTGGACAGTTTTGGATTTTCAAAATCAAAGTTGACCAATGGGCTCGTAACGGCGTCATATAAATACGGCGCGCCAAGAAATTGAATCAGTGTTGAAGGTGTCTCGGAGTAGGAACGTTGTCTCATCGGCGAGCGCGCGGCGCACGCCGTTCACTCACGATCGTGCGCCCGCGCTGGCGGTATCGCAGCCCTGCGTCCGCCGTCAGTGTGCCGCGCAGCGTTGGAGCGGCCGGACGTATGCTATGCTCCTGTGTATGTAGGTCACTACATTACTCCCTCGCCAGCGAAGCGTACAGGTGGTTTAGATGTTCTTCCAGACCTGGTCACGTAGCTATATGTACAAGGTGTATCTGGCTCTTTATGCTCCGTATTGCAATGGTACTCGTATGCAGGCTTCAATCTGTCTATTGAAATGTTTGAGCTTCTATTTTCTAATTGCACTTTGAAATATTTATCGTAGCGGTCGATAACGCGGTATGGGCCGTTATATGTAGGCGTCAATGGCTTACTCACTGCATCGTTGCGTACATATACATGTGTGCAATTGTTTAGATCCTTGTGAATGAATATAGCTCGCTTCGATTCTCTTTGCACCTGTGCCTTTTTCAATGACTCGCTGAGATGATTCATAAACTGCGACGATGCAGACGTATTATGAGACTTTGTAGGCTCGCCGTAGAATTCTACAGGAATGCGGAGTGTTTTGCCGTACAATAATGCAGCTGTACTAGTACCAATGTCTTCCTTTAACGTTGTACGTAGGCCGAGTAGTACTGTAGGCAATTCGTAAGTCCAGTTGGTAGAATTAAATCTCGCGGCTAGCGCTGTCTTCAGCGTACGGTGCCAGCGCTCAACTATGCCGTTAGACTGCGGGTGGTAAGCAGTAGTCCGTGTTCACTGTATTCCCATGCGGTGCATTAGCTTGTTGAATAGCTCGGACTCAAATTGACTGCCTCGATCTGTTGTGATGGTTACTGGGCAACCAAATCTCGCAATCCAGGCTTCATACAGCACACTTGCGACTTTTTCCGCTGTTATGTCTTCGATGGGGATTGCCTCTGGCCATTTGGTAGCTCTGTCTATCATCGTAAGTAAGTATCGGCAGTTGTTTGATAACGGCAGCGGTCCTACGATGTCGATGTGCAAATGTCAAACTAAAATTAAGATTTATTAAGTTCGCTGAATGCTTGTAAATTCGAGTCTCGTAGCATAAAGACAAACCTCAGAGGTTTATTTATGCTATTTATACTAAGTCTATCCTGTATTGTGAATTGATAATAAAAAAAAAAAAAGAAAAAAAAAAAAAATGTTCTAGGCAGTCAACGAGGGTGAAACTACCTATAGGTGCTTTAGTGTGTCTGAGCACTTTTACACTCTGACATGGTACACAACTTCTTGCCCATTCGTTGACGTCTCTTTTCGTAGTTGGCCTAAAATAACGAGTGGTTATTAATCTTCTAGTAGCCCTTACGCCTGGGTGATTAAGGTTGTGAATCGCTTGGAAAGCTGCTTGTTTGAACTCCGGCGGTAAGAACGGTTGAGCAGATCCTGATGACATTTCACAAGCGATTGTTGTTGTTGTTCCGGGCATTTTTATTTATTTATTTATTTATTTAAAAACTTTATATACATAACAGTATATTTGGTGGACTTAATGCCTGGGGCATTTTCTACCAGTCAACCAGTACGGGTGATGCAGAGAAGAACAAAGTAGGTATTTTTACTCGTTTGAAAAGGTAACGGTTTTCATTCGTTAGCTGTCGGAGTTCTTTGTTTTGATTTTGAGCTTTGGCTAACTCGTCGAAGTTGATTGGCGTTGGACATGTGATTGTCTCCACTCTGGACAGTGCGTCTGCGACGATATTGTCTTTGCCCGATATATGTTCCATGTTGGTGACGAATTGTCCTATGTATTCCAGATATCTCGTGCGTCGCGGTGTTTCGTTCTTGCTGGTTTTGTTCAGTGCATGGACTAGAGGTTTATGGTCTGTGTATACGGTGACGTCACGGCCTTCAAACATCCGGCGAAAGTGACGAACAGCCAAGTAGACGGATAGCAGCTCGCGGTCGTAAGTGCTGTATTTCCTTTGTGCTTCGTTGAATTTTTTTGAGAAAAATCCAAGTGGCTTCCATTGTCCTTGTATTCTTTGTTGCAGTACTGCGCCTGCGCAGGTGTCCGATGCGTCGGTCAATAAGGCGAATGGTAGATTTGAAGATGGGTAGGATAATAGTGCGGCCTTTGATATATCTTCTTTGCACTTCTCGAATGATTTTATTGCTTCTTCGGACCATTGAATCGGCGTTGTATCGTTCTTCTTTGAATTTTGCAGGTAGGCATTCAATTCCTTTTGATGTTCTGCGGCGTGTATATTTCCTCGATAAAAATTCATCATACCGAGAAATCGGCGAAGTTGCTGGATTGTATAAGGTCGAGGGTAGTCGGTAATGCCTTAATCTTCTCGTCGGTAGGTTTTATTCCTTCTGAGGTTATTGTGTAACTTAGGAACTCTAGTGTTGGCACTCCGAAGATGCACTTAGCGACATTTAACTGCAGGCCGTATTGGTTCAGCCTCTTAAATACCTCTTCAAGGTCTTTTCTGTGTTCTTCTTGTGTAGAACTAGCCAGAAGAATGTCATCGACGAATGGGAACACTGGTAGTCCTCGCAGCACGTTGTCCATGTGTCGTTGAAATGTTTGCCCGGCGTTACGTAAGCCGAAGCACATTCGTGTAAATTCGAATAGTCCGAATGGTGTAATTACGGCTGTTTTTGCAATATCTTCATTCTTGTTTCTCACTTGATAGTACGACTTCTTTAAGTCGATTTTCGTGAAGATTTTCTTGCCTAATAAGTTGTAGGTAAAATCGTGCAGCCTAGGCACGGGGTACCGATCTGGGACTGTAACTGATACTTCGTACGAACAAGCGGCTCAAATTGTAGCACTGGTGCGGGAGGGCTTGGATCAACGAACGATTAGTAGAAATTTTAATTTAAACCAGTCTACGGTTTCTAGAATATACAGAAGGTTTGTGGAGACAGGTTCTTTCAGAAAGAGACGTGATACAGGCAGGACTCGAGCAACCACCGGTCGTGATGACCGATTTATTGTTACAACTTCCCTGCGAAATCGTTTCCTCACGTCAGTTAACATCAAAACAGAGCTTAATGAAGTGCGTGGACTAAATGTGAGTGCACGAACAATAAGAAGAAGGTTAAAGGAAGCGGATATCACCCCTTTTAGACCAGCAAATGGTCCAAAGTTGTCTGTAGCTCACAGACAAGCTCGCTTAAGATTTGCGCGTGATCACCTAAATTGGACAGAAGAGCAATGGGCTTCCGTATTGTTCACGGACGAGTGTAGGACATGTTTATATGGTGCAGATGGTCGCAGAAGAGTCTATCGTCGACGTGGGGAGCGATATGCTCAAAGTTGCATTGAGGAGCGCCTTTTGGAGGCGGTTCGTGTATGGTCTGGGGTGGCATATCGATGAACGGGCGAACAGAACTTGTGTTCATAGACATGGTTCGTCAAAACGGTAATAGAGGGGGTTTGACTGCACATCGCTACATAACAGAGATCTTAGAAGATCACGTGGTGCCTTACATGGGATTCATAGGCGGAAATTTTACTTTAATGCAGGATAATGCCCGGCCGCACGCTGCTGCACAAGTTCGACAATATTGCGAAGAGGTTGGGATACGTACAATGAATTGGCCAGCACGCAGCCCAGATCTTAATCCCAATGAGCATGTTTGGGACAATTTAAAAAGAGCTGTATATGCGAGAAATCCTGTGCCCACGACAGTGGCAGCACTAAGAACAGCACTTTCAGAAGAATGGGACAATATTCCGCAAGATCTTTTAATAACCCTAATAACATCTATGCGGAACCGATTAGAATCCGTAATAAGGGCACGTGGAGGTAATACACCTTATTAAAACATAAATAAACCCTTGCATAAAGTTTGTGTCTATTGTTAAAACCATTTTTTTTATTAAACCAATTTTCCTTAAATTTCTGTTTTTTCTTCAAAAAAGTCTTAAGGTCCTTTCCAGTACATAAACTTAAACTTAAGGATTTGACCCTACGCTGTTTTAAAGTTCACGAACCAATCTAGAGGTTTCAATTTTAATCTGTATAGAAAGTTTGCATACTTGGTTAAAATATTTATTTCAAAGTCGTCTATTACTTTGATGCAGTTTATGAGTCCGTCAGTGTAGTTTTAAGTGTCGTTTGGATAAGTAGCTTGAAACAAAACAAACTTTTGACTGAAAACTCCTTAATTTAGTTTCAAAAATATATATCGCTCAACAATAGTATAATGTGATACATAAAAAACTCTACTCCAGTGCATAGTGATATGGACATATCATCAAACATGCTGCTCATCCATCATTACATAATAATAATAATAATATTTTACGCGCGGATGAAAACGCGCCGCAGAAAGCTAGTTAATAATAGTAATATCTAAATTAAGAATATAATATTAAAAAAGAATGTAATATTTAAAGCAGACATTAAAAAAAATATTTAAAGCAGACATTAAAAAATGATTCACACGCGTCCACGCGTACAAATAAAAAAAAAACACACACGCACGCACACATACACATACACACACACGCACATACACACACTCACGCACGCATTTACGCACACGCATGCACGTGCACACACGCATGCTCATGCACACACCCATGCACATACACACACGCACATACACACACGAACAATATTTTTAAATACACCTGTAAGACACACAAAAAATATTACACATAAAAACTGTTGTTATAAACTCATAGATCTAATGCATGCATGTACTTACTTTTATTTGTACTTTTCTCAATATAAGTGAACTCTGTAATTGTTCTTTTTTGAGAAAAATAAATATCTTTAAACCGAAGAATGTGTAAATGTATTATTTAAACATATACTAGCTGAATCTGTTGTTTTAATAACAGATTTTTTGGCTGATGTTCAAAGGTGGTGTTTGTTTTCAGGCTACGAATTGGGGAAGGCAATGAGTTCTAGCACTTGAAAGTCAAAGTCGCAGAAAAGCGAAATGAGCGCCTAAAGGCCGTGGTCCGGTGCCTTGGTACAACCAGAGGATTTACTGTAGACCGTTTGCTGTATTTCTGGCTCTCGGATCTCCATCTAAGCTTGCTGTAGAGATAACCAGGCTTTTGGCTGTCGAAGACTTTTTAAGAATTTATTCACCATAAAAAGATACATTGTTTATAATACATATGCAAAATCGCCAAACTGCTGTACAGTTTGTTGGCGATAGTGGCGCAACAATAAATTTGCACTTAATAGGTAAGTAGGTACATAATAATTTTTACATAGTTAGGTTAGGTTAGATATCTTTATATAATATTGTTGGTGAACTATATTTATTACATTAAATATGACTATATATATTATGTTATGTAGTTACTTATGCATACATTTTCATTCTTAGTAACTTTATTTAAGTATTATAGTGACTTAAATATTGATAGGTGTTTTTTTTTATCTACAAGAAGTAATGTTTTAGTCTCTTTTTTAACTTTACTGTGCCCATTTCTTTGGATTTGTTTCTTAATAAATCTATTTTGTTGTATAGTATTGGGGTTACATATCGTCTAGTTCTCTTACCATAATAATTTAAACTATATAAACTGCAAACAAGAGGTTAGCCAAATGCAGTTTTCTTCTAGCTGCCATCTAAAGAACGTTGAGTCGTTTATGTATGGAGTCACATGACTTCTCTTTGGTACATTAATTTGGAAAATATTAAAGTGTTCATTAGCTTTTCCGTAGAGACAAACTTAGGTATGGCCTGATATTATAATGGACCTTTAGGCGGTAAAAACAGTTGCTAACAACTTTCGCCACATACCCTTCAAATCTTAAACTAGGATCAATCACAAGGCCCAAACTTGCAGCAATGGGTGATATAGCTAATTCTGAGTATCAAATCGAAACTATATATTGATATTTCATATCGGATTTTGATACTATATATTTTATGAAACTATATATTGGTCAAATCAGTTAAATAGGTAAGTTAATTAGATATTCTCCAATATCGATACTCTTGTTTGTTAGACATTACAGGTGAATATAGGCTTTTTACAATAATAGATACGCACCTAACCTTAAATCAAATAAAGTGAAAGTAGACGAATTTTGAACTTTTAGTGCAATATATTTAGTTATTTCTATGAAACATAAATATGATAATTATAATATTTTATTAAGTTTGGTCGAATACATTAATTATATACCTACTTACAAGATTGAAAAAGTTTTCTACTATTCTTTCTATTCATTTATTTAATTTTTTTAAATGACAACTTCCGCACTAGGAAATAAGCCCTGTGTTGCTTGGACTTTACAAACATACACTTATATTAGCTTGGACTTTATAAACATACAAAGCACACCGAGAATCGGAATAGATTTTTATGGATCATACAAAGTTTTGTCCCATGTGGAGATCGAACCCACAACCTCGTGCACGTCGCTTGTGCGTCCGCTGCGCCACGGAGGCAGTCATTTATTCAGTACATAAAGATTACATTCATTTTATTTACCTATTAACATCATTTGACGTAGGTACAATATAAAGAGAGAATAGTACTAACAGTCGTGGTCAACTAATTAGGGACAATCTCTAGTTAAGCCAAATTGAGACTTTATTTTTTATTTTCCAACGAGTCTTAACAATATTCCATATTATCTACTTTTGATGTCGGAGCGTATGTAAAGGTTTTTAAAAACTATAATTTAAAAACTATAAATTAAAATTAGAGAAAATAAAAATACATGTTCACCGATTTGGAGGTGATTTAATAATGAATGGTCGGCTGAGTTCGCATTTTTAATACTAAGAAACTAAAGTGCAAATGCATACAAAATCTATATTCTATGTTTAGTCTAAGGCTGAGGGGTGAGGTGTATCCATAACTTCTCCGTCCCCAAGAGGAAAATTATCGGATGGATCGATTTGAGATTTAATCCGATAATTTTGCGTAAATGTTAACATTTTCAGTAATTTGAGCCAAAATTTAAAAACGAAATACATAAGAATACATAAAACTATCAAGATTACAGAAAAATAACCTAAAATTTCATAGATACCAAAGGCTTTTTTTAAAACACTTTCGATCACTGCACTATGCTTTAACGAATACGACATATATTTCACTTCGTCCAAGTTGATTACTTTCATATAAAGTACACGTGCACTGGATAGGTTGACGTTTATAGGTATTTGTGGCAAGGTGTTAATAATAGGTATCGGCTCTACAGTATCCTTTTCTATGAAGACACGGTGATGAATTCAAATTTCATTTATTTCTAGCTATGGGCGTTTTCGTTATTTTTTCAAAATCAACGGTGTCGGCATCCGTTGCCGTTGATTTTGTCACCGGTGCCGGCCACCGGTATAGACTATAGAGTTTTGGTATTCTAGGTTGTTACGGTGCACTGGATGGGCGTTGCCGACATCGATGACGCGATGCGCATCGTTATTAGTTGAACAATACATAAGCATCGAGAATTTTTTGTAAGGTTAATCTAATACAATAAAAACAATTTAATTTTAAGAAAATGCATTGTTCTAATTTAGATGTAGAAAGACATGTTCTGCGTTTATTTAAAATAAATATCTACCCGTCTTTGTTAATAGTTTAGTTTTTATTTCACATTTAGTTATTATTCTACAGATATATTATTAATATACTGTCTGTGTATTATTCTGAGCAATCAACCAACCGGCCGCCATATCGTATTGAATCAACGCAAAAAGCGGACATTCGGTCGGTGCCGGTGATACTCGCCATCGTTCGTGATACGTGGTGGTTGGTGTCGATACCGTTGCCGGTGACGGTGTGCTTTCTATGATATAAGAATGGCCGTTGTTGCCAGCATCCGTTGCTCGATGTTTTGACATCGGATGCCGTCAACGAATACTGACATCGGTGCTCAACAACGTTATTTTAAAAACGCCCATCTCTATTTATTTCTAAATCGCAGGGTTCGTTGTGAGTAATAAGGTAAGTTTCAAATAAAGGTTGTATACTAATATCGTTGCTATACTGTTTAGTTAGTGTAGTTTTAAGCTGGGTGTAAATAGTCCAGTTGTCTACGTTAATCTGCTGAATTTTTACTTCTTCGACTTCAACTTGCTGCTGCTTACAGTGAGAGGTGTCACTGTCAAATTTCATGAGTTGCTCCATACAAGTAAGCTCATAGTATAGAGCTCGGTTGTCTGCAGTACATAAGAAGTGGTCTCCAGTAGAGAGCGAGCGGCATGGTTTTACAATCGGTAAGTATTTTATTTTTTTCGCCAACAGGTAAGGGTATTCAGGAAAAATAGATAAGGTTTTATTTGCAGGTAAGAAATAGAATTTTTAAATAGTTAGTATCTAAATAGTTAGTAAATAGTAAGTATAAGTACAATTGTCACTTAGCGGAACTTCCAATATGAAAGTAACTTTATGATTTTTAATGAATGATTTTACACAAATTGTTTCTTCTATTTTTAAGTAAATTAGTTTCATCTGGTGTGTAGACTAAACTTTCTGAACCAGAAATTGATTTAAATGATATAAAAGTTCTGTGGAGTTCAGAATAGATGCATGTAATATTGAGACTCTACTTAGAGAAATAGCAGTTTCGATTTCACCGAGTCGAATAAATACAGTACGGAAACTACTAATAAAAACGTTAAATAGTCATGTAATGTAAGTTAAGAAAATCCAATTGTTTTGCTTAATAGATAAGTCTTTTAACACAACCTCAATCTTTGTTATGGTTATGAAATTTAACAGTTTTCATTAATTGTCTGACTTTTATTTATAAAACTATAAACATTTCAGAGACCAAAGTTATCTTATTTGAAATAATAGTTTGATCATGACTTAATTAAGAAATAAGTTATCGTAATAATCGCGTCATCTTGGTAGGTTTTCAGTAACGATTTTTATAAGAGAACCCAGAGGATTTATGATACCTCTTTTAGAACGCTGTAGTGGAATCAGTTGACGATATTTTTCTATAGTTATAACACGGATAAATTTTGTATGTGTTTTAATACTGGTGAATTCTAGTGAATATGATATATTCCAATCTATTAGTTTGCTCATTAATTGATAAGTTGTAGAGATATAATTTAAATCGTTGTATATATTTTCTAAATAATAACCTTAACTATAGTCCAATAATCTGTTTGAATATATGGTTGACTAGTAGTAGGTTTGACCACCTGCGGAGGGCGTTTAATATTTTTAATAGAAATCTTTGTGACCCTTTTGCCTACTTATATAGGTAAAACGTTTCTATTAGGTTCACCTGTAACTTTGGCTTTAACATGTCGCTGTCGTAGCTTATCTTTACTCTTTCGCATGAATAGATTTTCCTATGGGAAATTCTATATCAGATTCACCACCCTTCTTTTCTCTATTCTTTTGCTTAATCACTACCATCTTATCAGCTAAATGTTCATACAAGGTTTTAATTCGCTATGCATGGTCTTTAACAAGTTTTTTGAAAATAACGCTTTTCTAATTCTATTGAATACGGACTACTGGAGTCGGTATGACCGAATACAACTTCAAATAAAGTGAGTTCAGTAACAGAATGTATAACGTGAATGTAAAACATAACCGAATACATCATAACCGACGCTCCGTCAGTAATTTGCTTTTCGTATTTTGGTTAAATACGAAAAGCAAATTACTGACGGAGCGTCTATAAATTTCGATTATAGTGGAGTGAAAGCGTTCAATAAATCCCATGAAATTAGAATTATTGGGCGTGCCAATATGAAGGTCTAACTTATGAAGACTCAGAAATTCTTTAATTAAATCGTTATCCAGAAAATCGGTACCCAGATCTGAGCTAATCTTTTTTGGTATACCATAAAAAGAAAAATATTTCATTAGTGCTCTAATTACTTCTGATGTAGATTTATTTTGTATTTCAATAGCTTGGCCTAATTTACTAAAAGCATAAATTAAAGTTTTCCCTTCAATGCTAAAAAGATCTATGAATATTTCTTGGAACGGGGCATCCTGAGTTTGTGTTAGTTGTAACACCGGTTTGATGGGCTTTCTATCATATTTCATCTTCTGGCAAGGCTCACAACTATTTATTATTACTGTTACCGTCTCTTGCATTTCGTCCCAATAATGATTTCGATGAAGGCTAACTAACGTTTCTTTAATGCCACGGTGGCATGACTTTCGTTCATGATGTATATGTGGTGTCAATGAAACTACGGAGTTAGCAACTGACTGTTTAATGGCGGTATTGGTGTTGTCATTTACTGTGGCACAGATAATAACATAGTTACATTTTCTCCCTTCTAAGCTGCTTAGCTTGCATACTAAATTATTTATAGTTAACATGAAGTCCTTATATTTTCTTCTTAGACCTAAATTCAACACCACATTAATACAACCGTAAGTGTCTATTGGTGACCCATTCGCCGCGCATAGCTGGTACTCGGTCTTCGCACGACGATGATTAGGAAGAGCGGTCAAGGGAATACACATAAGTCGCTTCCGGTGTCCACCAAGAACTGGACTTTCGATCGGCGATCCGTCACAAACAGGCGACCAGTTGTAGAAGGGCAATTTTCAGTCGCCTTTATCGACTGCCCTGTGCGTTTCCCGAGTCGTAATCGCATGGATTTCAAGTTTAACAGCAGGGCGAAGAAATGCATCCCATTTCTTCGCCCTGCTGTTAAACTTGAAATGGTACCAACAGAGTGGGAACTTCCTATAATTTGACTCTGATCGTCTGGATGGAGTACGGTTTCTTAGCCTCTCTCGGCTACCCGAGGTCTGCTTGGTACGTGGGCGAGACCGACCATGAACTTCTGTTGTTAACGCGTCAACCTTCCTGGTAAGCTCTATGATGAGGCTCATCATGTCCGACGAAGGGTGTTGTTGCGACGTGAATGTTGCTGCGACGTGAAGAGATGTAGGTACGATGTCATGCACTCTGTCAGCGAGATCTGCCAATTCTGTGAGTGGTAAGCTCATCTGTGATGCAATAATAGTCTGCAGGTTACCTGGCAAACGACTGGACCAAATTGTGCGTGGGAAGTCTTCGGGTATCGCTGGTCCTGCAAGATGAAAGAAAGAAAGAAAGAAAACATTTATTACCACAAGTATAGCCACAATAATAAACAAATTAAATTACGAAGCACAGATACAAGACAAATAAAAACAAAAACAATAAAATATATACATGATAATACATACTATGCTACACTTGCAGCAACCAGGTCTCCAGTTCAGCATGTGCCAGGTCACAGAGACCTGGCGCTGGTTTTCAACTGGAGCCTGTTGCAGTAACAGCACGAAAGCCAACAACAATGCCATTAGCCACAAATTATTACATAAAAATTACATCACCACGACTGTACAAAAAACACCAACATAAACAAAACAACAAAATATAGCTTACAAGCAAACTACCGAGCAGAGCAAGAATAAATAAGTAAACTTATAATTAAAAATGTGAATTAATAAAATTGTTAACAATCTATTGGTACCCTAGATCATGTGCAAGTCACTTAATACAACCCGATACAATCTGGCAAAGAGTTCACTTTTCAGATGTAGTAGCAGAATGACAGAGGAATGCTTAAAACGCTCAAATAAAGGACATATCAACATTAATGTAACCATGTTCTCTCTGCGCGCTAATAAGGTACTGTCTCAACCGAGTTTTAAATGTGGTCAGTGTTTTGATTTGTCTTAGAGGCGGTGGCAGGTTGTTCCACAGCTTTGATGCAGCATATCGGAAGCTACCTTGGAACGAAGCCGTTGTGTGTGACGGAATGGATAGCTGCTGCGAGCACAGCCTACTCTCACACTGCCTCCTGCTTGTTAACCAACTCAACTTATCATACAGATACGAAGGTTCCTGGTGATGAATGATATTGAAAAGTAAACATGCTAAATGGTATTTACGTCGCGATTTCATCTTTAATATCCCATGTTGATTCAAGTGCGGTGTTATGTGTGTTCGTGGTGGTACGCTAAAGCAAAACCGTGCGCATGAATTTTGGATACGTTGTATGAGGCGTTGAGTCCTTGCCAGTAGCCTAGGACCGCATACAACATCTGCGTAATTCAACTTAGATAAAATTAAAGATTCCATTAATTGTGCACGCAATTCTTGAGATAGATAAGGCCTAATTTTGTACAGGATCTTAAGGCGATAAAAACAATTTTGAGCTAAAGTGGCTATGTGCTTCTCGAACCTTAAATTTGAATCCATAAAGAGACCAAGGTTCCTGGCCTCCTGAACCCTATCTATTACAATATTTCGGCAAATTAAGCGTTACAGCTAAATTTGCCGGAACATTGCTCAACTGTTGCTGCGTGCCAAACAACATGTATTTAGTCTTTTGTGGATTAAGCACTAAGCAATGCTCATCTGACCATGCAGCGATACTATTTAAGTCATTATTCAGACTTCTTAAAGCAACTTGATAATTTTTTGGCTTAAATGATATGTAAAGTTAAACATCGTCGGCGTAGAAGTGATATTTACAGTCTTTAATACACGAAGCCAAATCAGCGCAATATAGAATAAAGAGAATAGGTCCCAAAATTGAGCCTTGCGGCACGCCTCTTTTTAGTGACGTCATAGTCGAGTATTTGGCATTGCCGTCACCATTGCGCAATTCTACAAATTGCATTCTATTGTCTAAATAACTGTGAAACCATTGCCACTGCAATGGTTTCACAGTTATTTATCACTCCCTGATCAAACCCATAGTATCTTAATTTAGACAAAAGTAGCTGTATATTTATACAATCGAAAGCACGGGAATAATCCAGCAAAACTAACAAAGTGCACATACCCTGGTCTTGTGCTGACTGAATATTATCAGTAACATCGATTAGTGCTGTCGACGTACTGCGTCTCTTTCGAAAGCCTGATTGATACATTGGTAGTATGCTGTTTCTTTCTAAAAAGGCAGTCAGCTGCTGACATACTACTTTCTCCATTACCTTTGAAAGACAGGGGAGAATACTGATAGGCCGAAGGTCTTTGAAATCCCTGGGATTTGATACTTTGGGAATAGGTATGACAGTAGCAGCTTTCCATACTTCTGGGAACATTGATGTTAATATAGAACAGTTTATAATATTTGTAATCGAGTTCAGCGTATGTGGAAGAGTTAGAGTAAGCATTTCAAGACTAATCCTATCGCAACCCTCGGCATTAGACTTTAGACTGGAAAGCAAACGTAATATTGAGTTTTGCGTCACTGGCGTAATAGAGAATGTGGCTGATGCGTACCTATGGAACTCATAATAGGTAAGCAGTGATATTGTGACTTGCTCACGGCCAGGAACTTGAAGGAAATGATTATTCAATTGATTTGGGCATGAAAACTGAGGCTGAAGCTCCATTTGAATTTTTGGTGGCAAGACAGTTCTTTTTAAATTTTTCCAGAGTAATCTAGGGTCTTTAATGTGACTATTAATATTTTGTTTAAAGTAAGCCGTTTTATCCCTATATAAAGCTGATGACACTAGTGACTTTAGTTGTTTATAGTAATTTCTTTTCGCTTCGGTCTTTTTTTGCCTGTACTTGGCCAATGCATTATCTCTTAAGCGCATCATTAATTTGACAGTATCCGTAATCCACGGGTAAGATGGATGTTTAATAACACAGGTTTTAAGTGGCGCGTGTACATCAAACACCGATATAATATGTCGATTAAAAACGTCGACCATTTCGTCCACTGTGTCCAGTTGCCCTAAACCATCCCAATCAATTAAGCCTAAATGAATGTCTAAACTATCCTTGCATATATATCTGATAGGTCTGTATTTTACGACCTGCGGCTTCAGTTTTTCACACCTGATATGTAACTCACAGACAATAGCACAGTGACTGTTTATGGAACCATGATGATCAACACATACTGTTTTTACAGGGAGATCAGTGCAGAACAAGTCAATTAAAGACTGACTAGTTGAAGTATAAATGCGTTGGAGATGTCACAACCTGTGTTCAGCTCAGATAACTAAGAAACTCAGAAACCTTTTTAGTTTTTACATCAGTAAGGTTTAGCAAATTAACATTAAAATCGCCGAGCAGTATTACATTGTCACAACCTCCTATGGCACCAACTGAGTCGGTAATTGCATCAAGAAAAATATCCAAATTTAGCCATGGTGGGCGATATGCGGTACCTATAGCAATACGTTTACCACTAAGCGTAAACAACAACCACATCTGCTCGACATTTTCAAATCTACTGTCAGTGCAAGTTAGCAATGAGCGTACTTTGAAACCTCTTTTTAAGTAGAAGCCCACTCCTCCTCCGCGTCCCGCACGTATGGTGCTAGGGCGGGAGTGTGCAGCAGTCTATACCCAGGCACAGCAGGCGCCCGAGCATCCTCGCCAGGCCGTAGCCAAGTTTCGTTTATAGCTATGATGTCGAAACCGTGCCTGTCTATTAATGCTATAAATTTATCATGATTCGTACCAAGGGAGCCCACATTCAACAAACCAACCTTTACGTGTCCATTAGCCATATCCAAATAGCATATAATATATCACTGCCATATTTATCAAATTGAAAGTAATCCACTCGCCAGACAATAGTAGTTTTATAATTAAGTGACTTGGAAAGTATAGAGCATTTTCTTTGTTAAGGTATAAACAATAGTGTATTAAAGTTACATAAGTGTCTAAGACTGTGATACAATAATATGCAGTATATATGTAGCAACAACATGTAACATGTATGTTGTTGTGTTCAACACCTTTTATGTTATGATGAGAGATTGTTAAAATGATAAGACCGATTACGATAATGTTTGTTGTTTATTAGCACACACAGAGCTCTTGATGTCTGTTAGCGTACTGATTGTATCTACTTACATTAATTATAATAATAAAATGTTTATGAAGCAAAATCAATATAAATGTATACATAGCAAAATGTTTAGTTTGGACTGAACATCTTCCCACAGGAGAGAGATAACACGAAATAACAATAGTAAAATAAATGATAACTTAACTTACAAAAAATAAAAATTATCAAAAAAGATAATGTTATGTAAAATTATAAAAATGGATTCTATTTAATAATAAATTATATTATTCGTCTTGATTTCCAAATGGAGGGGTTCTAAATATGGGCGAGGTCGTTTTGTCTTGACGCGATGTAGTCTTCGATCCGCGCGGCCGTGTTGGCGGCGCCACAGGTGCTAGGTTCTGATTGTCTGCTGGTGTGTCGCTAGATACAGCAGGTGGTGACGGAATGACATTTCTGTTATGAGTATGACAGAATCTTCTATAACCAAGAAATATGATTACACTAAGTAGGGCTCCAACGAGCACGTAAATCAGCACGTAGTGATGTACGTCGTGGAATGAGATGTTCTCAGCAATTACATTCTGTGTTTTGATTTCTTGAATTCTTTCTCCGAGAGCGCTTATGTTTTCACGAAGCGCTGTGGAGCTCGTTCCAAGATCGTCTGTGGTGGGCATAGAAATGTTGATGACGTCATTGATAGCTGCTATCTCAGGAACATAAACATCTGGAGATATTTTAAATTCACTCGTATAAAATTTATGTGAGTAAATTGTTAATGATTCGCTTTTGATTGCGCAGTCAGGTTTAGTGGCGATGACCCCTGCCCCAGTCAATTGTTGCGCAGTAATTCGATCATCGCATAATATTCTTATGTTGCAGATACCGCATGCAATAAAAAGGTAATTATTAAATATGTTTAGCTCGATAAACTTGCTGTTGCACTCGGTGATGCTTGTTTCACATATATTTGTCTGTTTGTTTTTCAAACACAGATCCTTATCTGATTTTCTCTTGTAGATAGGACTTTTCAGATAACACAGATGTTTACCGGACTGGTGTAAACTGCATTCTTGTATTTCAATTGGCGACATTGGTATGTAGGTATCCTTTTCTAAGTTAAGGGCTATGTACTCGGATATAGGTATAATGCTGATAAACTTATTCAGTTTTTGCGTTGGAATTGGTATTACTCTGTATAGACTATAGCTGTCTCTGCTGACCAAGGGGACTCTTATCTCAAAAATTAGGTAACTTTTCGTTAATTTTGCCTTGATCTTAAAATATTGATATATCTCTTGAAAATCTGTTTGTATATTAGCTATAGGTAAAGTCAGATCTTTGGTAATCTGTCCCATGATAACACTAAGCTCTTTGCGTAACTGTTTCGGACTTATAAGGTAAATGTTAAACTTTTCATGATAACTGTCAGTAATCGTGTCGATTAACATGTTCTGTATGTTTTGTAAGTTGACCAGAAGATTGTTTGCAACCAGCGATAATGACAAGAAGTAGTTAACGTCGATAATTGTCTCTAATTCTGACTTGATTCTCCCAGCGAGGTTGTCTAAAATATTTAAATGTTGAGTGATACTTTTATGTTGAATACGCATAACTTCTTCCATTCTTTTCATCATGTTGTATTCTGCTTCAACTATCGACGTTTGGTTCTGGAATAAGTGAGCTAAATGATGTTCGTTCTGCTTAATGAGTTGTATATCTTGTTCATATTTTTCTGCGAAACGATCGTCAAGTACTCCGAAGAGGGTATTTGCGAGATACCCGACACCGTTGATGAGTCCGCGTTTCTGTCTATCGTGTTCCGTTTGTTTATTTAGTAGTGAATGACTGTAGTACTCCAGTTCACTTAAACTGTGACGTAACTGTAATAAGAGTGCCGTGCAGTGCGCGTCACCGTTTATTTTAATACATATGTTGTCTAAATGTTTCACGTATTTATGAAGCGCTTCGGATCCTTCCCAAAATGGTTGCATGTTGTAATAAACGATGAGCTTCCATTCATCTCGAATATATTGTGTATCCGATATCAAATCAAAGTATAATGTTTGATTTTTTGGTAATTGGTGTATATTGCTAGCTCCATGTGTTGGTATTATGATACTCAAAAATAATAATAAGGCAGTTGTAAACGATAACAAGCTGCACTTAATGGTTGATCTTGCTGACGTTGTTTCCTGTTTTCTTTCGTGTATTTCACTTCCTTGTAGAGGTAAAATAGACAATTTGTTAATTGGCCTCTTCATTATCCCGTTTTTAGTTTTCAAGGACACGACTCTTACGAAGCCATCTTTCCCAGGATGTAAGGTAATTACTCGACCCATCGACCACTTACCAGGTGGTAAGTTATCATCTCGTATGGTAACTAAATTGCCAATTTCGATGTTAGGTATTGATTCCGTCCACTTGTTTCGAACTGTAATCTGAGAAAGGTACTCAGATTTCCATCGTTTCCAAATGTCACTCATTATCTTTTCTGTTAATTGCCATCTTGTTCTAGCATCATGTTCAGTTTGTAAAATTGTTACATCGGCTGTACCATACAGGAAATGTGACGGCGAGAGGAAGTTCAGGTCTTCTACATCTTCGGTCAGTGCACATAGCGGCC
The DNA here is from genome assembly GCA_963082885.1 of Parascotia fuliginaria. NCBI lineage: Eukaryota > Metazoa > Arthropoda > Insecta > Lepidoptera > Erebidae > Parascotia > Parascotia fuliginaria. Next base: position 6,583,068 of record OY720189.1, read on the forward strand.
TAGTATTTAAACACGCTTCAAGTTGAGACAATATGGTGGTAAATTCCTCGAACGTTAACTTTTGCTCGCCAATCACTCGCTTGATATGAAATTTAACGCTTTTTACTGCTGCTTCCCAGAGTCCTCCAGCTGTTGGCCAAGAAGGGGCGTTAAAATGAAATTCTATTCCCATTTTTGTTATTTCCATCATATACTCAGGGTCTGTTGAATGCTGTTGGTGCTGGTGGAAGGTTCGCTCAAGAGTATGGTTTGCTCCGATGAAATTCGTACCGTTGTCACAATAAATGTGACGCGGAGCGCCTCGTCGAGCGGCCATTCGTTGTAATGCAGCCAAAAATGCTGACGTAGTTAGGTCAGATACAAGCTCGAGGTGTATGGCCTTAGTTGCCATGCATACGAAAACTGCTACGTAACCCTTTGTCGTTCGTATGTTACGTCCCTTGTAAGCCTTGATGTCTACGTAACCCGTGTAATCTACTCCTGTATGATAGAAAGGGCGGGAGGGGTTACACCTAGCTTTAGGTAAATCGCCCATAATTTGATGTTGTATGTTTGGCGCGTGCCGTCGGCATGTAACACAGGTTCGTATCAACTTTTTAATTGCTCTATTTCCACCAACAATCCAATAAGTTTGACGAATGAAAGCCGCGGTCAGTCGTGGGCCTCCATGAAATGTGATCTTATGGGCATCCATTATAACTAATTCTGTGAAATGTCCTTTGTTCGGTAGAATAATTGGATGCTTCATGTTTCTGCTCATTACAGCATTTTCTAGTCTTCCATCCACTCTCAAAATTTCATGTTCATCCAAAAGGGGGTTCAACTTGAAAATACTGCTCTTTTTCATAACTTGTTTATGTTGTTTAATGTTATTAATTTCGTCTGAAAACTCGGTTGATTGAATATATTTTATTAATTTGTTTCTTGCTATTTTTAGTTCTAATAATGTTAAGTATGGCTGGCGCTTAGTAAGCTTGTTTTGTTTAAGGCGAAGTATCCATGCTAATATTCTTACTAAGCGGGTAAAGAAACTTTGTTTGCGTATTAATATTTCAAAAATATTATTTTTTTGTTCTTGATTTGTGATAATGCATGCTTGTTTTGATTCTTCGATGGTTGTGTAAATAGAGATGTTTTCTTGTTTCAGCCCATCATTTATTAGCCATGAAGGGCCATGCCACCAGATAGGATAATGTTTAAGTTGTTCAGCTGATAGGCCTCTGCTAGCGCAGTCGGCTGGGTTCTTTTCAGACTTAACATATCGCCAGCTGTTCGAGGGCAATATTTCTGTTACTTGTTTGACCCTATTCGCAACAAACGGTTTCCATCGTGAAGGGTCTCCGTATAACCACCCCAGAACAGCAGTAGAGTCACACCAGCCATATGCTTGTATGTCATACGTACGTAAGCAGTGCATAACCTTCTTCATGAGTCGTGATAACAACACTGCTTCATTCAGTTCTAATCTTGGAATTGTTATAGCTTTTTTTTCGTGGTACTAATCTTGTTTTAGCTACCAGAAGAACTGTTGTTGGTTTGTTATCTTCTATTATTTTTGTGTAAATTACACAACTAAAAGCCTTTTCAGATAAGTCACAGAAGCCGTGTAATTCAATGTGCTGGCTTTCTCGCGTACCAAGCCACCGCGGTACATGTAACTGCTCAATTGTTTTTATATCTGTTTTCATAAGGTTCCATTCAATCTCGATTTCGCTAGGTAGCTCGTCGTCCCACTGTAAGTTTAACTGCCAAACTCGTTGGAAGAGAAACTTAAGTTTGATTGTTACAGGAGCGAGCCAACCGAGGGGATCAAATAGCTGTGATATCTCGGATAGAAGACTTCTTTTAGTTATTTTTTCTGATGAATGTTTACATTTCGATTGAAACGTAAACGAGTCCTTTTGCGTATTCCAGCGTAATCCTAGTGTTTTAGCTGAGTACGCATGTGTGAAATCAAAGTTGTTCTTGATACTTTGTCCCTTATCAATATGATTTAATAATTCAATTTTGTTAGAATTCCATTTTCTTAAATTAAAGCCGCCTGATTTAAGTAGTTTTATTAAGTCTTGTTGTAGCTGTAATGCTGACGCTGCAGTCGTAAAGTGGATCCCAAAAATAGCATCGTCCGTGTAAAAGGACTCTTCTAAGACCTTAATCGCTTCACTGTTTGTGTAATTCGCTCTCTCATCCTTTGCTAATTGCTTTAGCGTCATCATGGCTAAGAAGGGGGCGGCTTTGGTACCGTAAGTTACAGTACATAGTTGATATTCTTGTAATGCTGACTGAGGAGAGTTCCTCCAAATGATTTTTTGAAGATGCTGATCCTCGTCCTTGATTCTGACTTGTCTGAACATCTTTTCAATGTCTGCAGTAAAGGCCACTTCATACTGCCTCCATCTGAGTAGTAATCCCTGAAGGTCTTGTTGTAAATTAGGGCCCGAGTACATTACATCATTTAGACTCGAACCCGTTGATGTTTTACCCGAGCCATTGAACACTACTCGCAACGCCGTTGTTGTTGACTCGGCACGTTCCACGCCATGATGCGGTAAATAATATTCGAGTCGTTCAACTTTGTTGTCAGCAGGTTTCAAATGTCCAAGTAATAAATATTCATTTATAAATGTTTTATAATTTTGTTCATAAGTGTTATTGTTACGGAATTTTCGTTCTAATTGTAAAAACTGCGCGACTGCCTTATTTCTTGATTGACCTAATTTCTGTTCATAGCCCGGCTTCATGGGAAGTCTTACTACGTATCTGCCATCGCTGCAACGAGTTGTTGTCTCTTGATAAAACTGTATGCACTTAAGGTCTTCTTCTGATACATTAGGCTCTTCAGAAATCTCCTCGGTTTCCCAAAATCTTTCAATTTGTTCAATATTGTTTAAAATTACGTTACATTGATAAGTACGGGTGCTGCCACATAGAATCCAGCCAAGGCGGGTTTGTTGAGCGATTGGGGCAGTCTGGTTTTCCTCTCGGCATATACCAGTTAAAATAATATTAGAATATATATCTGCTCCCAGTAAAATATCTATTGGTCTGCTAATGTTAAAGTCAGGGTCTGCTAGACTTATGTTATTTAGGAACTCCCATGAAGGTTTTGAAAATGATAACGTTGGTAAGTGGTTTACTAACGATTGCATAATGAATACTGTGGTTTCGAAGGTATAGCTGTTATCCATGGAAGCGCATTCAAGGTCAATAACTCCTTTACAGCTGTTCGGTTTAATTCCAACTCCAAAAATACTACCTTTACAATTACGTCTGGGTAGTGATAAGCGTTGAGCTGCATTTTCTGATATTATTGATACTTGCGAGCCTTGATCAATTAGGGCTCGCATTGTTTTATAAGAACCGTCTGCGGCTCGCACTTTGAGAACCGCAGTCGCTAATAATATTTCCATCATATTATTAGATTGTTGAGTAACATTGGAATTATTTATGCTGATATTTTGTTCTGACGGCGATGTTGACGCATTATGTTTCATTGTTGCTTGATTGCTGTTTTTGTTCAAATATGACGAAAATGCCTCGTGCAAAATGGTGTTATGACTGCCACTGCACTCTCGACATCTTTTCTCGGAAATGCATTTGTTTCCATTATGATTAAATAAACAGTTTTGACAAACATTTAGTTTGGCAACGGATTTCCGTTTTCCTTGGGGGGTCATGTCCAAAAATTCTTGACAATGATATAGGCCGTGATCTTTGTTGCAAAGTGGACATTTATATTTGGTTGTAAAAGACTTGCTTGTTGAAGGTTGCGAAACAGCCGAGTTATTTGTCGAGTTTCGATTAGTAGAATATGCTTGTTTGTTGTAATTTGATTTATAAGATCTTTGTTGTTGATTTTTATTGAATTGTTTATGCGGATTTATATTTTCTTGTTTCTTCCTAGAGGTTTCCATAGAAGTAAAAGTAAGTTCCAAAAAGTCCAAGAAGTCCTGTAGTTTTGGTAAATCTCTCGGATTAGTAAGCGACTGTACATAGTCATGATGAGTTTCGTTGTCCAATTTTTGGCACAAAATATGAATTATCATAGGGTCCCAAGTGCTTGTGTCAACCCCTAAATTCTTGATAGCGTTTAAACTTTCCAGAGTGACGTCATGAATTTTCTTGATACTGTTAACTGATGCTTGTTGTAAAATAGGTAATCCAAGTAAAATATTCATATGCGATGTAAATATTAATTTTAGATTATTATATCGATTGTTCAGTATGTCCCAACAAACGGCATAGTTTTCTGTACTTATTTGTAAGTGTCATAAGGCGCTCGGCCTCTCCCTTGACTTTACTCTTCAAAAACTGCATTTTCTGTGCACCGGAAAGTGAGCGGTTATTATGGATGGATTCTGTAAATAAGTCCTTGAAGGAAACCCATTGATTGTAGTTCCCATTGAAGACAGGTATATCGAGTTTTGGGGTTGACTTTTCTCGATGAACGCTTGACCATATCTTGGTGTTTATGGCCTTTTTCGTTTCGTTAAATGAATATTCGTATTTAGAATATTCTTGTTCATAAGCTAAATTAGCTCCTTCTAGCTCGCTGTCGAGCTCCCAGTGAAGTGTGTCGATCACATTCCATCTAGAGCTTAATGTCTTCAGCGCATCTTCTAGCTCTCATTTTTCATTCAAAGTCTGTATGTTAATGTTAGCCACTGTGCGCTTGAATGCTCGAAAATTGCTGCTTTGTTTCCGCAACATGTCGTCGTGCTTGCTGTTAGTGCCACGATCATCTGGCTTAGAAAATGACGGCGAAGGTAAAGGATTAAGCACTGCTGGCTTCAATATAGGAGTAGAAGCTCTTTCGGCAGCTGCTGGTAGATAACTTTGAATAAATGCTTTGGTTTTGTTGTAAAATTCCAATACTTGATGATATTGATTCTGTGCATTGTAGGGATGACTTTCATCAAACACTTCACGTACTTGGAGGTGATTGTTGTAGTATTCCTGCCAATAGGCCTCTAGTGTCTCCAACCTCTTTTTTATATGAGTGGCGGTTTTACGATCCGCGCCATCTTTTTTGAAGTTAGAGAGAAGATTTTGCATCGCTGCGGCAATTTGTTCTTGAGTTGCTAGTATATCTTCCATGATAATGCTTGATTGATGATAATATCTTGATAATGAGTTTGTTGATAATTCCTTGATATGGGTCGTGTGACAATGCACCGACAGTGATATGTACGACTTCTCAAATCTACTGGTGAGACCCGCTTCTGGGAGGCCAGCAAACCCGATTCGCTATCACTGAAAGTGACAATGACACAGAGACACACTAAATTGAACTATAACACGAAAATTGTTCCATATGGTAACTGATTCCACGTCACAGGCGAGGGTCCTGCTTGTAACCAACCGTGCGACAGGTTTTAAGCTCGAAGGACCAAAAAGATGTTGTGTTCAACACCTTGGTCCTTCGAGCCGGATAATAAAAAAAAAAAAAAAAACAAAAAGATGTTGTGTTCAACACCTTTTATGTTATGATGAGAGATTGTTAAAATGATAAGACCGATTACGATAATGTTTGTTGTTTATTAGCACACACAGAGCTCTTGATGTCTGTTAGCGTACTGATTGATGAATAAAATGTTTATGAAGCAAAATCAATATAAATGTATACATAGCAAAATGTTTAGTTTGGACTGAACAATGTAGTAGTTGTAAATTAAATTTAAACACGAATGCAAAAGTTCATTCATAAATACAAACACTTTAGATAATATGTGGCCTGTAATTGTGAAATATAATCAAAAATACAAATATATTATTATAACAAACTGCACATGTACATATATTATTATAAAAAAGTAATCCTATGAGACTCACATTGACAAAAATTGTGAAAAGAATAGATTTAAAAAATAAAATTAGCCTCAGTAGACAAATATAGGCGATAACAAGTAGACGCCGCCGTTCAATGTCTAATAATAACTTAGCTTGTAGTGTAATAAGACTAAAATTGGTAAGCCAAATGCTGGTAAAAGATTTATTTTTAATAACTACTATCAAACTGAGCTCAAGCCAAAAACCTTAGTAACGTCTTGCTCACCACGAATGCGCTCAGTCGGTTTGCCATCATCCTTGCGTGTTAAAATTTTGCCATCTCGTGTCCAAACATATTTCCATTGGAGTTTATATGCAGCCCGTCTAGCTAGGAAGAACAAACGTCTGTTGATCGCTGTCAAGCGCTCGTTGACATACACACGCAGTGACGGTCCGGCTACTTGTGCGTCAGCTGATGTAAAACCTCGGCGGACGCGAGCCGCACGCAGTATAGCATCGCGCGTCGTGCGCCGCGCAAACCTCACGGCGATCGAACGCGGCTTATCGATGGGGGGGTCGGCAGAAGTGGCGGCGCCCGTAGTGTTCACAACACAAAATTTCGTCGACTCGACCCAACACGTTCGGCATGGACGATGTCTTTTTCATCGACCTTAACACCCAATTTGGTTGAAACAATTTTCACTAAGTGTATCACGCTCTCATCCCTATGTTCAGGCACACCTGATATCTCAACATCATTAAGTAGCAGTGCTTGATCTCTTTCGTTTAACTGGCATTTAAGCTCTGATATTGTATCCTCAAATTCTACATTCAAATCTACATTTGACGGGACCCCTTGCTCAATTTTAATTTCTAATGCTGAGATTCGATTGTCCATACAACTGATGTTATCGCGACATTCTTGCAGTGCCGCTTTGAAATCAGCAATATCCATACGGCACTCACGAACTACAGCCCTCAACGCAATCAACTCCTTTCTAAAAGACCGTATCTCTAAGGCTAAGTCAGCTTTATAGTTCTCATTGTCATAGTTCACAGAATCATTTATGCTGACTAAATCAGAATTTACGTCGGGAGTATGAAAATCAGACGTCAAATTAGTTGATTTTTTTGGGGTAAGTTTTTTCCCTTCACACCCAGGACAAATCCATTTGCTAACAACCGAACCAACAGCAGTCAAAGCAACACAGCTATGATGGTAACAGGCCGAGCATTTGCTACATTTAACAGCAGTATTTGCTGCTAGAAATTTGCCGCATCCTCCACATTTGGCCATTGTTTATATATCTAATGTCTATGGGTTATATGTAGATGTCACTTAGTCCGCGTAGCAAGTCATTCAAGTCATCAAGCAAGATGCTGTAAGTGGCGCAAGAATTGAGATGGCTTGCGGTCACCTAATTCTTCGGACTGTAGAAGCTGCTTTACCTTTCTCTCTTTTGAAACCGATAAACGTTTAATCAGCTCGCTTTTGAGTAGTTCGTATTTTCCGAAACCGGGAAGTGATGATGTCTTCAATTTCCATTGAGTATTGCCGGTCCAGTTGTGAAAGAACGTAATGAAATTTGGTGTCATCATCCGTGATTCTGGCCAGCTTGAATTGTCCTTCGATTTGGCAAAACCAAATAGCCGGTTTCTCGGGCCAAAAGGGTGGAATACGTACGCCTACTCTAAATAACTCCAATGACGGATGGTCTCGGTCTGTGGAAACGCGCTCGCCATTGCTTGAACGACGAGGTTTGCTGCGCTGAGATGGCTCATTATCACTACCGTCACTGCTCATTTTCACACTGTTAATCGATGCTCAGTCCAGGGGTCACCAGTTTGGTTGTGGTGATGTGTAAATGAAATGACAAGACTTACGAGAAGTAAACAAAGTCCTGGTTTATAACATTTATTGTTCCACACATACACTGTACACAGTTTGTATAGAAGGCGCAAGGACAGTTGGATAGTAACAGTAAGCGGAAGGCGAAGCGAAGCGAAAAGAAAAGATAGTTTATAACAATATAAAATAACTAATTCTATGTGGGTATACGAATACGCGTTTCAGAGCCAAGGCAAACGTGCGTTCGGTGCCTAGCCTAGTTCGAGACTGGTGAGCGGGTCGCGCGTACGACGATGGAATGCGCCCGCTCAGCTACGTCACACGCTTGAACAAAAGGACTCAGCTTGTAATGTACGTGTCCAGTGTTCGACGATATTTGGATGAATGTTGTTATTGTAATAAATTGTATTAAATATATAATCAATGTAGGTGCATAATGTTATTATAATCAATTCTATTAAATTTGTTAAATTCAAAACATTAATGTTGTCTACCAAGGCACCAGTATTCAAGAAACAACTGAAACTAGGTTCTTGGGCGTGACGATAGATAACAAGCTCACTTGGAAACCTCACACCGAAGAATTTTGTAAACGCCTTAGTAAATCAGTTTCAGCTATCAAAAAAAGTTAACAACCAAACGTTATTGACGGCATACCATGGACTAGTGGCCTCCGTTTTACGTTATGGTATTATTTTCTGGGGACGGTCTGCCAACAGGGATCTCGTATTTAGGATGCAGAAACGGTGTATTAGGTCTATGTGTGGTCTCAAAACGACAGACAGCTGCATTCCTTATTTTAAATCATTAAATATTTTGACATTGCCATCCCTTTATATATTAGAATCAGCGTTGTTTGTTAAAAGAAATCCCCATTTTTTTCAAAAGTTGTCTGATGTCAGAAGAGGGCCAATACGAGCTCAATATGCAAATAAATTATGTAACATTAGCTGTAAGACATCACTTATGAATAAAAGTTTTTTTGGTGTTGCTCCAAGTATTTACAATAAAATACCAGAGGAGATTAAAAATATGACATTATTAAGATTTAAGAAAGAGTTAAATAGATTATTAGTTGACAAATGTTATTATAGTATTGATGAATTTTTTAAAGATAATATTAATTTCCTTCACTAAAAATTTACTAATTATTGTTATTGTTATTACCTACCTACCAATTTATTAATTTTGTGACATATGATATTTTTATTGTTATTATTTAAGGATTACTATTATATTAATTTTGTTTAATTAAATAATTAATAACTAAATTTATTCAAGTTAGTTAAGCATGAAATTTTATAAACTTATTGTAAAATGTTTGTATGCCTTGTATGTAGGCAAAACATAGCGCACTATTTTTATGATCTCAAGACCTTTGTTAAGTACCTATGTTAACAAATAAAAATTCTGATTTCTGATTTCTGATTTCTAAATATATATACAGGGTGATTCTGAATTCATTAGCATCCTTTTAACCTGAGATTCTATACATAGTACCAAGTACTTATGGACCATAAAATTGAAAATTAATGTTATCAAAATTATTTTTTAAAAAACGATTTAAAACATTATATCTACGTAAATAAAGTCTCAAACAAACAAATAAAAAATTAAAACATACTAAAAAAATATTACATTTTAATAATTGTTAATTAATATTGCGCGCAAATCAACAACGTTTGGCCGCTGTATACCATCAAGACGATAGTATTACCTACGCGCGGCATTCATTGATAAACCTATTATTGAATAAATGCACCGCGCAAGCCGTGTGGCGGCGCGCGGCACCTCAGATGTAGGCTACTTCGCAGTTCTATTGAAATGAAATAAATACCGCCAGGCGCGCTCCTGCTTCCTGATAGGTTGCGCCGGCGACTCGGCGACCCAAGGCGCGGTGTGCGTGTGCATTAGGTGTGTGTGTGTGTGTGTGCGGGGGCAAGGTCAGAGTGCAATTTTTTATTCTCTATCAGTAACGATATTCACTACTTTCAAGTGTGACGTAAAATTCATCTCTCCGTAGACTTTCAAACCGTGACGCTCGTGGTTGGATTCAGTGACTTTGTGTGTGTATTGTGTTGTGAAGTTTAATAAATAAAAAATAAAATCGTTTCGCAGTAAACATGTGGGGTGGCATATTAAACACGACCATTATCGGTCCATATTTTATTGAAGGCAGGGTAAACGGGGCAAACTACTTACGTATGTTGGAGCACGTCGTAGAGGAACAATTAGAAGAAGTACTCATACGGTTCCTCAATGAGCTGTATTATCAGCACGATGGTGCTCCGCCTCATTTCCAGCGCGACGTTCGTGCCTACCTAGACCGCAAGTTCGGAGCGCGATGGATAGGACGTAGCGTTCCCGTGGCGAGGCCAACGCGCTCGCCTGATTTGACTCCCTTAGATATCTTTATACGGGGAGAAATCAAAAGACTCGTTTACGAACATGAGTGTGAAACACAGCGTGTAAAACATAATCACCAACGCCGTGCTGAACTCTGCGTGCAAAGAGGAGGTGATCACTTTGAACATCTAGGTAAGCACATAACAACATAAAGTAGGTAATTGGATACAAATTATTTCTTACTTTCATTAGGTAGGTAAGTAGGTACCAACGTTATCGAATAATCCTTACGCTATCTTTATTCTGTTACTGTCTAATACGTCTAGTAGGTACCTACCTACCTGTCTAGCTTACAACTAAATTAAATCTAATCTAATCTAAGTAATTATTTCTGTTCAAGACAGTTCAAGAAAAAAAAAACAATTATTAGAGCAACAAACTAACGCAACAATTCATAACATAAAACTTTATTTCGGTATTAATAATAAGAACTCCCTTAACGTCGAACTAGTAAATAAGTAAGTGTGTAAAATTTCAATAATAGGTAGGTAGGTACCTATTTAATCTAAACAGCTACGCTCTTATTATTACTGATAAAAGTATCTCCTAGTTAGTTACGGTTTAACACTCAAAAAGAGCTAAATGTTCTAAAACAAATAATTACATTATTTTTCTCTAATAACTACATCGTTATGAAAGGAAATCACAAACATGTTGGTTACAAAACACAGTTACCATGGCGACCGAAAGTTAAGTAATTGGGTAGGTAATTTTAAATATCTTCTCAAGAACACCTAGATAAGACCTACCTAACAACACAATACCTACCTACATGCTTACTTGATTAACATTGCTATCGAATTGTTCGTTGTCTTACTTATGTAGTTATGTTTACAACTAAAAAAATTATTAGGTACTGCATTGTCTAACCTGCAACTAAATACCCTACATAATTTGCGCACAAAACTCGGGTAAACTCAGTACACCCATTATTGCACAAGCACTGAGAAAGTAATAAATTTAATAATACATCAAATTCATTATACCTAATACGGGCAGTAAGTACCTACCTACATGTCCGTAATAAGTATTATGTGTACAAGAAATTATTAGCACAAAGAATCTATCATGAACGGAATTGCATGTAGGTAACACAATAAAATAAGCTAATAATATGAGTAATACGTCCTTCCTGCCTGCTACCTCGGTCGCCTAGTCATCAATAACACTAACTTAATGGAATTAAGTTAGTGTTAATGGATAGGTAGGTACCGAAATTGTCAGGGCAATGTCAGGACGGCTGCTTATCACATTACTTAGTCCGTGATTAATTCTTACTGGAAAAACAGTCGTTCACGTTGCACAACTGTAGGTATACACGTGCGTTCTGTGTAAAGATATTGATTGAACCCATGGCACGACACGGCTCAGTCGGTAGAGCATGAGACTCTTATTCTCGGAGTCGTGGATTCGAGCCCACGTTGGGCACAAATCTCTTTTTGGATGTGGATTAAAAAATTCCAAAAAAATTGTACATTTTTATTACCATTTTATCATAAAAAAACATTTAAAATACTATTTGCACCAAATAGTATTTTAAATGTTTTTTTCTTAATCTGCTGTTAAAATTGCCTTTATTATGTGCCTACGTCAAGAGAGATTATTTTAACTAATTTTTTTTAGACTGCATGACTTGCTGTGTAACAATTTAAGAAAAGTGCGTTAAGTAGATACGAATTACATTTGGTAAATAGGTAATTGGTATAAATAATATTGCGGGTGTATTTTAATGGTGATGTGCGTACCGTAGGTACTGTCAAAGTAGGTCGAAATTCGCCTGATGACAGATTTCTTTTGCAACGTGCTTGATAACATTTTATTAGAGACTGACATTTTACTGAGTACACTGTTGTTACCCTAGGCCCTAGTATTTAAAAAGTCCTAAGTGCATTAAAAACGATAGATCTTACTAGTTTGACAGTTTTAAGCGAATTTTATTATCATCAAAATGGGTCTTGATTCAGCTGGTTCGTTCGATTGTAGACATTGTACGGATAGGTAAGACGGCCGCGGCCGTTGACCGTACAGCGCCTCTACATGGCAGTCAGCTGTAGCTCCGAGTCACTTCGGCCGCCCTTGATAGTAAAATGCGTAGGTAATAATTTTAGCGCGTAAACGTCTCGATACTTTTCTTTTCACATACCACTGGACTGACTCATCGATCGTCCTAGCGTGGCTTAAAACTACTAAAACTTAACTTTAAACAACTAGGTCATAATAAATTAAAAACTTTTGTGTCTAACCGTGTAGCTACTATTTTAGAGCTTACGGAAGGTTCGGAATGGCGACACGTTCCCTCTGCACTAAACCCTGCAGAATATGCTTCGCGCGGTGTTGACGCGCACAGACTAATTATTTTAGATATTTGGTGGAACGGACCGAAATTTTTGTATGAGCCTGAATGTAATTGGCCCCAACTGGGCAATTGCATTCAGGCTCATGGGGCATTCAGGCATTGCAATGTTACTGCAGTTACGAACCCGTTAAGCGATATCTTGCACCCTCCATTGTTACTCACTATAAACATGGGCATTGATGCCAGATTTCCCTATAATACTATTAACAAAAAGCCAAATTATTATAAAGCTGATTATGCTAGTATTTGAGAACAATTGAATGAAGTCAATTGGACGGAATTATTGCATAGTACCCTGGGTGTTAATGAAATGGTTAATATATTTTACAAGAAAATTTACGATATTATCACAACGTACGTTCCTAGCAGTACACCTAACCACCAAAATTTCCCCCATGGTTTGACAAAAATTTAATAAAAGCGTTAAAAGAGAAGAACAACGTACGAAGAAGATATAAAAAATATATAAAATCCTATGGACAAACTAGAACTCTCGTTACTTAGTAAACGTTGCTCTGCGTTAGCTGTCACTTGTTATAATAATTATCATCAGCAAATAGAAAGTGAATTATCTAAGAATCCAAAACTATTATGGTCTTATATAAAGCAGAAAAGAGGAGGACCTAGTTCACTTCCCTTATTTATGACCAACGGTACTTCATCAACTTCCGACGGCCAAACGGTATGTGAATTGTTTGCCACACAAGTCTCCTCAGCCTTCGGTGATGTACAACCTTTTTTTTTTTTTTTCGTGGGAAACGCATTACACGTACGCACCCGCCCGGGCAAGGCGGGGGTTATGTCGGACTCTCCGACCGCATTCAAAGCGCGGCCAGCATACCGACTAAAACCCACGGTGTTCCTCCAGACGCAGACGGCCAGAATGTCGGGGTCACGGGAGTCGCTTGCGCATTCATCCGCGACTCCGACGGACTGAAAGATGGGGGGATGAAAGATTAGCAGAGTCTATAGACTCAAACAAGCAGGTAGACGTAATCTACACCGACTTTTGTAAGGCCTTCGATAGAGTCTCACACAAAATACTTTTGCATAAGCTGTTAGCGTACGGTATTGCTGGCACTTTCCTAGATTGGCTTAAATCATATCTTGACAATCGTGTTTTCTTTGTGGCAGTAAATGGTTTTAAATCGGACACATAAAATCACCTCCGGAGTTCCACAAGGATCGCATATCCGACCGGTTTTATTCAATCTGATTATCAATGATATTACTCAATGCTTTCGTTCATTAAACTATTACATCAACGCTGATGATCTCAAATTCTGTAGAACCAAAGAGTCCGAAAATGATGTGGAAATGCTACAGAACGATATTAATAGGCTTGTGAAATGATGCTATGTTAATGCTATGAGTCTAAATATCAATAAATGTTATCATATTAAGTTTACCAGAAAAATATACCCAATGCCAGCGACTTACCGCCTAAGAACAGATATAATTCAGGAAGTTGCTGAAAATAAGGATCTAGGTTTGTTGTTTGACAGCAAGCTCACATTTGTTCCACACATAGATAATACAATTAAACGAGCATCAAGAATGTTAGGTTTCTTACTCAGAAATGTGAAATTCTTTCGATCACCTCATGTGAAAACCGTTCTCTACAACCACCTCGTTCGCAGCACACTGGGATATTGTAGTACAGTATGGCGTCCGCATTATGCCTGTCACAACCTAAGGCTTGAACGAGTGCAAAAAAGATTTCTCTGGCACTTGGTTCACTCATCGGGCTTAGCTCACAGGACAAAGAATAGGTTAGCACGTTTCAAATTATTATCCTTACAGAAACGTTGGAAAATAATCGATGCCATGTTTATGTTTAAATTATTGAGAAGTACAATCGACTGTCCCGAGCTACTTGAAATGAAATGAAATGTTTATTCATATAGGTTAATTAAATTAACACTTATGAACGTCAAAGTTTACAAAATGTCAGCAAATTAACCTACAGCCAGTTCGCTGACGAAGTAGAGCCATGAGAAGAACTGGCAAGAAACTCAGGCCACTCTTTTTAATCGCCAGGTTATTACAATTAAAATGTTGTCAAAGTATGTAGCAGAATGTGATGTAATTCTAGTTGGTTCCGAAAATAAAGGTCTTAAATTAAATTAATTCAATTAACTAATTAATCTAATACTAGTCTGTGATTAAACAAGTAAGTCAACATTAAAGTCACCACACACTATTACATGCTTATTGACAGAGCTTAAACGTTTCATTACATCTTCCATAACTGTTTCAAAAAGAATGAAATCACTCTGAGGTGGCCTGTACACACTAACCACAATATATTGCTTAAGCTCAACACAGGACAACTCGATAGTGCGCTCAATAGAAAGATCTGTTATATTTTTACGTTCCTTATAATTAACACTACTACATACATAAATCAGAGAGCCACCATGTATAGTCTTCTTTCTTACGAATGCACTTCCAACAGAAAAATATTCATTATTATATAATAATATTTTTTTTTTTTTTTTTTTATACGTGGGAAATGCATTACGCATACGCACCCGCCCGGGCAAGGCGGGGGTTATGTCGGACTCTCCGACCGCACTCAAAGCGCGGCCAGCATACCGACTAAAACCCACGGTGTTCCTCCAGACGGCCAGAGTGTCGGGGTCACGGGAGTCGCTTGCGCATTCATCCGCGACCCCGACGGGCCATGGCCCGCTCACCGCGAGCGGGCCCCGTCCGATTTAGGGGCCTAGCCCCCCCTCCTTCGAGAGGCGCGTGCGGAACACGCGCACTGCCGTCTCGGGCCCGTGCTGTTCGGGCGGCGACTGCCCGATCGCCGCCCGCAGGCCAACTCGGCCGCAGAGGATAGGGAGAACGGCGCATCGCAATACCGACACTCCTCTTCCCCTGCGGCCCCACCGCGTCCGCAATCTGGCGGTTGCGGCCCCGCCGAGGCCGCGGAAGGTAGGGAGAGCGGCGCACCGTTATACCGGCACTCCTCTCCCGCCGCGGCCCCGCCACTCCTCAGCCGCAGTGTCGCCGAAGCAACACTGCAGCCCACCAGAGCCGCTCCATCGTGGGCTTAACGGCAAAGCCCAGAGGAGCGGCGCCTCCTTGGGGTTCCTCTTGGTTCACCGTGGTCCTTGGTAACCACGGCTACTAAGCCCCCCCGCCGCGACAAGGCGAGAACCCCGTTGGGGGGGATATAATAATAATTGTTCCATCTTTAGTCAATGTTCAGTAACGCATAAAATTTGAACATTGTACTTTTTCAAAAATAAATCTATTTCTAGCGGATTGCTGGATAAGTCCTGTATATTTTGATGAACTATATTTAGAGCCTGCTTATCTATTGTCTCATCAACTAGTTTAAACTAGCAGATGTGTGTGTGTGTAACATATTTGTAAATTATTACAAACATTTGTCAAATTCTTCAATACCTTACTGGTACTTGTGTTAAATAGTAAATTATATGCTAATAATTTAGCAATAAGTCGCATATAACTAAATGGTTCATACATAGTATCTTTTGTCAAATAAAAATTGGAACTAATAAATATATTAGTGTCAAAAAACAAAATATAGTCACTATGACTACGTGTACAATTATAAAGTAATAAATTTAATTTGCCTATGTGCACAATTTGTAACTCAGTAAGTGCATGTGAGTATGGTAAGGCACAGATAATAAACTTATATCCTACACTGTTGTGAAGCGCTATCATGACTTCAGTTAAATCTAGTATGTCCTTTTTAGTGACTGATAGGCTATCGCCATACATTATGATCACTGTTGAGTTCAGGACAGAATTCTTTAAATTATTAACTAAAACACTGAATTTCACTCCGTCGAGTCCTGTATACACATATTATTATTATTTTTAGAGTAAATAATTCTATTCCACAATATTCGAAATTAAAATTACACGCAATGTCAAGTGCGGACGGTAATGCTTTGTAGTACAGATCATTCTCAACCAAAATGCAAGAACCTCCTCTTTTTGTTTTGCGGGAAAAAGATGCCGCTAATTTATAACCAGGTATTTTTAATAAATGTTCTGTACCCTGTTTAATGAAAGTTTCGGTAAGGCATAAAACACTGATTGCTGTACCGTTTTGTAAGAGATCAGACAACGTAAACACAATGTCCTCAGTTTTATTTATCGCACCTGCTATATTTTGGTGCAATATGGTTAACTCAGATTTATATTTAGGAACGAAAAAACTCAATAACTGGTCTACATGTATTACATTCAATCATGTTATTCGAGTCACTAATGATAATGCTAACAGAACGTGTCTTTAAGATCTGTTTAGTACATACTAAAAACTCAATTTCTACTTGTAACTTAAAGCTTGATAATTTTAAAAACTTATACCTGGAAATACTTTTGTGATTAATTTTAATAAATTGACAATTTGAATAATTATTTACAATTAGTCTTATATTATTATTTAACAATTTTATATTTAAAAATGAGTTAGATTGAACTTCAATAACAAATACTTTTTGATGTCTAAATATATGTAATAAGTTACTTAAATTCGATAAAAGATTGTAAGGATTTTTGTCATTTGAGCCAGTCGATAGTATAACTATGTCGTCGCATGTTAAAGTTTTACTCATATTTTCACAAGATTTCAATATGTCTTCACTTTGTGCCCATTGTTTGATTAATCCTGATATATCGAATACATATCCGAATTCATAGTAACTGCGATCATAGTAGTAAATTAATTGTGATGCTAAACCACGAGTCTGACCATCACCAATAATAATAATTTTATTTTTTTTCTTTTCTTATAACGCCATCTGTGCAGTTCTTTGAGGTTGTTTGTAAATTATTGTTGCTGCCATTTGTATTATTAGGATCGAATAGTAAGTCGGTTTCTTTATGTACGGAGGCCATATTATATATGGAGGAGCAATTCTCTGGATTTCCGCTGACAGTACTTAGCTGGGAGCATTGTATTACTGTGTCAGTTGTAGTGCTGTCGTCCGTTGTTGTTGTATCACCGGTACAGTATAATATACGAATGCTGTTGTTTGGGCTTTGATGTTCTGCCGTAAACGAAGTGGAAGTCAATTCTCGTGTGCATGCGTTAGATAGTTCTTTTTTCATATACTTAAAGCGCTTCTTGTACTGGGGGGAATAAAACTTATATGGAGTTATAGGTTTTGCTTGTTGATTTACTTGATCAGATATGCCTATAGATTTAAATAATTTTATTTTTTGTTGATATATTTCTTGCTTAAGTGTTGTATTTTCAATATTCAAATTCATAACTTCTGCATGTGCTATTTCTAATTCATTTTGTAGTGTGTTAACCTTCTCTTTTAAAATCATGTAGTCATCCATATTACAACTGCAGTTAGGGTTATTTGGTTGGCTTAAGGACGCGTTTACAATTCTATCAAAAATAACCCCTTTTTCGGTTCATTTTGCGGCAAAACGATAAACAATTTTATATATCTAGCAGATACTACAAATAGAATGGTTCTTTATCTTGTGATGGGACGTGTTTTTTTCTAATAATATTTATTTTAAATGTAGTAAAAACCGTTGTTCTTTGACTCTCAATGCAGAATTTACGAAATCGTGTTGATTTCGAGACCTGTTTTTTTTTATTATATTCAAAATATTCTAAATTTAAAAGTACCAAAAGTTAGCAAATATCTTCAATTCATAAAATATCGATAATTTTTTTTCATATTTTACAAATTAACACGAAAATCAATGAAAAATTATATCGTCGTTTTCCATACATTTTGCTATGCAGCGTGAACCTTGACGCATTGTAATAAGACTTATTTTGTTTGGTAGTTGTTTTCATCGCATTGAACAGAGCTTTGTGAACAAGAATCAGTCCGCGCTCGGCGCCCGTCGTGAGTGGACCTGGAGGCCTACTCCGAATGTCAATTTACAAAGTTTCGGTCGATTGATCGGGCCGTTTCCTACTCCGAAACACATTCGTACCGAAGGTCAGTCCGACCGAACTAGCAATGACGTTTCTCGTCTCGAAGCTTACTCCGAGCGCGCAAAACACGATCGAAGATTTGAATTTGACATACGATTCTTCGGGAGTTTCGTATCAAAATTCACGATAACAAAATAGTTAGCTTTTCATCGTCGAAAGCATTCTCGGAAGAAATATTCAATACAATATTAGTAAAATAGTGTAAATGAAGTTGATTTTAGAAGTTTACAAATTATTTTAAGTAGCTTTAAGGATGTTGGCAAAGGCAGGAAGGTATTTTATTCTTCGAGCGTGTCTTGAAGAAGAACTTTTGGAACGTAGAAGACGGCGTCGTCGTCGGAGGCCTACGTTGTGAGAGGGATTTGACTTATATTAGATTTCGGATGTGGAGTTTATTTTTAATTATACTTAGTCCGGAATTTTTCAAACTCTCATCGAGGAGATTTATACCTACCTCAGTTAAACCGGCAAAGAATATTGTAAAGTGAATATTAATCATTATTATTTTATAAGTCGTAATTTGTGAAATAATACTGTAAACTACTGAAACAAGCATAGACTTTTATTATATAGGTAATAAATATTAATCAGTTTACATGTTTATTATTTTTGTAGCAATATGCACAACACAGAGACAGCCGGTAAACCACATATTTATTATAGGCTACCACCTATTAATTTATATTTTGCTATATAATATATAAAATTAACTTTTTACACTTTTGTTGATTAGCTATTATTAGTACTTGCGAAAGTTATTAAGTAAGTAAAACACTGTTATTAAAACACATTTATTTATACATTAATTAAAACCTTCAAATACTACAGCAAAGTATCTTATACTAAACTCAAAAAGTGGTAGGTTGTTAATCTATAAAGTAGTACAGACCTGTGTAGGCACTACTAGATAATTGCACTTGAAATACTTATTTTATCTTAAAATCAGTCTTGTCTTATCAGTCTTGTTGCGTACGCGACGTCGCACGAACGCGTTCGCAGTGTGCCGTATTGTGACCTCGGTGACTCATCGCAATGTCACTAAATACTATAAAGTGTAACAATTGTAATGTCGTTATTAACGAAGTATTACCATTTCTTCGAAATGTGTTAGACATTATGGATGAAGAAAGTGTGCACAGGTTGTGTACTTCTGCTTTCACGGGTGAAGAGATAGTGAAAGCTAAAATGCTGCTCTTTGAGTCTGTGCCAAGGGGAAGAAAGATGCCTATACGGCGAAAAGATGGAAAAAAGAAAATGTCCCGTGATCTGGACGACATGATCAGTTTACTGAAGGGGACAGAGCCAGATCTGTTTCCGATATTTGTCGCGAAGGAACTACACAAGTTGCCGCCTGTGTCTTTTGATCACGTAGATGTGACTCGTTTATTAAAAGACATAATAAAATTGCAAAATAAGGTTAGTGTATTAGAAGATAAAATCGTTACAACAGAACAATTTGATTTATACAAGCTTGAACTACAAAATATGAGATACGCATCGTTAGTCAACAATTACACATTGGGAGAAAATGTAAATCAAAGAAGAGGTGCATGTTTACAAAGTAGTATAAACCTTGATAGCGGCCCGGTCGGTTTACAATATGTACCGTTGAAAAATCATGAATCAGCTGATTTGAATGATAACGGTAAAACATCTGTTCAATGCATCAATAGTGACATCTCAGCTCCGCAAGAACAGCAACATGAGACAGAGGACTTAAGGTGTTTGAATGAGCGAGACAAGACATCCAATGCATCGAGTGGGAGTGAAACGGCATGTATGACGAGCAGAATTTCTGAGATAAATACCCGCATTATGGAAAAATCAAATGAGATGGATAATCATTTGTATGAAGAAAAGCGAGAGAGAGTATTAAAGGATGCACCTAATGACTTGTCATCAACTACCTACAGTTATGCTGAAATATCAAAGCCCACTACTAATGGTCGGCGACCCTCGTTACTCACGTCAACTTCACGTGAAATTTCACGTGAAGTGTCGAGTGAGTTATCTGTACCGACTTCGGAGGCAACGCGTGCGAGTTCGGGTGATAATAAAATGAGTAGGGATCAAGTGGTAGCGGGTGTTAGTAGCGAAAACTCGGAGTGGCAGTTAGTACGTGGGCGGTTCTTCGAAAGGGTTTTAAAATGTCTTCCAACAAAATAATTTAACATTGTAATATTAAGGCACACCATTTATTTGTCTCAAATACTAACATAGTATTATTTGATTGGTTATTACGCTTAGAATTACACTATGTTTGTATTTTTTTATATTACAGTTAAATATGATCGCCAAACGTCATTATACTCATAATCCGATTACGTCTCTTGACGCAAACTTGCTTATTAAAATATTTAATATCTATTTCAATGTTCGAATGACGTCAGCATGGTAAAGTTTATTAAATTATTTTCCATTTAAAGTAAAAAAGCCATTAAAATACTTTTAATTAAATAACATAAATTGAAGTCAAATCATTGTCACCAGAGAAACGTCATTTGTCGCGCCAACGTTGGTTTTATTTTTTACTGCACAATATAAATTTGAACGCAACCATAACACATTTTATTGGGTGCGCGGGAGGGGTCGTCAGTCGTCGGTAAGCATTCAGTCAGTGAATACGTGTGCGTTGAAAAACTGTAAGTATATTTTGTTAGTTCTTTACATTTTGTAACCAAAAATATCATTAGTGTTTTAATCTATATTCTGTAAATTGACATATTTTAACGGTTTCTCTTGTTTTTATATAGTAGTGTGTCGCTAATAAATTAACGTGGCAATGTCGTTTTGGAGGTCATGTGCTCATAGAAAAAGCTGGAAATGTTTTATTCGCAATTGGTCATTCTGTGTTACATCATTTTCTGCAACTTTTAGCTGCAAAGAATGACACTAAGCTTCGCATAATGATTTCCTCCTTGCTTACAATGACATATTGTTACGAAAAATGATTTTCGATGATATCGGCAGATGTTTTTCTTTAGAATTTAGTAGGTTAGGCCCATGATAATAATGAACTGCTACAAATATTATTATTGTTTTATTTTTAGCAAAGAAAAAGATGCCACAAACTAAAGAACAACGCTTAGCAAAACAGCGTTTGTGTAAAAGAAGGCGCTACAACGAAATAAAAAATGATCCTGAGCTACTTGCTATTGAGAAAGAAAAACGAAGAAGTCAATATCTTAAAAGAAAAGAAATGAAAAAAATTGTCTTAATCAAAGATAAAACCTCTCGATCTCAAAGGGAACAAAGGAAAAGATGGAAAGAAAATTCTAGGAAGTACCGAGAGAATAAAAAGGCAAATCTTAATAAAGAAGTTGTTGTAGAAAGTGTTCACGTTGAAGCAACTTCATTTGCAAATGAACCTGTCAAGACTGAGAATTCTCTGAAAATTGAAGACCCTTTGCAACACGACGCCTCGTGTCCAGCAGTTAAACGTGCACTCAGAAGGCTTAGATATACAGAATTTAAAAAAAGAAAGGCATTGATATCGGTAATAGCTACGTTAAAAAAGAAAAATGAATCACAACGTAAAATTATAGCAAATCTATATAAAAAAATTAAAGACATAAGCTTACCAGTACGAAACATAAATAAAACAATAAACCATACAAGAAATCACAAAAGTCGTACAAACCGCATATCGGAAAATTCAGACATTAGAGACTCGATCATCGCATTTTACTGTGATGATGATAATAGTTCCGTTGCTGCAGGAAAAAAAGAGTTCATTACAAGAAATAAAAAAAGAATGCAGAAGCGATATCTAACAGCTCCATTGATAGATTTACATAAAAAATTTGTATTACAAACCAAGCGCACCGTACATTACTCATTTTTTTGTAAAAAGCGACCTTTCTGGGTACTACATCCTAAGCCAGCTAATAGAGAAACATGCATGTGTGCTGTTCACGTTAACATGGACTTGCTCGTGAGCGCTTTAAACAAGGCATCAATAATAAATGAAAGAAAAGGTAACGATATACTAAATACGCTATGTTGCAATGCTTATAACGAAGCTTGCTTACAACGAATTTGCGAAGCTTGTGCCTTAAGAACCCTGGCTTACAAAGAATTTAATAATGAAATTGACTTAACAATGTTTCAATGGCAGAAAGTAAAAAAAGAAGTAGTTTTAGAAAATGGAACTAATAAAACGCAAATTATAACGGAGAAAAAGAAGATATTGATGAAACCTCTAGAAGCTATCTCCAAATTAGAAGCAGAGCTACCAAAGTACTTCGACCACATATACAAAATCGCTAATCAATACAAAGTTATTAAGGCTCTTAAAAATAATTTGAATATCCAAGAAGCTATCATACACGTCGATTTCTCTGAAAATTATAATTTAAAATATGCTGAAGAAGTTCAATCATTCCACTTTGGAGGGAGCCGGCAGCAAGTATCGCTTCACACAGTTGTGATTTACACTCACAGTTTTGCCACTGGACTTGTGACCCCGACATGTATGTGCACATTAAGTTCCTGTCTACGACATGACGCTGCATCAATTTGGGCACATTTGCTACCTGTTCTTGACAAAGTCATAGAACTTAATCCCTTTGTGGATACACTTCATTTTGTGTCGGACTCACCGTCGTCACAATACCGAAATAAGTATATGTTTTTTATTATCAGTCAATTGTCGTCCCGAAATTCCAATATAACCCGAATAACCTGGAATTATTCCGAAGCTGGGCACGGCAAGGGTGCTCCTGATGGCGTAGGCGCTACTGTTAAAAGAGTTGCAGATCAGATGGTTCATTTTGGTTCAGATGTTGGAAATTTTGATCAGTTCTACGAAATCATGGAATCTAGATTGGAAAATGTGATCATTAAAAAAGTTACAGAAGAAGACATTAATCAGAGGGAGAGATTAATTCCGAAGCAGTTAAAGCCCTTCAGGGGCACCCTTGCCGTGCACCAGGTTTTATGGGACAAATTCAAACCCAAAACTACTCTAAGAAATACGAGTTGCTTTCTATGTGACGTTGGTGAAATTTGCTCGCATGGTAAGCACATAGGCTACATCAATAATAATAATATTACGTTTCCTAGTCCAGATACTGATTACGATACTTCGAGTGTAGTTCCCTTGTCAAGTACTAAGCGCAATTTTAGTAATCAAAATAAAATCAATGTGATTTCTAATATTCTTATTGATGTCACCAATAAGACTCGACGTCAGGAAAGCTAGATCCGTTTTCGATCTTTGAGTGCTTTTTAAAAAAAATTATACTTTGTGTTTATTATGGTTTGATTAATTTAATCTTATCCTAAGTTCTGTCATGTTTTAAGACTGCACTAAAAAGGTCATACAATTTTATGTTATTATTTTGGACGATTAAACATTATTGAAATTCTCTAACGAAAGTTGATATATGTTACCTAATTTTAAATAAAGTTTTGAAAGTTAGAAGGTACTGTGATCTTTTAAATAATTGCCAAGGATTGTGATTTCTCTAATATTTATATTATTATACTAGACTAAGTATTCAGTTGACAAGTTAATTGAAATTATAAATATAAACTAACGAGTGAATTTTAATTTTTCTTAAAATGCGCTCATTAGTCATTAGTTACGTTTGCAAAGATAATACTGTGATTTTTTTAAATAATTGCCAAAGGTTGTGATTTTTTTTTATAATTATGATTAGACTAGATCTATAAGAATAAGCTATTGGATTTGATTAAAGTTAAAAGAATTAAATCAGTTATAAAATCTTGAGCACATTTTAAGAGTAACTTAAGTTTTACTTAAAATGTACTCAAGATTGGTTAGGTACGTTTTCGAAGTTTTGAAACTGTGATTTTTAAATAATTGCCAAAGACCGTGATTTTTTTAATTATTAATTATTACTAGACTAGGTTTGTTATTGTGTTGAAGTAATAAATAAATGGTTATTGGTTGATTTAAAAAGTGTTCATTTTATAATACACCTATCAAAAAGCTTTACTGTCATTCCTATCAACATTGAATCATTAAGTTCAAAGCTAAAGTCATTCTCAGCATAAACTGTCATTAGTGGCAACATGAAAATATGTAAATTTATAAATATCGCGTTCTATATCAAAAATTAAGTCGTGCCTCTTCTATCACAACCTAATTTAGTGTGCATAGTTTACATTTAACCTATTAAAAGTGGTATACATGAAGGTTCTGACAAAAAAACTAAAAGCTTGATAAAAATAATGAATTTCGAAGAACCACCCACGTAACAAACGTTATAAACAAAATAGATTAATTAGTCAAAAGGGAAAAGCTATAACGGAGCCTGAGGGCAAATTTAGGGCCGCGGATATAAAAGTGCCGTTGCTAATTTCGAACGTTAGTCTTGACGCTGGTGAAATTGACATTATTAACTATATAAAAGAAAAAACTGGTGAAAGTGTATCATTAAAAAAGATAAGCATGAGATCAGTTAGAAAATATAATGCATTTAAGCTATATGTCTCGAGAGACAAGGTTGACATTTTCTTAAATAATGAGATATGGCCGGATGGTATTGTTTTTAGAAGGTTTGTACATTTTATGTATCGAACTAAATCGAAAGATGTGAAAGATGTTAAAGTCATTTAATTGTTTTTCTAACTATGGATATTATAAAAAGCAATAACAAGAACAATCTTATTTTAACAAGCTTTAATTGTAAGTCAGTTAAACGGTCCGTTGATAATATTAGAGATATATGTGAGTGGTCGGATATAGTCGCTCTGCAAGAGACATGGCTGCTCCATCATGACATTCCAATATTAGGTACAATTAGTGATGACTTTGAATACACTGGCAAGTCAGCCGTAGATACTTCGTCAGGATTATTAAGAGGAAGACCATATGGTGGAGTAGCCATCCTCTGGAGAAAGGGCATTTTTGAGTCTGTATCTATTGTTGCCTGTAACAGTACGCGCTTAACGGCCATTACTGCTACATGCAAGGGACGTTCTATTATTATATTCTGTGTTTACATGCCTACTAATAGTCTGGACAATGTACCTATTTTTACAGATATATTAAGTGAAATTAGTGCGACCATACATAGTTATAATATAGAAAATGTATTTATATTGGGTGATTTGAATGCTCACCCTAATGAGTTGTTTTATATGGAGCTTATTAACATTTGTAAAGATCAGTCCTGGGTTTGTGCTGATATTGAGAAGTGCGGAGCTGACAGTGATACTTATACTTTCATTAGTGATGTCCATGGATGTAGAAGGTGGTTGGATCATTGTGTAGTGTCTCTGTCAGCTTGGCAAACAGTATTAAATGCTAAGGTATCTGAGGACATCTATATTTCTGACCACTTACCTATCTATATAGAATGCAACTTAGAAGTACTGGTGCCTAAATTGTCTGTGCCAGTGGGCAGGTATGACTCTGTCTTATGGGGTGTTAGATCTGAGTCCGAAATAGAACATTACCATAACATATGTAATTGCAAATTGCGAGATATGGATTTTCCTCCAGAACTTAGTTATTGCAGTGGTAAGTTTTGTTGTTTGAGCGAGCATAAACTTGTTTTAGATTATATGTATGACCAAATTGTAGAAATATTACGTGCGGCGGCTAGGCAATCTAAAATCTGTCAAAATGGTGCTTTTGGACGGGGCAAGCGAGTGTGTGGTTGGAATACACATGTTAGAGACGCGCACAGGGAGGCTAGATGTAGTTTTCAAGTCTGGAAAGTAAATAACCGTCCCATGTCAGGCCCTGTTTATGACGAAATGTGTAAAAAACGAAAAATTTTTAAAAGTCGTCTAAAGTTCTGTCAAAATAATAATGAACAAATTGTTATGGATAGGTTAGCTGAACAACGCGCTACCAAAAATTTTGGAAAATTTTGGAAATCAACAGGTAAGTTAGATGCGAAGTCTGGTTTACCTGCTAGTGTGGAGGGGGTGAGTGAGCACTTTGATATTGCAAATATGTTTAAAGATCATTTCAAAATTCAATCACCACTTGGCCCGTCCACAACGATGGGCACTGTGGGGTCCGGCAGTACTGGTGATAAGCCTCTAACATACATATCAGCTAAACAGATACGGACTGTGATAAATGGTATGAGCAGGGGCAAGTCTCCAGGACATGACGGGCTCAGCATTGAGCATCTCAGGTATGCCGGCGTCCACCTGCCTAGAGTACTGTCTATTTTTTACTCACTATGTCTTAGTCATGCTTATGTGCCCTCTGATCTAATGAAGACCATTGTAGTTCCTATTGTAAAGAACCGGACGGGTGATATTTCCGACAAGGCCAACTATCGTCCCATTTCTCTTGCAACTATAACGGCCAAGGTGCTGGACGGTGTACTTGACTCATATTTGAATAATTATATTAATTTACATGACGCACAGTTCGGTTTTCGTGCCGGGCTATCAACTGAAAGCGCTATTTTGAGTGTCAAGAGTACCGTCCAGTACTACATAGACCGCAGGACTCCTGTTTATGCCTGTTTCCTTGATCTCTCCAAAGCATTCGACCTGGTCTCGTATGATGTGCTGTGGAGAAAGATGGGAGACAGGGGTATACCTGCAGAGATATGTAAACTGTTTCGGTATTGGTATAGTAATCAAATGAACTATGTTAGATGGAATACGAGTTATTCTGAGCCTTATAAATTGCAGTGCGGGGTGAGACAGGGCGGTTTGTCATCTCCTAGGCTCTTCAACCTCTACATTGACGGCCTCATAGCCGAACTCAGCAGCATGCGTGTTGGATGTAGCGTTGGTGGTGTTTCTTTAAACAACATCAGCTATGCAGACGATATGGTGTTGCTGGGTCCGTCTGTGGGTGCGGTCAGAGAGTTGATAAAGGTATGTGAAGCCTACGCTGCCGCACATGGGCTAATTTATAACGTAAAAAAGTGTGAATATATGGTCTTTGGGATCGGCAGACAGCGCGTTGTAGGTGGTCCTGAGCTATCAATTAATGGTGTAAAAATAAAAAGAGTGACCAATTTTAAATACCTGGGCCATATTCTGTCTGATGATCTCAAAGATGATATGGATATTAAGAGGGAGCGGAGGGCTCTAGCGGTGCGCGCTAATATGTTGATCCGTAGATTTGCGCGGTGCAGTGATCAAGTTAAAATAACACTCTTTAAAGCCTACTGCCAGAGCTTGTACACGAGCAATCTATGGGTCAAGTACACTATGAAGTCGCAGAATGTCCTCCGCGTCCAGTATAATAATGCTTTTAGGATGCTGTTGCGACTACCTCGTTACTGCAGTGCGTCAGAAATGTTTGCACAGGCGAGGACCGACGATTTCTTCGCGATTATTCGTAAGAAAACTGCTTCATTACTGAGAAGAGTGAGGGATAGTCGTAACAGTATCCTAAAAACAGTCGAGGAGAACTTTCTCTCTCCCATAATGCAGAGTTTTATAAGTAGGTTAATTTTTACTAACACTAGTTAATAAGCTTTTTGGTGTAACTAACAAACTATGGAACATTTTTCTGAAATAAAGTATATTATTATTATATTATTATATTATTATTATTATTATTATTAAATCGATTCGAATCGTTAGCTGACGAGTCGATTCTCCAAAAAAAAAACACCTCGCAAGTTTTTAAATAATTAACTACACTATAACCAGTAACACGTAATGTTACGGATACATTCAACTAATTTGTAAGTAATTTTATGGTTTTATTATTATCTATGGTTTACCAAAACAAAAAAAAACGAATGGCGATTTTAAAGAGTGAAATCTCAATTCACTGGATCGATTCACTACTCCATATCGATTTAAAAAATCGATTCTTCAATTAAGCGACCGCAGATTGCCATTCCTACAATATTATTACAGTAAGTAAACAATAAACATAGAAAAATCTAGACTTACAATAGATACTTACTAACTAACAAGTAACATAATATCTACAATACCTAAAGCTCTTGAAACTA
Source organism: Parascotia fuliginaria (assembly GCA_963082885.1). NCBI lineage: Eukaryota > Metazoa > Arthropoda > Insecta > Lepidoptera > Erebidae > Parascotia > Parascotia fuliginaria. Next base: position 6,611,324 of record OY720189.1, read on the forward strand.
TTAATTACCATTGCTCTCTTTTCAAAATTTGGTTCCTGCTAACTAATGGTGGTTTCTCTGACACTCATCAACTTAAAAAAAACCTTTAGCCGCTAACCCAGACAGAGCAAGCTTTGTTTGGCTGAATTACATGCATTGCAATTAAGTCTTGTTGGTGAAAGTATACCATGCTCTGTAAAATATACATAGAGGTTGTCATGTTATCATTTTCAGAGAGACAATTTAAGAAATTGGAAAATGTGACTAGGTACCTTTGGATTTACTTTTGTAAGTACCTAGGTACTCTAAGTTCACATTCACAATAATTTAACAAATTTCTAAAAGTACTTAATTTAAAATAGTGTCGATTAATTTAGATGTTATTGCTAAGTTGACTTATAATTTTTGTGTAGGTACCTACCTACCTACCTATTTTTCTTTTGGTCCTAAAGTTTATTGCAAGGTCCAAAGTAATTATATAGTCTATTGTCACACATATGGCTCGCAGATAGACTATTGCATAACTTTTTACTTAATTTTCATAATATTTTATCAAAAGAGTTGGCCGTAAGAATTGCATCTTTCTAATATCATTTTATTTCTAAATCTATGAAATCTTACCGTGCACTTGTTAATTCTTCCTATTGCTTGATGCTGGACACCCCAGCTTTTGCATTAGAGGATGTTTTACTTAGATCTCCATGCATAAGTAGCATTATTCTTCATAAAGATATAACTTTCACGAAACAAAGGTTCACTCACTAGTAGGTAGGTAAGTACTTACTTATTCAATCAAATACATAACTTGATACCTATTTACTGCACCATATTAATTGTGACTTCCTTGACGTCTTTATTATTAACACAAAATACAAAACAATTAAAATTAAAATTTGGATGTCAAGTGACAGATTATTATATTCACGACAAAAAATGATTTACAGCTAATTCTAAATATACTGCTTTTTAATGTCATTCTAAATTTGGTCGGATCATCTCAAGACGCTAATTGTTTTCACCGTGAGTAAACGCTGATCGAATACTTTGATGCTCGGTGGGTTTAAGAAATATGCCCAGTACACCGTACCATACCATGAACGTGCTATAATATATCAGGCAAAAAAAATATTCTTCGTATTAAAAAGTATAAGACTATGCCCACTAGATCATTCCGTCACCGACCAGGACCGTCAAAGTCAAAGTCAAAGCATTTATTTCATTTTGATCTAGTATGATGCTTATGAAAATTCAAAATTACATGAAGTCAGCTAATTAACCTACAGCCAGTTCGCTGACGAGGTAAAGCTGTGAGAAAAACTGGCAAGAAACTCACGCCACTCTTTTCAATCGCCAGATAATTACAGTTTTTTGTATGAGTTAACAATTTTAACACAACGCAACCAAAGAACCATACAAAGTAATTATTACAAAACAACCAATTAATTTTATAACTAAGATTAAAAAAAAGAAGAAAATAGAGGATTTTAATTATTTAGTTTCATTTTAAATAAACAAATAAAATACTTTGTGAATTGAATAGGAATTGTTCAATAAAAATGCGTGTTGTTTTTTGATTGGTAGATTTCATTAAAAAACCATGTTGTCTTGTCTCAAAATTTTAAAGTTCCAATAACAAAATTGATATCTCTGATCATAGCATTACTTTGATAAAAACGGGACGACTCACGCGCCATCTATCAGAAGCGGTGTTGGTTTGATAGATGATTGATGTCGCACGGGCGGCCGTTAAATGCTCAATGTCACCTGCCTTACCATTCGCTTTAACGTCTCTATAAATAAGGTACCTACAACTCGCAACAACTCAAAACAAAAATGCTTTGGTCACCAATGCCAAGGTGGGTACGAATGTTTTGAAATCACAATCCTCTCAAACATCTAAATATTCTGTGAATATTTCATGAATCTAGCTATTGTTGTTGTTAATACCGAGAAAAAAAAACTGTTTTTAGTGGTATATGTTATTAAAGCAGCAGCAGAAATACTTAATCTGAGAAAATTTCAACTATCTAGTGACAGACAGACGGTCAAATTTATTTTTTCTAATATTATTCATACACACAGTAGAATAAACAACTATTATCTATATCTATACATCTATACACATAATAAAAATGTAACCGATCGCTGTCTGTACATGGAAGATATATGAGAAAAAAAATTATTGGGGCCTTTATCAACGCAAATAGAACCCAAAACATAATAATAATAATAATAATATTCTACCACATTCACACAGCGCCATCTAGCTCCAAATTAAGCAATTATATTTGCTTGTGTTATGGGTACTAAACAACTGATATACTACATATATACATTGTTTTTTGTAAATACATACATATTATAGATAAATAAATTACACCCAGACACAGAACAAACAATCATGCTTATCACACAAATGTTTGTCCTGGGTGGGAATCGAACCCACGACCTCCGGCTTAGCAGTCAGGGTCACTAACCACTAGACCAACAGGCCCGTCAGTCAAAACAATGATTGTTACAATTTTTGTCTGTTTGTCTGTGCGTTTGTTCACGCTAATCTCAGAAACATCTATATCTATACATATAATAAAAATGTAACCGATCGCTGTCTGTACATGGAAGATATATGAGAAAAAAAATTATTGGGGCCTTTATCAACGCAAATAGAACCCAAAACAATGATTGTTACAATTTTTGTCTGTTTGTCTGTTTGTCTGTGCGTTTGTTCACGCTAATCTCAGAAACAGCTTATCCGATTTAGATATGGTTTTCACTAGTACATTGTGGTAAGCTTCACTTAACATTTAGTGTTTGTTTCATGTCAATCGGTTCATAAATAAAAAAGTTATGCCAATTTAAAGAATCACGTCGAACATTTTCTGATAGAAACAGAGACTTTAGCAGGTTACGGAATAGCTGATAGCGTTTTTATTTTTTGGATTCCTCTCATTCTAAACAATCTTCCGTTTAGTTTTAAATGAGTCCAGTTTCCAGTAAGCCTATGTTTCGCGATGATAATTAATAAAGCCCAAGGTCAGACACAACTAAAAGTTGTGGGCGTGGATCTAAGTATTAGCTGTTTTTCGCACGGTCAGCTTTATGTGGCTCTATCACGTGTTAGCAAGCAGCCTGTATGCTTTGATCCTCGATGTCTATACGTCTAATCCATACATCCATACACCCATACATATTATATAAGGCTTAATCCTGACTGACTGACTGACTGACTAACAGACAACGCACAGCCTAAACTGCTGGTCGTAGTGACTTGAAATTTGGAGGGTGTTTGTCTTAATGTCTAGAGGTTGTACTATATACGGGGTTTTTAAAATTTAATTCCTAAGTGTGTGAAAAGGGATGAAATCGATTGTATGAATCTTCTTCATTTTTTAACTTACAGTTTTGAAATTTTGTTTTGGAATACTTTTATTTAAATAAAAAATATCCCTATAATTTTATTTTAACAGGGGTGGATTTAGAGGGGTGAAAGTAGGGATGAAATATTCTATACAAAGATCTTTAGCTTTTGAAGCTAGCGACTTGAAATTTACAAAGAGGGGGAGGGAAGGAAAGGAGGGAGGAAAAGGAGGAATTGAGGAGAAGGAGGAAGGGAGGGGAAGTGAAAGGGAAGTGATGGGGGAGTGAGAGGAAAGTGATGGGGTAGTGAGGGGGAAGTGAAGAGGAAGTGTAAGGGAAATGCGGGAGAAGTGAGGGGAAAGTCAGGAAGAAGTCAGAGGGAAGTCAGGGGAAAGCCAGGGAGAAGTGAGGGAGAAGTGAGGGGAAAGTCAGGAAGAAGTCAGAGGGAAGTCAGGGGAAAGCCAGGGAGAAGTGAGGGAGAAGTGAGGGGAAAGTGAGGGGAATGTTAGAGGAAAGTAAGAGGAAAGTGAGGGGAAATTGAGGGGGAAGTGAGGTGGGCGAGGGGGTAGTGAGGGGGAAGTGAGAGGGAAGTAAGGGGGGAGTGAGGGGAAGTGAGGGGGAGTGAGGGTTAAGTGAGGGGTGAATAAGGGGAAAATGAGAGGAAAGTGAGGGGGAAGTGAGGGAGACAGTAGAGGAAGGGAGGGGGAAGGAACGCGGAAAGAAAGGAGTTCTCTAATGGTGGAAAAAGGGAGGGAAGGGATAGGAAGCTATAGGAAGGAAGAGGAAAGGAGGAAAAGAAAGGAGAAGGAAGGGGTAAGAGAGGGGAAAACGAGGAGGCAAGGTAAAGGGAAGTGGAGGAAAGGGCAAGAGATGCTGGAGGAGGGGCAAGGGATGCTGAAGGAGGTGAAGAGGAGAAGGGGGGGGGGGAGAAGAAGGAGGAAACTGTGGAGAGTGGAGAAAAAGTGCAATAGGGAAGAAGGGGAAGGGGAAGTTATTGTAGTGAAAATTTGCCTTTGTGTATTGTATATTGTTTTTACGAGGGATATCTTTAGGTAGGTGAAAGAGGATTTGTATGAATGGGAGATTAAAAATAGTATGAAAAACAGTATTTAAACAATATAAAAATGTCTATTAAAAAAAACGACATTCACGCGAGCGAAGCCGCAGGCAAAAGCTATCTATATACATAAAAGCAAAAGGTCACTCAGTCACTTATCACGAAATCTCAGAAATAACAAGTGCTAGGAATCTCAAACTTTGCGTTGTCGTTCCTATTAGAATATAGGTGCTCACTTAGACGGAATTTTGCGAAATCCATACCCTAAGGGGGTATAAAGGGGTGGCAAAGTTTGTATGAAATTTCTATAGTTTTTATAGTAGGATTGCCAAATTACTAGAAAATACTCTTTTTTTAATATTCAGAAACCACCCTTATTAAATGGGCAAATAAGAGTCGCAAGTTTGTGTGAAAGTGGTTTGTCAGTTTTAGCGGTAGCGGGTTTAAACTGGATTCGCCATAGAGACGGATAATACTGATACAATGTACGATTGCCATAAAATCAGGCAAGCAATATTCTCATAGAGGCACCCATCAGAATTTTCACGCGAACGAAGTCGCGGGCAACAGCTAGTTAATAATAAAATACAACGTCTTTACTTTGAATTATAGGTACAAACTAACAAACCAAAACACACATGCCCCGAGGTTTTAATACAAGCGTACCTACCGTATCATGATTCATGAACCGCCTATAACTACCTATTTCACTCGTGTCAATCACTTTCCTTGACTCTATTCACTTTATTTATTAGTCCAGACATCTTTTTTTCGGGAGATAAAAGGAAATATTTATACATTAAAAACACACACATTTTGTAACTACCTACTAGTAAGTAAAATTATTATATAGTCTTACCTTTCAGTCTTAGAGTTTCCAGGTAATCTAAAAAAAGTTATGACGAATTCATGTAACAAAAAACAGCACAATATATCCTACTCTTCATATTAAATATGTACTTGAACTTATTTTTAGTAAAAAAATCGCTTGTTGTTGAAAAAACAACACACCGTCCGTTCGTCACTGCGGCACAGTCGCGACTTTCAGTATATGTATAGTGTACTCTGTGGTCGCGACTGTCTGCAAGCCGAGCGCATGTCGAGTTCGAGGCGCGTAGGCATGGCTCGCGCTTCGTCCGTTTGTATGAAGATGGATTACTGTATAGATAGTATTACCGTGGTTAAGTCATTCAATTGACGTTTAAAAACTCGCACTCGGCACCCTGATTGTAGAAGCTAACTGGCGATAACACCTAGACGCGTCGAACGATCACTTGTACAGAAATGTTAGGGAAAGTGAGGGTAGTTACACACTGCAAAAGCGAAAGTTCAAGAGAGTAATCTCACAGTGGGTCGAGCTACGCCTGAAACCTAAATATTCGTTTTCTTCCCTTTGGATGGAAAACGTTTTTATTTAACTCCTGAAAACTGCAAGTTCATTGACCCTCCAGAACTCAACGCTAAAATTAAAGCAGCTGTGTCAAATATAATACGTTAATCGTGTTATTAAACTCGGCGCACTTGAACAAATGCTGATGCACAATATTAGCGCATAGACACTTGGCGGATTCAACCGTTGTACTCAAATAGGTTTAATACTTCGGCGGCGGTGGAGCGGTATTTGAACGCCGATTAGCGTTAACCGGGCGTTTATTAATCGATGGAGTTGGCTCAGTACGTTCTAAAACTTTTGCTCGATTTGAAATAAATTTGACTAAGTTAATAAAGGTAAGTATTTTTGTGGCGTATTTAATCTCAAACGCGCGGACAGTCTCGGGGTCTATTTTCTGTAAAGCGATATGAATCAGAATTAAGTCGGTAAGATTATGCATTTTAAGGTTCTTTAAAGCGGCGACTGCACTAGAAAATTTTTCAGTAAATAAATCAAAGTTATTTGCCGAAGCGCATTGTAAGGGTTTGAACTCAAACATTTGATTTAAATACGTAGACACTAACGTACGCTTGTTGTCGTATTTATCAATGAGCGTTTGTAACAACAGCTTATAATTTTCCGGATAGGGAGATATCCAGGCGCAGATAGACTGAGCTTTACCGGTTAGCTTTCCCAATAGGTAATACAATCTATCGGAATCAGTGAGAGATGGATTATCATGAACAGTCGATTTAAAACTCGCATAAAACCTAGGCCACGAGCGAATGTCACCAGAGAACGGGACTAATTCAATCGGCGGGAGTCTAGGTTTAGACTTGAGCGGAACACTATCGCTACGCGGCGAGCACTGCGACTGCACTCGCTTTATCCTACCATACAGAGACTCAAAAGCCATGAGACTCTTATAGTCAGGCTTAGCGGACGGGTTAGATTTCAATAAACGATTATTATATTCGTCCAGAACCTGTTGAAACTTATCGCGCAATGAATCAATTTGTGAGGATTCATCGAGAAAACTTTCCCTTAAATCGGTGTTCGAAGAAAGATCGTAAATCTTTTGAACAATTTCAAAGATAGCTTCGCGTTTAGCTTGCAACGTAATTAACTGCGTATCTTCTGCATCGTCATAATCAGAACCCGAATCACAAGTTTTCTTAGCTTGTTTAGGCATAACGAATAACGAAAGTTCAATGAATTCTCATCAAACAGCTGATCCGCGGTTATAATAAACCACAATAATATGGTTAAATTATGTAGGTAACTATTATACGGAAACAATTTAAGCGGAGAATGACTTCCTATTTTGTTCGGTTGAACGAATGAATGCTTGAACAAATGAATAAACGAGTGAAGAATGTACAAATTGATTGAACAAGAACAAGTTGCGTACACGAATGAATGAGTGTGAACAATACGAAATACGTTAATATGGCGAACTATTACAACTTTATAATTACTACAGCGGGACAACGATTTTATTTGAGGGTTAAATTTTAAAAAAGTTGTATGAAATGAAAAACTCGAATTTATTCAATTTTAGCGTATTTTAGGTACTGAAATACAGATGAATTAAATAGTTAATATGTTTATCTAGGTGAATAAACACTTATTTAAGAGAAAGAAACAACACAATGTTGATCTACGCGGTACACTCAGATGGAGTTTTTACGATGAATATTTCTCCTATTAGGGCCTAGAAAAATCCTAATAATAGGCTGGAAGGATCCAGAGTGGATAAGATATCCGGCTCGAAGGACCACTTATGGTCGCGCCAACAACAAATTCAGGTCCCGAAAAGTATCGGAACCAAGCTTCGATATGCGGACGTGTAAATTACGGTGAACGGCAGTTACAACAATCGAGGCGGGAGAGAAAAGAGGAGATAGGACATGCAGCACTCACCGGAGCAAGCCAGGGGAGCCGGGCTCGCGCAGCAGGAATCCAATCTCCTTCGACACAGCACAGTATCACTTCGCGGGTCGCGCGACCAGAGAATTGCGAAACACAAATGTTCTTACTACATAACTATATTTATAAAACGGGTCTACTCGTGTTAGAGAATTATTATAAGGTGTCATACCTCTTTACCCGACGTTTCGGTCGAATTACACCGACCATGGTCACGGGCTGACTGTCAGCCCGTGACTCGACCCGTGAATTCGACCGAAACGTCGGGTAAAGAGGTATGACACCTTATAATAATTCTCTAACACGAGTAGACCCGTTTTATAAATATAGTTATGTGTAAAAATCGTGTGAGTTTAAAATGTTCTTACTACACTAGGTAGTCAAACACAGGGGTGCGTTTGGCGGAGCGGGAATGTATTGAAGAAAGGTACAGAGAAAGGCTCGAGATGATCCTCGTCTCTTCGCGGGTGATCAGACAAGAGGGTTTGTCTAGCGATGTTGGTTACACAGGTGCGTCCATGTGCAATTCCTTCGTCGAACTGACAGACATCAGCGATCATTTCTTCGTTCTTCCATTCCCATGTTCACGACCTTGAATGGTGTTAAGAGCGCTGCATATACAGGTTGGGGAAAGGAGCGGGAAATTCAAACTGCCTCATAATATAAAAGAGTGATTCTAAATAAATCAATGCTGGCGTTACCAACAATTGTATCTAAAAGTTTTGTTTTTTAATTTCTCCGATGTCGGACGCTAATTTTGATATTAAAATCTGATCAGCAAGCAATTTGGCAACAATAATGTCTTGTTCTTCCTTTCAATAAGTTAGAGTATTTAGAAAGAAAGAAAGAAAGGCATGTCTTGCGGGTTTAAGGCGGCATCAGCCTGCGGCGAGTTTTCTTGACGGGGGCGTTTGTGTTTGCTAGTGTTAACAAAACCACTCATTTCTATCGCAGAATTGATGTCCGGTTCAGACTGAGTCTGCAATAGATTTTTTGAAGGTGTTCTTGGTGTCTTAGGCGGTGTGCGCTGTATGCCGGCCATGCTGCTAGCAATTTAATCCGTATAAACACTGCCATAAGTTCCAAGATGTGCTATGTTGCGGGCCTCCGTTACTGTGAACAAGTCGTAGCCAATGTGGATGTCCATAGGCGCTGTAGCTAACCGTAGCGCTTAGTAGCGTATCGTAGCCGTGACGTCAGCCGCACGTAGCAGTCCACTAATACGAGTTCGCAGGCACATGCAGCGTGGGGCGTTAGGTAAGCGCGCGGTCTCCACACTGCGTAATCAACGCGACGACGACAGTTCGAACCCAGCGAATCACAACAGTTTTTCGATTTGTAAATTTTAACGCTAGTGATAGAACTAATTATATCTCTCTCTAGGACCGCCCAGTGGGTGTGAACAGAGTAGGTAAAACACCGGTATGTATGACAAGGAAATTGAAATCACATAAACCACCAATCAGAAATAAGCACTCAGAAGACGAGTGACACACGTCCACGCAGTGTAACGTCCGACGACCGAATCCTAAACAAAATAGGGGTGACATAGGTAGTAGATAACACATTAATTTCCTTGAAATAAGTTTAGTTTATTGTAGAGTTGTCTTTTTGAATTAGGTTTCAGCTTTTCTGTTGTTTTTTTTGCCATTTATTATAAACGAACATCTATGTACTCTTCTTTAATAGCTTTCACTAATTTTGTGATTGAATAGCTGCTCTATTCTATAGTAAGCTGATTCAAAACTATGTTATAACTTATAATATACATGATGATTATCATCACTACATAGTATAAAACAAAGTCGGTTTCCGCTATCTGTCAGTCCCTATGTATGCTTAGACCTTTAAAACTACGCAACGGATTTTGATGCTGTTTTTTTAATAGATAGAGTGATTCAAAAGAAAGATTTATATGTATCATACATGCACTATATAGTAGAGGAACACTGATATTTTTAGAGGTTTCTGATGTGACGTCGTAAATAAACATATTTTTTTGCGCTTACATTGCAAACGCTGGCTGAACCCTACGAAATAGATCAATATAACGTACTACAGTATTGTACAGTATTGTACATCTTAAAAAGGCCTACAAAAAAGTCTGCAACGGTATATGTCTATCTCTTAGGGATAACCCACAATAACTATTTTTTATCCCTTACTTTTTACGACAAATAATGGCTTATTTACGAAGCGATTTAAAGCAATACAGTTTTATTCCTCATCCAATTAAGTACATTAATTACATTGTGCTTTAATATACATCAAAATGGCCCTTTACAGCATGTAATTTAAATTAATATTTTTGAAGATATTACAGATTTAAAATGCAGGGAAATAGCGGTTGCGGCGGTATCGGCCGGGGGGATGGCGGCGCGTGCCTATATTATGTAGTATATTTTCTTGTATCAGATTGCCCGTGCAAAGCCGGGGAAGTAAATATTAGTTTACTTAAAAATTAAATCAAGTACATAATATACTTATTAATACTTATTAATTAAAAAATTAAAATTAGTGTATTGCCTGTGTCACTTTGCATGCTACTTGAAATTGTAACTTACAAAAATTGTAATAACCTGGCGATTAAAAAGAGTGGCCTGAGTTTCTTGCCAGTTCTTCTCATGGCTCTACTTCGTCAGCGAACTAACTGTAGGTTAATTTGCTGACATTTTGTAAACTTTGACGTTCATAAGTGTTAATTTAATTAACCTATGTGAATAAATAAATTTTCATTTTCATTTTTTCATTTTCATTTTAAACACAAAAATAAAAAATCGACTCCATTGAAATAAGAACAGGGTCATTTGTATTATGCGACTAAAATAGAAGAACGTTGTAATGCATAGTTCTTACGCTAAAATGCGACCATTGAATTTTGCCGTATTATACTTGCACCGTTGAGTTAAATTTTTAGACAAATTAAATCAAAATCAGACAATGCTTACTATATTTAGCCATAAAAACAACAAAATAAATCAATAAACTGTTTTACTTACTGAAAATACGAAATCCCATTATTTTTTATCGTCCTTGACGTAATATTTTTGCAATTTCTCAGCGAACACTTCGGCATTTTATACGTGTGTGCGCATTTTTCAAAATAGTCTCTAGACTCGCGTCAATATACACATATTGACGCGAGTCTAGAGACTATTTTGAAAAAAGCGCACAATTTCAAATTGTGCGCTTATTTTATGCGGACAGTTTTGAGACGCTGACTTTGAATCTTGGGTTTTTTTTATCAATGTGGATAAGTATTTCCTTTTGTCTCCCGAAAAAAAGATTTCTGGATTAATAAAAAAAGTGAATAGAGTAAAGGAAAGTGATTGACACGAGTTAAATAGGTAGTTATAGGCGGTTCATGAATAATGATACGGTAGGTACGCTTGTGTTAAAACCTCGGGGCATGTGTGTTTTGTTTTGTTAGTTTGTATAATTCAAAGTAAAGACGTGATATTTTATTTATAATACCGAGTGTGAGACCGATTTGTTATTCAAAAATAAATATGTTTTTTTGATTAAATCTACCAATCAAAAAACAACACGCATTTTTATTGAACACTTCCTATTTAATTCACAAAGTATTTTATTTCTTTATTTATTTATTTAAACTTTATGCACTACGTGTACAAAGGAGGGCTTAATGCCAAATGGAATTCTCTACCAGCCAACCTTTAGGTGATGCAGAGATGATTGTGGTAGGTGCACGTTTAACCAAACAATTACAAAGATAAAATAAACATACATAAATAAATTTGTATTCATATATACTAAATACACACTATAATATATAACTATACTATAAATATATGTAAATAAATAAATATATACATATAAATAACCTTATTAACATGAAAGTTAATGATGTGATGACTCTGCCAATCTGTCGAATAGAAGTTCCCGAACTTTCAACTTGAACTTGTAGCGATCTGTTACAATCCTGACTTGGAGAGGAAGCGCATTCCAAAGTAAAACCATTGAATGAAAAAGGAAGAGTGAACGAAGTCAGTGGTATGAGAGGGACATGCTAGAAGAAGATTATTAGAGGAGCGAAGATTTCTGTCATCAGTTGAACATAAAGGTTGGAAATAGGGAGATAAATAGCTAGGAATTGAGGAAGAATGTAGAAATGAAATAGAGTTGTAAGAGCACGCGAATTTCGGCGTTGCCGTATGGGTAACCATTTTAGCTCAGCACGGTAAGAAGAAATATGATCATATTTACGAAGATTAAAAATGAATCGCATGCAGTTATTAAGAAGCCGGTCGTATTTATTGAGGTGATCTGCATTCAGGTCAAAATAACATACAACAGCATAATCAATCAGGGAAAAAATTAAAGTCTGCACAATCATTATCTTGGTTTTAGTTGGAAGGAAGTTCTTCAGGCGGTATAAGGCACGTAGGGTACCTGTAACTCTTTGACTAACACTGGTTGTTTGAGCGTTCCAATTGAGATTGGAGTCGATAAGCAACCCAAGATCTTTAACCACGGGGCTAAATGCAATGGGCGACCCATCAAAAATGATCGATGGTAGGAGCTGAATATCTAGCCTGCTTATTAACCGTTGGCTACCTACAACTATAGCCTGACACTTACAGGGATTCACCAGTAAGCCAAATTTCTTAGACCAACACTTAATAGCATAATAATAATAATAAATAATAAAAATGTTTATTTCAGTAATCTTATTACAAATAAATTGCTGAGACTTCCCAGTGAGTAATCACAAGATACTCGTGTTGGGAATGACCCGCTGCTTCCCTTAAGAATACAGTTATACGGTAGTAGATCCACGCTGGTTTCAGCATGAATGGGCCGGATCGTCCGGGGAAGTATTACCCTCTCATAGAAGATCGACGTAAGAGTAGTAGTATCCGTACTACTGCGTTTCGCTCGGTGAGTGAGAGCGCCGGAGGCCCAACTTCCTCCCTTTCCCCTTTCCTTACCTCCCTCATTCCCTTCCCCTAACCCCCTTTCCTAGCCGCCATAGTGGAGGCCACCATACCAGCAGTTTAAGAGTATGGCTTTTGGTATGGTGGCCACCACTTCTGGATTCCACAGACTGCTTACCATCAGGCAGGGTGGAGTCACTTTGGTAGGCTAATATAAAAAAAAAATAAAAAAAAAAAAAAAGTTAGATTACAAAAATAGTGGTGCATGTGTGTGTGTTTGTAAGTGTGTTATGTGTGTGCGTGTTTGTGTGTAAGATTGTGTGTGCGTGTTTGTGTGTGTATGAGTGTGTGTGAGTGTGCGTGTGCGTGTGTGTGTGTGTGTGTGTGTGTGTGTGTGTGTGTGTGTGTGTGTGTGTGTGTGTGTGTGTGTGTGTGTGCGTGTGTGTGAGTGTGTGTGGTGTGTGTGTGTGTGTATGTGTGTGTATGTGTGTGTGTATGTGTGCGTGTGTGAGCGCGTGCGAGGGTGCGTTTGTTAGTGTGTGTGTGTGTGGGTGTGTTTGGTTGCGCAGGAGTGTAGGAATGTCTTGAATGAATGTCACATTAATGTAGGTGAGGTGAAGTAAATGTCAGGCAATTCTTGTTAGAAGATTTTCCACCTCATTATAAGTCATTGAACCCAAAAATTGCGTTAAAGATTGTTTACACATATATAATTGCTTAGGATAAATATTGAGTATTTTGTTTAACTTGTTGTATATAAAAGCAGACTGGCATGGGTACTGTCTTCTAGCAAAGACTGTCCGTACCCGAGGTGTAAAAGCAACAGTATAATTTCTTCTCTTTTTTTGAAGAGGTTCTGTGAACGTTAGGGATTTGTGACATCTTAGAGTTAAGTTAAGTACATAAAGTTTTCGGACAGATAGAAGTTTACTAATCTCATATAGGCTATTTGTAGAGAATCTGTAAGGTTTGGAATACATTACCTTTATAAGAGATCTTTGAGCTCTTTCAAGGTCTAGAAAATTGGTCTTATTAGCACCTCCCCATATGGGGATGCAGTAAGAGATAACCGATTGAGCTAGGGCTAAATAAATTTTGTTTAGTAGAGTGCTAGACATGATAGACCGTAGTGACTTGAACACCCACATTAGTTTTCGGGTACGATTTGTAACAGCTTCTAGCTGTGAGTGCCAACTTAACCTTTGGTCAACAATGATTCCAAGGTATTTCGTTTGGGTAACTTTGTTGATGAAGGGACAGTCACAGACAATGTTTTCAGGGTTTGGGCAGCTGTGAATCTTGATGCACAGATTAGTTGATGGCTGCGATGATAAATAGGGGGAAAAACAGATATAGTTAGTTTTTGCAATATTTAAAGTTAAAAGGTTTTCCCTAAGCCAATTTGACACACGCGCTAAACCTTTTGCGGCCATCTCATGTACGGAATTCCAGGTCTTAGCCGTAAAGACGATAGCAGTGTCATCAGCGTAGGAGAATATCCTACCTCCGACGTTCTGTAAATTACACAATTCATTGATGTAGATTAAAAATAGAGTCGGGCCTAGGACACTCCCTTGCGGAACACCGAATCTGATGATATATTCGTCACTAATGTAATTTTCTATTTTTACAGCTTGGGTTCGATCACAAAGATAGCTAGCAAAGAGAGAGTTCGCGACTCCTCTAATCCCAATGCTCTCAAGCCTGTCTACAAGAACCGAGACAGATACCGTGTCAAAGGCTTTTTTAAGGTCTAGAAACACTGTAAGGCATTTATTACCCTTGTCAACTCCATCAGTTATAGTAGAGACCAAATCAATAATTGCGTCTTGAGTCGATATTCCTCTGCGAAACCCGTATTGAAATTTAGAAAGGATTTTGTATTTATTTAAGTAATTTGTTAGTCTATTATTAATAAGTTTCTCTATTATTTTTGAAATTGAGGTTAGCACAGAGATTGGCCTATAATTATTAACATCAGATCTGTCGCCGCTTTTGTAAACAGGTGTTATTATAGATCGCTTAAGAGATGTAGGAAAAACTCCTGTACTAAAACAAAGATTCGCTAACATAGTAATGTGAGGAACAACAAAGTCTCTAGCACGTTTCAGAAAGGCAGTGGTAATACCATCTGAACCAGGTGCGCTGCCAGAGTTGAGGCCCATGAGTATGATGTCAACTTCAACAGGATCTGTCTCCAGGAGTACAAACGAGGTGGGATGAAAATGGCTACAACGTGAGGTGTTTGTACTATGGTTGTTGGTTCTAGGTTGCTTAATAATGAGATCTGCCAAGTTAGACCCAATATTGACAAAGTAGCTGTTAACATGATTAACAGAGTGTAGTGGTAGCGGTTTTATTTTAAGAAGTTCAACATTTTTAGATTTGGGTGGTTTATATTGAGTAACCTCATTTATTGTGGACCATAATTTTTTAGGTTGATTAATAGATTTATTAACTAACTGTCTATTGTAATTTCTTTTGAGTTTAGTTATTAAATTAAAACAAAAATTTCTGTAACGCCTATATGTTATTTTTAAAATTATATTATCTGTGTAAGGGTTGCTACGCTTACATTTAGGTGATAGATGATAAAGGTTGATAAATGCAGGAAGTTGGCGTTATAAAATGATAAGAACAACACAACCTTCTGCGATGAGTAATTTATTAGTACTGTTTGCATAAAACTTACAATATAAAGGTGCTGACATTGCAGACAATGCGCCGTGGCGCTCACAAAGCATACATATAAAATAAAACCTGTACAGTTTGTCTGTACATGCTGCCGAGGGCACAAAGAGAGTAAAAGGTACAAATTAAAAATTAACACTTAGGTATATCCAAGAACACAAATTCACTTTTGTCACTATTCACTCAAAGGAATGTCAAATTTGATCGAATTACACTCGCTAAGCCTCCTAGGCCGGGGGATAGGCTGTGGCGCAGGTATAGTATGTACGTCCGCCAATGTTAACTGCCGGCTCCGCCTTCGTCTACACCACACGATGACCAGAACAAGGCCGGTCAGGATCGCTGCGCCTACCAGCAAGTAGAGTACGCTGTATTGATGTACGTCATGGACACTGAGTGTTTGTGTCGACTGCTGCTTGAGGTCTTCTATTTCTGACCTCAACTGGTTCCACATAGTGTGATGATCCTCTGGTAAGAAAGATTCAACAGTAGGGATGCTGGTATTTAGTATTTCATTTACGACAGACATTTGTGGAAGCTTCATCTCTTCTGCGTAATGGTCCACATGGTTGATGAAATTCTTATGAGAGTAAATCTTGAAATTATCTCCCTTGAGAGTGCAACCTGGACATAGGCTGATTATCCCGTTGCCTGATAAAGTCTTGACTTCCGTGGCACGTGCGCTAAAAATACGTATAGTGCATTGTTTACAACATTGATATAGCCAGTCACTCGGGCGTCGTAACTTGATCCATTTATCGTCGCCGCATTCTGATTGTTTAGATGTACAGGGCGATGTTATTATATCGTTTATTTTAACATCACAAATCGATTGTTTTTCTCGCATATCATAGATAGGTTTATTAATAGAACATCTTCTCTGGATTTGCATGAAGACACAGTTCTAGGTCATTGTCTGTGAAGAATAAAACTAAATCCTTTCTCAAATTGAATGCCAAATAAGGATAGGTAGATATAACTTGATAGTGTTCTTCTGATTTTTGTAAAGAAATAACTTTATCCAACTCATATTTCTCCGTAGTAACCAAAGGAATCTTAATTTCCATGATAAGATAATCTTGATACACCCTAGCGAATACTCGCAGTATCTTATACAGACTCTTGATACTTGATTTTTCTAATGGCACATTCAAATCATCCTGTATCTCACGTGTTATGATATTTATTTGAGCCTCTAATTCTTCAGGCGGGAACAGGTGTGTATCTATGCGTCCATGATAGATGTCTGTGATCACATCGATTAGGCTTTGCTGCATACGTCGTAGGTTTGATAAAACGACATACGCTGATAGCGCTGACGACGTTAAGTAGAGGCCTTGCGCGGTGTCCGATTGTACTATGTTTACTTCATGTAATAATGCCTTCATTTGTTTATTTATGTAGGTAAACTGCTCGTTCATTATAGCCTCATTTCTTCGTATTATGTTATATTCCGATTCAATGATAAGAGTTTGATTCCTGATGAGGTTTTGTAAGTGGTTTTCGTTCATTGATATTTGCTCAATATATAGTTTATATTGCTCGGCAAACTTGTCATCTAAAACACCAAACAGGTAGCTAGCCAGGTTGCCAACACCGTTGACTAGTCCTCTCTTGTATCTTTTATTAGGGATCCGCAATAAAGAGTTATAATGTTTCAGTTCGTTCAACTCATGCTGCAGTTGTAATATGATAGCCTTGTACGGTATGCTTGATAGTTGTAAGCTCGTGTTCTGACATAGTTTATTTAAATGTCGAGTATAAATATCCATGTCAGTAAATCCAGACCAATATGTAGATAAGTTATAATAAACTATTAACTTCCATTCGTCCTTAATATGTTGAAGTTCTGATATCTTGTCGAAGAACAGATTTTTGTCATTGCCAAGTTTCGTAATGTTGTATGTTATTGATGATTGTTGCATGCTAGGTGATATTGTCATCATTAGCAGTAGGAGCGCTGATGTAAAAAGTGTTTTCACGCTAAATGTTGACTGATTGCGTCGCACGTGGGATGGCCTATGAGATGAATCGGTCGGAGTGGTATCTTTCATAGTATTATTTTCTTGTACTGGCAAAGGGATAAGTTTGTTAACCGGACGTTTGATACTATTATTAGCAGTTTTCAAGGTCACAACTCTCACGCACCCATCTTGACCTGGGTGCAGTGCTTGAACTCGCGCCATCGCCCATTTGCCGGGTGGCATGTTATCTTCTTTGATAAGAACCACGTCGTCTACCTTTAGATTATTCTTAGCAGTGCGCCACTTTGTTCTCGATTGTAGTTGTTGAAGATACTCCGTGGACCACTTTTTCCAAAACTGTTTGTTCATGGACTGTGTCAATTGCCAACGGGTAGTCATGCTAATATGATCAGGGTCTGTCTGGGGTCGTGATAATAAGGATCCACCAACAAGAAAGTGCCCCGGGGTGAGATAAGTGTCGTCTGGATTTTCACTAAGGGCGCAGAGAGGCCTCGAGTTAAGACATGCTTCTATTTGGCAGAGCAACGTGGTGAATTCCTCATATGTTAATTTTTGATCACCAAGTACACGCTTTAAATGATATTTTAGGCTTTTCACCGCTGCCTCCCATAACCCTCCTGCATTGGGCCACACGGGAGCATTGAAATGCCAATGTATTTCCATATTGGTGACGTCATTGATAACATTTGGTACGATCGAAGCCATG
This sequence comes from Parascotia fuliginaria, assembly GCA_963082885.1. NCBI lineage: Eukaryota > Metazoa > Arthropoda > Insecta > Lepidoptera > Erebidae > Parascotia > Parascotia fuliginaria. The sequence continues at coordinate 6,629,298 of OY720189.1, forward strand.
ATTTCTCGATACTCTTGTTTCAGAAGTCGTGAGGCGCCCACAAAATTGGTACCGTTATCACTGTAGATGTTTTTTGGAACTCCTCGCCTGGAACACATTCTTCTTAAAGCTGCCAGGAATGATGCTGTGCTGAGATCAGACACCAATTCCATATGAACGGCCTTGGTCGCTAGGCAGACAAACACCGCTACATACCCCTTGGTAGTTTTTATACCTCGTCCCTTGTTACATTTGATATCCACGTGTCCGGTGAAATCGATTCCCACATTGGTGAAGGGCCGAGATGGAGTGATTCTAGGCTTCGGAAGGTCAGCCATGAGTTGCTGATATGATTCTTGACTATATCTACGACACCTTACACACAATCGTAGCTGTTTCTTGACGCTGCTAATGCCACTGATCAACCAATATTTCTCCCGGATGAATGATAAGGTAAGACGCGGCCCGCCGTGTAGCGTGTATATGTGAGCTTGATAAATGATTAACTCCGCCAAACGACTTCCAGGTGATAATATAATAGGATGTTTCGCAGCATATGTGATATTTGCTTGTTCAAGGCGCCCGCCGACTCTAAGTATCCCTTGACTGTCTAGAAATGGCCGTAGGCAGGATAACTTACTGTTGCTACGAATATAACCCTTTTTCCTTAATTGATTTATATCTTCAATAAAATCTATATTTTGTGCATGTTTAATGACGAGGTACAATGCGCTTTGTATTTCGACACTCGACAACGTACCTTTCGCAACACGTGCATTCTTATTACGGAGAATAGCGATGCAACGTGAAACCCATGCGACTGTACGTACAACCTTTGTTAGCGAATTGAATTTATTTAATAATTCAATAATAAATGTTGACTGTGTTTCGCATAAGGCTGTTTGCACACTAGATTGTTTCATTTCTGCTGTCGACGTTTGATATTCGATTGTATTGATGTGATTGGAGCTAAAATTAAGAAGCCATTCTGGCCCTTCCCACCACAACCGATCTCTTGATAAGCTATCAGATGTCAGTCCACGTGTCGCACAGTCTGCTGCATTGTCACAAGACTTGACGTGACGCCAATTTGATGCTGGGATGACTTTAATAATTTTTTGCACACGATTAGCTACAAATTGCTTCCACTTTGATAAGTCCCCATGTAGCCAGCCGAGTACAACCATCGAATCACTCCAGGCGAAAATTTCTATTTTCTCTGAAGAAAGCGTCTGAAGAAGTTTCTCCATCAATTGTGATAATAATAGTGCACCTAGTAGTTCTAATCTAGGTAACGTAACTGATTTATTAATTGGTGCAACTTTTGTTTTTGCAGTAATTAGCTTCGATGTGTACGTGCCCTTATGATCGTTTGTTGCTATGTAAATTGCGCACGCATAAGCCCTTTCTGAGGCGTCGCAGAAACCATGAATTTGCACACCTTTTTCGGTTTCACCTAGATATCTAGGTATTGAATAAATATTGATGTTTCTTAGGTCATCTCGCAACCTTTGCCATTCTAATGATATGTCAGCCGGTAAGTTTTCATCCCATGTTAGGTGCGCAGTCCAAGTAGTTTGGAATAATATTTTTGCTCTGATAGTGAGCGGTGATAACCAGCCAAGGGGGTCAAATATTTTAGAAATATCTGACAATAATTGGCGTTTGGTGAACGGCTTATCGCTGTCTCGAGGTTCGATTCTAGTGTCAAATGTAAACGTGTCACTTGACGGAAGCCATCGCAGACCTAGCGTTTTTCTTGACTCGCTTTCCTTGAACTCGAACGGAGCATTTATTTGATTGTGTTGTAGGTTTTCAATGAGCTGGGGTTCATTGCTCGACCATTTTCGTAGGTTCATACCAGCGCCCTTTAACACGTCTATTAATTCACGCTGTGATTGGCTGGCATGCTGAAGACTATTATTTCCTCCCAAATAATCGTCCATAAAGAAAGAAGATTGCAGAGCAGACGCAGCTAATGGATATTGATCGGCGTGATCGATGCCAATTTGTTTAAGTGTTTTCATCGCCAAGTATGGGGCCGCCCGTGTACCATAGGTAACGGTGGTAAGATTGTAGTCTTGAAGTGTATTATGTGGATAGTTTCTCCACAATATAGACTGAAGATGCTGATCTTGCGGTCGTAGAAGAATAGCGCGGAACATTTTTTCTACATCCGCAGTGACTGCGTACTTGTATTGTCGCCACTTTAAGAGGAGATGTAGAAGGTCTTGTTGGAGGTTCGGTCCGCTATACATTAAGTCATTTAAGCTGCGCCCAGACGCCGTCTTAGACGAAGCATTAAATACAACACGTAAAGCCGTTGTCGTGGAATCTAATTTCAGCACGCCGTGATGAGGTAAGTAGCATGCTGTTTGATCTTGTTGGTCAACCTTACGCATGTGACCTAAGTCTTCATACTCGCGCATAAAATTACGATACCCTTCTGCTAATGATGGGTCCTTACTCATCTTCCTTTCTTGTTGAATAAATTGAGCGACAGCCCTTGATTTAGATGCGCCTATCTCCTTTTCAAAGTTAGGTTTCATAGGTAATGCTACTTCATACTGGCCCGACTCCAACCTTCTAGTTGTAGATTGATAATACTGCTCACAATATTGATCTTCAAGTGATAATGATGACGAGGACTGTTGTATATCTTCGACCTCCCAGAACTTGGAGATGCTGTTTGTGTCGTTGACAACAACATGCAAACGTCTTCACGTTTCCTGATAATATCCAGCCAAGTTTCGTTTGCTGGGCGATAGGAGCTTGGACAGGACCCTTGATAAGACCACACATGATGATATCTGAGTAGACACTGGCGTCCAAAAGCAAGTCAATTGGCCTTGAAACGTTGTAATCAGGATCTGCCAGTCTTGTATGTGCTAAATGCGGCCAAGTTTGTTTCTTAAACGAGTTATTAGGTAAGTTATTTATAACTCGTGATACAACTAAAGCCTCCGTTGTAAAATAATAGTCATCGTAAATTGATACGCATTCCAGTGACACTAAACCCTTGCTTAGTTTTTGTGTCGAACCGATGCCCGATACCGCAGCTCGACAATTTTGTCTTTTTAATCCTAATAATTGGGCGGCGTTTTCTGATATAAGGGATATTTGCGACCCTTGATCCAGTAATGCTCTAAATTGCATAAAACTACCATCTGAGGCCTTGATATTTAGAGCTACCGTAGTCAAAAGCACTTCTTCATTTTCACTCGCAACGTAGTTAACATTGTGGCTGTTATGAGACGTCGAAGCCGGTCCTGATGTACTATGAGAAGGCTGACATGGAGCTTGCTTCTGGAAGTCACGTTGTGCCGAAGTAATTGCGTCATGAATAATTGAATTATGATCGCCGCTGCATTCCTTGCACCTTTTCGTAGAAATGCATTTGTTCCCATGATGGTTATAAAGACAATTATAACAAATATCATGTTTCGAGAGCGTGTTCAATTTCCCGTCCGCTGATTGCGTTAAGAAGCTTTTACATTGATACAAATTATGAGGTGCCTTACACACAGGACAAGACCGTTTGTTGTATGAGGCGTTAGATTGATATTTCTTGTGAAAAGAAGCATTCTTTGAAGGATAGTTGTAATTATTAGGCTTGGAATGGCTTGTAGTTTGCTTATAAGAGTCCGATGTTGGCTTCTCCTTCTTGCCTAGAGGTTCACGAGCCATAAACTTATTTTCGAGAAAGTGGAAGAACTCTGTATATGATGTAAGGTCTCTCGGAGACTCACGTGATTCCAAGAAGTCAGTACGCGTCTCTTCATCCAGTTTCTTTGATAAAAGGTGAACTAAAATAGGGTCCCATGTAGTGATGTCAATGCCTAGGTTCCGAATGCTGTTGATACACTGAGTCGTAGTATCATGCAACTTCTTAAAAGCATGATATGATGATTGTTTATTGATCGGCGGTTGATTTAAAAAGATATCCATCTGTGTTGAAAACAATATCTGGGGATTATTGTAACGGTGCGTTAAAATATCCCACGCCGTCTCGTAGTTTTCGGCTGATATATGAAGATGCTGAATTAAACCCTCTGCTTCGCCCTTGACCTTCCCTTTCAGATGTTGCATTTTCTGTGCCTTACTGAGACATTTGTTATTATGAATCGTCTCCACGAACAAGTCGAAAAAGGTTGGCCATTGAATGAATTTACCGTAAAATGTAGGGACTTCCAATTTAGGCGTAGATTGCTCAAGATGAGCAGTAGAATTTAATTTTCTGTTCAACTCCTTTTTGATAGCAAGGTAGTTCTCCTCAATATGCACAAACTTGGCTTCATAGGCATCGTTACTTCCTTTTAACTGATTATCGAGACGCAGATGAATAGTGTCAATAACCTTCCAGAGATGCTGGAGATTTTTTAATTCATCCTCTAATTCCCACTTTTCCTCTAAGTGGTCAAGGTTGATTCTATTAATCAACCGTTCTAAGGCTCTAAAATTGGTTTCTTGCTGGCTGAGAAGGTCATCTCCTTGATACGAGTACGAGTAATCTTCGAAGGTAGGTAAGACAAAGGACGGCAATTTTGGCTCCTTATAAGATGATATCATTTCCTTAGTTTTGATGTAATAATCCTTCATGTACCCATAAACGTTTTTAGCAAAGTATTCATACTGATCGTCTTCATATTCTAACAGCTTCTTATGATTTTCATCAAATTCTTTCCACCATTTATCCAACGCGGCTAAACGGCTAAGAAGATATTCTGATGTCTTCCTGCTTGTGCTATCCTTGCGAAAGTTGATATTTATTCGCTCAAGTTCCTTGCTCAGGATGCTCTGACGTTCGAAAATTGATTCCATGATAATTGATAAAAATGAGATGATAAATACCTGATGATAAAATACTATCCAATGCTCGATAAAATGATTGCTTCTTGATAAGTGTCATTGGTGTTTACAATCTCCAGCACGATATATGCGCCTTCTCAATCCTACTGGTGAGACCCGCTGGTGGGAGGCCAGTGAACCGATTCGCTACCGTACTAGAAATCTTCAAAACACCAAAATATGATAATGATACACTGTGATCCGGCTCGAAGGACCAAAAAATGTAAGGGTTGCTACGCTTACATTTAGGTGATAGATGATAAAGGTTGATAAATGCAGGAAGTTGGCGTTATAAAATGATAAGAACAACACAACCTTCTGCGATGAGTAATTTATTAGTACTGTTTGCATAAAACTTACAATATAAAGGTGCTGACATTGCAGACAATGCGCCGTGGCGCTCACAAAGCATACATATAAAATAAAACCTGTACAGTTTGTCTGTACAATCTGGTTCCTTACAAGCTTAATTTGCATACTATTTCTAAGTCTAATGCATTTTAAAACACCGTAAGTAATCCAGGGCTTCAAAAGTCTTTTACTACTCTATACAGTTATGATTTTGGAATTAGCCAAGATAGCTGTTTTGATCATACCTATAAATGAGTTGGCAAAGGTCTCAGGATCTTTACAAATACTAAGGAACGATACATCAGTAGCAAATAGATCACAAATAATATTAGCGATGGCTTCCGTCACATTCTCCACTTTGGCCTTAGCATACAGTTGCAAGTCATCGACATAAAGATGATACGAACATTGAAGACTAGGTGTCAGGAAATTAATAAAGATAGAAAATAATAATGGAGAAAGTATTCCGCCTTGAGGTACGCCAGAGAAAAGATCACGCCATGTAGATGATGAATCATCTGAGCGAACCGACTGTTGACTTTATATAAAAAAAGTATATTTATGATCACTAAACTAAATGGAAACAGAAAGTAGGCAAATGTAATTAAAATGCTGGGGGCGGGCAGCCCTATCGCATGTTTACGTACCGCACGGCTGTAGGCATTTATTTCAAAGATACGGCCGAGTTACAATACTGTATAGATAATATTACCGTGGCTTAGGCGTTATAATCATGCTGTAATAGTGCATCACTAACGTCGGTGAGCAGCGGCGTGGTTTCGACGTCGGTATACAGCAGCACGACGTCGGCCACGTGCGCGTGCAACCGCGACGTACTCGCCGGCAGTGCGTCGCCCGCGCGCCCGCTCGCGACCACCCACCGCAGCGACAGCGACTGCATGCTCACCCTAGCATCACAATATATGCTGCTCTTGGTTCGTCGCCAGTCGTACCTCCCTCTAATTCATCATCGACGTAAAATACTACGTCAGTTAATCAATTAGAACATGCATGGTAACCTTCGAGGATCCATTTACAAACTCGATCTCCTTCCTTTTTTCATTATCAGCTCCGCCTCGAAAGTCTTGCAATACCTACATATTTCTTATCTACAATAACTTAAGGCTGTATAGTCACTATACATTTGCTTTACCACTTTTACCAAAAGTTTCTGTAAAATTGAAATTCAATACTGCGGTTAGGTCACTGTACTGAGGTGAGTTGAAAGCAAAAATATACATCATTGTTTTTTGATATGCAAACGACATTTACTCTGAAGGTTTTTAAGCAATTTTATTGTCGACTATACAAGTACTGCATGTAAAGAGCTCTGTTAACATTTGAGTGTTATAGTGTGTGGCGGTGCGACTGACCATGCGTCGTGCAGGTCCTTGGTGCGCACGTGTAGCGCGAGCGCGGCGCGCACGTGCTCATACATGTCGCGTGAGCACAGCTCCCCGCGACGCCGCGCCTCCGCACGCAGCGCACCCACCACGTCGTCGGCCCGCACACGCTCGGCCGAGCGAGTGTCGTGTAGTAGCCGCGGCAGCACGCGCGCGCGTGCTTTTAACGCCGCCAGCCAGCGCGGCTCCGGCGGTAATTGCGCCACCGACTGCAGCCCCGACTCGATCAGGCACTGCATCTGCATAGAACACCACAACTAATAAGAACCTAACCTACCTCATACATCAATGATTTCCCTAAAAGAATTATTTTATTTATTTATTTAAATTAAAAGTCGAAATGGCCCTGTGGAGGCCCTGTGCCGGGAAGGCACCCGATTCGTAAACACGAGGTAGTGGGTTCGAATCCGGGCAAGTACCAATGTGATTTTTTAAATCATATGTACTTTCTAAGTTTATCTTGAACATTTCTGACTGACGGTGAAGAAAAAACATCATGAGGAAACCTGGACTTAAAAGTCTGAAATTGCCAATCTGCCTTGAGCAAGCGTAGTGATTAATGCTCATTCCTTCTCTATGTGAGAAGAGGCCTTTGCCCTGCAGTGGGACAGTAAACAGGCTGGTATTATTATTATTATTTATTTAAATAAGGTACACGAACAACATACATATAAAACATTTTCTATAAATAGGACAACGTTCTGGCTGTATATGTGTGCCAATTATAGGTATACATCATCATTCACTAAAACTGTGCTTCTATACAAACAAATAAAATAAATAAGCAAAATAAAATCTAAAATAAAAATAATACATAATCAACTACTTGTTATAATAAAAAAAAGAAAAAAAAAAAGTACAATTTATTTAATAAGTACTTGTAGCGCAACTTATTTTTAAATTATGTTTAAATTCACGAAGTGACTCAGAAAAAACATCAATTTGAGCATACGTAACGTTTAGTTCGTTATATTCAGTACATAATCTGACGACTGTAGTGTGTAAGATATGTGCATAACTATATATGTATGTATTCTATAGGTGTGTGGTGTTAAGAGTTTACAAAACCGTTTAATATGTATAACGTACAGTACCTTATGTAAGTCCTTAGGTCGGTAGAAATGAAAACGGTTGGATAGAAATTGTATGAAGTTTATTTCACAAGCACTAGCACAAGCACGTATACACAAGAGTAGAATAGAAATAGAAGGATTAAGAGTAATAGTTAGAGAGTACAGAGTTCATAGCACATAAAACAAGCAATATATAGCGGTTATCGGAATACTTTAGCGGCGCGGAGCGACACGGATATCACGGTCAGAGGTTTAAAGGTGACTGAAGGACGAGCTGCGCGGGCGCTCGTTCCCCGTGTTCATAATCCTGTCTCGCACGGCGCGTTTCCATTACACGATATAAATGTTGTGAATTAAATAAACTAGGAGTAGATTAGTTTGTATAAAAATATTGATTTAGATATTTTATTAATAAGTATGAATAATAGGACAGTAATAAGTAGTTTCGAATATTATATTTATATAAAGTGTATGTATGAAGGTATAGTGTAAATATATGTAGATAATTTATATTTATGTGTTAAATGTATTGTTTAGTGTAAATAACCCCCACATCACTCCCCCCGGAGACCGTTACTACGGTCGAAAGAAATCAGGAAATCGTACCCTGCGGCCCGAACGAGTGGTTCTAGTGAAACTTTGAGGAGGTTCGTCAGGTTGCACCAGAGGTGGGTCTTCAGATACGGAATTGGGAGTTAAAGTAGGAGAGGGATTAGGAACGACGGTGGTGGAGGGGTTTGGGTCTACTAGCATATAGGCCGGCTTAAGGCGGTCTACGGTTACTGTGACGCTTTTTCCCTTGACTAGTATCTTACATGTTTTGTCACCATGCTCGAGGACTAAGTATGGACCAGAGTATGGAGGCTGCAAAGAACCGCGAACTGAATCGTCCCGTAAAAATACATGAGTCGATGTACCTAGATCCTTATGGATAAAAATTTTGTCATGCCTATGGCGAGCTGCTGGCGATGGGCGCAGCTTTGCTACAAAGCGGTGTAGGCGAGTGGTGAAATCTGATATGTCAGTTGAGTCTGCACTAGTCGGTTGGAAAAATTGACCAGGAAGACGTAGGGGCTCACCGTACACCAACTCAGCTGACGACGATTTCAAATCTTCTTTAAAAGAAGATCTAATACCTAACAACACTAAAGGTAAAGTGTCAGTCCAGTTGCAGTCTGCGTGGCACATTATGGCTGCCTTTAGTTGTCGATGGAACCGTTCCACCAGGCCGTTGGACGCGGGATGATATGCGGTTGTTCGGCGATGTTTGAATCCTATCACTCTTCCAAGGTACTGGAAGAGTGTAGATTCAAACTGCCGACCGCGGTCCGTAACAATATTCGTTGGACATCCAAATCTGGATATCCACGATATCAGCGCCTTACCTACTGTCTCAGCCGTCATGTCAGCCATCGGCGTGACTTCCGGCCAGCGGGTGAAACGGTCGACAACTGTAAGGCAGTAACGAAAGCCCTGCGATGGAGGAAGTGGGCCTATTATGTCAACGTGGATAAACGCAAAACGTGTGCGAGGTAAATCAAACGTTGCCAACGGTGAAGATATGTGGCGAGTTATTTTAGCACGTTGGCACGCTAAACACTTCCGCGCCCATTCGTGACAATCCTTGCGCATGCCAGGCCAAACGTACCTTTCAGCTACCAGCTTAGTGGTTGCTTTTGCACCCGGATGGCTGAAGCTATGCAAGTTGTCGAAAAGTGACTTTCGAAATGGTTTTGTCACGAATGGTCGAAGAGATGAAGTACTTGTGTCACAATAAAGTTCCTTGCTGCTACCTGGGATCCTGCGCCTTTCTAAATGGAGAGAGAAGTCCTTACCCAAAAATAGAAGAAGCTCTTGGTCGGTAGCCTGGGAATCTGCCAGTAGATCCAAGTCGATTGGCATCTGCAGTTCCTCAACCCGCGACAATGTATCGGCAACAATATTGTCTTTACCCGAAATGTGTCGGATGTCGGTTGTGAACTGCGAGATATAATCGAGATGACGTTGCTGCCTAGGCGAACAATTAGCTTTCCGTTCACGAAAAGCGAAAGTGATCGGCTTATGGTCTGTATAAACTATAAAATGTCTAGCCTCCAACATATAACGAAAGTACTTTATGCTTTCATATATTGCCAAGAGTTCTCGGTCGTAGGGCGAGTACTTTTGTTGACAAGGACTTAGTTTCCTAGAGAAAAATGCAAGAGGTTGCCAATCACCATCACATAGGTGCTGTAGAACTCCACCCATCGCTAAATCAGATGCGTCAGTGACGAGCACAAGTTTAGCATCAGAATTTGGGTGTGCTAACAGTGCAGCGTCAGCGAGGCTTTGCTTGCACCGGTCAAAGGCAAGAAGTGTCTCACCGGATATGTCCACCGACTGAGATGCTTTTACCGAGCCACCTAGTAAGGCGTGTAGTGGAGCTTGAATTAAAGCGGCGTTGGGCACAAATCGCCTATAAAAATTCAGCATGCCCAGGAAACGTCTTAATTGTCTGACAGTTTTTGGGACCGGGAATTCTGTGATCGCTTGAACCTTGTCCTCTAATGGTTTGGTGCCAAGCTCCGAGATCTTGTACCTAACCGAGAAAAGAAACCTCACTAGCTCCGAAAACGCACTTTGCAGAATTAATCAGCATGCCATACTTCTTCATGCGTTCGAATAACTGCTGTAAGTGATTTTCATGTGCGGAATGGTTTTTTGAAAATATTAAGAAATCGTCACAGTATGGGAAAACAAAATCAAGGCCTCGAGTCATTTCATCTACTAGTCTTTGAAATGTTTGGCCTGCATTTCTAAGACCAAACGTCATACATGGGAACTCGAACATGCCGAAAGGAGTTGTGATGGCCGTCTTCTGAATATCCTCCTGAAAAACTGGAATTTGGTTATAAGCTTTGACTAAATCGACGGTGCTGAACACCTTGCATCCAGCAATGCTATAAGCGAAATCCTGTATATGACGTATGGGATAGCGATCTGGTATCGTACGAGCATTAAGCATACGATAATCACCACAGGGTCTCCAGCCATTGTCTTTCTTTGGCGCAAGATGTAAGGGAGACGCCCAGGGACTTTCAGAGGGGCGCGCGGTACCATTTGCAAGCATAAGGTCGAATTCTCGCTTGGCTACCTGAAATTTGTCAGGTGCCAGCCTGCGGGGAGTGCAAAATATGGGTGGGCCAGGTGTGGTGCGTATATAATGAACAGTGTTGTGCTTTGGAGTCCACGGCGTGCCTGAAGGGCGAGTTATCTCAGGATATTTACCCAAGAGAACATGATATCTTGTGTCACCCGACGAGACCTTTATGGAAGAGACATTAGTGTTGGCAATAACAGCAATAGAAGACGACAATGTTGTAGTGTTATCTATAAGCTTTTTGTTGCGAATATCCACAATCAAGTTATAAAAACTTAAAAAGTCTACACCAATAATAGGTTTGGTCACGTTAGCGACAGTAAAACGCCAGGGAAAATCACGTCTTAAGCCTAAGTTTAAATTAAGATGAACACAGCCGTAAGTGTCTATAATTGTTCCATTAGCCGCACACAATTGAAAATCAGTCTTGGCCCGACGTTCACCAAGCGCAGAGTAAGGGAAAACGCACAAATCGCTTCCGGTATCCACGAGAAATCGAGTACGCGACCTGGTGTCGTAAACGAAGAGACGACTTGCTGAGGTTGGGCAATCGTCAGTCGCCATTAGCGACTGCCCGCGGCATTTCCCGATTTGTTGTAGTCACATGGTCGCAGACATTGATGAGCCTTTGTACCGAATCTGGAATGGTACCAGCAAATAGGATATTTGCGGTAACTCGAATTTGATCTGGATCTCGAAGCTGAAGGTGATCGCCGTTTATGAGGTCTTGAACGTTCGTGTGGACGACGGTTGTCACGATTTTGCTCGTCAATTTTAAGCGCGAGACGTTCAACCATCTTTTTTAGCTCTGCGATTTCACTGGAGGCACTGCTACCAGAAGTCGAAGGCTGACTTGATGATTCTGCTACTATCGGTGGTGACGTCAGCTCTTGTATACGGTCTGCCAAATCTGCCAGCTCTTCCAAGGAGTGTGATGATTGAGAGGCCAGTACCGTCTGGATGCTGATGGGTAATTGGTTACTCCAGATTTGCTTCACAATATCTTGAGCGGCGGATGAGCCGACCAGGTCCTGCAGATGTCGCAGGAATTGTGATGGTTTCCTGTCACCCAACTTTTCTTGGGTGAGCAACTGTTTCACTTTCATCTCGTGCGAAGCTGATAGCCTACGGAGAAGCTCAGTCTTGATTTTCTCGTAACGATTGCAGACGGGAGGATGCAAGATGATGTCTTTCACGGCCTTAGCGTATTGTATATCGAGATTGGTAGTGACGGTGGTGAATTTTACCAAATCTTCCGTGATGTCAAGGCTAACAAATTGGTTCTCCAACAACGCAAACCACAGTTCCGGATCCTCGGGTGAGAACTTCGGCACCTTCAATTTGACTTTCCGTTTGTCCGATGTCGTATCGTGCCAGGCAGTGGACACGCGCATTTTTCTAGGGCGTTTGTCAACGTTTTTATCACCCTGGGACGCTACCGTGTTATTAGAATCACTACTATCACTCATTGTGCACTAACAGGGGTCACCAATGTGGTGTTAAGAGTTTACAACACCGTTTAATATGTATAACGTACAGTACCTTATGTAAGTCCTTAGGTCGGTAGAAATGAAAACGGTTGGATAGAAATTGTATAAAGTTTATTTCACAAGCACTAGCACAAGCACGTATACACAAGAGTAGAATAGAAATAGAAGGATTAAGAGTAATAGTTAGAGAGTACAGAGTTCATAGCACATAAAACAAGCAATATAATTATAGCGGTTATCGGAATACTTTAGCGGCGCGGAGCGACACGGATATCACGGTCAGAGGTTTAAAGGTGACTGAAGAACGAGCTGCGCGGGCGCTCGTTCCCCGTGTTCATAATCCTGTCTCGCACGGCGCGTTTCCATTACACGATATAAATGTTGTGAATTAAATAAACTAGGAGTAGATTAGTTTGTATAAAAATATTGATTTAGATATTTTATTAATAAGTATGAATAATAGGACAGTAATAAGAAGTTTCGAATATTATATTTATATAAAGTGTATGTATGAAGGTATAGTGTAAATATATGTAGATAATTTATATTTATGTGTTAAATGTATTGTTTAGTGTAAATAGCCCCCACAGGTGTAAGACTATATAATTGATTACTCTTTAATAAATACAGTATCGACCAAATCCATTTTCGGACAATGTAAACAAACAGTTTTTTCAATATTTTTCTATCAAAAACTCCATAAACGATGACACATGGGTTTATACACATTCTGTTCACTATATACTTCATTTTGCAACAATTTCTACTAATGATTAATAATCAAATCTAGTTTATTTAATAAAATTACGAATTACTTTTTGCGGTCGAATTAAGACGTCAAAATGATTGACAGTTTTATTTTTTCAGTACTCTATATTGTCTTTGAAAACCAATGTTGTAATTTATCAGAAGAAATAAGTTTAACCAATACATATCATAGGTACATAATATTTTGTCATTTGCCCTCGCAAGTCTGAGTTCATTTGTTTTATTGTAATATAGTATAATAAAATCGTAACATACATACAAATTCCATATAATCAATATTTCACAATTTTTTATCAGGCGGGAAAATATTCAAAAGTATCCCAGTATTCCATTTCAGTCCGTGGTCAAATAGTTGTAATTAGAGGTCAATGCTTAATTTAAATTACATTTATTTATACATTAGGTAAATTGTTTGTCTTATTATCTTATAGTTTATAAGTCAACGGTTACAATAAAATACAATACCATATTTAACATAAATACAAGTATTTGGAGTAATAAAAATAACAAATCAAATAGAATTAATCGATTACGCAAATAGAGTATTAGTAAACGTAATATTATTTAAAAATGTTAGAAAAAAAGAATGAGAAATTATTATTTCATTATGTATGATGACATTAATTTTATTTTTATCATCCTTTTCCCCATCACTAGTAAATTCATGAAACCATAGACAATGGCAATATGGAGGATTGTTTACATTGTCCGAAATTAGATTTGGAATGGACTGTAGACAGTACTATTCCATCACTCTTGTGTTTGATTTCTCTCGTCCCTACATGGCGACCCTGCCTAAAACGGCCAGCAATGCGCGCGCGAGTTAAAAATGTCGGTGCCGTGGTGCAGTTCAACGTACTTATTATATAATATATATTATACATTTATTTTTTCGGTAAAGTGTAAAAAAAAAAAAAAAACTATTCTTCTATTTTATGATAAATCAGCCATGCTAAGTATATGTTCTTAATCGCGATGTGTCGGTCATATCAAAGCAAAGAGGACGTTTTCATAAACCAGAACGCAGCCGGAGGTGAAAACAAAGCAGATTTACAGGCTATAGGAGCTCATCTGAATGTCCAGACAATTATATCCGTCGTTATTTTATGTTTGGCTGGTTTGGTGGTCTTGTTTTTCGGATACAAGGCGTACAAGAAATGTCATACAAGATGGATGCGTCGAGAGATACACCAGCAGGCCTTTAGAGGCCTCAGATGGTCTCAACGCCGTCGGAGCGAGGTTCAACCGACTTCGGCTGATTGTGCATATAAAAGTGATCCTATGCCATAAGTGTAAATAAGGCAGTGCGGTTAAATAGTAAAAATAAGTGCGTGTGCGTATTGACATTGACGTTATATCTACCTACATTTTATGCGCGTTGGACAGAAAAAATATAGAGGAAATATATGGCTGAACAGCTAGATAAAATATAAAAATGATTTGCGTAATATAAGGACATATTTAATAAAGGTGGGACCCAAACATAGACGTGTATCTAAAGTGTGTAATGTAAAATTGGGTGAGGCTCATTCAATATATTTGTCTTTTGAAAATTTAATATGTAACATTGAAAGTAGAGTAAAAGAATTTAAAAGTGAGGAGTTACATTTAATTCATGATTATCGTATTAAAATAGATGACTTATATTTAGTGATAAGTAATTTGTGTGAGGAGGAAAGTTGCGGTAGCAATTCTGATTTTGAAAGTACTAGTGATAACGAAGGCCAAATATTTTCTAAAATAGCAAAATTTGAACTTAAGACTGCACTAAACTTGGTGCCTAGGTTATGTAATAATGAAGAGTCAATTATGCAAGTGATAGATTTGCACTGATTATGACTGTGTTGATAGTTTGTTAAACGATATGCGGGCTCAACTGTTGCCGACAAAATCTCACACGGCTTTACACAGCAAGCTACAAACTTTTTCTCAAAATAATATGTCTATTGACGAGTACGGAAAAGCTATTACTGAGATGTTTGTGGATTTGACGGTATCGCAATCCGAAGGAAAGTCGGAAAATTATAAAGTTCTTAAACCGGTTAATGAAAAGCAAGCTATTAAACGATTTGCCGAAGGATTGCGAAACCGCCGATTAAGCACGATTATTACTGCTCGGAATTTTGGCTCTCTTAAAGATGCCATCCAGGCGGCTGTGGACGAAGAGATGGAGTCACCTTCTACGTCACATGGTGAAATTAGGACGTTTAATAAAAATAACTATAATTACAGGCGGGCTTCAAATAACTATTTTAGAGCACAGCGTAGTCGAACTTTCAGGGGACAAGCAAGCAGAGGTCAGGTACGTGGTAATCAGTACATTAACTACCGGGGTACCGGTCGAGGTCATCCTTCACGAGGGTCATGGCAGAATGCGTCCCGGAACAATAGAGGTAGGTCTTCTTTTCATTATAATAATCGTAACAAGGAGGCACAGGACTCGAAAACTATGCGAGTTATGACTGAGAATGAGGTACCCGAGAGTTCAAATCGGTTTTTTCGTGAATAAAAATAATATTTTTTCATGTGATAATAATACAACAATTACACTTTCTATTAATGGTTGCGCGTATCATTGGTTACTGGATACGGGCGCATCAATTTCAGCCATCAAACTTAAACATTTAGTCGATCAAAACATTCCTTTCTGTATAAAGAATACAGAGATTAATGGCCTGGGGGGCAAAGTACAATCTTTAGGTTATGTTTATTTAGATTTGGTCTCGGATGACGCTACCTTTACTCATATGTTTTATGTTTTTAAATCATTGCCATGTACGGCACATGGCATCATTGGAAACGACTTCTTACGAAATTATAAATCAATATTAGATTACAATAATTATAAAATAATGCTCCATAATAAGAATGGAAACTTAATAACGTTACCAATTAGTACAATTAATAATTGCATGAATTCTTTTGTTATACCACTTAGATCAGAATCGACTCATTATATACAAACAAATAGGTTAGAAGAATGTGTTGTTTGTACTTGCGAAATTAATGAGGGTGTATATATAGCTAGCACGTTAGTTAAACCACTTAATGGTAAAATACCCTTACGGATCTTAAATACAACGGAGAAGGAGCTAGTTACTGATAAATTGCAACCTGTAATACATAGTGCATCGGATTATAATATTTGTAGTTTTGGTAAGTGTGACAGGAATGCAGATCGTGTCAAAAAGATATTTTCAATGTTAAATTTAAAACATTTAAACGAAGAGGAACAGATTTCTATAGAAAATATATGCGCCAAATATTCCGATATTTTCTTTTTTTTTTCGGAGACAAGTTGACTACTACACATATATATCGACACTCTATTCGATTACAGCCTAATGCTGAAGCGGTATTTGTCAAACCTTACAGGTTACCTCATTCACAAAAGATAGAAGTAAAAAGGCAACTTGACAGTATGTTAGCTGAGGGTATAATAGAACCATGCACAAGCGATGGTCTAGTCCTATTTTATTAGTTCCTAAAAAGTTAGATGCGAACGGCGAGAAAAAATGGAGATTAGTTATAGACTACAGAAAGTTAAATAATGTAATAGAAAATGATAAATTCCCACTCCCTAACATAACGGAAATTCTAGATTCGCTATCCGGTAGCATTTATTTTAGTCATTTAGACCTTCATCAAGCATTTTACAATGTTAGTTTAGACCCGGACAGTAGAAAATACACATCTTTTTGTTCAGGACAATATCAAATGACTAGGATGCCCATGGGTCTTAAGACCAGTCCCAGTTCATTTTCCAGAATGATGACGATAGCAATGGCTGGTGTAAATTATGAAAAATGTCTGGTTTACCAAGACGATTTAGTAATATATGGAAATTCGCTTAGCCGACATAATAAAAACCTTTTAGACATTTTTGAACGACTTCGAAAAGTTAATCTTAAGCTAAATGCCGCAAAATGTGTATTTTTGAAAAAGGAAATGTTATATCTGGGTCATGTGATTTCGGATAAAGGTGTTCTTCCAGATCCCGAAAAAATTAACGTTATAAAAAACTATCCACTTCCGCAGAACGTGGACGAGGTAAAACGCTTCGTCGCATTCGCCACTTACTACAGAAAATTTATCAAAAAATTTGCGGACATAGCATACCCCTTGAATCGGTTATGTAAAAAGAATACTGTATTCAAATGGGATAGCGAATGTCAATCTAGTTTTGAAAAAATTAAACAATGTTTAATATCTCCTCCAATTTTACAATATCCGGACTTTTCCGATGACAATATTTTCACCCTACAAACGGATGCATCGGGATATGCGTTAGGCGCGGTGTTATCTAACAAAGACGGCCGACCAATTGCTTATGCTAGTAGAAGTTTAAATAAGGCGGAAAAGAATTACCCGACCATAAAAAAAGAGTTACTTGCTATAGTATGGGGGGTAAAGCATTTTCGACCTTATTTATACGGTCGTAAATTTAAGATTTATACGGACCACAAACCTTTAGTATATTTATTTAATTTAAAAGATCCCTCAAGTAGGCTATTAAAGTTTAGATTGATTCTGGATGAGTATGATTATGAAGATAATTATGTGCCAGGGACAGGTAACGCGGCTGCAGACGCATTATCAAGAGTACGTTTGTCATCAAAAGAGTTGAATGATATGCATGAATGTGTTATAAGCGTGATGACGAGAGGACAAAAGAGAAAATTGTTACAAAACGATTCTTCTTCGGGTGATATGGTTTTCACTGACGACAGGTCTGATCAACCAAAAGTTGTGGAAACTCATAGTAAGCCGAAAGAATCTGTAGAGTTGAGGTTCATTAATATAATTCAATGCAATGCAATTAAATAACAATAACATGCAATTAAGTAGCGTAGGTACATTCATGTACGTGCCGTCTCAAATGACGATGTTTATAAATCCTACAGCCCGATCGCAATTGACGCCAGCCGCATTTGTGAGGGAACTCGGAGATTATTGTCACTTAAATAGTATTGACGAAATATATTTTTTAAACGATAATACTCATAGTGAGTTTATTAAAAAGCTAGTGACAGAGATTAAAAATAATATATCATGGTCCGGACCACGGTTTTGTATTTTAAAGGATGTGAAAAGAGTTTCTAATAAAGATGACATAAGGGTTATTATAAATGACTTTCATCTATTACCCACAAGTGGCCACGCGGGTATTAGACGAATGTTAAATAACATTAAAAAGTATTATTTTTGGCCCAATATGGAGCAAGATATACGCGATTTTGTCAAGAAGTGTCACAAGTGTCAGACACAAAAATACTCTAAATACACTAAGGAGCCGATGGTTGTCACTACAACAGCTCATACGGCTTTGGAAAAAGTATTTTTAGATATAATAGGACCATTAGATAGAGATAGGTATAATTACTCGTATATTTTAAACATACAATGTGAGTTATCAAAATTCATTGTAGCATGCCCACTTGTTTCAAAAAGTTCCAATGAAGTCGCAAAAGCCTTTGTTGAGAATTTTATTCTTAAGTATGGTGTTCCTACTTGCATAGCAACCGACAGAGGAGCAGAATTCATCAGTACAACAATGTCCGAGGTTTCTAAATTATTAAATATAAATAAGTTACAGTCTACCGCATATCACCACGAGAGTATTGGTGCACTAGAGAATACTCATAAGCATTTAGGTGCATTTTTACGAATACAGACTGACAATGATTCTGATAACTGGAGTACATGGCTACCCTACTGGTGCTTCTCCTATAACACGTCAGTACATAGTGCAACCAATTACACACCTTTTGAATTAGTATACGGTAAGAAATGTAATTTGCCAAATAATTTGTCAACAATAGTTGAGCCATTGTATAATCATGACAGTTATCCATTGCAGCTTAAATATAGGTTACAAGTATCACAAAACGATGCTCGTAAAACGCTAACTAATCAGAAATTATTAAAAAAAATAAATCATGATGTGAATTTAAACCCTATAATTTATAAGCCAAATCAAATCAAATCAAATCAAATCAAATCAAATCATTTTATTTAATTCATAAGGTGCACAAAATATCAAGTTTTGATAAAACAGGAAACAGGCAATAAATTTAGTCCAATATATTCTGGACCTTATGTAGTAGTACGAGATTTATCGCCCAATGTGGAGATAATAAAAAAGGCAAAATTGATGTTATACATAAGAATAGAACTAAGTTATACTGTACCTAGTTATAAGTTATATCTACATGTTTAATCATAATTATCACCATCAATTGTTCTTTTACTGAAGAAAATTAATTATGTAACTCTATCATATAAAAAAAAAAACTGTAATCACTTGGTGTAAAAAAAAAAATTGTAATTATTTTTTTTTCTATTAGGGGGCAGATGTAGTGTGTAATATATGTGCATAACTATATATGTATGTACTCTATAGGTGTAAGACTATATAATTGATTACTCTTTAATAAATAGACAGTACTATTCCATCACTCTCGTGTTTGATTTCTCTCATCCCTACAGGTGCATGTTTGCCCAGATTTGTTCTGAAAGTCGTATGGAAAAGTTTTTTGATTGGGTGTCTAAGGAGTTTATAGGGAACTGAGATTGGGATGCGCTCCAATAAAGATTCACACTTGACAACACCGTTCATGCATTTGTAAAGAAAGACTAAATCGTGCATCCAGCGACGCTGGCGTAAAGTTTGCATGCCATAGAAAAGCAGGCGCTGATGGTAGGGACATCTGTGATATATTCCCCCTTGACGAGAACGCTATACGTCTGGTAAATGTTCGCTAAATGTTTTCAAGTCGTTGGGAATGAGTAACATACTGAGGGTTTCACACAACACTGCATTGTAAAGTATTATTTTTGTACTATCTCTAAAGAAGTTTGAATTCCGCAGATCGAAACCTAACATTTGAGCTGCTTTAGTTACAGTTTGGTCAATGTGATATGTGAACCTTAACTTCTTGTCAATAATTACCCCCAAGTCTCTTATTACATCAACTTCGCCTAAAATATTACCGTCTATGTTATATGACCATGCGATAGGATTAATCTTTCTAGTACCTATAGCTAATCATAAAAACCATTTTTGAGAATTCAAAGCCATGTCATTAGCATTGCACCACATATGGATATTATTCAGATCGCTTTGAACAAGCGTAGTGTCTGCGCTAGTGACTGTTTTCCTGTAAATTTTGAGATCATCAGCAAAAAGTTAATAGTTACAGTGTTTAATGTGTTGTGCAATGTCGTTAATGTATGTTATGAAAAGTAAGGGGCCTAAATGAGATCCCGAGCTTGCACCAAACTTTACAGACTGATAGCCCTTTACCACAACCGATTGTGTCCTATTTTTTAGTTATGATTCAAACCATGCTAATAGACTGCCGTGAATACCATAGCATTCGAGTTTCCTCCGAAGCAAACAGTGACTTACTTTGTCGAAAGCGCTGCTGAAATCGGTTTAAATTGCGTGAATTTGATGCCCATAGTCAATATCATGAGAAAGACTGGATATAAAGCTCAACAGATTAGTGTAAACGGAACGGCCTTTTCTTAAGCCAGGTTGATAAGGTGTAATAAGTTTTGACACTTGGGAGTCCCGGGGACTGCTAAACCTACTGTCTTGGACCCCGCAACGAATTAATCAGAAGTAAAAGAAGGAGTTGGAAATAAAATGTCCACTTCCCTCCATTGCAAAGCGGGAGACAAATTTAATGTGTATAGGATTATGACCTATTAAAAAAAGCACCACGGACAAGTAATATTAAGGGACCTATGTGAGTTATATCTGATTCCAGTAATATGTATGGCAGAAACGCTTAAACGCACGAAAATTGACCCTAGATGACACAAGATCCTCATAATAAACTGGTCCTTATGTAGCTTGTGAACTATTTAACATTATGTCGCGGTCTTTACGCCAAAGACTAGACTCCCAAAGAATGTGGTGAGCGGACTGTTCTTGATTGGAACACCGACAACTCGGAGAATCAACTAACTTAAACGAAAATAGTTTGTCCTTAAAGTTACCATGACTCGTAAGAAATTGGGCGACACAGTGATCTACCTCTAACCATGTTCTTTCCAACCGCTTTACAACTGATGGTAAAAACTGGTACAGGTGGCGCCCCTTAGTTGAAGTATCCCAGCGTTGCTGCCATTCGTCTATAAGACATCTATAAACTTCATTTTCTTCTTTAAATAATCTAATGATTTTCTGGCGATCGCGCGATTGTAAGAAGTCACTATTCATTCCGTCGTGAGTTGTGTAACACATAGCCGCTCGTCTCTGAACCTCAAGATCAACCGGGAGAACACCTGCCAGTACTGGCAAAGCCTCAGTGCTAACTGTCCTATATGCCTCACACAGAAATATTAACGCAAGACGTTGACTTTGAAGCAATTTGCGCCTTATAGCACCTATAGTTGCCCTATCAGCCCATACAGGCGCCCCTTTCCACATACCTCCTAAATAAGTAGCACTATAAATCGCTTTAAGAGTATTAAAAGAATGTTGTTGTTGATATCCTAGTTAAAGCGTAAAAACTGTTTTTAGATTTTTCCCCAATTGTAGTAATGTGATAAACAACTTTCGAAAATGTAAAGAATTGTAATGCACCTCTATTACAGTTTCTTGATTTCAGTAAACCATTTTTATTGACAACTGATGCATCGAATTTTGCATTAGGAGCAGTGTTATCACAGGGACCTATAGCATAAACCCATTGCATTTGCGAGTAGAACTTTAAATGAAGCGGAAACCCCGCGGCCCTGGCTCCGATTAGTTTAACGGATCTTGACTAGCGTCAACCAGTGGTTGACACCGTTCTACTTCCTCTCTGGGCCGGACAGTTAATTTGGATATGTCCACGCTTGCCGCATCTGTAGCACATAGGCTCACCCCGTGGTCTAACAGCTGCAACAACTTCCCGAACTTTATGCGACTTGTAGTCATTTCGCACAGCTTCCACCTCAAGGGCATGTGCTAAGGCCGCTTCTAAAGTTGTATGGTGTGCCAACCGAACAGTTGCTCTGACCTCAAGGTCTCTTATACCACAAAAGCTTGCACCACTGAGTGGTCCACAGATGATGTACTGGAAGCATAGGCTCGTCGTACCAGGCGTTCAATTTCAGCGGCCCATTGTTGAAGTCCCTCACTCGACTTCTGAGTTCAATCCTTCAGCTGAGCTTGATAAACATGCTCCAGGTGCTTATCACCAAATCGAGCTTCCAAAG
This sequence comes from Parascotia fuliginaria, assembly GCA_963082885.1. NCBI lineage: Eukaryota > Metazoa > Arthropoda > Insecta > Lepidoptera > Erebidae > Parascotia > Parascotia fuliginaria. The sequence continues at coordinate 6,651,562 of OY720189.1, forward strand.
CCTTAAGGAGTGCATCTAAGCTTCGTCGGTCTGCAGGTAAGTTCTCTAGGATCAGTAGTGCATCCCTTCTAAGTGCCAGAGTAAGTGCCGTCAGTGCGTGATCACCTTCCCATCCAATTCCTTTGGCAACTACTTCGAACTGGTGTCGAAAGGCCGTCCAGGAAGACGAGCCGTCAAAGGAGGCAAGTTTAAACTTGGGACCTCCGGAAGAGACTGCCGACCGGCCATAGGCGTAGTACTTGAATGAAGAACCTTGGTCTTCTGAAGCTCTTTAATCATCTTGTCATGATGGTTCATGGTGGTTTAAATATCTTCAAGAATTTCATCATGTTTACTGGTACGTTTTTTTACCTCTTCAACGTCTTCTTGTAGAGTACTGATGACGGTGCTGAACCCTTCCCACTTAGAGTTCATCATTTCTTGAAGGTCCTCACGAATAGCCTGGCGTTGACGCTCCTCAGCTTGGCGTTGACGCTCTTCAGCTTGGCGTTGGCGCTCTTCAGCTTAGCGTTGGCGCTCTTGTATAACGGCTAAAAGAGACGACATGTCAAAGCCAGAGCTCATACCCGTAGACGCCGCAGAAGTGCCCGGATCACGAAATACTGCTGCGCTAGTCTCTTCAGTATCGGCCATAATCGATGGTTTACGAGTTTCGTCTACCGCCGCCTGTCGTTGAGCGCGTACTCCCTCGTCGCGTGGTGTGACTGGCATTCTCACTTCTGACACCAATTGTTACGTGTCAGGATGGAGTTCGACGTAAAATGCCAGTTACGCGATAATGAGTTTATTCAAGACTCACACAATACACTAACAGTAACAAAATAAAGCAATAAACACATATACTGCACTATAACGCTTCGTATATCGCTCTTCGTAAACTTCCGTATCACTTAGATGTTCGCTCTAGATCGCTGTATTCACAACTGAATGAAGTGTCGACGTTCGAATCCTTTTTATAGTCATTCAATAGATTTCTAGAACCTTCCTGTTATTACTACAAAGGTGCCGACAATTCTCGATAACAAAACAATGAATGTAGGTACTTAGCTGCGACGTGTAGGTATGCCTACCGACGTAAAGCTATTGTTATAGGTGTAGGTAGGTACTTGCGAACATTCTAGCATAGGTAATCGTCGTAAGAGTATTATTAAAATTATACATTGTGATTTGTGAAATAGAGGTACACTGTGAACTCCTGTGGTAAATTAAGTTCATCTTACTATATACTTATACCAAATATTAACAGTTTATATAATATCTACATAGAAACATTTATCACAGTTCACATGTTGCCTTTACCTTTTGTAGCAATATGCAAATTGAGGCAGCCTGTAAAGCACACATTTTACTTTTTATTTTTTCTTTACAACATAGAAAGCTGTAAGTAATTAATTATCTATAGAGTTAAGTGTATTGCCTGTGTCACTTTGTATGTTACTTGAAATTGTAACTTACAAAAATTGTAATAACCTGGCAATTAAAAAGAGTGGCCTGAGTTTTGTTGCCAGTTCTTCTCATGGCTCTATTTCGTCATCGAACTGGCTGTAGGTTAATTTGCTGACATTTTGTAAGCTTTGACGTTCATAAGTGTTAATTTAATTAACCTTTAAACATATTAATATATAACATATTTTCATTTCATTTCATTTCATTTCAACATATTGAATGTAATTCAGTTTAAACTAGCATTCAAAAATTGTTTTTATTGTTAGTATTATTTATTAAAATTATTTCAATTTTGACTAGTGTGTTGATGAGTTTAATACATGATCCAAGTTTTAAAAATGTACTTTGAATAAGTCATATTTGTACTAGCTACCACTACACAAAAATCTTAATGAAAACAAAGTGTACTGACCACTTTCTTCTTGAACAAGTTCTCAGTGAGAAGGTCATGTTAGATGTAGGCCTTAGCAAACGTGTCGATCGTCACAGCCTGCGTTCTGAAGCGTAGCATGCTGTAACATACAATTAATCACATTTGTAGGTACTTGCACTCAACACACTAACAACTAACACATCTTATATACATTGCCTTTCTTGTAGTTACAAGTTAATAATGAAATTTAAATTATTACAAGAAACAACTTATTTTCAGTTTTATAAACGTATTAGTACTTGTATCTGTTGTATCAGTGACAGAAATATGTATACTGGCCATCACAATATAACTGCTGAACAAATTGATGCTTTGCAAGACAACTGTTTTAGGTATAGTATAGTGGTTTTTCAAGGGCATAAAAGGGCATGATAGCTAGCCACCACAGCATGGCTTGTGAGACAGTAACAACAACTCCTGGTCTCTACTAACAGCCTACCATCAGCAGACTGAAACCATTGTAGCATGCTAAATAATTAAAATTAAATTTTTAAAAATATAGGCCAGTTGCCTCAACACTATGACTTTATAATACACTAGCCTCCAGTTTTTCAAAGTCTGGTCAACAAAAGATTAACTAATCACCTGTTAATTCCCATGTAAATAATAATGCATGTAAGCCAAAAAGTTACCGGTACCCTGCGCGCTATATACCAACTCAAAAATTTCCTTCCTTATAGAACTAAGGTAATGCTTGTGCAGTCTTTGATCTTTCCACAAGTCGACTATGGTGATGTGTGTTATTTTGACCTGAATGCAGATCTTCTCAACAAATTAGACCGTCTTCTTAATAACTGCATTCGATTCGTTTTTAATCTTCGTAAGTATGATCATGTATCTACTTATCGTTCTCAACTAAAATGGCTACCTATTGTCCAACGCCGTAGATTGCGTGCTCTCACTACCCTCTATTCCATCCTGACTTCGCCTACTCCTCCTCCCTACTTAACGCCTTACTTTCAGTATCTTAACTCTGTTCATGAACGAAACCTTCGTTCTGCCAATAATCTCCTCCTTTTATGTCCTTCACACACGTCTAACTTTATTCACTCCTCTTTCCCTATTCAATCCATTTTTCTTTGGAACGCCCTCCCTCTTGAAATCAGGACGTCCACAAACCGTCATAAATTTATAATAAAAGTTCGGAACTTGCTTCTGAGCAACTAAAATGGCAGTTTCGTCACAGCTCTGGTATTGTCACATCTCCTCTATATATTTGTATGTTAATTTTATTAATATGTATATAAATTGTGTGTATTATTATATATTTAATGTATATATTTCTATATGTAGGTATATATATTATTATGTAGTTATGTGTAGTATATATTTATATATTATGCAAATAATGTACTTTTTACTCAACTCAAAATTTATTTATTTGTGCACCTGCTTCGAAATATCTCTGCATCACCCTATGGTAGACTGGTAGAAAATGCCTCAGGCATTAAGTCCGCCATTACATATTGTATGTATAAAGTTGATAAATAAATAAATAAATAAAGTACCTGCGGGTTGTAAAAGCATGAATAATTAGTTTGATTTGATCTAGTTGGTAACTAATTAGATCAAATTAAACTAATTATTCATGATTATAGCATGCTTTTAGGAGAACAAGAGAATTAACAGATTAGTTAATTTTTCGTTATTCAGACCTGTAGAAACGGTGGGTAGGTGTTGCCAGCGGCTTCGCCCACGTGGGTAGGTATACCACAAAAAATATAGCCTATGATACTCGCTGATATTGTAGATTTTTATATGTGAAATATTTTTTTAAATTGATTATGTAGATTTTGAGTTTATCCTTAACAAACAAACAAAAAATCAAATCTTTCCTCTTTTTAATAATAGTTTATATAATTTTGAGTGTGGGTGGTACTACCCACCATGCTTATATGATATGTTGGTCATCTTACCTGGGTTTCAGAAGCAATTAGCAGTGTCTGGTGTCTCTAGGGCAGTTCACATTGTCTTCCTTCATGCACGCGGCGAGGCGCTGGCGCTTAGCCCTATAACAAGGAGGTGTTTATAAATACAAGCATAGTCCAGTGATAAAGGCTGTAAGTGCACCTACATGGATTTGTTGTGACTCGGCGACGTGCAGTGTATACAGAGTATGGTATGAGAGTGTGTGGAGATGACCGGCTCGGGGCACTCAGCGCAGGTATATGTGCGGAGGCCGCACTGTGTGTGGACGGCCACCCGGCGCGCGTCAGCCACGAGGCTGCCGAGTATTACAATAGAGCATGGCTCACACCGCGCAGGCACGGTAATACTATATACAGTAATCCATCTTCATACAAACGGACGAAGCGCGAGCCATGCCTACGCGCCTCGAACTCGACATGCGCTTGGCATGTAGACAGTCGCGACTGTGCCGCAGTGACGAACGGACGATGTGTTTTTTTTTAACAATAAGCGCGCAATTTTTTACTAAAAATAAGTTCAAGTACATATTTAATATGAAGAGTAGGATATATTGTGCTGTTTTTGGTTGCATGAATTCGTCAATAACGCATCCAGAGATAACTTTTTTTAGATTACCTGGAAACTTTGAAAAGTAAGACTATAAAATAATTTTATTTACTAGTAGGTAGAGTACATAATGTGTGTCTTTTTAATGGATAAGTATTTCATTTTATCTCCTGAAAAAAAAAGATGTCTGGATTAATAAATAAAGTGAATAGAGTAAAGGAAAGTGATTGACACGAATGAAATAGGTAGTTATAGGCGGTTCATGAATCATGATACGGTAGATACGCTTGTGTTAAAACCTCGGGGCATGTTTGTTTTTTTTTTTGTTTGTATAATTAAAGTAAAGACGTGGTATTTTATTATTAATGATAGTTGTTTATTTTACTGTGTGTATGAATAATACAAGAAAAAATAAATTTCCAATCAAAGAACAACACGCATTTTTATTGAACACTTCCTATTAAATTCACGAAGTATTTTATTTGTTTATATATAAAAAAGTATATTTACAATCACAAAACTAAATGGAAACACAAAGTAGGCTAATGTTATTAAAGTGCTGGAGGCGGGCAGCCCTATCGCACGTTTACGTACCGCGCGGCTGTAGGCATTTATTTATAAAATACGGCCGAGTCACAATACTGTATAGATAGTATTACCGTGGCGCAGGGCCGGCGCGCACCTTGCGACCCTTGTATGCTCACACCTTGACGTTTCCTCTTTTATACTGGCCAATGAAAGTCAGCCCTCTGAGCTCCCCATATTTTTACACATCACATATTTTGACAACATCTAATTATAGCTGGCTGCCATGGCAACCAGGGAGGGAGGGAGTGCCTGCTGGGATTCTACTCTACTTATAACATGTTTATTTGTATTCAATATAAAGATTGCCAATTCACGTTATTATTATTGCGACTGTTATTTTAAATTATTACTACTTCGGACAACGCCGAGCTGTGCGGAAACTAGCGGAAACTGAGACGTCATTAATGTTGTCTTCTGAGGCGCATATAGGTATTGTTATTTGTACGTGGGTAGCAAAACCAGCAAAAAATCAATGGCATGTACCTGTCGCCTGTTGTCAAATAATTTGAGTCACGTGTTCCTTGTACTTAATGAGAAAAAGGTTGAATCACGAAACCACAGAACTGCAGTGACGCGACGGGGGAACTTTCTTGTCATGAGTTTACTGATTACTCTTGTTTGTATTTTTAATAAACTTTTTGGCGAAATTGTCTTAATTTTTTAAGGACTTACTTTTAAGTTCCTAATGTATGTAGTTTTAACATGACATTAAATTTAGTGCAATATTATTGCTTGTATCGTTCGGTACTTACATATTATATATTGTGCACTTATTTGTACTTATAATATAAAAAAAATATCATAAGAACATAATATATTATTTTAATAAATAAATAACTTCATATGAAAATAAACGGGTATTGTTTAGGATGACAGTCCTAAGCCTGGAAAGCGTAAAGGAAAATCAAAATACAATTCACTGTTTTAGTGACCGATCTAATAGTACTAGAAGACCGTTTATGTACAGTGGCGATGCTTGGCGGTAGACCACTTTGCAAACGAAATCGTTTGAACTACCTTGCAAAAATTAACCCCGTTTCGTTCGTTTTTTTACTGTGTGCTCTACGACGAGTGACGACCATTGTTTTCTGTACGGACTCCAACTGATCCTGCTTTAAGTTTGAGAGTGCTTGCTTACCAGACCCTCATTTGTGTAAATGATTATTTGGCTTGTTAAATGGACTTAAAACATGCCTAGAATAGTGACAGACGAGAGGAACTAAACTTTGGTTTTACATGGCCAAGGGCGAAACATATCACAGGAATTAGGTAAATATTCCGGTAAGTAGAAATATTTTTTATTCCAAGGATTTTATTCTTCTATAGATTAAACTAAAATTCGTGTTTGCTCTTCTACTACTTCAATTTATATTTAAAATTCATTTCCCCTTACTTTACTAGAATTGCCTTTACCATACTATATGGAAACTGATTTGTTCTCGATTCGTACCGCAGAGTTTCGTCCCACACAATAATTCTCTTTTCGTCCTAGATTTTATTCCCATTTCGTCTCGAAAAGAATATAAATTAGTAATTTATTATTTTATTCTCGTTTAGTCCCACTTTTTGTTCCCGATTCGTCTCGTGAGGTAAATCTTGTATTTTACAACATGTTTTGTACAGACAGCATAAAAATTATAACAAATAAAATATTTTAACTAATCTTATTTTTAACAATGTACTAGCTGACTCAAAAGGCGTTGTCTTGTCTAAAATTAAATGAAAATACATTTGTACACACTTGCTATGAATCAGGGAGAATGGAAGTCGTGGAGTGAGGTCTTTGCCCAGCAGTGGGATGATTTGGACAGTAACAGTAACAATAACAGTAACATTTGTACTCATTTTGTAAATATGTTTGAAATGCTGTTAAAGAACAGTGAAAATAAAAACGTGTTGTCGAATGATCAATCAAGCACACGGCCCACCTGGTGGTAAGTGACAACCGTAACCCATAGAAATGGCTTTGTTCTCCAAGCATTGCAGAAATGGTAATGCTTAAAAAACACAATCAATCTTCGGTACTCTCACTCACCGAACGAAATAGTAACTATGAATACTATTACGTCGATCTTCTGTGAAAGCATAGTACTTCCCCGGTCGATCCGGCCCATTCATGCTGAAACCAGCGTGGATCTACTACCGTATTATGCCTCCATGACGCATTACCCAGTCGTCAGCCAATATAATCGTCAGTAATGGCCTAGTGGTTATGGTGTCTGCTTTCTATACACGAGGTTGTAGATTCGATTCGAATCCAGGCAACTAACAATGTGACTGTATTAAATCTATATGTACGTTTATCTTAGACATTACTGACTTTAGATGAAGAAAAAATCGTGAGAATACTTGGATTAAAGTATAAGAAATATAAAATAACGACCCTTGGACACCGTGGCAGGAAATATACAATGTAAACCTTTAAAAATAAAAAATTATATGTCGATGCCGATTCCTTTATAACCATAATATGTAAATTAAAGGCACCACATGAATTATCTCTCTACTGTAGCTGGTATGATTAATGTATGTGACATATTTTTATTTTTGTTTAATTCATTAGAAGTACGCAAATTAAAAAAAAATATTTATTTTTTGTTATATTATAGCCTACCAAAGTGACTCCACCCCGCCTGATGGTAAGCAGTCAGTGGAATCCAAAAGTGGCGGCCACTATACTAAAAGCCATCGTCTTAAACTGCTGGTATAGTGGTCTCCACTATGGCGGCAGGGAATGAGGTAAGGGGAAAGGAATGAGGGAGGTGAGGAAAGAGGAAAGGAGGAAAATTGGGCCTCCGGCGCTCTCACTCACCGAACGAAACGCAGTAGTACGGATACTACTACTCTTAAGTCGATCTTCTATGAGAGGGTAGTACTTCCTCGGACGATCCGACCCATTCATGCTGAAATCAGCGTGGATCTACTACCGTAATTGTGTAAAATTTGAAAAATTCCTAAGAGGTTCATATTTATAGTTAAAAGTTTCATGTTTATTTTAAAGTTTTATTTGCTACATGGTTAGTTGACCACATCATACTTGCTTTACCATTTTTTACAAAATTTACCAATAAAATTAAAATTTAATGAGACTCAATATAACAGTGACAACTGTCACTGTATTTACTTTTAAACTTTCGCGTTGCATGATTTAATAGAACTAAATATACGGGAATTCACGCGATCATGCATTAGGTATTTACATACCTTATTTTGCTTGACGTTTCGACCAGGTTACACCGGCCGTGGTCACAAGCAGACTGATGTGGCGATGTCACGGCTCCGTATGCGAAGTAGATTCTAGATCTACCCTCACATTTCTGTCTTTCCACGTAGTATCACAAAACACACTGACAGTGTCCTTATTCTGTATGCCGTCCGTATTCCGAGCGTTAACCGACTGCGCAAAGCGAGGTTGTGTAATTTGAATCACTAGATTCCACGTAGCCGAGAGCTTAAAGCCGTCTTCCCTATTGAAGTTTGTATGTTTCTTAATTTCAATAGCTTCTCGTACCACCCGAGAGTAGTAGGTACGATCAGTGGAGAGGACTTGCGTATGATGAAATTCAATCCAATGATTGGTGTCCGTTTGCAGAATATGTTCGGCAATCGCTGATTTGCTGGTCTGTCGATTCTTTACAGCGGCGATATGTTCTTTGACCCTTTCAGCAATAGCCCGCTTAGTCTGGCCTATGTACGAACTACCGCAGCTGCAGCTGATCTTATAAACGCCCGGAGTTTGTAGGGGCAAAACATCCTTTGGCGTGCCTACCATGCTGTTTACTTTGGCCCCAGGTGTAAAGACTGTGCTGATGCTGTATTGTTTAAGCAGGTCTCCTATCTTATCAGTCACACCTTTAATGTAGGGCAAAAAGGCAGGTTGCCGGTTGACCTCTGGACGTTTATCCCTTTTTGTTGGTTGCTTCCGTCGCCTGTTCACTTTATATCCATTTTGACTAAGTACCTCCTGAACATGATCGAGTTCTTGCTCTAAATGCTCAGGGTCACACAGATCGTAGGCTCTGTTCTTCAATGAAGTCGTAACGGACTGCAAGTGACGAGGGTGGTGATGCGACGTAGCATGTAGGTATCTGTCCGTGTGTGTTGGTTTGCGGTAGACACAGTGTGATAAGGACCCATCAGTTCTCACGCTCAATTTGACATCTAAAAATGACAACGATCTTTCCGTTTCCATTTCATAAGTGAACCTTATATTTGGGTAGAATGGAATTTAAGTATATTATATATTGATCCACTTCCTGTTTACCGCCCGTTACTACACTAAATACGTCATCAACGTAGTGTGTTATATATAGGCCAGACTAAGCGGGCTATTGCTGAAAGGGTCAAAGAACATATCGCCGCTGTAAAGAATCGACAGACCAGCAAATCAGCGATTGCCGAACATATTCTGCAAACGGACACCAATCATTGGATTGAATTTCATCATACGCAAGTCCTCTCCACTGATCGTACCTACTACTCTCGGGTGGTACGAGAAGCTATTGAAATTAAGAAACATACAAACTTCAATAGGGAAGACGGCCTTAAGCTCTCGGCTACGTGGAATCCAGTGATTCAAATTACACAACCTCGCTTTGCGCAGTCGGTTAACGCTCGGAATACGGACGGCATACAGAATAAGGACACTGTTAGTGTGTTTTGTGATACTACGTGGAAAGACAAAAATGTGAGGGTAGATCTAGAATCTACTTCGCATACGGAGCCGTGACATCGCCACATCAGTCTGCTTGTGACCACGGCCGGTGTAACCTGGTCGAAACGTCAAGCAAAATAAGGTATGTAAATACCTAATGCATGATCGCGTGAATTCCCGTATATTTAGTTCTATTAAACTGTCACTGTACTGAGGTAACTAGCAAGAAATTAAAGATATTATTGTTTTGTGATATGCAAACGACATTTGCTCTAAGGGTGGTAAAGCAATTTTATGGTCGACTATACATATAGCGGTCTATGCATGTTAATAATTTTAAATTATTAATAAAAGATCTTTGGGATCTTTGGGTACATATATAATGGTAAATTAAATAGGCCTTCTTTTACATTATAAACTTCTCTCTTAACGTACTGAGATTCGAATTTTGACTTATTAATAAATACTTTTATATAAAAGTTTTATCTATGCATCCATCTTAACATTTTACTGCCTCTACCTCCAACTTGATCTTTATGCATAAACATAGACATAGATTCAAGATGATTTTATTACGTGGTGATCCGTTTATAATATGTTTCCCACAATTTTATCGTTCTACTTTTGAGACAGCCAGCCTAGGGTAAGCCATATTTTTTGATAGATTTTTGTAATTTCCTTTTTTCTTTTTCTCTGACTCTACTTATGCAACATTTTATAAAGTAGTCCGAAACGAGAGTAAAAAATAATATGAGACGAAACGAGAATTTTTAGAAATGTAGGACGAAAACTTAGGACGAAACGAGAACAAATCATGAAACTAAATAATTGAAATCCTCACTTTTCTTTCTTTAATCTTAGTATTATATTAATTAGTTAATTTGTAATAATTACTTTGTATGGTTCTTTGGTTGCGTTGAGTGTTTAAATTGTAACTCATTCAAATAACTGTAATTATCTGGCGAGTGAAAAGAGCGGCGTGAGTTTCTTGCCAGTTCTTCTCACAGCTCTACCTCGTCAGCGAATTGGCTGACAAAAAATGTAATGTTGACTTTCATAATTATACTTTATGATCAAAATGAAATAAATGCTTTGACTTTGACTTTGACTTTGACATTGTATGCAATCTCTGAAAACTATTAATTACATTACATATTATATGCACAAAATTGCATGGAGGTATTAGATTCAAACCAAAACATGAAAATAAATAGTACTTATTTTGTCTGAAGTCCAGGCAGACCGTGAAGTGCTATTAATTTGTGAATTGTGATTATATGACAGTATGATGGTGATGTTAATATGATTATTATGATTCAATTTATGAAATACTTACTCTCTTAACGTGTCATATCAAAGCATTATTACATTATTAAATTAGTCAATCATTTATCTACTATGTCTACATGGTATTATATTAATTAGTTAATTTGTAATAATTACTTTGTATGGTTCTTTGGTTGCGTTGAGTGTTTAAATTGTAACTCATTCAAATAACTGTAATTATCTGGCGAGTGAAAAGAGCGGCGTGAGTTTCTTGCCAGTTCTTCTCACAGCTCTACCTCGTCAGCGAATTGGCTGACAAAATGTAATGTTGACTTTCATAATTATACTTTATGATCAAAATGAAATAAATGCTTTGACTTTGACTTTGACTTTGACATTGTATGCAATCTCTGAAAACTATTAATTACATTACATATTATATGCACAAAATTGCATGGAGGTATTAGATTCAAACCAAAACATGAAAATAAATAGTACTTATTTTGTCTGAAGTCCAGGCAGACCGTGAAGTGCTATTAATTTGTGAATTGTGATTATATGACAGTATGATGGTGATGTTAATATGATTATTATGATTCAATTTATGAAATACTTACTCTCTTAACGTGTCATATCAAAGCATTATTACATTATTAAATTAGTCAATCATTTATCTACTATGTCTACATGCCCTTCATTATCGTGTATTATTATCCATACTAATATTATAATGCGAAACTCTATCTGTTACGCTTTCACGCCTAAGCCACTGAACCGATTTTGATGAAATTTGGTATAGAGATAGATTATACCTCGAGGAATAACATCTTTTATCGCGAAAAAATGGCTTAAAGGGGTTGAATACTTGATGGAACGACGTGATTATATTGATAAGGTCAAAGGAGTAATAGCAAGCCGAAGAACAAACGAAAGCATTGGAAATTAAAAAAGGAAACAACTTGACGATTTTTAGCTTTATTAATTTGCGCGTTTGTAGTCAATACTAGTTGAAACTCCGAAAATCATTGTTGTGTGGAACACACTACTTTAAAAAAATGTTAACCATACCTAATAATTAGTAACAAGAAAGGAACAGCATTGCTGGGGCATCATTACTAATGTCGCCATTCCGATTTTTTTTTTATATATATATTAGCCTACCAAAGTGACTTCACCCCGCCTGATGGTAAGCAGTCAGTGAAATCCAGAAGTGGTGGCCACCATACCAAAAGCTATCGTCTTAAACTGCTGGTATGGTGGCCTCCTCTATGGCGGCTGGGAATGGGGTTAGGGGAAGGGGACAATGGAGAAGGTTATAGACAGGTATATTAGAGATGTAGCTTTGGATAGATACCCAATCCACCACATCCAACACGCCTATCGCAAGGGTAAGTCGACAGAGACTGCCATCACTAGCCTCATCGACAGGGTGGAAAAGGCTACAGAGGACAAGGAAACTTCTTCTTATTGTTCGTGCACTCACATTTAGTCCACGCACTTTATTAAGCTCTGTTTTGATGTTAACTGACGTGAGGAAACGATTTCGCAGGGAAGTTGTAACAATAAATCGGTCATCACGACCGGTGGTTGCTCGAGTCCTGCCTGTACCACGTCTCCTTCTGTAAGAACCTGTCTCCACAAACCTTCTGTATATTCTAGAAACCGTAGACTGGTTTAAATTTAAATTTCTACCAATCGTTCGTTGATCTCAGCCCTCCCGCACCAGTGCTACAATTTGAGCCGCTTGTTCGGACGAAGTATCCATATTATGGTTCAAAAACTCTCGATGAGTTAAAAAACTAACCCAACAATTCTGCTGGTAACAATAATTCAATTGATAAAAGAATAGAAAATCAATGCGAATCAATTTAAAACTTTGCTTTAAATAACACGCAAATCTGATACTACGAGTAAATTTTCTTTTCCCGGCTATATTCATTTGTTTTACTGCAGTTCTATTTTTAAATTTTGCTTTTTTTTAAGATTAAGAGCCAGTTTCTCCATATTTATATAATTTAATCTAAAAAGTTTGCATACTTATTAAAAAAATCATTTCAAAGTAATCCTGAACTTTGATGCAGTTTATGAGTCCGTCAGTTTACTTTTGGTGATCGTCATGTTTTCAAGTGCCCAAATGACGATTAAGTTCGGTTGTTCGGTGGCTCAGTTGTGACACGCATTAGGTTTCGGGTTCGATTCCTGGGTCGGATAAAGGTGATATTGGGTTTTTCTATTGGAAAAAATCTCAGTATTTTTCGGAATTGTGCCCAGTAAATGACAACAAACTCGCCCCTTGATACATGCAACCCAACATAGCTGGCTAACCGTGGGTATTTATAATAATAATAATAATAAATCATTTATTTGACACAAAGTAATGTTACACAAAGACCTATGAAGCCTCTGGTTTCCAAACTAGTAAAAACTGTGTCTCGGAAACCTACCTAACAACACAATACCTACCTACATGCTTACTTGATTAACATTGCTATCGAATTGTTCGTTGTCTTACTTACGTAGTTATGTTTACAACTAAAAAAATTATTACTGCACTGTCTAACCTGCAACTAAATACCCTACATATTTGCGCACAAAACTCAGGTAAATACGTACTCAGTACACCCATGATTGCACAAGCACTGACAAAGTAATAAATTTAATAATACATCAAATTCATTATACCTAATACGGGCAGTAAGTACCTACCTACATGCCCGTAATAAGTATTATGTGTACAAGAAATTATTAGCACAAAGAATCTATCATGAACGGAATTGCATGTAGGTAAGTAGGTACAATAAAATAAGCTAATAATATGAGTAATACGTCCTTCCTGCCTGCTACCTCGGTCGCCTAGTCATCAATAACACTAAGTTAATAGAAGTAGATAGGTAGGTACCGAAATTGTCAAGGCAATGTCAGGATAATTGGTAAAAATAATATTGCGGGTGTGTTTGAATGGTGATGTGCGTACCGTAGGTACTGTCAGAGTAGGTCGAAATTCGCCTGATGACAGATTTCTTTTGCAACGTGCTTGTTATCATTTTATTAGACACTGACATTTTACTGAGTACACTGTTGTTACGTTAGTATTTTTTTTTATTTTGGAATTATTGGTTTTTTCGATTTTGTTTGTTAATAATTTACTTAATTTACTTAGACATGATGTTTTCGACCAATTTTTTTTTTTTTTTTTTTTGTACTTAATACTGAATTTTATAGTGCATAAGTACTTGGTACTATGTATAGAATCTCAGGTTAAAAGGATGCTAATGAATTCAAAATCACCCTGTATAGATGTAGCATACTTTCAACACTCATAGTCTAATCTTCTAAGCCAGGCAAGTATAACATTTTTTAAATTATTGTTTGAATATTTTTTAATATTCTGAATGTTACTACATTTATTTAGTTTGTTGTACAGATGTGGAGCCATTGCATCAAAACGTTTTTCAGCAAATTTGCTACGGACTCGAGGCACTGGGCAGCGGTCTACTCTTTTATTCGTGGCAGGTAGGTACGGAACTATGCGTTGGTGATAATTATCTTCTTGTAACTTGATATATATAAAGCTTTCTTACAGAGAGAACTTGAGCTTTATCATAAACATCTGTGGTAGGGTGTCTAAATGGTAAGTACATAAGAACCTTCAGTATTGCCCTTTGAGCTCTTTCCACCAATATCATATAAGTTTTTGCTGCACCGCCCCAGATGCAAATGCAGTATTTAATGATGCATTCGCACAGTGCTTTGTAGGTTTGTATTAATAATGTTAGACTTGCAACTGACCTTAAATTTTTAAAAATATGTATGAGTTTTCTTAATCTAGCTTCTAGCGACTTAATGTGACAGCACCAGTTAAGGTTGTTGTCAACTATGACGCCCAGATATTTGATCTTGTCAACCCGAACCAGTTTTTCACAGCGGCAGTTACATGTACGGGCTTCGCGACGATTGCATGGATAGGTATGGATTGTTAAGTATACACCTTTGCCTACCTCCTCTGGGTAATTAGGCAAGAGCTATAAATGTTTGTTCATTGGTTGTTAGCGAACGCAAAAAATATAATATTTGTAGACCCAGGGATTAAATTTCAAAGTAATAAAATATAGACCTGAAAATTTTTATGTTTGTTTTTCATTTACGCAAATACTCTCAATGCATTAGTATACTTTTTATCGACTACCAGGCGGGAAAAGCCGCGAAAAAGCTAGTAATCACTATAATAAAACTTTTATTGATATACCTAATTGGCTATTTTAAAAGAAAATTGTTTGTTAGATGTGGTGATATAAGGAATCCTGAGACTGAATTAGCAAATACTCATAAGTATAACTAAGATTAAGTTGATACTTTTTTAAAAAGAAGATTGTTCAATTTTAAGTTTAACACTTTGCCTAATTTCGTTTATTGTTAATTTCAATTCATTTATTCTTAATAGTAAAAAATTAAAACTCGCACTATTCCGTACTCTATGCCCCATCATAAACCAGATTATGATGTAATGTATATTGCACTAGTGGTATTATTGCAATCTGTAATCTTAATAAATAATTATCTTGTTTTAAGCTTTTCAGCTAATTTTGTTAATTTCATTCATTTTTGTTAAAAGATTTGGATAATCCAAATATATTTTTTTTCTATTTCAAACATTGCTTGCTTACGTCTAGCGGGTCACTGGTGCGCCCGCGGGGGGAAATTTCACAGTAAAGTACCTTAATTCATCATCGTACGACAATTTTTTGTTTGTTTCAAACGACGTAAGTATAATCTTTATTACTATTTTCTGATGACTTAACAGGTAACATTTTTCAATTTCAATTTAAGTAAAATGGTGTAATTACCGAAACTATAAAAGTTTGAACGTATCTCAGAAGGATTATGTAACATTAAACATCAATACCAATATAAGCAAAAATGGTTCAAACGTCATTACAAAATAAAACTGGGCCAAGTTGAAATGGTTCAACCGACCAGGCCTCTTATTAAAATGGAAGCAAAATGGTTCAAGCGACATAGCCTATCTTTATTACTTAATGCAAAAATGTCTCAAGCGACAAAACCATGTAGTCGAGCAAAAGGTCAAATGTCTTAACGCGCATTGGTCATTCAAAATAGTTGTAGGAAAAATGAATCAACTGACGTATGAAAAATTCTGGGTCTAGTCTAAGTTACCAACTACAAAATATTGCTCAAATTTTGTGGCGGTTAGACCATAGACGTCCAAAATGAGAGCAAAGTTAGTGTGGGGTTCAAGCGCCAAAAATATGCTTATAAAAATTTGAAACCTAATTCAAAAGACGCAGAAAAATTCGCTGATTCCAAATATGTATATAACTCAATATCGCAAAAAATGTCGCTTAGACCAATTAGCCTTATAACCGTCGATATCATTTTGATCCTGGAGAACTGGAAACATAGATAAGTTTTTACCAACTTAGTTGGTTTATAAAATCGATTAAACAGAGCGATACAATGTAGATGTAAAAACAAAATCTAATGAATCTTTTTGCAAATTTTATAGAGGTAGGTAGATAACTATCAACCTCTAAATCTCTAACGAAAACGACATTATTTTATTTCATTTAGAGTCGACGCTACGCCTTCGTTATATTCACGTGGAATCATGCTAACAACGAAAATATGCATATACAGAAACGATTACACTTAGCTATGGTTATGTGTTGTTATAAGTGAGAAGAGTTATGCAATATCGCTGCTCTACTCTAAGGGCAAGATTCACAGACCGCACTTTGACTTGACTTTGATGCAAAGATCTACTTTGTACCAAAAATATGTTTCTTAGGCCCAGATTCACAATCGTGACTTTACTTTACAGCAAAGGCACCTTCGCAAAGTAAGCTTTGTATTGCCGAAGATTACTTTCAACTTCATATTCAAACATATTTTTGGTACAAAGTAGATCTTTGCATCAAAGTAAAGTCAAAGTCACGATAAAATTTTTTCGTGGCACTAAAGAGAAAACACTTAAAAAAAATTCACCTAAAAAAACGGAATACTAGGATACGGAAATACCACGCGACACATGGTCATTGACCGAGGTCATGAGTATAATTTTGCCAGGTCCACTGGGGACATGAGCCGGGGTCATCGGGGTGATTTTACCAGGGACATGGAGGTCATTTTTATCGGGGATCATGGAGACATTCGCCGGGGTCATCGGGGTCATTTTTATCCCCCTATATCAATGACTTCCTAGGTCAATGACTTCTTTTTCGAGACAGTATCCGTTGCAACGGTCGCCGCTGATTCAACCTTCAATTTTTGAAAACTGACACCAAACGCGCCCTTCGAGAAACTTCGTTCTTAATCGAGAAATATCCATGACTAAGTAAGTACCTATATAATATCTTAAACTAATATAAAACTAATATTATATAGAGAATAGATTTGATTTTTATATGTTTGTTTGTTGCGATTTACTTTATTAAAATTCTACGTAAGTAACCAATTTAAAAATTCTTTTGCCTTTAGGAAGCAACATTTGCAGGCGTTTGTTGTAAGACGAAATTATTTCAACAGGTTATAATATTTTGAAGTTTATTATTAAACTTTTTCTAAATAATGATACTTTTGATACCGAAGCGAAGCGAGGTTGGGCGGCTAAAAAAGAAAGAATATAATAAAAAGACTTTTTATTGCAGCTTTGATACTTAATTATGATCATGAAAGTAACAATGTATTAAGTAAGTTTATAGAGGTAGGGCTTACCGTGATCTAAACAGATCTCGACCGAATTGAGCACGACTGTGAAAGTACCTCTACCTTATAGAAAACCGCAGTCAAATAACTTTATGTTGTGTTCCTGCGAGTGAGTAAGGTGTCCAGAGCTCATAGGAAGGTTGTTGGGTTGAAAGTGGGGGGACCGGCGAGTGTTGAGCCGCCTTCGATCGATATAGGCGCAGCATGTAGGCGCAGCGGTCAGGGAGACCCAGTGAAACGGCTGACCGCTGGCCGCCCGCAGGTTGTAGGATTCCCAAACCTGGGGAGCACCTAATCTCCACCCCAGAAGGCTGAATCACCGCCTTTGTAAAGTGCTCAGCGCAGTAGACGTGACGGAGCAGGGAGGAGACTGGGGGCCCTTCCGTGCGCCGTGCCTACAAGCCACACAACCTGTACTATCGGGGCGGTAAACATCGCGCATTATTCCTCATACTGTCAGTCCAGCAACCTTCCCCAACCTTCAAACCCCTTTCACCATCATGGCCAGAAAACGTAAAGGAAAATTTTACAGAGCGGCTGTTCATCTACATTAGAAGTGGATTTTTGCAACATCAGGGGTCTCCACTCTAACATCAATGCAGTTCACCAACACCTTGAAACTGCACAGCCGACCTTGCTATTTCTCACGGAGACGCAAATATCTTGCCCGGCCGATACATCTTATCTCCGGGTACAAACTCGAGTACGTATTTGTGCGTCGTGCCGTGGTATGCATGTACGTCCGGGAGGATATTTGTTATCGTCGTCTCCAAGGCCTTGAAGACAGGGACCTGTCTATTATTTGGGTACTTATGGACTATGGCGGCCACACCTACATATATGCGTGCGTGTACAGGTCTCATAGCGGTAATCATGACACGGCCAGGGTTGTTTGAACATCTGCAACTGACGACTGACAAAGTTATCGAGCAGTAACTTTTCGCAGAGTTGGTGATTTTAGGAGACTTTAACTCTCACCACGTCGAGTGGCTCAGTTCTCGGTCCACCAAGTACGCGGGTAGGGCTGCTCACGAATTCCCTGGCGTATGGTCTCTCACAACTGGTACATTCTCCAACGAGAATACCTGATGTTGAGGACCATCAGACCAAGTTACATGACATACAACACAAACACAACACACAATCAATTCCCAAGAATCATTATCACTTATTTTGCAGCTTAAACACATCATGAACAAAATTTACAAATTAAAAGAATTTTCATTTAAGTTTTTCTAGTTTTCACAATGTTTTACTACACCAAACTTCATCAAAGCGTCACTTGCATAATTTTTAAATCCCGCGCCTTCTCTTGATGTTTGCTATTGGCTAATGGTTATGCACAGAACAAGTACTAAAGCATAGAAGTACTATTATGAGAATAAAGCGTACACACTCAGAGACAAATAGAAGTTTATTAGTGCTACGATACCTTCTGACAGTTTATCGATATCGATAGATGAAATTTCTCTATGGGCTATGGTAAATTAACAGACATGCTAATATCAAATGAGGTCTGGTTGCATAAAAGCTCTCGTAAACGAACTACAAGAAACAAAGGGCCGTTTTACACCTCACCGGAATGGCATAGGCCGGCAGCGGCGCTAGGAGCACTTTCAATGTGAAATAATTTTGAAGTTTATATTCATGTTTCATGCATGTTACACAATGTAAACTGTATATGAATAAATTAAATAAATTGAAAATTGAAATATACATGATCGATCCACACACTGCCTCGCATCACGGAGCGTAGTGCGAGCGTGCGTGTTCTTGTATTGTTTATAAGTATCTCTCTTTGTATAGAAATCACGTGTGGTGCAACACACTGAAAACGCATTTAACCGTTGTATTACTGATCACACGCTTACATGCAGAGAAACACGTACTCACGCGCGTGGGTTCGGGGCCAGACGGTATGGACACCGAGTTCTGCAGTAACGTGCGTGATTGATGATGCAGACCAGCACTCTCGCATCTGCACGCGTGGCACGGTCGACGCGTCGCCACTCTCCCGCAGCGTAGTGCGGGGCAGTGTGTGGATCGCCAAAATACCAGTATCGGCCTTCTGTTCTTCTCTGACTTTCTTAGTATAGCTTCAAAACAGAAGGTAAAAATAAAACACAGCTGTAAGATTCATGTCACAAATGTATGATTATATTTCCAATAATATTGAAACACATTATTACTGCCCCTTAAAATTACAGTTTTGTTTAAGAATGTCCTGATTATTTGTGCATAAGCAGAACTATTTTTTGTTATGTTATGAATTGGTACTTTTAGAAATTTTTCCTGATCAATTTTATCAATAAATTTCTGTAGCCATCTAGAACATTTATTTATTTATTTATTTAAAAAGTATTTACAATATCATTACAGATAAAAAATCCAATACGATATCATAAAAAAAACCTAAAATTTAAAACAATATAACTAATTACTAAATAAATATACCTATTTATCCAATACTATACATTTTTGTGAAACATCTTTGAATTTTGACAGGGTACATTGAACAATATCAATTTCTATAGAAATAATATTAATAAGTCGTATGGCGCGTGACAATGGAGCAAATTTTGTGTAGATTCGTCCTCACCGCTGGAACGTTAAACGTGTAACGATATAATATATAACATAATTCTCTCTTAATTTGCTTCATGGATCTTCCGGTCTGATCTTTCGGAAACCTGCAAAAGAACACAATGTATGAAACGCTATGAAAGGTACAAAGATAGTTACCACAAAATCGTTAACTACAAATTATAGTAATATTTTTGTCATCGATAAAATATGCAGCACAAGTCACAACACTATTGAACATGACTACACAAATTGGTAAAAATGAAAAATACTTAAAAATTACTGAATCGAATGGCAAACAGACGATTATAATATGATTGCAGTATAGTAAAGTATAAATCACTTAGGTATATTGCACTTATGTATAGGTTTTTAGTATATATTATTGGTTTGTTATCTACTCACCGATGGAAGTTGACGATTTAAACTTGATTTTCTTTGCGAAAAGAATGTAATTTACAACCTACAATAACGCAGGACATTGCTTATCCAATGGGCTTAATTTTACTTCACAATAGCACTATGTAATTATTAAATAACATATATTATTTCACAAAACAGATAAACAACAATGAAAATTACGAGCGGCGGTATAATCCGACTAAATTGTCTAGAGGCCTTGACAAGTTGGAACATTTGACATTATTTCGATTCGTATTTCGGCATCCAAAGGTAACCAAAGGTAACCAAATTGACGTTTCTACAGTGTACACCAGCCGTCCTTAGCAAAATTATTTGTCTCTTTCTTTTCAATGTATCCGGCTTATTTGGAAAAATAGGACAAATATATGAGGGCGATTAACACTCCTTCTTTGCTTAAGTACTTGTTCTGTGTGGTTATGGTAATGTCAGTTGTCACAGACAATAAGAAAGTTGCGTTCCGTTCCGTTTTATTTTATTTTAAGATACAAATTATTTCTTATTTACGTGAACGCTTTGACTATCTTGTTCCTAGGGGTAAACCCTGTCGCTCTACTTCTTCACTCTTACTAAAAATTCCTCCTCACACTTCTAGCCGCTATGGCGGCTCCTTTACAGTACAGGCAGTAAGTCTATGGAATTCTCTTCCTCATGGCATTCGTGACAGCCCTTCTGTTGAAGTTTTCAAAAAAAGGACTAAAGAGCATTTCTTGTCTATCGTATATAAGTAACTTATATATATTTATTGTATGTGTTTATGTATATATAAAATTGTATATTTTCTGTATGTAGGTATATTTAACTTTATATATCGCTGGTTTGCGAGAATATCGACGTAATTCAAAATTCTGTCAAATCGAATACTGTATGCCAAACGATCATAAATCATTGATATTTTAACGTGAACAGAGACCCAACTGCGATTTCGCGCCAATGTTCGTTAGACAAAGACAGAGTCCTTATTCATTTGAGACAAAACACTCTAGCGCATATCACAAATAAAGGCATAATTTAGTTGAGCCGATGACAACAGAGTGAACGCACGGTCGATTTTATTTATTTATTTATTTATTACTTCATATACAGAGTATATAGGCGGACTTAATGCCAAAGGCATTCTCTACCAGTCAACCTCACAGGGTGATGCAGAGATAAAACAAAGTAGGTGCATTTGAAGTAGCAATCAAACTGAAAATATTAATACTTGATACATATAAGTATAAGATATACATAATATATAACGAAAGTATATAAATACATAACCCTAACAACAAATAAATATCTATCAATATATACATACATAAATACATACTAAGCTATTGTGATGATTCTGCCAAATTTTTTGCAAGGAGCTGTTTCACCCTCGTTTTGAATGTCAAACGGTTTGTGGACATCCTGATCTCGGGAGGGAGCGCATTCCATAGAAGAACAGATTGAACACGGAAAGAGGAGCCAACGAAATTAGAATTATGTGAAGGGCATAAGAGTATTTGATTGTTTGAAGAGCGAAGATTGCGATCGTGGGTCATATGTAAATACTCAAAATAGTTCATTAAGTATGAAGGAGTATAAGAAGACTTTAGAAATGAAAAGAGAGTAGTAAGAGTACGTAAACATCGACGCTGACATATAGGCAACCAATTTAGTTGTGAGCGAAATGAAGACACATGGTCATACTTGCGAAGGTTAAAAATGAATCGAATGCAGTTATTAAGAAGACGATCTAGCTTATTGATGAGATCTGCATTCAGGTCAAGATAGCACACGTCACCATAGTCAGTTATTGGAAGCACTAAAGTTTGTACAAGCATAACCTTGATTTTGATTGAAAGAAAATTTTTCAAGCGATAGAGAGCACGAAGAGTATTGGTGACTCGTTGGCTAACATTTGTTATTTGAGCTTGCCAGTTCAGTGTCGAGTCAATGTACAAGCCAAGGTTTTTGACCGCTGGACTCAGTGCTATTACTGAACTGTCAAATACTACTGGTGGAATCGCAGAAAAATCTAGTTTATTAATCATGCGTTGGCTGCCAACAATGATAGCCTGACATTTGTTAGGATTAACCACCAAGCCAAACCTATCCGACCAGGCTTTGATTCTCGTATATACCGACGTAATTACAATTCGGTTGTAATAATAGTTGAAAATTTTTCAAGAATATTGACACATTTAGTGATCGGTCGTTGTATTTGATAAAAGTAAGTATTTTTTTATGTCTTATTTTTACTTACGCCTGTATTCTTGAATACGTATGTGTTATTGCTTATGATAGTAGTATTTTATACGGACTTTATCTTACATGAGTCTATATTCACGAAAAACAAACAAATTTTATTTGTCGTAAATAACAAACGTCGTTATTTTTGAAAAAAATGGGCACGTTTTAACTTCTTATTACGAAATCCGTCTGTGTTCAAGGAATTTTGCAATAGAAATATTAAGTTAATTTTTTACATGATATTCATTTTTAATTCTTATTTACCTTAAATTATGTGTTTTAGACAATTTACTTTATTGGAGCTATTCAAGATGTCAAAAAGAATGATATTCTTGGAAAAGTTGAAAGAAGCGGCCAGTAAAAGAAAAGAAAATGAGGATGAACATGATTTAACGAATAGTGAACTAGGTGACTTCCCTACAATGTTTATATACTCGTGTTATCAGTTTGTCTCAATTTATAAACTTTCAGCTATTTAACTATTGTTAATATTTTAGGTACCGATATAAATACTAGCAGTTTGCCGTTATATGCAAGGAGTTACGACGAAAATATCGAAAATGATATGAATTATGATAATAATATATCAGGTAAGTAAAAGAAAATACTTGAATTCAATCAGTAAAAGATTATTCGATATTAATTTGTTCAGATGTGTAACGTGTGTGCGTGTGTGTGTCTGTCTATCTATGTGTTTGTTTGTGGTACTGTAGCTCTAAAACAGGAAAACCGATTTAGACACGGTTTCTTTTTGATAGCAGGAGATGTTTTATTCCATTAATATTTTTATTTCAAAATTGAATAAAATATAAAAACAAAAAGAATAGAAAAGTAATGTAATAAATAGTAATATAAATAATATATTTGTATCATATTACGTTATTTAATATGCTTATTGAATTTCAGGTAATAATTCAGAAGAAAATAAGTTGATTTGGCGACAAAGATCATCATCCATATCGTCATCCTCGTCTTCTAGCTCATCTTCTAGCTCATCTTCGAGCTCATCGTCCTGCTCATCTTCTTGTACAAAAAGTGATTCAAGTATTTCCAAAAATAGAGAAACTGAACAGTGTAATGAAGAACCCGATAATATGATAAATTCTAATGAATTTTGGGCTCCACATGAGACTAAGTATAGTCTTATGCTGGAGCGTGTACAAAATAAATTTATTAGATTTTTATATATGAAGTATTATGGGGTGTACCCATTCTATCCCTTGATGTATCCTTCTTTATTTATATTAGGTATGGTGGGATACAATCAACTAAGGGTTAGGAGGGAACTGGCACTGATTTCATATATGTTTAAAATATTAAGAGGAAAGATCTATAATCCAGTAGTTTTAGAACAGATAGGCTTGTGCGTTCCGGACAGGTACGTGTGGCGACGGCGACAGCCGCGGCTGTTGGCGGTGCCACGTGCTCGGACCAAGCTCTTGAGTGAGGCACCTCTGACGCGGGCACTCCAAACACTTAACCTTATAGCTATAGAGACGGACCTATTTTTTTGTGCTCTGAGTGAGTTCACAAGGATAACGTTATTTATTATTTGTTACAAGATATAGTATGTATGTATAAATTGTAATTGTCATTATGTTGCTACACTATTGCATTGGGATTAAACCTGTAATGATAGTTGTAAGTTTGATTAAATAAATAAATAAATAAATGAAGAAGATCTTCATGGCCATAGTCTAGAAAATAAAATCAAAGAAAACAAGTCAGTAATTGATAATACGAAAGATGAGACTGCAGTAGATAGTAATTTACAAATAGAAAGTGAACCAATAGCTATTGAATTAACCAATATGAATGCTGAAAGTGAAGAAGATAAAGAAGAAAAGGATTTTTCTTCAGATGATAGTATCGCAGATCCTAATTATCACATTGAAAATAATGATTTACCATCAGATTCGGATAAAACAGTAGAAGAGAATGTAGAAGAAAATTTTTCAGGTGAATCAAACCAAAATTTTACACGAAAGAGGAAAGCGCAGCCAGAACTTTGGAAAACGAATGTAGCAAAACGTCTACGAAATGCAGGGAAAGAATATGTAGACAAAACTAATAAAATTGTACGAGAAAGACGATTAGGACCAGGATGCACAGAAAAGTGCAAGTTAAAGTGTAACACAAAGTTTGATAATGAGACTCGACGCCATATTTTTGATGCATATTATAATTTACCTGATTTGCAAAGTAAAAGAACTTTTGTAGCCTTTAACATGTCCTCTATTGTCCCGACGTATCAATATAAAAGAGGAACACGTCGAAATAATAACGCATTTTATTTGAAAGACAAAGATGGCGATAAAAAACGCGTCTGTAAGAGTTTTTTTATGTCTACACTGGATGTATCTGACAGATTTATTCGAACAGTTAGCGATAAAACGAGGAGTGATGTTTCAGACATTATAGAGGAAGATCTTAGAGGTAAACATGGGAATCACAATCGTGTAGATAACAGTATTAAAGATAGTTTAAGAAATTTCATTAAGGCAATACCAAAAATTGAGAGCCATTACTGTCGAGCAGATACGCGAAAAGAATACATTGATGGAAGTAAGAGTATGGCAAAAATTTATAGAGATTATGTGAAACAGTGTGAAGAGAAAAGAGA
Organism: Parascotia fuliginaria; assembly: GCA_963082885.1. NCBI lineage: Eukaryota > Metazoa > Arthropoda > Insecta > Lepidoptera > Erebidae > Parascotia > Parascotia fuliginaria. Next base: position 6,676,993 of record OY720189.1, read on the forward strand.
GACAAGCGCTAATTACATCATGTTTAATCGAATATTTAATGGAGAATTCAATATAGCATTTTACCAACCTAAGAAGGATCAGTGAGGATTGTGTTGCCTACAATAACGCAACTGGAGAAGATAAAAATCGACTGAAACCTAAATATGAGAAGCATCTGAAAGAAAAAGAGCTTTCAAGAGCAGAGAAGGTAAAGGACAAGAAAGAAGCAGAAGATAAAGAATCAACCATAGTAGCAGTTTATGACCTACAGGATGTGATGCCATGCCCTAGGGGAGATGTGTCAAATTTTTACTATGTTTCAAAAATAAACACCTTAAACTTTACAATCTATGAGATGACTAATAAAAATGCACTCTGCTACGTGTGGCATGAAGGAGAAGCAAACAGAGGAGCTATAGAAATAGGGACCTGTATTTTAGAATATTTAAAAAGTCTTGGCAGAGACCTCACAACTGAAGCCAAATTAGATATCATTTTTTATTCTGATAACTGCTGCGGGCAGCAAAAGAATAAATTCATTATTAGTATGTACATGTACGCTGTTGCTACCTTTGATTATATTAATAGTATCGCGCATAAATTTCTGATAAACGGGCACACGCAAAATGAAGGTGACAGTGTGCATTCTGTCATTGAAAGGAGCATCAAAAAGACTTTGAAATCGGGCCCTATCTATACACCGGATCAGTATATTTCCATAATTCGCACCGCAAAAAAGAAAGGATCTCCTTACAAAGTCATTGAAATTGATCACAAAAGATTTTACGAATTAAAGTCGCTAGCTTCTGATTTGGGTAGAAATTTTAATAAAAATACTGATAATGAGAGTGTGAAAATGGCAGATATAAAGATTTTAAAAGTAGATGCTGACCACAAAGGCTTCTTTTTTTATAAAACTTCTTACGGCGAAAATGAATTTAAATGTGTGAAAGTTACTAACCGAGCATCGAAAGCTTTGGACGAAAATTACAGATTGCAATCTGCTTATAAAAAAAAGAACGGCATCTTAGAAAATAAGAAGAGAGGTCTAGTAGATTTAATTAATAAAAATATAATACCAAACTATTATCGACAATTTTACGAGGGATTGTAAATGACTTATTTTACTTACTTACATTTAAGAATAATAATTGATTTTCCTATTTTTGATTTATTTTATAACCTATTTTAAAGAATTTATGTTTATTTTGATTTCATTTAATTTGGAGAACATAGTTTAAAATACGTAAACATTAAGTTCTATTATAAGTTATAAAACTATTTTTTATTTTTGTTATTAGTACAATAGTTTAAACACTGTTGTATGTTTTTAATTTGTATTTTTTTAATTGGCGTTAAAGTTAAATAAATGACACAAGTTGATTTTTATAATTTGTAGTCTCGTGAATAAGGACTGATGTCTGAAACCTCCTTTGTGATGACGATTTTTTATACAATTTTAATAAAAGATCTGAAATATTTTTATGTGTTTTTATTCTACAATAAATTTTCTTTTAATCAGTGAAGTCAAACCCTCAATAGATCATTTAAATTATGCGGCATACACTAAAACAATTATGAAGAAATTTAAAAACGCCATTCTCTAAAATCAATCATTTTTAGTTCCGTCGCTATTCTCGCAAACCAGCGATATCATTCATTATATTATTTAAGTATTCTCAGTATGTATGTTTATATTAAAAGGTATACATTGTGATATACTATAAGTACTTCTGTGTAATCTAGGTTAAATTGGTTTCTTCTTTACTTTTCTCTCCTATTTTTCTTTCTTAATTGTACACTTCATATACTCTCACTAATGTTACTTCCTCTTCAACTCTTAAGGTATGCTGTTAGAGAACTCAGTTCTGAGTTAAGTTAAGTTTTTGTTTATTTATTTTCCTTGTTATGTATCTTTTTGTGTGCAATAAATAAATAAATAAAAATAAATAAAATAAATTATTGTTAGATTATATTACTATTAAATAATAACTATAATTAAACATTTATAGATTTATATATTTAAACATTTTATAAGAGCATTATTATATTTACTTATTTATTTTAAGTATTTTGTTTTCAATCTACACAGATTGTATCTACGATTGTTAATAATGTCAGGGTATTCTTCGATCAATCCGTGCTAATGTCATACTAGAATACCATGCATCTTGGCTCTAACAGAATATCAGCGCTGCTTTGTGTTCGCAAAGTGGCACAAAGCTGAGTTAAGGCCATTTTGTATCTCAATATGTTTGTTACCTATATTTTTTTTATTACAATGCATTGTTCATGTTACGTAAACTAACTTGTTGAGAACAAATAAATGTTTTTTCTTTCTTTCTTCTTTCTTTCATACAAGCTCTTTACTGGACCTTTTGCTGACTTCACGCCCGGATGGATATACCATCACTGTGGAAGCACCTCTGGGCTCATCGGACCACTGTCTTATCCGGGCCCACGTGCCCTGCGTGTTGCCTAACACACCTCGGGCAACCGCATGGCGACGCATGTGGCTTTATAAGTCAGCAGACTGGGATGGACTGCGAGAGTTCTACGCGTCATACCCATGGAAGCAGCTGTGTTTCAACTCAAGCGACATTGAAACTTGCACGGCCGCTGTGACAGACACGATCTTAGCGGGCATGGAATGCTACATTTTAAACCCGCTGGTGCCAGCTGCAGGGGTTAAGAAACGACCGTGGTTTAATCGGCCTTCTAAGAAAGCTAAGCTTCTCAAGCAAGCTACTTACAAGTCTTGGACTACAGCCCGAAATCGCGAGGATCTCCGTGCGCCTGATTTGAAGCGCAAATTAAATGCTGCTTCGAGGTCCAGTAAAAAGGTAATTGTCAGGGCTAAGTCCGAATTCGTCGGTAGAATTGGCGAGCGACTTGCGAGCCTTTTCTCTTCTGGTCGCTTGCTTAAGCTGTTGAGGGAAATTTTCGTCAGTCGTCTTTGCCACCACTTCGTATGCCGGATAATATTTTAGCCCAAAGTGCAAAAGAGAAAGCCGATCTCTTGGCCGCTCTATTTGCCTCTAACTCGACTATAGACGATGGAGACGCCACACCGCCTACCACACCCTGGTGTGGCATTACAATGCCGGAAATCTGTTTTACACAGAGAGAGGTCCGGCGGGAATTGCTTTCTCCAGGCGTCCATAAGTCGAGTGAGCCAGACGGCTTATCCGCAGTGGTGCTTAAGCAGTGTACCCCTGAGCTGTGTCCGGTATTGACGCGTCTTTTCGAACTTTCATATTCCACTAGGTGAGTTCCGTCTTCGTGGAAGGCTGCCAATGTGCATCCGGTGCCCAAAAAGGGCGATAGTTCAGACCCATTGAATTACAGGCCTATTGCTATAACCTCCCTTCTCTCAAATGTGTTGGAGCACATTCGGCTTTTGGGATACCTAGAGGACCACGATCTGGTTAGCAACCGTCAGTACGGCTTTCGCCGTAATCGCTCAACTGGTGATTTTCTAGTGTATCTCACGCACCGCTGGGCATTTGCCATCGAGAGTCAAGGAGAGGCACAGGCTACTAGCCTGGATATAGCGAAGGCGTTCGATAGGGTCTGGCACCGGAGCCTTCTGTCGAAGTTACCATCTTACGGAATTCCCCGAGGGGTTGAGCCAATGGGTTGCCAGCTTTTTGACCGGCAGAAGCATAAGAGCTGTCGCCGACGGTTGTTGCTCGGATAGCCTGGTCATAAATGATGGCGTCCCGCAAGGCTCCGTACTATGCTCGACGCTGTTTTTGCTGCATATCAATGATATGTTGCCCATCGACAATGTTCATTGCTATGCAGACGACAGCACTGGGGATACATATTACACGGGCTGGGTGAACACCCCTCGTTCCATTGTGGAGGAAAGTCGAAAAAGACTTGTGTCTGAAATCGAGAGCACTCTTAACAGAGTCTCTGATTGGGGACGACTATATCTAGTCCAATTTAACCCCACCAAGACACAAGTCTGCGCGTTCACCGCTAAGCAAGCTCCATTTGTAGATACTCCGCAATTCCAAGACACAGCCCTTACAAAATCTGAAAGCCCTGGGATCCATGGAATCGACATCTCCAGCAGTGTCCAGTTCCGCAGTCATTTGGAAGCTAAAACCAAGTTCGTATCCAAAAAGCTTGGTGTGCTCAACAGGGCGAAGCGGTACTTTAGTGCGGGGCAAAGACTATTGCTTTACAAAGCTCAAGTTCGTCCCCACATGGAGTACTGCTGCCATCTTTGGGTGGGAGCACCCGGATACCAGCTTGGGCCCCTTAACGCGGTCCAAGGGCGTACTGTAAGAGTTGCCGATAATCCCAGGCTAACAAGCGGTATTGAATCACTAGGCTTAAGGAGAGACGTTGCCTCCTTATGTGTATTCTATCGCCTGTACAATGGGCTGTATTCTGAGGAATTGTTTAGGATGGTGCCTTTTACTTTTTATCATCGCACCTCCCGCCATCGGCTGGGAGTTCATCCCCACACCTTAGAACCTCTTAGGTCCCGTACAGTGAGGTTTCATTACGATAAGGTTACGATAAGGTTGTGAAATGAGCCCGTCCGTCCGCCATTGGCTGCGTACAGACGCCAGCTGTCCGTGGCTGGTGGTTCGGCCGGTAGGACCTTTGCAGCAGTAGCTTCGACGTCGACGTCGGTACCCGCGGGTGCTTCGGAGTCCGGGACCCTGGGAGGGAAGAAGATACTTCCCAAATCCTCTTCAAAGTCCCGGAGGGACTTCCCGCCCTTAACTCTGACGGCACCTGCAGGACGCGCTTCGACACCTGGACCGAGCAAGAAGGTGGCGGCGTCTGCGCACGGTCCTAGTGCGCTGACAAGTGCCTCTGCCGCCGGCAGCTCTGCGCCCTCTGGTGAGGGTTGGCAGACAGTCGGAAAGAGAGGGAGGGGGTTCGACGCCAGAAGAAGCGTGAGAAGAGGAGCGCTGTAAAGGTAGCGGCTACCAGCAAGAAAGCGGCAGCAAAGAAATCTAGGAGACTCCAGCCGCCCAAATCGGCCGCCGTGGTCATCACGGTATTGCCGGAAGCGGTAGAGCGCGCTCTACCGCCTCTCATACGCTGCCGTTTTTAGGCAGGCACGAGAGGGAGTCAATGTGGCAGACATAGGCCACACTGGCGTGAGAACCCACCTTGATCGCACCGGGGCTCAAATTCTTGAGTTTCCGGGTGCTGAAGGTGCTAAAACGGCCGACGTCGTAGCCCAGCGGTTGCGTGGTTTGTTTGCGGCAGAGGATGGCATCAAGGTCACTAGACCCACCAAATGCGCTGAAATACGCGTCTTGGACGACTCTGTGACATCTGACGAGGTCCGGCGAGCGATTATAGCCGCCACTGACTGCGCCCCGGAAGCTGTCAAGGTTGGCGCCATCCGCCCTGGTCCAGGAGGCGGTGGAGCTGTGTGGGCGCAATGCCCTGTCGCGGCGGCCAACGGGCTGACCACTGCCGGCAGGCTCCTCGTGGGCTGGAGTTTCGCCAGAGTTGCCCTGTTGGCGGCGCGGCCTGCAAGGTGCTTTAATTGTATGGCCACGGGGCACGTGCGTGCTGCCTGCACCAGTAGCCTCGACTGCAGCGATCTATGTTATCGCTGCGGTGGAACAGGGTACAGAGCGGCAGACTGTGCCGCCCCTCCCCACTGTCCCGTGTGTGCCAATCGACCTGCCAATCATGCAATGGGGCGTGAAGAGTGCAAGCTGCCCCCCTCCCAGGCTTCAAAGCCCAGCCGCGAACCAGCACATCCACCCCGGCTGCTTCTGGTGATGTTCGACTGTCGTCACGGATGGAGGAGGACATTACACTTTCGTCCCAATAATGGACGACGCCTGCACCCTCCTCCAGGCGAATCTCAACCACTCCGCCGGTGCACAGGACCTCCTTCTACAATCCATGGCGGAGTGGTCAATAGGTGCGGCCGTAGTCGCGGAGCCGTATTACGTTCCTCCCCGCCCAAATTGGGTGGGTGATTGGGACAGCTTCGTGGCAAACGTCAGCTCCACGACGCCGCGTTCCCCGCACTTGTCGCTCAGAAACAAGGGCTCGGGATACGTTGCTGCCGAATGAGGAGAAATTTTGCTCTTTGTAGTATACTTTTCCCCTAACCGGAGTTTGGGCGGATTTCGAGGTTTTCCTCGCTTCCCTGGAGGCCTCGATACGGCGTTTGGCACCGGGCCCCGTCCTCGTCTTGGGGGACTTTAACGCGAAGTCCGAGGCGTGGGGGTCCCCTAGAACGGACAGTGGCAGAGCGGTCGAGGAATGGGCGGATTCCGTGAGCCTCTGTCTCTTACACAGAGGCACCGCCAATACGTGAGTCCGGCAGCGGGGTGGGTCGATAGTGGACCTTTCGTTCGCTACCCCTGCCGTTTCCGCACGAGTAAGGAGCTGGCGTGTCCAGGAGGAGGTCGAGACTCTCTCGGACCACCTGTACATCCGAGTAGAGCTCTCTCGGAGCACCCAGGACCCCAGCAAGGGTTACATGGTGGACAGAGCTCACCGGTTTCCGCGGTGGGCTATTGGTGGAATTGGCTGAATAAGGACCTACTGGCGGAGGCGGCCATTGTCCAGGCTTGGTTTTCTTCACCACCTCCCCCCGAAGGGGTAGATGCTGTGGCTGTTTGCATCAGCAGTGCGTTTACGCAGATCTGCGATGCAACTATGCCGCGCATCCGACGTCGGCCTCCCAGGAGGGAGGTCTACTGGTGGACCCGAGAGTTGGCAAATCTTCGCGCTGCCATCCATGCCCGGAGATCCTACACCCGCAGCCGGCGTCGTCGCCGCGATGACGATGCCCTCGGGGCCAGCTATACGAAGCTTACCGCACTGCGCGAGAGGCCCTCAAGCTGGCCATCTGTCGCGCCAAAGAACGCGCAAAAACACAGATGTTGGAGGGACTCGACCGTGACCCCTGAGGGCGCCCCTACCGCACGGCGCTGAACAAGCTTCGCGCGCGGGGTCCTCCCCTTACTGAGTCTCTCCAGCCCAGCTTCCTCACGGAAGTGGTCGAGGGTCTCTTCCCGCAACAGGTGGAGCACGTGCCCCCGGCGATGGTCGTTCATGCCGAAGTCCGGGAGTTCCGTACGGATGCTCCGCCTGTCACAGAAGCGGAGCTGGGGGCAGCTATTCAGCGAATTCGCTCTAAGAACACCGTCCTGGGCCGGATGGAATTCCGGCCCGCGTGTTGGCAATGATCCTCGACCACATGGAAGGCTACCTCAGGGAGCTTTTCGATGCCTGTCTGACGTCTGGAAGGTTTCCTGAGTCCTGGAAGATGGGGAAGCTGGTGCTTCTACCCAAGCCGGGGAGAGCCCCGGGCAGTTGCTGGAGAGGATTCTCAATGCCCGCATCGTCCGACACCTGAACGAGGTCGGCCCCGACCTGTCGGACACCCAGTTCGGTTTCCGTGCCGAGCGTTTGACGGTCAAAGCCATTTTGGCGGTGAGGGCTGCGGTCGAGGAAGCTGTAGGCTCCGGGGATGTGCTGTTGGCGGTATCGCTGGACATCGCTGACGCATTTAATAGTCTGCCATTCAGCAGCATCGGGGAGGCACTACGGTTTCATGGAGTGTCCATATACATCAGATTGCTAGTGGCGGACTACCTCGAGCAACGAAGTGTCCTGTACTAGGACCGAAATGGCGCCGTCGCTCGCAGGGTGATTTCGGTCGGTGTTCAACAGGGGTCTGTCCTTGGCCCTCACTTGTGGAACATCGGCTATGACTGGGTCCTGCGCGGTGTCCTTACCCCGGGCTTAGCGTATTCTGTTACGCTGATGAAGCACTTGTCGCGGCCCGGGGTAGGAACTTTCAGGAAGCGGCACGCCTGGCCACTACCAGTGTCTCCCAGGGGGTAGAGCGCATCGAGGCCCAGCGCCTCGATGCGCTTAGGCTTAGGGTGGCCCTTAATAAGCCGGAAGCCCTTCTATTCAACGGGCCCCGCCGCGGTCCTCCCACTGGCGCCTCGATAGTCGTTGGTTCGGTCCTCGTAAGGGTGCAGGCCCAGATGAAGTATCTGGGCATGGTGTTGGATGGGCGATGGCTGTTTGACGAGCACTTCCGCCAACTAGCGCCGAGGCTGGAGGGGGCTGCATCCGCTCTAGAACGGCTGTTGCCAAACCTGGGCGGACCCAGCGTCACCTGTCGCGGGGGTAGTCCGGTCGATGGCGCTTTACGGTGCACCGATGTGAGCAGAGTCTCTGACCGCCCAGAATAGGCTGCGACTGTACAGGCCGCAGCGTGTCATGACGGTCAGCGCTATACGCGGCTACCGCACCGTGTCGGTTTTATTAAGTCAAATTTAATAAAAGCAGCCGCCATTTTGAACTTTGCTGTTTTTAAACCGATTGCTTTCAAAATCGATATTTGATTGTCCCAACGATGACTGAACACGAATCTTAAGTCAAATTTAATAAAAGCAGCCGCCATTTTGAATTTTGCTTTTATTAGAATAGAATAGAATAGAATAGATTCATTTATTTGCAAAGAATGTAGGTATGAGTTACAATGAGGTGTTACATAATTAGGAATCCTTGTACATTCTACCTGTGAGGCATGCAAAAATTGTTCAAAACAAATTATTTAATGGCTAAATTGACTTATCAGCTAAAAAATCAGTAACAGAGTAATAACATTTATCAATTAGAAAATTTGTGAGTAGTCTTTTGAAAATTCTGAAAGATTGGTTTTTAATATCATTAGGTAGCTTAGTATAAACAGTCGGTGCCACACAAATAACACTTTTTCTTAACAATGCTGTATTATGAGAACCCGTACATAGAAGCGTCTGATATTGAGATCTCAAGCTTGTGGTTCTTTTTCTGGTGTCATTTAGAGAAGGAAATAGGTTATTATTTGTTTTAACAAATATGGCTGATTCTAAAATGTACAAACATGGAAATGTTAGTAACTTATAACTTTAAAAAGATAGGTACACAACTGTCTGTGATAGCTAGACCGAACATGCTTCTAAGGCATCGTTTTCGAGCTTTAAAAATTATTTCTCTTTTACTACAATTATCCCAGAGTATGATGCCAAATCTTAAATGAGTAATAATAAATAACCAAGTCATGATAAGCAACAAGTAGTGTTTGTGTATTAACCTTTTTAGCTAAGTTGTATAAGGCGAATGCAGATGTACTTATTTTCTTACATATATCCTCCGCTTGTGCTTTCCAACTCAATTGGCTGTCAATTAAAATTCCTAAAAACTTTGTAACATTTTTACTGTCTACTACTTGACCATTATTATGAATATTCATGTCTTCTATCAACGAATCTTATATACAGATTCTTTGTTTGTTACTGTGTTGTGAAAACGTTACTTGACCCTGGCTTGTGTACATACTGACTTCTGGAATCTGCTCTAAACCACGATTTGGCTCGAATATACGGACTCAGATTTTTCACTATTGAATTGGATCTACATATTTAAACCAAGCTTTGGTAAGTAATATTTTACTAGTTACAAGGAGTATAAAGCATGTTTGGATGTACTATAAGAATATTTTTAGTATTGTGTTTGTTCGCTTAACCTGCTGAACATACCATGAGTCTTAATATTGTTAAATCTTTAATAGAGTATGAACCAGTGAGCTTAGTGCGAATCAAAATTATGATATTCTAGTAATGTAGTCGCAATTCAGCTAACTCCACTATTAACCGACATTTTACTGGAATCCGTATATAATTTGAATGCCCTGTGTCCTCTTGCAATGTATTGGTAAAATAAATTACTATAGGCCTTATCTACTTCTCTACAAAATATTCTACGTAACAAGCCCTTTCATTTGATACCCATATTGATGGAATTGAAAAAAAAAATAAGTTGTCCGCCATCTTGTAGCGGCAGCCATTTTGGATTGACAATAATATTGAATATACATAATTTTATTGTCACCAGAATCAAAGGCGAATACCAAATTTTAGATCAATCGGTTGACAGGAAGAGGGTGAAATTTCAATGACTAAATTTGATCCACGAAAAATAAAACAAACGGAGTAAGCTAAATAAACTAAATAAAATGTAATTTTTTCATGTCTTTGTTTTAGGTGATATATACGAGGTTCCATCTCTAAAACAAAGTTCAGATATGGCAAACGTCAAGGCTGAAACTGTAGAAAAATGGATATCCGGTCATCCCGAACTACTTTACGATCACGCTAGTGGTACAATATACTGTTCAAAATGTGAAAGCCATTTGAAAACCATAAATAAAGGAAACGTTAAAAGACATATCGAAGGAGCAGTACACCAGGGAAAGTTTAAGCGGCCCGAAGAGGAATTTTATTTCGATCTTATAAAATTTCTCATTTTGTGCAATATTCCGTGGTCTCGGATGAAAAATACTACTTTTCAAGATTTCTTTAAAAAATATATGTGTAGTACCTGTTGTTGTACGTGTACTAATCGTACTCTGCCAGATGAATCACAGTTACGGAAAGTTTACTTGGACAAGTTTTTTAAGAATAAAATCAATTCGATTCGGCAAAATTATAAAAATGAGAAACTATGGATATCATTAGATGAAACGACAGACTTTTTAGGTCGCTATATAGTCCATTTTTTAATAAAACCATTACATCCTAGCAAATTGACTAGACCTTATTTGGTAGCATGTAAAATGCTAACTGTAGTTAATGGACAAACAATCACGCAATTTGTGTTAGAATGTTTTGAAAACTTTTGGGAAGATTCTTTTGAATCGAAGGTAGGTAACATTCTTGTCCTCTGCACTGATAGCGTTGCATATATGCTGTCTGCAGGACGAAATTTAAAACAATACTTACCTGAAATGAAGCACGTAACATGTTTGGCGCACTCTCTTCATCGCGTATCTGAGCAAATTAGGTTAGAATATCACGATGTTAACATTTTAATAGCAAATGTTAAAAAGGTATTTTTGAAAGCCCCAAGTAGAGTCAAAATTTTAAAAGAAAAATACTCAGATTTGCCGCTACCTCCTCAACCAGTTGTTACAAGATGGGGCACTTGGTTAGAGGCAGCATTTTATCTCAAAACTTTGAAAAAATAAAAGAAGTATTATCTTGTTTAAGCAGCTCTGATGCGGTATCTATTCGAGAGGCAAAAAATATTATAGAAAAAGAAAATTTAAAAAGAAGATTTAAATTACATTAAAGACAATTATTTTATAATTCATTTGTCTTTAAAAGAATTGCAAAAGCATAATTTATCGTTAACAGATTCACTTTTAGCATTTGACAACGTCAGAGATGCTATAAATCAGTGCAATTCAGAAAATATAAAAAATAAAATAGAACGTGTTATGGAACGAAACCCAGATTTAGACACACTTAGAGAATATAGTAAGGCCATTGAAAAAAATGAAGCACATAATTTAATACCTTTTTTAAAATTTGCTCCTTTGACATCGTCAGATGTAGAACGGTCTTTTTCCATTTATAAATGGACTTTAGATGTTAAAAGAAATAGGTTGAAAATAGAAAATATAGAGAAACTCATAGTTATATATTTTAATTGTAAAGATCAGGATTACCAGGATGCTGACATTGTAATCGATGAAAATTAAAAATGTAAATAAATGTAAAATGTACATATTTAACAATAAACAATGTTGATTTTTATCTTTTTTCTTTATTCTACCCCTTTTTTTTGGTCCTAAAATCTGACTAAAATCAACCTGTTCCTTCGTATGCCCTTTACGTTTCAGAGTCGTGGTGCATCCTTAGAACAGTCTCACGACCCCAGCAGGCATTGGCCCTCTATGGGGCCCCGTCATTTATTCTACCCTTAATGCAAATTACCATGACCCCTATGAAAATATTTAAATTTAAGTGCAACAATTTATGTCTATCTATAAAAGTTCTAGCCATAAAAGGCTAAAAATAAAAAAATAAAATTAAAGCTTCGATCAGAATTCGATTGTTTTTATTATTCAACAGATAAATAATGAATTAATTTAGTTTTGATACCTTCCTTTAAATTTTGAATTGAGTAGGAATAATATCACTACCAACATTAACAATATTTAATTGAATCCGGAAATACCGGAATTACTTTCCGGGAAAATGGCTTATCCATGTTCTTCTTTCTGTGTGCATTTATGATACAAGTACCAAAAATCAATCTACCTTCTCCGATCACTGATGATGACATGTATTTTGTTTCTTTTTTTGTTTGTGCTAATTTTAGAAATTTCTGTATATTGTTTACGTCCACTCAAATAAGATTTTATTAAATTAAGAGCGTTTCCCCGTATGCCGTATGCATAAAGTTTACTTAAAAGTGTTTCGTGTTTAACAAAATCAAAGGCTTTTGACATATCTGTGTATATTGCACATACTGGCGATTTATTGTCTATACTTGGCATTATTTTTAATAGAAAGTCAAAAATAGCAGTATTAATGTTATTATTTTTTCTAAATCCTTTTTGTTCATTACATAAAATATTAAATTTGACCAAAAATGCATAAATTGACTCATAAATTACTTTTTCTATTATTTTGGCAAACACAGGTATTAGCGCAATAGGTCTATAGTCAGCCATGTCTTTTTTACAGTTTCTTTTGTAAAGCAGTTTTGTAATTGTAGTTTTGAGACTATCAGGATATATTCTGGAAAATATACTTAAGTTTATAATGTGACTCAGTTTACATCAAATTTGATGATGTTTGTGGAAATACCATCATAGCCAACGCTTTTCTTGTTTTTTAAGTTTTTAATTATACGTATTATGTCTTCAGAGCAAGTTGGAAACATAAAAATGGAGTGTGGATTCTGTTTTATGGGTACAATATAGCCAGCTTTTTACCCTATAAAGCAGCTGGCCTAGATGGAATATTCCCTGCACTACTACAATGGGGAGGGAAGCTAATAAACTCCCAATTAACAGAGATATTCACCGCATGTATAGCACATAGATACATGCCCAAACAATGGAGAGAGGTAAAAGTGATTTTCCTGCCGAAACCGGGGAGATCGGACTACACTGACCCAAAAGCGTACAGACCCATCAGTCTGACATCCTTCATGCAGAAAACGCTGGAGAGGATGTGTGATAGACACATAAGGGACACCCACTTGCGAAGCAAACCACTACATCGGAATCAACACGCGTTCAGCACAGGGAAGTCTACAGATTCCGCACTACACAGCGTAGTCACCACAATCGAAAGATCCCTGTCCACGAAGGAACAGACCCTAGGGGTTTTCATCGATATAGAAGGAGCTTTCGACAAGACGGGCTTTACGAGTATAAACAATGCCTTAACTAAATATGGGGTGGAACCAACACTATGCGAATGGATACACAACATGCTTCAACAAAGGGCCATCCAATTCACGGTGAATAACACGACACGTGCCAGAGTAGCCAAAGGATGCCCACAGGGAGGGGTGTTGTCACCCCTCCTATGGAATATGGTAGTGGATGACCTGATAAGACGGCTGAACAACAGACACTTCCCAACGATAGGGTATGCGGACGACCTAACCATTCTGGTTAGTGGGAAGTTTGAGAACACCCTATGCCTTCTAATGCAAAACGCCCTAATAATAGTGGAAGCGTGGTGCACGGAACACCAACTGTCTGTGAACCCCAAGAAAACCGAAATGGTACTGTTCACGAACAAAAGGAAACTAACAAACCTGAGACCACCAAACCTATTTGGCACAGTACTACAGTTCGCAACGGAGGTCAAGTATCTAGGACTGACACTCGATAGCAAACTAAACTGGAACAGTCATATGGAGCAAAAGATAAACAAAGCCTGCATTACCCTGTGGCAATGCAAACGCATGTTGGGGAAAAGATGGGGCATACAACCTAGAATTATGCTCTGGCTTTACAAAACGGTAATCAGACCAACAATAACATATGGTTGCATAGTATGGTGGCAAAGAACAAATTTGATTACCGCACAAAACCAACTACAACGTCTACAAAGAGTGGCATGCCTAGCCACCACAAGCTGCATGTCCACAACGCCTACAGCCGCCCTTGAAACGATGCTGGACCTTCCACCACTACACCTATTCATACAGCAAGAGGCAGCCACCACAGCCATTAGATTAAATAAACTCTCCCTATGGACACACGATACGAGGGTGTCGCACACCAACGCGGTGGAAGAGGCCAAAAACGACCAACCACTCCTAATGGCCCCTTGCGACATCATACCAAAACAGTACGTTTTCGATAAACGATACAGGATAGAACTCAAGGAAAAGCGAACAGATACATCCGGTACAAAGGAAGTGAGGATATACACGGACGGATCCAAAATGAGAACAGGGACAGGTGCCGGCACGTACTCCGCTGACTTAAATATTAATATATCAACAGCACTGGGTGTGCACAACACAATTTTCCAGGCAGAATGCGTCGGTATAATACAGGCCGCAGACGCGGTGGCTGCAAGAAAAATAGAGAACCAAGGCATTCGTATCCTAACGGACAGCACTGCAGTACTGCACGCTCTACGCAGCAACACAGTAAAATCAGGACTAGTCCTAGAATGCCACAGGAAATTGGAGGGTATATGTGAGTCAAACGCGATTACACTCCAATGGATCAAAGGACACAGCGGATCCCTAGGCAACGACGCGGCCGACGAACTGGCCAGAAGGGGATCCGAATCAGAGACCTACAGGGTGGAACCCGTTATACCAATATCGGCAAATCAGCAAAGGTACTGGCTGCGACATAGAACAAGAAAACTACACGCCGAACTGTGGGCAAAGACGACGGAATGTCGTCAATCGAGAGAGGCAATGCCATCTCTAGACGGACGACTCTCTAAAAAACTGCTGCGCTTAAATAGGGCGGACCTACGGTATGTAGTAGGGACCATAACAGGGCACAGTAATCTTAACAAACATTTGCATGTTATAGGTAAAACGGACAGCCCACTATGCCGAGCGTGCATGAGGGCTGAAGAAACACCGGCCCACGTAGTCATGAACTGCAGCGAGGTCGTGGAACAACGGGCGCAACACCTGGGAACACCAAGCACACTCCGAGAGGCCTGCAGCAGACCCGGCAAACTGGCTGCTTTCTGGAAGGAGCTTGGATGGATGCTGTAGGGCAGTGGGTACTCAAACCACACCATCACGCAAAAAGGCCCAACTACGAAGGGACCACATGCGGAAAACGAGCCCGCGAAAAGAAGAAGAAGAAGAAGAATGGGTACAATATCGTGTTGTTTACGTTTTAGTATGTCTGAAATTTGGTCAATAAAATAATTTTTGAAAGATTCGGCTATCTCAGTTGGATCTGTCAACTACATCATGATTTCTTACTTGAGTTAATCATGGGTTCTCTAAAATATTTTTTATTATTAATGACTTGCCAAGATGTTTTTGATTTATTCTTTGAATTGTTAGTTAAATAATCATTTTGAGCCTTCTGAGTCAATTTTATAATTTTTCTAAACCTTTTAGTGTAAGAATTAAATATTTTCTTATTTTCCATTGTTGGTTTTGTTCTGAATTTCCAAAGCAACTGCCATTGTCTTTTACTGCAAATTCTTATGCCACGTGATATCCAATTTATTTTCTTTTCTGTTTTTATTGTAACAGATTTATAGGGAAAGCATAAATCGTGCAGAAATACAAAAGTATCAAAGAAGTTATCATATGCCTTATTTGGATCTTCTGTACTGTATACATCAGAGAATGATAAACTTTGCAGATAGCTTTTAAATTTTACTAAGTTTACTGCTGATGTGTCTCGGATTGTTGTTTTCCAAGATTGCATATGACATGACTTATTTACATTTATTTTAATTATTTGAGCTGTGTGGTCAGATAATCCTAGATCAATTACAGTAGGTTCGCATTTATGTTTAGAGTTATGCCCAAAATTATCTAAACAAGAATTACAACTAGGACGAGTTGCTTCAGTTATTTGTAATTTGTGTTCGGTCTTCGTTGGGATACTCAGATATCGATTTTGAAAGCAATCGGTTCAATAACAGCAAAATTCAAAATGGCGGCTGCTTTTATTAAATTTGACTTCAGATTCGTGTTAGGTTTTCGCTAGGACACTCAGATATCGATTTTGAAAGCAATCGGTTCAATAACAGCAAAATTCAAAATGGCGGCTGCTTTTATTAAACTTGACTTCAGATTCATGTTCGGTCTTCGCTGGGACACTCAGATATCGATTTTGAAAGCAATCAGTTTATTAACAGCAAAATTCAAAATGGCGGCTGCTTTTATAAAATTTGACTTAAGATTCGTGTTAGGTTTTCGCTGGGACACTCAGATATCGATTTTGAAAGCAATCGGTTCAATAACAGCAAAATTCAAAATGGCGGCTGCTTTTATAAAATTTGACTTAAGATTCGTGTTAGGTTTTCGCTGGGACACTCAGATATCGATTTTGAAAGCAATCGGTTCAATAACAGCAAAATTCAAAATGGCGGCTGCTTTTATTAAATTTGACTTCAGATTCATGTTCGGTCTTCGCTGGTACACTCAGATATCGATTTTGAAAGCAATCGGTTTAATAACAGCAAAATTCAAAATGGCGGCTGCTTTTATTAAATTTGACATAAGATTCGTGTTCGGTCTTCGCTGGGACACTCAGATATCGATTTTGAAAGCAATCAGTTTATTAACAGCAAAATTCAAAATGGCGGCTGCTTTTATTAAATTTGACTTAAGATTCGTGTTAGGTTTTCGCTGGGACACTCAGATATCGATTTTGAAAGCAATCGGTTCAATAACAGCAAAATTCAAAATGGCGGCTGCTTTTATAAAATTTGACTTAAGATTCGTGTTAGGTTTTCGCTGGGACACTCAGATATCGATTTTGAAAGCAATCGGTTCAATAACAGCAAAATTCAAAATGGCGGCTGCTTTTATTAAATTTGACTTCAGATTCATGTTCGGTCTTCGCTGGTACACTCAGATATCGATTTTGAAAGCAATCGGTTTAATAACAGCAAAATTCAAAATGGCGGCTGCTTTTATTAAATTTGACATAAGATTCGTGTTCGGTCTTCGCTAGGACACTCAGATATCGATTTTGAAAGCAATCAGTTTATTAACAGCAAAATTCAAAATGGCGGCTGCTTTTATTAAACTTGACTTCAGATTCATGTTAGGTCTTCGCTGGGACACTCAGATATCGATTTTGAAAGCAATCAGTTTATTAACAGCAAAATTCGAAATGGCGGCTGCTTTTATAAAATTTGACTTAAGATTCGTGTTAGGTTTTCGCTGGGACACTCAGATATCGATTTTGAAAGCAATCGGTTCAATAACAGCAAAATTCAAAATGGCGGCTGCTTTTATAAAATTTGACATAAGATTCGTGTTTGGTTTTCGCTGGGACACTCAGATATCGATTTTGAAAGCAATCGGTTCAATAACAGCAAAATTCAAAATGGCGGCTGCTTTTATAAAATTTGACTTAAGATTCGTGTTAGGTTTTCGCTGGGACACTCAGATATCGATTTAGACAGCAATCGGTTCAATAACATCAAAATTCAAAATGGCGGCTGATTTTATAAAATTTGACTTAAGATTCGTGTTAGGTTTTCGCTGGGACACTCAGATATCGATTTTGAAAGCAATCGGTTCAATAACAGCAAAATTCAAAATGGCGGCTGTTTTTATTAAATTTGACTTCAGATTCGTGTTCGGTCTTCGCTAGGATACTCAGATATCGATTTTGAAAGCAATCGATTTAATAACAGCATAATTCAAAATGGCGGCTGCTTTTATAAAATTTGACATAAGATTCGTGTTCGGTCTTCGCTGGGACACTCAGATATCGATTTTGAAAGCAATCGGTTTATTAACAGCAAAATTCAAAATGGCGGCTGCTTTTATTAAATTTGACATAAGATTCGTGTTCGGTCTTCGCTGGGACACTCAGATATCGATTTTAAAAGCAATCGGTTCAATAACAGCAAAATTCAAAATGGCGGCTGTTTATATTAAATTTGACATAAGATTCGTGTTCGGTCTTCGCTATGACACTCAGATATCGATTTTGAAAGCAATCGATTTAATAACAGCAAAATCCAAAATGGCGGCTGCTTTTATTAAATTTGACATAAGATTCGTGTTCGTTTTTGATATAGGTTTTATGCTTAATATTAAAATAACAAAAACTTATATAATATTATAAATATTACTCAGTACTTAATGTGTTTTTGTTTCTCTCACAGTAATACTCAGATTGAAAAAAAGATCACTTACTAATTCATTCTCTTCGGGCGTAACATATCCATCAAGATCAGATTGCCCTAGAACAGATTCGTCCCCGCCGCGCTCAGCTAGATCGGATTCATTGTCTTCGGATGTAAAGTCACCCATAGAGCTATTACAGGAGATAAACGAATACAAAAGTGAAGAAGATCACCGCATTAAAAGAATAATATCTGAAGAAGATGAATCAAAAGTTCTGCTCTTAGAAGATGAAGATGAAGATATCGCACCTCCGATCAAATACAGTTATAACTTGAAAAATCCAATTATTAGCTTTTCTTACTAAAAAATATCACCATTTCATATTTTACACTCTCAAAAAGCGTCATAACTGTAACTTCACTAATTCGTTAAAAGATGGCAGTTAGCACAGTATTACATTCCGTTGACAATGTACGGGCGGCGCGGGGGACCGATCTCATTTAGTGTGGCATTACGTGTTGTAACAGGTAGCCGCGCTTCTGGTTATTAATATAGTGTAACAAAACGAAATATTACTGTTTAAGTTGTCTGGTAAGTACAATTGCTATCTATTTTCTATCAAATACTGTTATAACTTTAAATGTTACTGTGTATGATATAATTTCAAGGAATAATTATGGCAAACTGAATATGAATACAGTGTCATTTCAAGATATAGCGGTATTTTATTACTGTTGCAATACTAACATTATTCATTAGTATATATTAAAAAGTGGTAAGTTAATTTGTTACTGTGTATGATTTATTGAAATGTAATAAATATGCGAGTGATTACTTTTGTTTCGTTATATCACGAAATGTGACTGTATAGTGGGAAAACCTCGAGTAATTTTTATTATTTTCCAAATATCATGCTTAGTAATAAATTAAAATGTTACTATGTATGACATAATGATAAAGATAGCTTTTGAAATTATTCATAAATCATAAGTATGATTACAAGATATAACAGTTTTTTACAAATTAGACAATACTTTTACTCGTTTTAATTTAAGTTGAAACTGTATACTATATTAATATTTGACATTATTAACGATAAATAAGTACTTAAGTCTTACTTGTTATGTTATATACACCTTATTATATTTTATTTGCTTATCATATTCCTGATTCTTATTTTTGGGTCATTTTGTTATAATATTAATTAGTAGGTATTTGTGTACTTTAGTAATAAAAAGTTCTTCTTATTACGCAGATGTTCAATCAAAATGAAGCGATGCGAGGCTATATTAAGATTAGTCATAAAGGACGACAATATTTCTAATAGAGAAAATACAACTGGTGAGTTATGACAATGTAAAAAGTATAAAATATATATTTTAATAATTTAAGTGTCTACTTTGTTAATTTATCTCTATTGTTGTTACAGAAGATCCATGTACTTCTAATTACAATAATAAAGAATTAAATAATTCAAATACTGAGCTTGAAGCCGACAAAGGTACTTATCAAATCGTTTGTCTGCATTTTCAATGTACGGGTTAAATAAAAGCTAAGTGTTTTAATAATTATTTTTTATTACAGAGAATTTTGGAGCCTCAATTAATACATCAATCTCTATTAACAAGCAAATTGGGCCTTCTGATAATATAAAACATTCTGAATTAAATGATGTGATAAGAGAAAACGTAAATGTAATAACTAGTGTTTCACCTTCCAAGTCCAGTTCTTCTTCCTCGTCATCTGATTCGAGCTCTTCTTCCACTTCGTCAAGTGATGAAGATTCCGGCGAAGATAGTGATGACTCGGTGCGAGACCCCGATTTTATCGCAGTACAGCTTCAACCTCAAGATAATACTGATGAGTCTGATTTGAACGACAATGGGCAAATCGTTCTTGCCGATGAATTGGCTTTATTACCCTCAACAGCCCCTATTGAAAATTTGGCGAGTACATCCAATTTAAAGTCTAGAAAACGATTAGCTAAGCCGTCAGAATGGAAACAAAATAAATCTAAAATTCTGCGAAACTGTGGCGCCGCTTACGTTACTGTCAAAAATGTACAAATGAGAGGAAAATGTATTAAACCACCATGTGGAGATAAATGTAGGCTGAAATGTAGTAACAAAATAACTGAGGATGAGCGAACACACATATTCCAAGAATATTGGGGGCTAAAAGATATTACTCGTCAAAGAGAATTTATCAATCAATGTATGGTTTCGGTAAATAGAAAATATAGGTATACGACAACTGAAAAAGGAAGAATGCTAAATAATGCTTTTTACTTTAATATAATGGGACAAAAGATAAGAGTTTGTAAGACATATTTCATGAATGCTTTAGATATTAATAGTAGAGTAATCAATACAGTTATTACCAAAAGAACTTCGCTAAATACTATTGAAGAAGATAAGAGAGGAAAACATACAAAGCATCACAATTTGCCTCCAGGTGTCAAAGATTCCGTTCGTACCCATATTAATTCAATACCACGTATTGAAAGCCATTATCTACGAAATCAAACTAGTAGAGAATTTATAGAGGGTGGGAAGACTATATCAGATTTACATCGTGACTATAAAGAAGAGTGCATTAAAAAGAACGAACCTTATGCTAATTATGTTATGTATGCGAAAATATTTAATACTGAGTTTAATTTAGGATTCTTTACACCCAAAAAGGATCGCTGTGAATTGTGTGTCGCCTACGAGAATGCAAAAGATGATGGGAAACTTAAATTGGAAGAAAAATATCTTCACCACCAACAGCAAAAAGTTATGTCCCGTCAAGAGAAACAACTAGACAAAGACAATAACTCTAACAAGAATAATATAGTGGCTGTGTATGATTTACAAGCCGTGTTACCAGTACCAAAGGGAGACGTTTCCGTATTCTACTATAAGAGTAAGTTGAACTGTCTTAACTTCACAATAACTGACATAAAAAACAAAAAAACAGAATGCTATTTCTGGCACGAAGGTGCAGGTAAGCGAGGATCTGATGAGATAGGCAGTTGTTTATTGAAATATATAGAAAAAGTTGTTTGTTCACACACTGAAGATGGCAATTATAATTTCATATTTTATTCAGATAATTGTGCAGGGCAAAATAAAAATAAATTTATAATAGCCCTATATGTATATTGTGTCTTAAAATATAAAAATATTGATTCAATTACTCATAAATATTTAGTATCTGGTCATACACAAAACGAGGGGGACTCAGTCCATTCAGTTATTGAAAAAAACGTTAAACGAAACCTTAAATCAGGCCCAATTTATGTACCGTCTCAATACGCACAAATCATACGGTCAGCAAAAAAGACTGGCGAGCAATACAACGTAAATGAACTTTCATTTAATGATTTTAAATCTTTGAAAGATTTGATGAATAATATGCGAATGACTATTGGCAATATGAAAATTAATGATGTAAAAATTTTAAAATATTGTAAACAAACACCGGATGTAGTTTACTACAAAAAATCTTATAGCGATGATACATTTTTAGAGACTAAGCTTTGGCGTAAGTCCCCCCAAATATTACCTGAGTTAAAGGCTGCTTATATTGGACCTATACCATTAACTGAAAGAAAACGAAATGATTTAATAAGTTTGGTTCATAGTAATCACATTCCCCAGTTTTATTCGCCGTTTTATCAACATGTTTGTCAAGTACCCTAAAATTATTGTTTAAGGTTTCTTGACAAATTTAAAATTGACTTAATGATGAAACGGGAGGGTCATACTATCGTATTGCCCTCCTGTTCCGTCTGAAATCCCTTTTTTTAGTTAGCTTTTATAAGTACAGTATGTAGATGTCTTAGTAGTGATTATGAGACTGATAAACTACCAAAAAATACCGAATTATAATTGTGTAGATGATAAGTATAGGATTTGTAATTGTTATTTTTGTTTCTAATTCATCCTACTTTATTTTAATACTAGTTTTCTTTTATATTATTTACTGTCGTCAATTAAAGTTGATGTTATAGTTGATTGTGATAACAAGATATAGATCTCAAATAAGTTAAGCGTTAGTAGGTACATTTTAAAGATGTAAAAATTAAGTCTGTTTAGAGTTCTATTAATTTTTCTTTTAAAGTTTTGAATTTTATTGTTTATTTTGATATAAATAAAGATGTTACAACATGGATACAATATTTTCTATCATTTATCGTTCTTTTCAGAGTCAAATAGAGTTACAAGTAAAAAAAAATATATAAAAAAAAACATAATATTTAATAATTAATTATTTCATCAAATAACGCTTTTTACAAGCTTTTCATAGATATATAACATGAAAATATTATTCTCAAAAAAATATTAAAAAAACGAATTCCTAAAAATAAGTCAAACATTTTTATTTATTCTGAACATTTTAACATTTTGAGTTATAACAGTATTTTATCGGAGGTGCGATATATCTCCATCTTATTTGTGTGGACTACGAATAAAGTCAAAATCCAGCGACTCTAGTAACAAAAGATCTCCTAAAGAAAATAAAAGTGAGAATAATATAAACTACAAAAGAAATAATAGTAGAGCGAAGAATAATAAACCAAATAATAGCAATAAAAATTGCAACGGCAATAACGGAACAGTAGGCTGTAAAAATAACAGCAACAATAATAATAATCAAACATTAAAAGAAGAACAAAGCAGAATCCGCCCCAAGAAAAGACAAAATCGAAAAGAAAATAATAACACATTAGATAAACCAATCAAAAACGGATTCTTTCAAAAACTGCGTAGAGGTTGTAAAGCATTTTGGGGGTGTATCCAATCTACTAATGAAATTGAGAAAACAAATTATGAACCAGTGATACAATACAAATCTAAAACAGCGAATGGTCGCCGAAGGTCACCATATAATACAAAAGTAAGAAAAAATTTTGCTTCAGCGGGCTTGCCCACAACAAGTGGTTTTCCTGGTGATTTAGAAACAACACACATTGCAATCACTTCTGAAAAACCCAGTAGCTCATATACCACTAATGAGATATCGAGGAACGGAAATAATAAAAAAGTAGGTAACGGTACATTACAGGTATCTGACAACGCAAAAAGATATTTACAAGGCCAAAATAAAGAAAATAACGGACGACGTAAAGTAACCCCTCCATCACCGGCACCACTTGACCCGGGTGAAGAGAAAATAAAGCACACATTTAATGTGAAACAAGAAAACAACGATCATAATTCATATTCTTGTAACCGTTTTGAAAATAAAATTCACACCGTTGACACCAAAGACAACTTTGGACATTTTTATCGAGAAGATCAAGATTCATACGAATTACGACATTTTGAACTAACCTGCTCAAGAATACCACAGATCTGCAAAATACAGGAGACGTCTAACAACACAACAAGACAAAGTCGCCCTGCGTCAGTAGCTCAACATTACTCAATAGAGCAAAACCCACTTCAATCCGTAAGTAAATACAATACAGCTGAATTACTATATACAACACAGAATCCTAATTTCTACTATACGGTACTTGATCGACCAAAACAAAGTTGCCCTGGGGGAGGTAACTGCGGTTCGTCAGAAAACTCACCTACAGAACAGAAACCAGAACAATCAAAGCAACGGCAATCAAGAGTTAGTCTCGTCAAAACAACACATTTACAACAACCCGCAAAAGAATCTAAGCCAAAATCCGGCAGGCTTCTGCCTGTGCTCCCATATCTTAAACAAAGCATAAATCATCAGACTAATTATACGTCGCAGCGAAATCTTTCCCATCAAAAGCGATTGGAAACTAGCTTACAACCTAGTTCACCGCAGCTAGCAACACGAAAAGTGTATCAAACGGAACCTCAAGTGATACAAACGGAAAATACGACACGAAATTCAAACCAACCTATTCTTCAACAACCAAACAAACCTCGAGAATCTTTGCGGCAGCGAGAATTCAGCTATTTGTTAGAACTGGACAGTCCTGATTTTGACGAAAACACCCTCAGTAATCTCGCTTACGACACGGAACAGAGTTATGACGAATTAAGACATCAGTACTACCACAACCTTAACGAACGAGACTACCGTGAATATCGTACAGCGTCTCTTCCAGGACGCCACAATACAAGATACCGTTACGAGAATACAAGTCAGACCTACCCTCGCAGATACATGGGAAGAATGGGGTCACTCGAGGATCTTGAACGTAAAGTGATAATTGAATTCTGTCACTTACTTGAAAAGTCGAAACAGCTTTTCAACGGTTTACGGTAAGTGGTAGCTTATTTATGCGTTATTTTTAATTGTTAGTTCACTAAACTTGACTTTATAATGCGCCATTTATCGAAAACAAAGAACTGTCTATTTCATTTTTCATCCCCTAAACCTACCCCTATTAGAAATATTAAAAACAGCATTTTTAAGTACCTACCTATCCCGATACTAATTTGCACGATAACTATAAAAACAAGGATTATTATATACAAAATTAATTGCCCTATCCCCAAAAAGAGTATTTTTTTATTTTGATAGTAGTATACTTAAACAATTTTTCATAAATGTAAATTTAAAACAAAGAAGTTTCTTCAGTCTTTTTCATCCCTTTTCTCACACTTAAGTATTGAATTTTAAAATACCATTTCTTAGTACATAAGACAAACACATCGTCCAATTTCAAGTCGCTACAACCAGCGGTTAAGGTCATGCGTTGCCTGTCAGTCAATCAGTTAGAACAAAGCCTTAAATAATAATTATGTATGGATTTCCAATTTAAATTTAAACAGCAATTGTAATTCGTTACGACGAAACTTAAGAGCGTCGCGTCGTAGATAAGTGCAAAAATTATAATTGAGGCGAATATTATTACCTAAATTTGGATTAGAAAAATGTTTAAAAAACAGTTGGGCAATGTAAACTTATGGATTATAAAATAATTATTTTTAGGAAGAAAGAAATTTATAGTATTAATTATGAGTAAAGTGCAGCAGTTTTAATAGTACGAACCATGAACGATGTTTGAACATCGTTATGCACGGCTACGGTGTTGACACTTGTTGCGCCTCCACTCAACCGCCGTATCCTGAGAAATCTGCACTTACTATATTAATTTAAAATATTCCTACCGTGATATTAAACACATAGCTTTATTGTAGAGAGTTACCACAATACGGCCACAAGCAGTGGCACTCCTACTTCGGCCGTACATTCGACGTGTATACTAAGTTGTGGAAGTTCCAGCAGCAGCATCGAGGTATACTAGACAGTAAATATGGGTTAAAAAGATGGCAAATCGGTGAGATCGCTTCAAAAATCGGACAACTTTATTATCACTTTTAGTAAGTATAATAATAATAATAATAATAATATTCTACCACATTCACACAGCGCCATCGAGCCCCAAATTAAGCAATTATATTTGCTTGTGTTATGGGTACTAAACAACTGATATACTACTTATATACATTTTTTTTTTGTAAATACATACATATTATAGGTAAATTACACCCAGACACAGAACAAACAATCATGCTCATCACACAAAGGTTTGTCCTGGGTGGGAATCGAACCCACGACCTCCGGCTTAGCAGTCAGGGTCACTAACCACTAGACCAACAGGCCAGTCGAAAGTATATTTATATAAATTTTAGTATTCTACTAATATTATCTATAAATGCGAAAGTGTGTTTGTGTGTGTGTTTGTTACCACTCAGAGGTACCTAAACGGCTAAGCCGATTTCGATTAAAATTGGTATGTAGATAGATTCGGTGCCGGAAACGGACATAGGCTATTTTTTATTCTGAATATCCGTGTGGTTCCCGAGGCAGACAAAACTCATTAGCTATATTTATATAAATGTAGGTACAATATCACGAAAACAGCAAACAAACATACGGCAAATCTTTTACATTACAACGACGAGTATACCTAAATAAAGATATCGATGTTTTGAAATTTAAAAAGATAAACTATTTCTAGTTATTAAAACAGCAAACTAATGCTGTAGGGACAATACCTCTACCTATTAAAGGTTAGCTCAGACATTCTCATCTATGGAGCTTAGAATAAGGTATGTTACATTCGCGAGAATTATCTAATAAACCGGATGTCATGTCTGGATATTAAACGAATAATACCTATAACAATACTGTTAGCGGTGTTTTTCTGATTACCGACCATAAAACCAGTAGTCAAAAAAATTCAAAATGGCGGCTGCTTTTATTAAATTTGACATAAGATTCGTGTTCGGTCTTTGCTGGGATACTCAGATATCGATTTTGAAAGCAATCGATTTAATAACAGCAAAATTCAAAATTGCGGCTGCTTTTATTAAATTTGACATAAGATTCGTGTTCGGTCTTCGCTGGGATACTCAGATATCGATTTTGAAAGCAATCGGTTCAATAACAGCAAAATTCAAAATGGCGGCTGTTTTTATTAAATTTGACTTCAGATTCGTGTTCGGTCTTCGCTGGGATACTCAGATATCGATTTTGAAAGCAATCGATTTAATAACAGCAAAATTCAAAATGGCGGCTGTTTTTATTAAATTTGACTTCAGATTCGTGTTCGGTCTTTGCTGGGATACTCAGATATCGATTTTGAAAGCAATCGATTTAATAACAGCAAAATTCAAAATGGCGGCTGCTTTTATTAAATTTGACATAAGATTCGTGTTCGGTCTTTGCTGGGATACTCAGATATCGATTTTGAAAGCAATCGATTTAATAACAGCAAAATTCAAAATGGCGGCTGCTTTTATTAAATTTGACTTAAGATTCGTGTTAGGTTTTCGCTGGGACACTCAGATATCGATTTTGAAAGCAATCGGTTCAATAACAGCAAAATTCAAAATGGCTGCTGCTTTTATTAAATTTGACATAAGATTCGTGTTCGTTTTTGATATAGGTTTTATGCTTAATATTAAAATAACAAAAACTTATATAATATTATAAATATTACTCAGTACTTAATGTGTTTTTGTTTCTCTCACAGTAATACTCAGATTGAAAAAAAGATCACTTACTAATTCATTCTCTTCGGGCGTAACATATCCATCAAGATCAGATTGCCCTAGAACAGATTCGTCCCCGCCGCGCTCAGCTAGATCGGATTCATTGTCTTCGGATGTAAAGTCACCCATAGAGCTATTACAGGAGATAAACGAATACAAAAGTGAAGAAGATCACCGCATTAAAAGAATAATATCTGAAGAAGATGAATCAAAAGTTCTGCTCTTAGAAGATGAAGATGAAGATATATCTCCATCTTATTTGTGTGGACTACGAATAAAGTCAAAATCCAGCGACTATAGTAACAAAAGATCTCCTAAAGAAAATAAAAGTGAGAATAATATAAACTACAAAAGAAATAATAGTAGAGCGAAGAATAATAAACCAAATAATAGCAATAAAAATTGCAACGGCAATAACGGAACAGTAGGCTGTAAAAATAACAGCAACAATAATAATAATCAAACATTAAAAGAAGAACAAAGCAGAAACCGCCCCAAGAAAAGACAAAATCGAAAAGAAAATAATAACACATTAGATAAACCAATCAAAAACGGATTCTTTCAAAAACTGCGTAGAGGTTGTAAAGCATTTTGGGGGTGTATCCAATCTACTAATGAAAGTGAGAAAACAAATTATGAACCAGTGATACAATACAAATCTAAAACAGCGAATGGTCGCCGAAGGTCACCATATAATACAAAAGTAAGAAAAAATTTTGCTTCAGCGGGCTTGCCCACAACAAGTGGTTTTCCTGGTGATTTAGAAACAACACACATTGCAATCACTTCTGAAAAACCCAGTAGCTCATATACCACTAATGAGATATCGAGGAACGGAAATAATAAAAAAGTAGGTAACGGTACATTACAGGTATCTGACAACGCAAAAAGATATTTACAAGGCCAAAATAAAGAAAATAACGGACGACGTAAAGTAACCCCTCCATCACCGGCACCACTTGACCCGGGTGAAGAGAAAATAAAGCACACATTTAATGTGAAACAAAAAAACAACGATCATAATTCATATTCTTGTAACCGTTTTGAAAATAAAATTCACACCGTTGACACCAAAGACAACTTTGGACATTTTTATCGAGAAGATCAAGATTCATACGAATTACGACATTTTGAACTAACCTGCTCAAGAATACCACAGATCTGCAAAATACAGGAGACGTCTAACAACACAACAAGACAAAGTCGCCCTGCGTCAGTAGCTCAACATTACTCAATAGAGCAAAACCCACTTCAATCCGTAAGTAAATACAATACAGCTGAATTACTATATACAACACAGAATCCTAATTTCTACTATACGGTACTTGATCGACCAAAACAAAGTTGCCCTGGGGGAGGTAACTGCGGTTCGTCAGAAAACTCACTTACAGAACAGAAACCAGAACAATCAAAGCAACGGCAATCAAGAGTTAGTCTCGTCAAAACAACACATTTACAACAACCCGCAAAAGAATCTAAGCCAAAATCCGGCAGGCTTCTGCCTGTGCTCCCATATCTTAAACAAAGCATAAATCATCAGACTAATTATACGTCGCAGCGAAATCTTTCCCATCAAAAGCGATTGGAAACTAGCTTACAACCTAGTTCACCGCAGCTAGCAACACGAAAAGTGTATCAAACGGAACCTCAAGTGATACAAACGGAAAATACGACACGAAATTCAAACCAACCTATTCTTCAACAACCAAACAAACCTCGAGAATCTTTGCGGCAGCGA
This sequence comes from Parascotia fuliginaria, assembly GCA_963082885.1. Classification (NCBI taxonomy): domain Eukaryota; kingdom Metazoa; phylum Arthropoda; class Insecta; order Lepidoptera; family Erebidae; genus Parascotia; species Parascotia fuliginaria. The sequence goes on from OY720189.1 coordinate 6,705,815, forward strand.
GAATTCAGCTATTTGTTAGAACTGGACAGTCCTGATTTTGACGAAAACACCCTCAGTAATCTCGCTTACGACACGGAACAGAGTTATGACGAATTAAGACATCAGTACTACCACAACCTTAACGAACGAGACTACCGTGAATATCGTACAGCGTCTCTTCCAGGACGCCACAATACAAGATACCGTTACGAGAATACAAGTCAGACCTACCCTCGCAGATACATGGGAAGAACGGGGTCACTCGAGGATCTTGAACGTAAAGTGATAATTGAATTCTGTCACTTACTTGAAAAGTCGAAACAGCTTTTCAACGGTTTACGGTAAGTGGTAGCTTATTTATGCATTATTTTTAATTGTTAGTTCACTAAACTTGACTTTATAATGCGCCATTTATCGAAAACAAAGAACTGTCTATTTCATTTTTCATCCCCTAAACCTACCCCTATTAGAAATATTAAAAACAGCATTTTTAAGTACCTACCTATCCCGATACTAATTTGCACGATAACTATAAAAACAAGGATTATTATATACAAAATTAATTGCCCTATCCCCAAAAAGAGTATTTTTTTATTTTGATAGTAGTATACTTAAACAATTTTTCATAAATGTAAATTTAAAACAAAGAAGTTTCTTCAGTCTTTTTCATCCCTTTTCTCACACTTAAGTATTGAATTTTAAAATACCATTTCTTAGTACATAAGACAAACACATCGTCCAATTTCAAGTCGCTACAACCAGCGGTTAAGGTCATGCGTTGCCTGTCAGTCAATCAGTTAGAACAAAGCCTTAAATAATAATTATGTATGGATTTCCAATTTAAATTTAAACAGCAATTGTAATTCGTTACGACGAAACTTAAGAGCGTCGCGTCGTAGATAAGTGCAAAAATTATAATTGAGGCGAATATTATTACCTAAATTTGGATTAGAAAAATGTTTAAAAAACAGTTGGGCAATGTAAACTTATGGATTATAAAATAATTATTTTTAGGAAGAAAGAAATTTATAGTATTAATTATGAGTAAAGTGCAGCAGTTTTAATAGTACGAACCATGAACGATGTTTGAACATCGTTATGCACGGCTACGGTGTTGACACTTGTTGCGCCTCCACTCAACCGCCGTATCCTGAGAAATCTGCACTTACTATATTAATTTAAAATATTCCTACCGTGATATTAAACACATAGCTTTATTGTAGAGAGTTACCACAATACGGCCACAAGCAGTGGCACTCCTACTTCGGCCGTACATTCGACGTGTATACTAAGTTGTGGAAGTTCCAGCAGCAGCATCGAGGTATACTAGACAGTAAATATGGGTTAAAAAGATGGCAAATCGGTGAGATCGCTTCAAAAATCGGACAACTTTATTATCACTTTTAGTAAGTATAATAATAATAATAATAATAATATTCTACCACATTCACACAGCGCCATCGAGCCCCAAATTAAGCAATTATATTTGCTTGTGTTATGGGTACTAAACAACTGATATACTACTTATATACATTTTTTTTTTTGTAATTACATACATATTATAGGTAAATTACACCCAGACACAGAACAAACAATCATGCTCATCACACAAAGGTTTGTCCTGGGTGGGAATCGAACCCACGACCTCCGGCTTAGCAGTCAGGGTCACTAACCACTAGACCAACAGGCCAGTCGAAAGTATATTTATATAAATTTTAGTATTCTACTAATATTATCTATAAATGCGAAAGTGTGTTTGTGTGTGTGTTTGTTACCACTCAGAGGTACCTAAACGGCTAAGCCGATTTCGATTAAAATTGGTATGTAGATAGATTCGGTGCCGGAAACGGACATAGGCTATTTTTTATTCTGAATATCCGTGTGGTTCCCGAGGCAGACAAAACTCATTAGCTATATTTATATAAATGTAGGTACAATATCACGAAAACAGCAAACAAACATACGGCAAATCTTTTACATTACAACGACGAGTATACCTAAATAAAGATATCGATGTTTTGAAATTTAAAAAGATAAACTATTTCTAGTTATTAAAACAGCAAACTAATGCTGTAGGGACAATACCTCTACCTATTAAAGGTTAGCTCAGACATTCTCATCTATGGAGCTTAGAATAAGGTATGTTACATTCGCGAGAATTATCTAATAAACCGGATGTCATGTCTGGATATTAAACGAATAATACCTATAACAATACTGTTAGCGGTGTTTTTCTGATTACCGACCATAAAACCAGTAGTCAAAAAAATTCAAAATGGCGGCTGCTTTTATTAAATTTGACATAAGATTCGTGTTCGGTCTTTGCTGGGATACTCAGATATCGATTTTGAAAGCAATCGATTTAATAACAGCAAAATTCAAAATTGCGGCTGCTTTTATTAAATTTGACATAAGATTCGTGTTCGGTCTTCGCTGGGATACTCAGATATCGATTTTGAAAGCAATCGGTTCAATAACAGCAAAATTCAAAATGGCGGCTGTTTTTATTAAATTTGACTTCAGATTCGTGTTCGGTCTTCGCTGGGATACTCAGATATCGATTTTGAAAGCAATCGATTTAATAACAGCAAAATTCAAAATGGCGGCTGTTTTTATTAAATTTGACTTCAGATTCGTGTTCGGTCTTTGCTGGGATACTCAGATATCGATTTTGAAAGCAATCGATTTAATAACAGCAAAATTCAAAATGGCGGCTGCTTTTATTAAATTTGACATAAGATTCGTGTTCGGTCTTTGCTGGGATACTCAGATATCGATTTTGAAAGCAATCGATTTAATAACAGCAAAATTCAAAATGGCGGCTGCTTTTATTAAATTTGACTTAAGATTCGTGTTAGGTTTTCGCTGGGACACTCAGATATCGATTTTGAAAGCAATCGGTTCAATAACAGCAAAATTCAAAATGGCTGCTGCTTTTATTAAATTTGACATAAGATTCGTGTTCGTTTTTGATATAGGTTTTATGCTTAATATTAAAATAACAAAAACTTATATAATATTATAAATATTACTCAGTACTTAATGTGTTTTTGTTTCTCTCACAGTAATACTCAGATTGAAAAAAAGATCACTTACTAATTCATTCTCTTCGGGCGTAACATATCCATCAAGATCAGATTGCCCTAGAACAGATTCGTCCCCGCCGCGCTCAGCTAGATCGGATTCATTGTCTTCGGATGTAAAGTCACCCATAGAGCTATTACAGGAGATAAACGAATACAAAAGTGAAGAAGATCACCGCATTAAAAGAATAATATCTGAAGAAGATGAATCAAAAGTTCTGCTCTTAGAAGATGAAGATGAAGATATATCTCCATCTTATTTGTGTGGACTACGAATAAAGTCAAAATCCAGCGACTGTAGTAACAAAAGATCTCCTAAAGAAAATAAAAGTGAGAATAATATAAACTACAAAAGAAATAATAGTAGAGCGAAGAATAATAAACCAAATAATAGCAATAAAAATTGCAACGGCAATAACGGAACAGTAGGCTGTAAAAATAACAGCAACAATAATAATAATCAAACATTAAAAGAAGAACAAAGCAGAAACCGCCCCAAGAAAAGACAAAATCGAAAAGAAAATAATAACACATTAGATAAACCAATCAAAAACGGATTCTTTCAAAAACTGCGTAGAGGTTGTAAAGCATTTTGGGGGTGTATCCAATCTACTAATGAAAGTGAGAAAACAAATTATGAACCAGTGATACAATACAAATCTAAAACAGCGAATGGTCGCCGAAGGTCACCATATAATACAAAAGTAAGAAAAAATTTTGCTTCAGCGGGCTTGCCCACAACAAGTGGTTTTCCTGGTGATTTAGAAACAACACACATTGCAATCACTTCTGAAAAACCCAGTAGCTCATATACCACTAATGAGATATCGAGGAACGGAAATAATAAAAAAGTAGGTAACGGTACATTACAGGTATCTGACAACGCAAAAAGATATTTACAAGGCCAAAATAAAGAAAATAACGGACGACGTAAAGTAACCCCTCCATCACCGGCACCACTTGACCCGGGTGAAGAGAAAATAAAGCACACATTTAATGTGAAACAAAAAAACAACGATCATAATTCATATTCTTGTAACCGTTTTGAAAATAAAATTCACACCGTTGACACCAAAGACAACTTTGGACATTTTTATCGAGAAGATCAAGATTCATACGAATTACGACATTTTGAACTAACCTGCTCAAGAATACCACAGATCTGCAAAATACAGGAGACGTCTAACAACACAACAAGACAAAGTCGCCCTGCGTCAGTAGCTCAACATTACTCAATAGAGCAAAACCCACTTCAATCCGTAAGTAAATACAATACAGCTGAATTACTATATACAACACAGAATCCTAATTTCTACTATACGGTACTTGATCGACCAAAACAAAGTTGCCCTGGGGGAGGTAACTGCGGTTCGTCAGAAAACTCACTTACAGAACAGAAACCAGAACAATCAAAGCAACGGCAATCAAGAGTTAGTCTCGTCAAAACAACACATTTACAACAACCCGCAAAAGAATCTAAGCCAAAATCCGGCAGGCTTCTGCCTGTGCTCCCATATCTTAAACAAAGCATAAATCATCAGACTAATTATACGTCGCAGCGAAATCTTTCCCATCAAAAGCGATTGGAAACTAGCTTACAACCTAGTTCACCGCAGCTAGCAACACGAAAAGTGTATCAAACGGAACCTCAAGTGATACAAACGGAAAATACGACACGAAATTCAAACCAACCTATTCTTCAACAACCAAACAAACCTCGAGAATCTTTGCGGCAGCGAGAATTCAGCTATTTGTTAGAACTGGACAGACCTGATTTTGACGAAAACACCCTCAGTAATCTCGCTTACGACACGGAACAGAGTTATGACGAATTAAGACATCAGTACTACCACAACCTTAACGAACGAGACTACCGTGAATATCGTACAGCGTCTCTTCCAGGACGCCACAATACAAGATACCGTTACGAGAATACAAGTCAGACCTACCCTCGCAGATACATGGGAAGAATGGGGTCACTCGAGGATCTTGAACGTAAAGTGATAATTGAATTCTGTCACTTACTTGAAAAGTCGAAACAGCTTTTCAACGGTTTACGGTAAGTGGTAGCTTATTTATGCATTATTTTTAATTGTTAGTTCACTAAACTTGACTTTATAATGCGCCATTTATCGAAAACAAAGAACTGTCTATTTCATTTTTCATCCCCTAAACCTACCCCTATTAGAAATATTAAAAACAGCATTTTTAAGTACCTACCTATCCCGATACTAATTTGCACGATAACTATAAAAACAAGGATTATTATATACAAAATTAATTGCCCTATCCCCAAAAAGAGTATTTTTTTATTTTGATAGTAGTATACTTAAACAATTTTTCATAAATGTAAATTTAAAACAAAGAAGTTTCTTCAGTCTTTTTCATCCCTTTTCTCACACTTAAGTATTGAATTTTAAAATACCATTTCTTAGTACATAAGACAAACACATCGTCCAATTTCAAGTCGCTACAACCAGCGGTTAAGGTCATGCGTTGCCTGTCAGTCAATCAGTTAGAACAAAGCCTTAAATAATAATTATGTATGGATTTCCAATTTAAATTTAAACAGCAATTGTAATTCGTTACGACGAAACTTAAGAGCGTCGCGTCGTAGATAAGTGCAAAAATTATAATTGAGGCGAATATTATTACCTAAATTTGGATTAGAAAAATGTTTAAAAAACAGTTGGGCAATGTAAACTTATGGATTATAAAATAATTATTTTTAGGAAGAAAGAAATTTATAGTATTAATTATGAGTAAAGTGCAGCAGTTTTAATAGTACGAACCATGAACGATGTTTGAACATCGTTATGCACGGCTACGGTGTTGACACTTGTTGCGCCTCCACTCAACCGCCGTATCCTGAGAAATCTGCACTTACTATATTAATTTAAAATATTCCTACCGTGATATTAAACACATAGCTTTATTGTAGAGAGTTACCACAATACGGCCACAAGCAGTGGCACTCCTACTTCGGCCGTACATTCGACGTGTATACTAAGTTGTGGAAGTTCCAGCAGCAGCATCGAGGTATACTAGACAGTAAATATGGGTTAAAAAGATGGCAAATCGGTGAGATCGCTTCAAAAATCGGACAACTTTATTATCACTTTTAGTAAGTATAATAATAATAATAATAATAATATTCTACCACATTCACACAGCGCCATCGAGCCCCAAATTAAGCAATTATATTTGCTTGTGTTATGGGTACTAAACAACTGATATACTACTTATATACATTTTTTTTTTTGTAAATACATACATATTATAGGTAAATTACACCCAGACACAGAACAAACAATCATGCTCATCACACAAAGGTTTGTCCTGGGTGGGAATCGAACCCACGACCTCCGGCTTAGCAGTCAGGGTCACTAACCACTAGACCAACAGGCCAGTCGAAAGTATATTTATATAAATTTTAGTATTCTACTAATATTATCTATAAATGCGAAAGTGTGTTTGTGTGTGTGTTTGTTACCACTCAGAGGTACCTAAACGGCTAAGCCGATTTCGATTAAAATTGGTATGTAGATAGATTCGGTGCCGGAAACGGACATAGGCTATTTTTTATTCTGAATATCCGTGTGGTTCCCGAGGCAGACAAAACTCATTAGCTATATTTATATAAATGTAGGTACAATATCACGAAAACAGCAAACAAACATACGGCAAATCTTTTACATTACAACGACGAGTATACCTAAATAAAGATATCGATGTTTTGAAATTTAAAAAGATAAACTATTTCTAGTTATTAAAACAGCAAACTAATGCTGTAGGGACAATACCTCTACCTATTAAAGGTTAGCTCAGACATTCTCATCTATGGAGCTTAGAATAAGGTATGTTACATTCGCGAGAATTATCTAATAAACCGGATGTCATGTCTGGATATTAAACGAATAATACCTATAACAATACTGTTAGCGGTGTTTTTCTGATTACCGACCATAAAACCAGTAGTCAAAAAAATTCAAAATGGCGGCTGCTTTTATTAAATTTGACATAAGATTCGTGTTCGGTCTTTGCTGGGATACTCAGATATCGATTTTGAAAGCAATCGATTTAATAACAGCAAAATTCAAAATTGCGGCTGCTTTTATTAAATTTGACATAAGATTCGTGTTCGGTCTTCGCTGGGATACTCAGATATCGATTTTGAAAGCAATCGGTTCAATAACAGCAAAATTCAAAATGGCGGCTGTTTTTATTAAATTTGACTTCAGATTCGTGTTCGGTCTTCGCTGGGATACTCAGATATCGATTTTGAAAGCAATCGATTTAATAACAGCAAAATTCAAAATGGCGGCTGTTTTTATTAAATTTGACTTCAGATTCGTGTTCGGTCTTTGCTGGGATACTCAGATATCGATTTTGAAAGCAATCGATTTAATAACAGCAAAATTCAAAATGGCGGCTGCTTTTATTAAATTTGACGTAAGATTCGTGTTCGGTCTTTGCTGGGATACTCAGATATCGATTTTGAAAGCAATCGATTTAATAACAGCAAAATTCAAAATTGCGGCTGCTTTTATTAAATTTGACATAAGATTCGTGTTCGGTCTTCGCTGGGATACTCAGATATCGATTTTGAAAGCAATCGGTTCAATAACAGCAAAATTCAAAATGGCGGCTGTTTTTATTAAATTTGACTTCAGATTCGTGTTCGGTCTTCGCTGGGATACTCAGATATCGATTTTGAAAGCAATCGATTTAATAACAGCAAAATTCAAAATGGCGGCTGTTTTTATTAAATTTGACTTCAGATTCGTGTTCGGTCTTTGCTGGGATACTCAGATATCGATTTTGAAAGCAATCGATTTAATAACAGCAAAATTCAAAATGGCGGCTGCTTTTATTAAATTTGACATAAGATTCGTGTTCGGTCTTTGCTGGGATACTCAGATATCGATTTTGAAAGCAATCGATTTAATAACAGCAAAATTCAAAATGGCGGCTGCTTTTATTAAATTTGACTTAAGATTCGTGTTAGGTTTTCGCTGGGACACTCAGATATCGATTTTGAAAGCAATCGGTTCAATAACAGCAAAATTCAAAATGGCTGCTGCTTTTATTAAATTTGACATAAGATTCGTGTTCGTTTTTGATATAGGTTTTATGCTTAATATTAAAATAACAAAAACTTATATAATATTATAAATATTACTCAGTACTTAATGTGTTTTTGTTTCTCTCACAGTAATACTCAGATTGAAAAAAAGATCACTTACTAATTCATTCTCTTCGGGCGTAACATATCCATCAAGATCAGATTGCCCTAGAACAGATTCGTCCCCGCCGCGCTCAGCTAGATCGGATTCATTGTCTTCGGATGTAAAGTCACCCATAGAGCTATTACAGGAGATAAACGAATACAAAAGTGAAGAAGATCACCGCATTAAAAGAATAATATCTGAAGAAGATGAATCAAAAGTTCTGCTCTTAGAAGATGAAGATGAAGATATATCTCCATCTTATTTGTGTGGACTACGAATAAAGTCAAAATCCAGCGACTGTAGTAACAAAAGATCTCCTAAAGAAAATAAAAGTGAGAATAATATAAACTACAAAAGAAATAATAGTAGAGCGAAGAATAATAAACCAAATAATAGCAATAAAAATTGCAACGGCAATAACGGAACAGTAGGCTGTAAAAATAACAGCAACAATAATAATAATCAAACATTAAAAGAAGAACAAAGCAGAAACCGCCCCAAGAAAAGACAAAATCGAAAAGAAAATAATAACACATTAGATAAACCAATCAAAAACGGATTCTTTCAAAAACTGCGTAGAGGTTGTAAAGCATTTTGGGGGTGTATCCAATCTACTAATGAAAGTGAGAAAACAAATTATGAACCAGTGATACAATACAAATCTAAAACAGCGAATGGTCGCCGAAGGTCACCATATAATACAAAAGTAAGAAAAAATTTTGCTTCAGCGGGCTTGCCCACAACAAGTGGTTTTCCTGGTGATTTAGAAACAACACACATTGCAATCACTTCTGAAAAACCCAGTAGCTCATATACCACTAATGAGATATCGAGGAACGGAAATAATAAAAAAGTAGGTAACGGTACATTACAGGTATCTGACAACGCAAAAAGATATTTACAAGGCCAAAATAAAGAAAATAACGGACGACGTAAAGTAACCCCTCCATCACCGGCACCACTTGACCCGGGTGAAGAGAAAATAAAGCACACATTTAATGTGAAACAAAAAAACAACGATCATAATTCATATTCTTGTAACCGTTTTGAAAATAAAATTCACACCGTTGACACCAAAGACAACTTTGGACATTTTTATCGAGAAGATCAAGATTCATACGAATTACGACATTTTGAACTAACCTGCTCAAGAATACCACAGATCTGCAAAATACAGGAGACGTCTAACAACACAACAAGACAAAGTCGCCCTGCGTCAGTAGCTCAACATTACTCAATAGAGCAAAACCCACTTCAATCCGTAAGTAAATACAATACAGCTGAATTACTATATACAACACAGAATCCTAATTTCTACTATACGGTACTTGATCGACCAAAACAAAGTTGCCCTGGGGGAGGTAACTGCGGTTCGTCAGAAAACTCACTTACAGAACAGAAACCAGAACAATCAAAGCAACGGCAATCAAGAGTTAGTCTCGTCAAAACAACACATTTACAACAACCCGCAAAAGAATCTAAGCCAAAATCCGGCAGGCTTCTGCCTGTGCTCCCATATCTTAAACAAAGCATAAATCATCAGACTAATTATACGTCGCAGCGAAATCTTTCCCATCAAAAGCGATTGGAAACTAGCTTACAACCTAGTTCACCGCAGCTAGCAACACGAAAAGTGTATCAAACGGAACCTCAAGTGATACAAACGGAAAATACGACACGAAATTCAAACCAACCTATTCTTCAACAACCAAACAAACCTCGAGAATCTTTGCGGCAGCGAGAATTCAGCTATTTGTTAGAACTGGACAGTCCTGATTTTGACGAAAACACCCTCAGTAATCTCGCTTACGACACGGAACAGAGTTATGACGAATTAAGACATCAGTACTACCACAACCTTAAAGAACGAGACTACCATGAATATCGTACAGCGTCTCTTCCAGGACGCCACAATACAAGATACCGTTACGAGAATACAAGTCAGACCTACCCTCGCAGATACATGGGAAGAACGGGGTCACTCGAGGATCTTGAACGTAAAGTGATAATTGAATTCTGTCACTTACTTGAAAAGTCGAAACAGCTTTTCAACGGTTTACGGTAAGTGGTAGCTTATTTATGCATTATTTTTAATTGTTAGTTCACTAAACTTGACTTTATAATGCGCCATTTATCGAAAACAAAGAACTGTCTATTTCATTTTTCATCCCCTAAACCTACCCCTATTAGAAATATTAAAAACAGCATTTTTAAGTACCTACCTATCCCGATACTAATTTGCACGATAACTATAAAAACAAGGATTATTATATACAAAATTAATTGCCCTATCCCCAAAAAGAGTATTTTTTTATTTTGATAGTAGTATACTTAAACAATTTTTCATAAATGTAAATTTAAAACAAAGAAGTTTCTTCAGTCTTTTTCATCCCTTTTCTCACACTTAAGTATTGAATTTTAAAATACCATTTCTTAGTACATAAGACAAACACATCGTCCAATTTCAAGTCGCTACAACCAGCGGTTAAGGTCATGCGTTGCCTGTCAGTCAATCAGTTAGAACAAAGCCTTAAATAATAATTATGTATGGATTTCCAATTTAAATTTAAACAGCAATTGTAATTCGTTACGACGAAACTTAAGAGCGTCGCGTCGTAGATAAGTGCAAAAATTATAATTGAGGCGAATATTATTACCTAAATTTGGATTAGAAAAATGTTTAAAAAACAGTTGGGCAATGTAAACTTATGGATTATAAAATAATTATTTTTAGGAAGAAAGAAATTTATAGTATTAATTATGAGTAAAGTGCAGCAGTTTTAATAGTACGAACCATGAACGATGTTTGAACATCGTTATGCACGGCTACGGTGTTGACACTTGTTGCGCCTCCACTCAACCGCCGTATCCTGAGAAATCTGCACTTACTATATTAATTTAAAATATTCCTACCGTGATATTAAACACATAGCTTTATTGTAGAGAGTTACCACAATACGGCCACAAGCAGTGGCACTCCTACTTCGGCCGTACATTCGACGTGTATACTAAGTTGTGGAAGTTCCAGCAGCAGCATCGAGGTATACTAGACAGTAAATATGGGTTAAAAAGATGGCAAATCGGTGAGATCGCTTCAAAAATCGGACAACTTTATTATCACTTTTAGTAAGTATAATAATAATAATAATAATAATATTCTACCACATTCACACAGCGCCATCGAGCCCCAAATTAAGCAATTATATTTGCTTGTGTTATGGGTACTAAACAACTGATATACTACTTATATACATTTTTTTTTTTGTAAATACATACATATTATAGGTAAATTACACCCAGACACAGAACAAACAATCATGCTCATCACACAAAGGTTTGTCCTGGGTGGGAATCGAACCCACGACCTCCGGCTTAGCAGTCAGGGTCACTAACCACTAGACCAACAGGCCAGTCGAAAGTATATTTATATAAATTTTAGTATTCTACTAATATTATCTATAAATGCGAAAGTGTGTTTGTGTGTGTGTTTGTTACCACTCAGAGGTACCTAAACGGCTAAGCCGATTTCGATTAAAATTGGTATGTAGATAGATTCGGTGCCGGAAACGGACATAGGCTATTTTTTATTCTGAATATCCGTGTGGTTCCCGAGGCAGACAAAACTCATTAGCTATATTTATATAAATGTAGGTACAATATCACGAAAACAGCAAACAAACATACGGCAAATCTTTTACATTACAACGACGAGTATACCTAAATAAAGATATCGATGTTTTGAAATTTAAAAAGATAAACTATTTCTAGTTATTAAAACAGCAAACTAATGCTGTAGGGACAATACCTCTACCTATTAAAGGTTAGCTCAGACATTCTCATCTATGGAGCTTAGAATAAGGTATGTTACATTCGCGAGAATTATCTAATAAACCGGATGTCATGTCTGGATATTAAACGAATAATACCTATAACAATACTGTTAGCGGTGTTTTTCTGATTACCGACCATAAAACCAGTAGTCAAAAAAATTCAAAATGGCGGCTGCTTTTATTAAATTTGACATAAGATTCGTGTTCGGTCTTTGCTGGGATACTCAGATATCGATTTTGAAAGCAATCGATTTAATAACAGCAAAATTCAAAATTGCGGCTGCTTTTATTAAATTTGACATAAGATTCGTGTTCGGTCTTCGCTGGGATACTCAGATATCGATTTTGAAAGCAATCGGTTCAATAACAGCAAAATTCAAAATGGCGGCTGTTTTTATTAAATTTGACTTCAGATTCGTGTTCGGTCTTCGCTGGGATACTCAGATATCGATTTTGAAAGCAATCGATTTAATAACAGCAAAATTCAAAATGGCGGCTGTTTTTATTAAATTTGACTTCAGATTCGTGTTCGGTCTTTGCTGGGATACTCAGATATCGATTTTGAAAGCAATCGATTTAATAACAGCAAAATTCAAAATGGCGGCTGCTTTTATTAAATTTGACATAAGATTCGTGTTCGGTCTTTGCTGGGATACTCAGATATCGATTTTGAAAGCAATCGATTTAATAACAGCAAAATTCAAAATGGCGGCTGCTTTTATTAAATTTGACTTAAGATTCGTGTTAGGTTTTCGCTGGGACACTCAGATATCGATTTTGAAAGCAATCGGTTCAATAACAGCAAAATTCAAAATGGCTGCTGCTTTTATTAAATTTGACATAAGATTCGTGTTCGTTTTTGATATAGGTTTTATGCTTAATATTAAAATAACAAAAACTTATATAATATTATAAATATTACTCAGTACTTAATGTGTTTTTGTTTCTCTCACAGTAATACTCAGATTGAAAAAAAGATCACTTACTAATTCATTCTCTTCGGGCGTAACATATCCATCAAGATCAGATTGCCCTAGAACAGATTCGTCCCCGCCGCGCTCAGCTAGATCGGATTCATTGTCTTCGGATGTAAAGTCACCCATAGAGCTATTACAGGAGATAAACGAATACAAAAGTGAAGAAGATCACCGCATTAAAAGAATAATATCTGAAGAAGATGAATCAAAAGTTCTGCTCTTAGAAGATGAAGATGAAGATATATCTCCATCTTATTTGTGTGGACTACGAATAAAGTCAAAATCCAGCGACTGTAGTAACAAAAGATCTCCTAAAGAAAATAAAAGTGAGAATAATATAAACTACAAAAGAAATAATAGTAGAGCGAAGAATAATAAACCAAATAATAGCAATAAAAATTGCAACGGCAATAACGGAACAGTAGGCTGTAAAAATAACAGCAACAATAATAATAATCAAACATTAAAAGAAGAACAAAGCAGAAACCGCCCCAAGAAAAGACAAAATCGAAAAGAAAATAATAACACATTAGATAAACCAATCAAAAACGGATTCTTTCAAAAACTGCGTAGAGGTTGTAAAGCATTTTGGGGGTGTATCCAATCTACTAATGAAAGTGAGAAAACAAATTATGAACCAGTGATACAATACAAATCTAAAACAGCGAATGGTCGCCGAAGGTCACCATATAATACAAAAGTAAGAAAAAATTTTGCTTCAGCGGGCTTGCCCACAACAAGTGGTTTTCCTGGTGATTTAGAAACAACACACATTGCAATCACTTCTGAAAAACCCAGTAGCTCATATACCACTAATGAGATATCGAGGAACGGAAATAATAAAAAAGTAGGTAACGGTACATTACAGGTATCTGACAACGCAAAAAGATATTTACAAGGCCAAAATAAAGAAAATAACGGACGACGTAAAGTAACCCCTCCATCACCGGCACCACTTGACCCGGGTGAAGAGAAAATAAAGCACACATTTAATGTGAAACAAAAAAACAACGATCATAATTCATATTCTTGTAACCGTTTTGAAAATAAAATTCACACCGTTGACACCAAAGACAACTTTGGACATTTTTATCGAGAAGATCAAGATTCATACGAATTACGACATTTTGAACTAACCTGCTCAAGAATACCACAGATCTGCAAAATACAGGAGACGTCTAACAACACAACAAGACAAAGTCGCCCTGCGTCAGTAGCTCAACATTACTCAATAGAGCAAAACCCACTTCAATCCGTAAGTAAATACAATACAGCTGAATTACTATATACAACACAGAATCCTAATTTCTACTATACGGTACTTGATCTACCAAAACAAAGTTGCCCTGGGGGAGGTAACTGCGGTTCGTCAGAAAACTCACTTACAGAACAGAAACCAGAACAATCAAAGCAACGGCAATCAAGAGTTAGTCTCGTCAAAACAACACATTTACAACAACCCGCAAAAGAATCTAAGCCAAAATCCGGCAGGCTTCTGCCTGTGCTCCCATATCTTAAACAAAGCATAAATCATCAGACTAATTATACGTCGCAGCGAAATCTTTCCCATCAAAAGCGATTGGAAACTAGCTTACAACCTAGTTCACCGCAGCTAGCAACACGAAAAGTGTATCAAACGGAACCTCAAGTGATACAAACGGAAAATACGACACGAAATTCAAACCAACCTATTCTTCAACAACCAAACAAACCTCGAGAATCTTTGCGGCAGCGAGAATTCAGCTATTTGTTAGAACTGGACAGACCTGATTTTGACGAAAACACCCTCAGTAATCTCGCTTACGACACGGAACAGAGTTATGACGAATTAAGACATCAGTACTACCACAACCTTAACGAACGAGACTACCGTGAATATCGTACAGCGTCTCTTCCAGGACGCCACAATACAAGATACCGTTACGAGAATACAAGTCAGACCTACCCTCGCAGATACATGGGAAGAATGGGGTCACTCGAGGATCTTGAACGTAAAGTGATAATTGAATTCTGTCACTTACTTGAAAAGTCGAAACAGCTTTTCAACGGTTTACGGTAAGTGGTAGCTTATTTATGCATTATTTTTAATTGTTAGTTCACTAAACTTGACTTTATAATGCGCCATTTATCGAAAACAAAGAACTGTCTATTTCATTTTTCATCCCCTAAACCTACCCCTATTAGAAATATTAAAAACAGCATTTTTAAGTACCTACCTATCCCGATACTAATTTGCACGATAACTATAAAAACAAGGATTATTATATACAAAATTAATTGCCCTATCCCCAAAAAGAGTATTTTTTTATTTTGATAGTAGTATACTTAAACAATTTTTCATAAATGTAAATTTAAAACAAAGAAGTTTCTTCAGTCTTTTTCATCCCTTTTCTCACACTTAAGTATTGAATTTTAAAATACCATTTCTTAGTACATAAGACAAACACATCGTCCAATTTCAAGTCGCTACAACCAGCGGTTAAGGTCATGCGTTGCCTGTCAGTCAATCAGTTAGAACAAAGCCTTAAATAATAATTATGTATGGATTTCCAATTTAAATTTAAACAGCAATTGTAATTCGTTACGACGAAACTTAAGAGCGTCGCGTCGTAGATAAGTGCAAAAATTATAATTGAGGCGAATATTATTACCTAAATTTGGATTAGAAAAATGTTTAAAAAACAGTTGGGCAATGTAAACTTATGGATTATAAAATAATTATTTTTAGGAAGAAAGAAATTTATAGTATTAATTATGAGTAAAGTGCAGCAGTTTTAATAGTACGAACCATGAACGATGTTTGAACATCGTTATGCACGGCTACGGTGTTGACACTTGTTGCGCCTCCACTCAACCGCCGTATCCTGAGAAATCTGCACTTACTATATTAATTTAAAATATTCCTACCGTGATATTAAACACATAGCTTTATTGTAGAGAGTTACCACAATACGGCCACAAGCAGTGGCACTCCTACTTCGGCCGTACATTCGACGTGTATACTAAGTTGTGGAAGTTCCAGCAGCAGCATCGAGGTATACTAGACAGTAAATATGGGTTAAAAAGATGGCAAATCGGTGAGATCGCTTCAAAAATCGGACAACTTTATTATCACTTTTAGTAAGTATAATAATAATAATAATAATAATATTCTACCACATTCACACAGCGCCATCGAGCCCCAAATTAAGCAATTATATTTGCTTGTGTTATGGGTACTAAACAACTGATATACTACTTATATACATTTTTTTTTTTGTAAATACATACATATTATAGGTAAATTACACCCAGACACAGAACAAACAATCATGCTCATCACACAAAGGTTTGTCCTGGGTGGGAATCGAACCCACGACCTCCGGCTTAGCAGTCAGGGTCACTAACCACTAGACCAACAGGCCAGTCGAAAGTATATTTATATAAATTTTAGTATTCTACTAATATTATCTATAAATGCGAAAGTGTGTTTGTGTGTGTGTTTGTTACCACTCAGAGGTACCTAAACGGCTAAGCCGATTTCGATTAAAATTGGTATGTAGATAGATTCGGTGCCGGAAACGGACATAGGCTATTTTTTATTCTGAATATCCGTGTGGTTCCCGAGGCAGACAAAACTCATTAGCTATATTTATATAAATGTAGGTACAATATCACGAAAACAGCAAACAAACATACGGCAAATCTTTTACATTACAATGACGAGTATACCTAAATAAAGATATCGATGTTTTGAAATTTAAAAAGATAAACTATTTCTAGTTATTAAAACAGCAAACTAATGCTGTAGGGACAATACCTCTACCTATTAAAGGTTAGCTCAGACATTCTCATCTATGGAGCTTAGAATAAGGTATGTTACATTCGCGAGAATTATCTAATAAACCGGATGTCATGTCTGGATATTAAACGAATAATACCTATAACAATACTGTTAGCGGTGTTTTTCTGATTACCGACCATAAAACCAGTAGTCAAAAAAATTCAAAATGGCGGCTGCTTTTATTAAATTTGACATAAGATTCGTGTTCGGTCTTTGCTGGGATACTCAGATATCGATTTTGAAAGCAATCGATTTAATAACAGCAAAATTCAAAATGGCGGCTGCTTTTATTAAATTTGACATAAGATTCGTGTTCGGTCTTCGCTGGGATACTCAGATATCGATTTTGAAAGTAATCGGTTCAATAACAGCAAAATTCAAAATGGCGGCTGTTTTTATTAAATTTGACTTCAGATTCGTGTTCGGTCTTCGCTGGGATACTCAGATATCGATTTTGAAAGCAATCGATTTAATAACAGCAAAATTCAAAATGGCGGCTGTTTTTATTAAATTTGACTTCAGATTCGTGTTCGGTCTTTGCTGGGATACTCAGATATCGATTTTGAAAGCAATCGATTTAATAACAGCAAAATTCAAAATGGCGGCTGCTTTTATTAAATTTGACATAAGATTCGTGTTCGGTCTTTGCTGGGATACTCAGATATCGATTTTGAAAGCAATCGATTTAATAACAGCAAAATTCAAAATGGCGGCTGCTTTATTAAAATTTGACATAAGATTCGTGTTCGGTCTTCGCTGGGACACTCAGATATCGATTTTGAAAGCAATCGGTTCAATAACAGCAAAATTCAATATGGCGGCTGTTTTTATTAAATTTGACTTCAGATTCGTGTTCGGTCTTCGCTGGGATACTCAGATATCGATTTTGAAAGCAATCGATTTAATAACAGCAAAATTCAAAATGGCGGCTGTTTTTATTAAATTTGACTTCAGATTCGTGTTCGGTCTTTGCTGGGACACTCAGATATCGATTTTGAAAGCAATCGGTTCAATAACAGCAAAATTCAAAATGGCGGCTGCTTTTATTAAATTTGACATAAGATTCGTGTTCGTTTTTTGATATAGGTTTTATGCTTAATATTAAAATAACAAAAACTTATATAATTATAAATATTACTCAGTACTTAATGTGTTTTTGTTTCTCTCACAGTAATACTCAGATTGAAAAAAAGATCACTTACTAATTCATTCTCTTCGGGCGTAACATATCCATCAAGATCAGATTGCCCTAGAACAGATTCGTCCCCGCCGCGCTCAGCTAGATCGGATTCATTGTCTTCGGATGTAAAGTCACCCATAGAGCTATTACAGGAGATAAACGAATACAAAAGTGAAGAAGATCACCGCATTAAAAGAATAATATCTGAAGAAGATGAATCAAAAGTTCTGCTCTTAGAAGATGAAGATGAAGATATATCTCCATCTTATTTGTGTGGACTACGAATAAAGTCAAAATCCAGCGACTGTAGTAACAAAAGATCTCCTAAAGAAAATAAAAGTGAGAATAATATAAACTACAAAAGAAATAATAGTAGAGCGAAGAATAATAAACCAAATAATAGCAATAAAAATTGCAACGGCAATAACGGAACAGTAGGCTGTAAAAATAACAGCAACAATAATAATAATCAAACATTAAAAGAAGAACAAAGCAGAAACCGCCCCAAGAAAAGACAAAATCGAAAAGAAAATAATAACACATTAGATAAACCAATCAAAAACGGATTCTTTCAAAAACTGCGTAGAGGTTGTAAAGCATTTTGGGGGTGTATCCAATCTACTAATGAAAGTGAGAAAACAAATTATGAACCAGTGATACAATACAAATCTAAAACAGCGAATGGTCGCCGAAGGTCACCATATAATACAAAAGTAAGAAAAAATTTTGCTTCAGCGGGCTTGCCCACAACAAGTGGTTTTCCTGGTGATTTAGAAACAACACACATTGCAATCACTTCTGAAAAACCCAGTAGCTCATATACCACTAATGAGATATCGAGGAACGGAAATAATAAAAAAGTAGGTAACGGTACATTACAGGTATCTGACAACGCAAAAAGATATTTACAAGGCCAAAATAAAGAAAATAACGGACGACGTAAAGTAACCCCTCCATCACCGGCACCACTTGACCCGGGTGAAGAGAAAATAAAGCACACATTTAATGTGAAACAAAAAAACAACGATCATAATTCATATTCTTGTAACCGTTTTGAAAATAAAATTCACACCGTTGACACCAAAGACAACTTTGGACATTTTTATCGAGAAGATCAAGATTCATACGAATTACGACATTTTGAACTAACCTGCTCAAGAATACCACAGATCTGCAAAATACAGGAGACGTCTAACAACACAACAAGACAAAGTCGCCCTGCGTCAGTAGCTCAACATTACTCAATAGAGCAAAACCCACTTCAATCCGTAAGTAAATACAATACAGCTGAATTACTATATACAACACAGAATCCTAATTTCTACTATACGGTACTTGATCGACCAAAACAAAGTTGCCCTGGGGGAGGTAACTGCGGTTCGTCAGAAAACTCACTTACAGAACAGAAACCAGAACAATCAAAGCAACGGCAATCAAGAGTTAGTCTCGTCAAAACAACACATTTACAACAACCCGCAAAAGAATCTAAGCCAAAATCCGGCAGGCTTCTGCCTGTGCTCCCATATCTTAAACAAAGCATAAATCATCAGACTAATTATACGTCGCAGCGAAATCTTTCCCATCAAAAGCGATTGGAAACTAGCTTACAACCTAGTTCACCGCAGCTAGCAACACGAAAAGTGTATCAAACGGAACCTCAAGTGATACAAACGGAAAATACGACACGAAATTCAAACCAACCTATTCTTCAACAACCAAACAAACCTCGAGAATCTTTGCGGCAGCGAGAATTCAGCTATTTGTTAGAACTGGACAGTCCTGATTTTGACGAAAACACCCTCAGTAATCTCGCTTACGACACGGAACAGAGTTATGACGAATTAAGACATCAGTACTACCACAACCTTAACGAACGAGACTACCGTGAATATCGTACAGCGTCTCTTCCAGGACGCCACAGTACAAGATACCGTTACGAGAATACAAGTCAGACCTACCCTCGCAGATACATGGGAAGAATGGGGTCACTCGAGGATCTTGAACGTAAAGTGATAATTGAATTCTGTCACTTACTTGAAAAGTCGAAACAGCTTTTCAACGGTTTACGGTAAGTGGTAGCTTATTTATGCATTATTTTTAATTGTTAGTTCACTAAACTTGACTTTATAATGCGCCATTTATCGAAAACAAAGAACTGTCTATTTCATTTTTCATCCCCTAAACCTACCCCTATTAGAAATATTAAAAACAGCATTTTTAAGTACCTACCTATCCCGATACTAATTTGCACGATAACTATAAAAACAAGGATTATTATATACAAAATTAATTGCCCTATCCCCAAAAAGAGTATTTTTTTATTTTGATAGTAGTATACTTAAACAATTTTTCATAAATGTAAATTTAAAACAAAGAAGTTTCTTCAGTCTTTTTCATCCCTTTTCTCACACTTAAGTATTGAATTTTAAAATACCATTTCTTAGTACATAAGACAAACACATCGTCCAATTTCAAGTCGCTACAACCAGCGGTTAAGGTCATGCGTTGCCTGTCAGTCAATCAGTTAGAACAAAGCCTTAAATAATAATTATGTATGGATTTCCAATTTAAATTTAAACAGCAATTGTAATTCGTTACGACGAAACTTAAGAGCGTCGCGTCGTAGATAAGTGCAAAAATTATAATTGAGGCGAATATTATTACCTAAATTTGGATTAGAAAAATGTTTAAAAAACAGTTGGGCAATGTAAACTTATGGATTATAAAATAATTATTTTTAGGAAGAAAGAAATTTATAGTATTAATTATGAGTAAAGTGCAGCAGTTTTAATAGTACGAACCATGAACGATGTTTGAACATCGTTATGCACGGCTACGGTGTTGACACTTGTTGCGCCTCCACTCAACCGCCGTATCCTGAGAAATCTGCACTTACTATATTAATTTAAAATATTCCTACCGTGATATTAAACACATAGCTTTATTGTAGAGAGTTACCACAATACGGCCACAAGCAGTGGCACTCCTACTTCGGCCGTACATTCGACGTGTATACTAAGTTGTGGAAGTTCCAGCAGCAGCATCGAGGTATACTAGACAGTAAATATGGGTTAAAAAGATGGCAAATCGGTGAGATCGCTTCAAAAATCGGACAACTTTATTATCACTTTTAGTAAGTATATTTATATAAATTTTAGTATTCTACTAATATTATCTATAAATGCGAAAGTGTGTTTGTGTGTGTGTTTGTTACCACTCAGAGGTACCTAAACGGCTAAGCCGATTTCGATTAAAATTGGTATGTAGATAGATTCGGTGCCGGAAACGGACATAGGCTATTTTTTATTCTGAATATCCGTGTGGTTCCCGAGGCAGACAAAACTCATTAGCTATATTTATATAAATGTAGGTACAATATCACGAAAACAGCAAACAAACATACGGCAAATCTTTTACATTACAATGACGAGTATACCTAAATAAAGATATCGATGTTTTGAAATTTAAAAAGATAAACTATTTCTAGTTATTAAAACAGCAAACTAATGCTGTAGGGACAATACCTCTACCTATTAAAGGTTAGCTCAGACATTCTCATCTATGGAGCTTAGAATAAGGTATGTTACATTCGCGAGAATTATCTAATAAACCGGATGTCATGTCTGGATATTAAACGAATAATACCTATAACAATACTGTTAGCGGTGTTTTTCTGATTACCGACCATAAAACCAGTAGTCAAAAAAATTCAAAATGGCGGCTGCTTTTATTAAATTTGACATAAGATTCGTGTTCGGTCTTTGCTGGGATACTCAGATATCGATTTTGAAAGCAATCGATTTAATAACAGCAAAATTCAAAATGGCGGCTGCTTTTATTAAATTTGACATAAGATTCGTGTTCGGTCTTCGCTGGGATACTCAGATATCGATTTTGAAAGTAATCGGTTCAATAACAGCAAAATTCAAAATGGCGGCTGTTTTTATTAAATTTGACTTCAGATTCGTGTTCGGTCTTCGCTGGGATACTCAGATATCGATTTTGAAAGCAATCGATTTAATAACAGCAAAATTCAAAATGGCGGCTGTTTTTATTAAATTTGACTTCAGATTCGTGTTCGGTCTTTGCTGGGATACTCAGATATCGATTTTGAAAGCAATCGATTTAATAACAGCAAAATTCAAAATGGCGGCTGCTTTTATTAAATTTGACATAAGATTCGTGTTCGGTCTTTGCTGGGATACTCAGATATCGATTTTGAAAGCAATCGATTTAATAACAGCAAAATTCAAAATGGCGGCTGCTTTATTAAAATTTGACATAAGATTCGTGTTCGGTCTTCGCTGGGACACTCAGATATCGATTTTGAAAGCAATCGGTTCAATAACAGCAAAATTCAATATGGCGGCTGTTTTTATTAAATTTGACTTCAGATTCGTGTTCGGTCTTCGCTGGGATACTCAGATATCGATTTTGAAAGCAATCGATTTAATAACAGCAAAATTCAAAATGGCGGCTGTTTTTATTAAATTTGACTTCAGATTCGTGTTCGGTCTTTGCTGGGACACTCAGATATCGATTTTGAAAGCAATCGGTTCAATAACAGCAAAATTCAAAATGGCGGCTGCTTTTATTAAATTTGACATAAGATTCGTGTTCGTTTTTTGATATAGGTTTTATGCTTAATATTAAAATAACAAAAACTTATATAATTATAAATATTACTCAGTACTTAATGTGTTTTTGTTTCTCTCACAGTAATACTCAGATTGAAAAAAAGATCACTTACTAATTCATTCTCTTCGGGCGTAACATATCCATCAAGATCAGATTGCCCTAGAACAGATTCGTCCCCGCCGCGCTCAGCTAGATCGGATTCATTGTCTTCGGATGTAAAGTCACCCATAGAGCTATTACAGGAGATAAACGAATACAAAAGTGAAGAAGATCACCGCATTAAAAGAATAATATCTGAAGAAGATGAATCAAAAGTTCTGCTCTTAGAAGATGAAGATGAAGATATATCTCCATCTTATTTGTGTGGACTACGAATAAAGTCAAAATCCAGCGACTGTAGTAACAAAAGATCTCCTAAAGAAAATAAAAGTGAGAATAATATAAACTACAAAAGAAATAATAGTAGAGCGAAGAATAATAAACCAAATAATAGCAATAAAAATTGCAACGGCAATAACGGAACAGTAGGCTGTAAAAATAACAGCAACAATAATAATAATCAAACATTAAAAGAAGAACAAAGCAGAAACCGCCCCAAGAAAAGACAAAATCGAAAAGAAAATAATAACACATTAGATAAACCAATCAAAAACGGATTCTTTCAAAAACTGCGTAGAGGTTGTAAAGCATTTTGGGGGTGTATCCAATCTACTAATGAAAGTGAGAAAACAAATTATGAACCAGTGATACAATACAAATCTAAAACAGCGAATGGTCGCCGAAGGTCACCATATAATACAAAAGTAAGAAAAAATTTTGCTTCAGCGGGCTTGCCCACAACAAGTGGTTTTCCTGGTGATTTAGAAACAACACACATTGCAATCACTTCTGAAAAACCCAGTAGCTCATATACCACTAATGAGATATCGAGGAACGGAAATAATAAAAAAGTAGGTAACGGTACATTACAGGTATCTGACAACGCAAAAAGATATTTACAAGGCCAAAATAAAGAAAATAACGGACGACGTAAAGTAACCCCTCCATCACCGGCACCACTTGACCCGGGTGAAGAGAAAATAAAGCACACATTTAATGTGAACCAAAAAAACAACGATCATAATTCATATTCTTGTAACCGTTTTGAAAATAAAATTCACACCGTTGACACCAAAGACAACTTTGGACATTTTTATCGAGAAGATCAAGATTCATACGAATTACGACATTTTGAACTAACCTGCTCAAGAATACCACAGATCTGCAAAATACAGGAGACGTCTAACAACACAACAAGACAAAGTCGCCCTGCGTCAGTAGCTCAACATTACTCAATAGAGCAAAACCCACTTCAATCCGTAAGTAAATACAATACAGCTGAATTACTATATACAACACAGAATCCTAATTTCTACTATACGGTACTTGATCGACCAAAACAAAGTTGCCCTGGGGGAGGTAACTGCGGTTCGTCAGAAAACTCACTTACAGAACAGAAACCAGAACAATCAAAGCAACGGCAATCAAGAGTTAGTCTCGTCAAAACAACACATTTACAACAACCCGCAAAAGAATCTAAGCCAAAATCCGGCAGGCTTCTGCCTGTGCTCCCATATCTTAAACAAAGCATAAATCATCAGACTAATTATACGTCGCAGCGAAATCTTTCCCATCAAAAGCGATTGGAAACTAGCTTACAACCTAGTTCACCGCAGCTAGCAACACGAAAAGTGTATCAAACGGAACCTCAAGTGATACAAACGGAAAATACGACACGAAATTCAAACCAACCTATTCTTCAACAACCAAACAAACCTCGAGAATCTTTGCGGCAGCGAGAATTCAGCTATTTGTTAGAACTGGACAGTCCTGATTTTGACGAAAACACCCTCAGTAATCTCGCTTACGACACGGAACAGAGTTATGACGAATTAAGACATCAGTACTACCACAACCTTAACGAACGAGACTACCGTGAATATCGTACAGCGTCTCTTCCAGGACGCCACAGTACAAGATACCGTTACGAGAATACAAGTCAGACCTACCCTCGCAGATACATGGGAAGAATGGGGTCACTCGAGGATCTTGAACGTAAAGTGATAATTGAATTCTGTCACTTACTTGAAAAGTCGAAACAGCTTTTCAACGGTTTACGGTAAGTGGTAGCTTATTTATGCATTATTTTTAATTGTTAGTTCACTAAACTTGACTTTATAATGCGCCATTTATCGAAAACAAAGAACTGTCTATTTCATTTTTCATCCCCTAAACCTACCCCTATTAGAAATATTAAAAACAGCATTTTTAAGTACCTACCTATCCCGATACTAATTTGCACGATAACTATAAAAACAAGGATTATTATATACAAAATTAATTGCCCTATCCCCAAAAAGAGTATTTTTTTATTTTGATAGTAGTATACTTAAACAATTTTTCATAAATGTAAATTTAAAACAAAGAAGTTTCTTCAGTCTTTTTCATCCCTTTTCTCACACTTAAGTATTGAATTTTAAAATACCATTTCTTAGTACATAAGACAAACACATCGTCCAATTTCAAGTCGCTACAACCAGCGGTTAAGGTCATGCGTTGCCTGTCAGTCAATCAGTTAGAACAAAGCCTTAAATAATAATTATGTATGGATTTCCAATTTAAATTTAAACAGCAATTGTAATTCGTTACGACGAAACTTAAGAGCGTCGCGTCGTAGATAAGTGCAAAAATTATAATTGAGGCGAATATTATTACCTAAATTTGGATTAGAAAAATGTTTAAAAAACAGTTGGGCAATGTAAACTTATGGATTATAAAATAATTATTTTTAGGAAGAAAGAAATTTATAGTATTAATTATGAGTAAAGTGCAGCAGTTTTAATAGTACGAACCATGAACGATGTTTGAACATCGTTATGCACGGCTACGGTGTTGACACTTGTTGCGCCTCCACTCAACCGCCGTATCCTGAGAAATCTGCACTTACTATATTAATTTAAAATATTCCTACCGTGATATTAAACACATAGCTTTATCGTAGAGAGTTACCACAATACGGCCACAAGCAGTGGCACTCCTACTTCGGCCGTACATTCGACGTGTATACTAAGTTGTGGAAGTTCCAGCAGCAGCATCGAGGTATACTAGACAGTAAATATGGGTTAAAAAGATGGCAAATCGGTGAGATCGCTTCAAAAATCGGACAACTTTATTATCACTTTTAGTAAGTATATTTATATAAATTTTAGTATTCTACTAATATTATCTATAAATGCGAAAGTGTGTTTGTGTGTGTGTTTGTTACCACTCAGAGGTACCTAAACGGCTAAGCCGATTTCGATTAAAATTGGTATGTAGATAGATTCGGTGCCGGAAACGGACATAGGCTATTTTTTATTCTGAATATCCGTGTGGTTCCCGAGGCAGACAAAACTCATTAGCTATATTTATATAAATGTAGGTACAATATCACGAAAACAGCAAACAAACATACGGCAAATCTTTTACATTACAATGACGAGTATACCTAAATAAAGATATCGATGTTTTGAAATTTAAAAAGATAAACTATTTCTAGTTATTAAAACAGCAAACTAATGCTGTAGGGACAATACCTCTACCTATTAAAGGTTAGCTCAGACATTCTCATCTATGGAGCTTAGAATAAGGTATGTTACATTCGCGAGAATTATCTAATAAACCGGATGTCATGTCTGGATATTAAACGAATAATACCTATAACAATACTGTTAGCGGTGTTTTTCTGATTACCGACCATAAAACCAGTAGTCAAAAAAATTCAAAATGGCGGCTGCTTTTATTAAATTTGACATAAGATTCGTGTTCGGTCTTTGCTGGGATACTCAGATATCGATTTTGAAAGCAATCGATTTAATAACAGCAAAATTCAAAATGGCGGCTGCTTTTATTAAATTTGACATAAGATTCGTGTTCGGTCTTCGCTGGGATACTCAGATATCGATTTTGAAAGTAATCGGTTCAATAACAGCAAAATTCAAAATGGCGGCTGTTTTTATTAAATTTGACTTCAGATTCGTGTTCGGTCTTCGCTGGGATACTCAGATATCGATTTTGAAAGCAATCGATTTAATAACAGCAAAATTCAAAATGGCGGCTGTTTTTATTAAATTTGACTTCAGATTCGTGTTCGGTCTTTGCTGGGATACTCAGATATCGATTTTGAAAGCAATCGATTTAATAACAGCAAAATTCAAAATGGCGGCTGCTTTTATTAAATTTGACATAAGATTCGTGTTCGGTCTTTGCTGGGATACTCAGATATCGATTTTGAAAGCAATCGATTTAATAACAGCAAAATTCAAAATGGCGGCTGCTTTATTAAAATTTGACATAAGATTCGTGTTCGGTCTTCGCTGGGACACTCAGATATCGATTTTGAAAGCAATCGGTTCAATAACAGCAAAATTCAATATGGCGGCTGTTTTTATTAAATTTGACTTCAGATTCGTGTTCGGTCTTCGCTGGGATACTCAGATATCGATTTTGAAAGCAATCGATTTAATAACAGCAAATTTCAAAATGGCGGCTGTTTTTATTAAATTTGACTTCAGATTCGTGTTCGGTCTTTGCTGGGACACTCAGATATCGATTTTGAAAGCAATCGGTTCAATAACAGCAAAATTCAAAATGGCGGCTGCTTTTATTAAATTTGACATAAGATTCGTGTTCGTTTTTTGATATAGGTTTTATGCTTAATATTAAAATAACAAAAACTTATATAATTATAAATATTACTCAGTACTTAATGTGTTTTTGTTTCTCTCACAGTAATACTCAGATTGAAAAAAAGATCACTTACTAATTCATTCTCTTCGGGCGTAACATATCCATCAAGATCAGATTGCCCTAGAACAGATTCGTCCCCGCCGCACTCAGCTAGATCGGATTCATTGTCTTCGGATGTAAAGTCACCCATAGAGCTATTACAGGAGATAAACGAATACAAAAGTGAAGAAGATCACCGCATTAAAAGAATAATATCTGAAGAAGATGAATCAAAAGTTTTGCTCTTAGAAGATGAAGATGAAGATATATCTCCATCTTATTTGTGTGGACTACGAATAAAGTCAAAATCCAGCGACTCTAGTAACAAAAGATCTCCGAAAGAAAATAAAAGTGAGAATAATATAAACTACAAAAGAAATAGTATAGTATAGTATAGTAGAGCGAAGAATAATAAACCAAATAATAGCAATAAAAATTGCAACGGCAATAACGGAACAGTAGGCTGTAAAAATAACAGCAACAATAATAATACACCCCCAAAATGCTTTACAACCTCTACGCAGTTTTTGAAAGAATCCGTTTTTGATTGGTTTATCTAATGTGTTATTATTTTCTTTTCGATTTTGTCTTTTCTTGGGGCGGTTTCTGCTTTGTTCTTCTTTTAATGTTTGATTATTATTATTGTTGCTGTTATTTTTACAGCCTACTGTTCCGTTATTGCCGTTGCAATTTTTATTGCTATTATTTGGTTTATTATTCTTCGCTCTACTATTATTTCTTTTGTAGTTTATATTATTCTCACTTTTATTTTCTTTAGGAGATCTTTTGTTACTAGAGTCGCTGGATTTTGACTTTATTCGTAGTCCACACAAATAAGATGGAGATATATCTTCATCTTCATCTTCTAAGAGCAGAACTTTTGATTCATCTTCTTCAGACATTATTCTTTTAATGCGGTGATCTTCTTCACTTTTGTATTCGTTTATCTCCTGTAATAGCTCTATGGGTGACTTTACATCCGAAGACAATGAATCCGATCTAGCTGAGCGCGGCGGGGACGAATCTGTTCTAGGGCAATCTGATCTTGATGGATATGTTACGCCCGAAGAGAATGAATTAGTAAGTGATCTTTTTTTCAATCTGAGTATTACTGTGAGAGAAACAAAAACACATTAAGTACTGAGTAATATTTATAATTATATAAGTTTTTGTTATTTTAATATTAAGCATAAAACCTATATCAAAAAACGAACACGAATCTTATGTCAAATTTAATAAAAGCAGCCGCCATTTTGAATTTTGCTGTTATTGAACCGATTGCTTTCAAAATCGATATCTGAGTGTCCCAGCAAAGACCGAACACGAATCTGAAGTCAAATTTAATAAAAACAGCCGCCATTTTGAAATTTGCTGTTATTAAATCGATTGCTTTCAAAATCGATATCTGAGTATCCCAGCGAAGACCGAACACGAATCTGAAGTCAAATTTAATAAAAACAGCCGCCATATTGAATTTTGCTGTTATTGAACCGATTGCTTTCAAAATCGATATCTGAGTGTCCCAGCGAAGACCGAACACGAATCTTATGTCAAATTTTAATAAAGCAGCCGCCATTTTGAATTTTGCTGTTATTAAATCGATTGCTTTCAAAATCGATATCTGAGTATCCCAGCAAAGACCGAACACGAATCTTATGTCAAATTTAATAAAAGCAGCCGCCATTTTGAATTTTGCTGTTATTAAATCGATTGCTTTCAAAATCGATATCTGAGTATCCCAGCAAAGACCGAACACGAATCTGAAGTCAAATTTAATAAAAACAGCCGCCATTTTGAATTTTGCTGTTATTAAATCGATTGCTTTCAAAATCGATATCTGAGTATCCCAGCGAAGACCGAACACGAATCTGAAGTCAAATTTAATAAAAACAGCCGCCATTTTGAATTTTGCTGTTATTGAACCGATTACTTTCAAAATCGATATCTGAGTATCCCAGCGAAGACCGAACACGAATCTTATGTCAAATTTAATAAAAGCAGCCGCCATTTTGAATTTTGCTGTTATTAAATCGATTGCTTTCAAAATCGATATCTGAGTATCCCAGCAAAGACCGAACACGAATCTTATGTCAAATTTAATAAAAGCAGCCGCCATTTTGAATTTTTTTGACTACTGGTTTTATGGTCGGTAATCAGAAAAACACCGCTAACAGTATTGTTATAGGTATTATTCGTTTAATATCCAGACATGACATCCGGTTTATTAGATAATTCTCGCGAATGTAACATACCTTATTCTAAGCTCCATAGATGAGAATGTCTGAGCTAACCTTTAATAGGTAGAGGTATTGTCCCTACAGCATTAGTTTGCTGTTTTAATAACTAGAAATAGTTTATCTTTTTAAATTTCAAAACATC
Organism: Parascotia fuliginaria; assembly: GCA_963082885.1. Lineage (NCBI taxonomy): Eukaryota > Metazoa > Arthropoda > Insecta > Lepidoptera > Erebidae > Parascotia > Parascotia fuliginaria. The sequence goes on from OY720189.1 coordinate 6,735,741, forward strand.
GATATCTTTATTTAGGTATACTCGTCATTGTAATGTAAAAGATTTGCCGTATGTTTGTTTGCTGTTTTCGTGATATTGTACCTACATTTATATAAATATAGCTAATGAGTTTTGTCTGCCTCGGGAACCACACGGATATTCAGAATAAAAAATAGCCTATGTCCGTTTCCGGCACCGAATCTATCTACATACCAATTTTAATCGAAATCGGCTTAGCCGTTTAGGTACCTCTGAGTGGTAACAAACACACACACAAACACACTTTCGCATTTATAGATAATATTAGTAGAATACTAAAATTTATATAAATATACTTACTAAAAGTGATAATAAAGTTGTCCGATTTTTGAAGCGATCTCACCGATTTGCCATCTTTTTAACCCATATTTACTGTCTAGTATACCTCGATGCTGCTGCTGGAACTTCCACAACTTAGTATACACGTCGAATGTACGGCCGAAGTAGGAGTGCCACTGCTTGTGGCCGTATTGTGGTAACTCTCTACAATAAAGCTATGTGTTTAATATCACGGTAGGAATATTTTAAATTAATATAGTAAGTGCAGATTTCTCAGGATACGGCGGTTGAGTGGAGGCGCAACAAGTGTCAACACCGTAGCCGTGCATAACGATGTTCAAACATCGTTCATGGTTCGTACTATTAAAACTGCTGCACTTTACTCATAATTAATACTATAAATTTCTTTCTTCCTAAAAATAATTATTTTATAATCCATAAGTTTACATTGCCCAACTGTTTTTTAAACATTTTTCTAATCCAAATTTAGGTAATAATATTCGCCTCAATTATAATTTTTGCACTTATCTACGACGCGACGCTCTTAAGTTTCGTCGTAACGAATTACAATTGCTGTTTAAATTTAAATTGGAAATCCATACATAATTATTATTTAAGGCTTTGTTCTAACTGATTGACTGACAGGCAACGCATGACCTTAACCGCTGGTTGTAGCGACTTGAAATTGGACGATGTGTTTGTCTTATGTACTAAGAAATGGTATTTTAAAATTCAATACTTAAGTGTGAGAAAAGGGATGAAAAAGACTGAAGAAACTTCTTTGTTTTAAATTTACATTTATGAAAAATTGTTTAAGTATACTACTATCAAAATAAAAAAATACTCTTTTTGGGGATAGGGCAATTAATTTTGTATATAATAATCCTTGTTTTTATAGTTATCGTGCAAATTAGTATCGGGATAGGTAGGTACTTAAAAATGCTGTTTTTAATATTTCTAATAGGGGTAGGTTTAGGGGATGAAAAATGAAATAGACAGTTCTTTGTTTTCGATAAATGGCGCATTATAAAGTCAAGTTTAGTGAACTAACAATTAAAAATAATGCATAAATAAGCTACCACTTACCGTAAACCGTTGAAAAGCTGTTTCGACTTTTCAAGTAAGTGACAGAATTCAATTATCACTTTACGTTCAAGATCCTCGAGTGACCCCATTCTTCCCATGTATCTGCGAGGGTAGGTCTGACTTGTATTCTCGTAACGGTATCTTGTATTGTGGCGTCCTGGAAGAGACGCTGTACGATATTCACGGTAGTCTCGTTCGTTAAGGTTGTGGTAGTACTGATGTCTTAATTCGTCATAACTCTGTTCCGTGTCGTAAGCGAGATTACTGAGGGTGTTTTCGTCAAAATCAGGTCTGTCCAGTTCTAACAAATAGCTGAATTCTCGCTGCCGCAAAGATTCTCGAGGTTTGTTTGGTTGTTGAAGAATAGGTTGGTTTGAATTTCGTGTCGTATTTTCCGTTTGTATCACTTGAGGTTCCGTTTGATACACTTTTCGTGTTGCTAGCTGCGGTGAACTAGGTTGTAAGCTAGTTTCCAATCGCTTTTGATGGGAAAGATTTCGCTGCGACGTATAATTAGTCTGATGATTTATGCTTTGTTTAAGATATGGGAGCACAGGCAGAAGCCTGCCGGATTTTGGCTTAGATTCTTTTGCGGGTTGTTGTAAATGTGTTGTTTTGACGAGACTAACTCTTGATTGCCGTTGCTTTGATTGTTCTGGTTTCTGTTCTGTAAGTGAGTTTTCTGACGAACCGCAGTTACCTCCCCCAGGGCAACTTTGTTTTGGTCGATCAAGTACCGTATAGTAGAAATTAGGATTCTGTGTTGTATATAGTAATTCAGCTGTATTGTATTTACTTACGGATTGAAGTGGGTTTTGCTCTATTGAGTAATGTTGAGCTACTGACGCAGGGCGACTTTGTCTTGTTGTGTTGTTAGACGTCTCCTGTATTTTGCAGATCTGTGGTATTCTTGAGCAGGTTAGTTCAAAATGTCGTAATTCGTATGAATCTTGATCTTCTCGATAAAAATGTCCAAAGTTGTCTTTGGTGTCAACGGTGTGAATTTTATTTTCAAAACGGTTACAAGAATATGAATTATGATCGTTGTTTTTTTGTTTCACATTAAATGTGTGCTTTATTTTCTCTTCACCCGGGTCAAGTGGTGCCGGTGATGGAGGGGTTACTTTACGTCGTCCGTTATTTTCTTTATTTTGGCCTTGTAAATATCTTTTTGCGTTGTCAGATACCTGTAATGTACCGTTACCTACTTTTTTATTATTTCCGTTCCTCGATATCTCATTAGTGGTATATGAGCTACTGGGTTTTTCAGAAGTGATTGCAATGTGTGTTGTTTCTAAATCACCAGGAAAACCACTTGTTGTGGGCAAGCCCGCTGAAGCAAAATTTTTTCTTACTTTTGTATTATATGGTGACCTTCGGCGACCATTCGCTGTTTTAGATTTGTATTGTATCACTGGTTCATAATTTGTTTTCTCACTTTCATTAGTAGATTGGATACACCCCCAAAATGCTTTACAACCTCTACGCAGTTTTTGAAAGAATCCGTTTTTGATTGGTTTATCTAATGTGTTATTATTTTCTTTTCGATTTTGTCTTTTCTTGGGGCGGTTTCTGCTTTGTTCTTCTTTTAATGTTTGATTATTATTATTGTTGCTGTTATTTTTACAGCCTACTGTTCCGTTATTGCCGTTGCAATTTTTATTGCTATTATTTGGTTTATTATTCTTCGCTCTACTATTATTTCTTTTGTAGTTTATATTATTCTCACTTTTATTTTCTTTAGGAGATCTTTTGTTACTACAGTCGCTGGATTTTGACTTTATTCGTAGTCCACACAAATAAGATGGAGATATATCTTCATCTTCATCTTCTAAGAGCAGAACTTTTGATTCATCTTCTTCAGATATTATTCTTTTAATGCGGTGATCTTCTTCACTTTTGTATTCGTTTATCTCCTGTAATAGCTCTATGGGTGACTTTACATCCGAAGACAATGAATCCGATCTAGCTGAGCGCGGCGGGGACGAATCTGTTCTAGGGCAATCTGATCTTGATGGATATGTTACGCCCGAAGAGAATGAATTAGTAAGTGATCTTTTTTTCAATCTGAGTATTACTGTGAGAGAAACAAAAACACATTAAGTACTGAGTAATATTTATAATATTATATAAGTTTTTGTTATTTTAATATTAAGCATAAAACCTATATCAAAAACGAACACGAATCTTATGTCAAATTTAATAAAAGCAGCAGCCATTTTGAATTTTGCTGTTATTGAACCGATTGCTTTCAAAATCGATATCTGAGTGTCCCAGAGAAAACCTAACACGAATCTTAAGTCAAATTTAATAAAAGCAGCCGCCATTTTGAATTTTGCTGTTATTAAATCGATTGCTTTCAAAATCGATATCTGAGTATCCCAGCAAAGACCGAACACGAATCTTATGTCAAATTTAATAAAAGCAGCCGCCATTTTGAATTTTGCTGTTATTAAATCGATTGCTTTCAAAATCGATATCTGAGTATCCCAGCAAAGACCGAACACGAATCTGAAGTCAAATTTAATAAAAGCAGCCGCCATTTTGAATTTTGCTGTTATTAAACCGATTGCTTTCAAAATCGATATCTGAGTGTCCCAGCGAAAACCGAACACGAATCTTATGTCAAATTTAATAAAAGCAGCCGCAATTTTGAATTTTGCTGTTATTAAATCGATTGCTTTCAAAATCGATATCTGAGTATCCCAGCAAAGACCGAACACGAATCTTATGTCAAATTTAATAAAAGCAGCCGCCATTTTGAATTTTTTTGACTACTGGTTTTATGGTCGGTAATCAGAAAAACACCGCTAACAGTATTGTTATAGGTATTATTCGTTTAATATCCAGACATGACATCCGGTTTATTAGATAATTCTCGCGAATGTAACATACCTTATTCTAAGCTCCATAGATGAGAATGTCTGAGCTAACCTTTAATAGGTAGAGGTATTGTCCCTACAGCATTAGTTTGCTGTTTTAATAACTAGAAATAGTTTATCTTTTTAAATTTCAAAACATCGATATCTTTATTTAGGTATACTCGTCGTTGTAATGTAAAAGATTTGCCGTATGTTTGTTTGCTGTTTTCGTGATATTGTACCTACATTTATATAAATATAGCTAATGAGTTTTGTCTGCCTCGGGAACCACACGGATATTCAGAATAAAAAATAGCCTATGTCCGTTTCCGGCACCGAATCTATCTACATACCAATTTTAATCGAAATTGGCTTAGCCGTTTAGGTACCTCTGAGTGGTAACAAACACACACACAAACACACTTTCGCATTTATAGATAATATTAGTAGAATACTAAAATTTATATAAATATACTTTCGACTGGCCTGTTGGTCTAGTGGTTAGTGACCCTGACTGCTAAGCCGGAGGTCGTGGGTTCGATTCCCACCCAGGACAAACCTTTGTGTGATGAGCATGATTGTTTGTTCTGTGTCTGGGTGTAATTTACCTATAATATGTATGTATTTACAAAAAAAAAATGTATATAAGTAGTATATCAGTTGTTTAGTACCCATAACACAAGCAAATATAATTGCTTAATTTGGGGCTCGATGGCGCTGTGTGAATGTGGTAGAATATTATTATTATTATTATTATTATACTTACTAAAAGTGATAATAAAGTTGTCCGATTTTTGAAGCGATCTCACCGATTTGCCATCTTTTTAACCCATATTTACTGTCTAGTATACCTCGATGCTGCTGCTGGAACTTCCACAACTTAGTATACACGTCGAATGTACGGCCGAAGTAGGAGTGCCACTGCTTGTGGCCGTATTGTGGTAACTCTCTACAATAAAGCTATGTGTTTAATATCACGGTAGGAATATTTTAAATTAATATAGTAAGTGCAGATTTCTCAGGATACGGCGGTTGAGTGGAGGCGCAACAAGTGTCAACACCGTAGCCGTGCATAACGATGTTCAAACATCGTTCATGGTTCGTACTATTAAAACTGCTGCACTTTACTCATAATTAATACTATAAATTTCTTTCTTCCTAAAAATAATTATTTTATAATCCATAAGTTTACATTGCCCAACTGTTTTTTAAACATTTTTCTAATCCAAATTTAGGTAATAATATTCGCCTCAATTATAATTTTTGCACTTATCTACGACGCGACGCTCTTAAGTTTCGTCGTAACGAATTACAATTGCTGTTTAAATTTAAATTGGAAATCCATACATAATTATTATTTAAGGCTTTGTTCTAACTGATTGACTGACAGGCAACGCATGACCTTAACCGCTGGTTGTAGCGACTTGAAATTGGACGATGTGTTTGTCTTATGTACTAAGAAATGGTATTTTAAAATTCAATACTTAAGTGTGAGAAAAGGGATGAAAAAGACTGAAGAAACTTCTTTGTTTTAAATTTACATTTATGAAAAATTGTTTAAGTATACTACTATCAAAATAAAAAAATACTCTTTTTGGGGATAGGGCAATTAATTTTGTATATAATAATCCTTGTTTTTATAGTTATCGTGCAAATTAGTATCGGGATAGGTAGGTACTTAAAAATGCTGTTTTTAATATTTCTAATAGGGGTAGGTTTAGGGGATGAAAAATGAAATAGACAGTTCTTTGTTTTCGATAAATGGCGCATTATAAAGTCAAGTTTAGTGAACTAACAATTAAAAATAATGCATAAATAAGCTACCACTTACCGTAAACCGTTGAAAAGCTGTTTCGACTTTTCAAGTAAGTGACAGAATTCAATTATCACTTTACGTTCAAGATCCTCGAGTGACCCCATTCTTCCCATGTATCTGCGAGGGTAGGTCTGACTTGTATTCTCGTAACGGTATCTTGTATTGTGGCGTCCTGGAAGAGACGCTGTACGATATTCACGGTAGTCTCGTTCGTTAAGGTTGTGGTAGTACTGATGTCTTAATTCGTCATAACTCTGTTCCGTGTCGTAAGCGAGATTACTGAGGGTGTTTTCGTCAAAATCAGGTCTGTCCAGTTCTAACAAATAGCTGAATTCTCGCTGCCGCAAAGATTCTCGAGGTTTGTTTGGTTGTTGAAGAATAGGTTGGTTTGAATTTCGTGTCGTATTTTCCGTTTGTATCACTTGAGGTTCCGTTTGATACACTTTTCGTGTTGCTAGCTGCGGTGAACTAGGTTGTAAGCTAGTTTCCAATCGCTTTTGATGGGAAAGATTTCGCTGCGACGTATAATTAGTCTGATGATTTATGCTTTGTTTAAGATATGGGAGCACAGGCAGAAGCCTGCCGGATTTTGGCTTAGATTCTTTTGCGGGTTGTTGTAAATGTGTTGTTTTGACGAGACTAACTCTTGATTGCCGTTGCTTTGATTGTTCTGGTTTCTGTTCTGTAAGTGAGTTTTCTGACGAACCGCAGTTACCTCCCCCAGGGCAACTTTGTTTTGGTCGATCAAGTACCGTATAGTAGAAATTAGGATTCTGTGTTGTATATAGTAATTCAGCTGTATTGTATTTACTTACGGATTGAAGTGGGTTTTGCTCTATTGAGTAATGTTGAGCTACTGACGCAGGGCGACTTTGTCTTGTTGTGTTGTTAGACGTCTCCTGTATTTTGCAGATCTGTGGTATTCTTGAGCAGGTTAGTTCAAAATGTCGTAATTCGTATGAATCTTGATCTTCTCGATAAAAATGTCCAAAGTTGTCTTTGGTGTCAACGGTGTGAATTTTATTTTCAAAACGGTTACAAGAATATGAATTATGATCGTTGTTTTTTTGTTTCACATTAAATGTGTGCTTTATTTTCTCTTCACCCGGGTCAAGTGGTGCCGGTGATGGAGGGGTTACTTTACGTCGTCCGTTATTTTCTTTATTTTGGCCTTGTAAATATCTTTTTGCGTTGTCAGATACCTGTAATGTACCGTTACCTACTTTTTTATTATTTCCGTTCCTCGATATCTCATTAGTGGTATATGAGCTACTGGGTTTTTCAGAAGTGATTGCAATGTGTGTTGTTTCTAAATCACCAGGAAAACCACTTGTTGTGGGCAAGCCCGCTGAAGCAAAATTTTTTCTTACTTTTGTATTATATGGTGACCTTCGGCGACCATTCGCTGTTTTAGATTTGTATTGTATCACTGGTTCATAATTTGTTTTCTCACTTTCATTAGTAGATTGGATACACCCCCAAAATGCTTTACAACCTCTACGCAGTTTTTGAAAGAATCCGTTTTTGATTGGTTTATCTAATGTGTTATTATTTTCTTTTCGATTTTGTCTTTTCTTGGGGCGGTTTCTGCTTTGTTCTTCTTTTAATGTTTGATTATTATTATTGTTGCTGTTATTTTTACAGCCTACTGTTCCGTTATTGCCGTTGCAATTTTTATTGCTATTATTTGGTTTATTATTCTTCGCTCTACTATTATTTCTTTTGTAGTTTATATTATTCTCACTTTTATTTTCTTTAGGAGATCTTTTGTTACTACAGTCGCTGGATTTTGACTTTATTCGTAGTCCACACAAATAAGATGGAGATATATCTTCATCTTCATCTTCTAAGAGCAGAACTTTTGATTCATCTTCTTCAGATATTATTCTTTTAATGCGGTGATCTTCTTCACTTTTGTATTCGTTTATCTCCTGTAATAGCTCTATGGGTGACTTTACATCCGAAGACAATGAATCCGATCTAGCTGAGCGCGGCGGGGACGAATCTGTTCTAGGGCAATCTGATCTTGATGGATATGTTACGCCCGAAGAGAATGAATTAGTAAGTGATCTTTTTTTCAATCTGAGTATTACTGTGAGAGAAACAAAAACACATTAAGTACTGAGTAATATTTATAATATTATATAAGTTTTTGTTATTTTAATATTAAGCATAAAACCTATATCAAAAACGAACACGAATCTTATGTCAAATTTAATAAAAGCAGCAGCCATTTTGAATTTTGCTGTTATTGAACCGATTGCTTTCAAAATCGATATCTGAGTGTCCCAGCGAAAACCTAACACGAATCTTAAGTCAAATTTAATAAAAGCAGCCGCCATTTTGAATTTTGCTGTTATTAAATCGATTGCTTTCAAAATCGATATCTGAGTATCCCAGCAAAGACCGAACACGAATCTTATGTCAAATTTAATAAAAGCAGCCGCCATTTTGAATTTTGCTGTTATTAAATCGATTGCTTTCAAAATCGATATCTGAGTATCCCAGCAAAGACCGAACACGAATCTGAAGTCAAATTTAATAAAAACAGCCGCCATTTTGAATTTTGCTGTTATTAAATCGATTGCTTTCAAAATCGATATCTGAGTATCCCAGCGAAGACCGAACACGAATCTGAAGTCAAATTTAATAAAAACAGCCGCCATTTTGAATTTTGCTGTTATTGAACCGATTGCTTTCAAAATCGATATCTGAGTATCCCAGCGAAGACCGAACACGAATCTTATGTCAAATTTAATAAAAGCAGCCGCAATTTTGAATTTTGCTGTTATTAAATCGATTGCTTTCAAAATCGATATCTGAGTATCCCAGCAAAGACCGAACACGAATCTTATGTCAAATTTAATAAAAGCAGCCGCCATTTTGAATTTTTTTGACTACTGGTTTTATGGTCGGTAATCAGAAAAACACCGCTAACAGTATTGTTATAGGTATTATTCGTTTAATATCCAGACATGACATCCGGTTTATTAGATAATTCTCGCGAATGTAACATACCTTATTCTAAGCTCCATAGATGAGAATGTCTGAGCTAACCTTTAATAGGTAGAGGTATTGTCCCTACAGCATTAGTTTGCTGTTTTAATAACTAGAAATAGTTTATCTTTTTAAATTTCAAAACATCGATATCTTTATTTAGGTATACTCGTCGTTGTAATGTAAAAGATTTGCCGTATGTTTGTTTGCTGTTTTCGTGATATTGTACCTACATTTATATAAATATAGCTAATGAGTTTTGTCTGCCTCGGGAACCACACGGATATTCAGAATAAAAAATAGCCTATGTCCGTTTCCGGCACCGAATCTATCTACATACCAATTTTAATCGAAATCGGCTTAGCCGTTTAGGTACCTCTGAGTGGTAACAAACACACACACAAACACACTTTCGCATTTATAGATAATATTAGTAGAATACTAAAATTTATATAAATATACTTTCGACTGGCCTGTTGGTCTAGTGGTTAGTGACCCTGACTGCTAAGCCGGAGGTCGTGGGTTCGATTCCCACCCAGGACAAACCTTTGTGTGATGAGCATGATTGTTTGTTCTGTGTCTGGGTGTAATTTACCTATAATATGTATGTATTTACAAAAAAAAAAATGTATATAAGTAGTATATCAGTTGTTTAGTACCCATAACACAAGCAAATATAATTGCTTAATTTGGGGCTCGATGGCGCTGTGTGAATGTGGTAGAATATTATTATTATTATTATTATTATACTTACTAAAAGTGATAATAAAGTTGTCCGATTTTTGAAGCGATCTCACCGATTTGCCATCTTTTTAACCCATATTTACTGTCTAGTATACCTCGATGCTGCTGCTGGAACTTCCACAACTTAGTATACACGTCGAATGTACGGCCGAAGTAGGAGTGCCACTGCTTGTGGCCGTATTGTGGTAACTCTCTACAATAAAGCTATGTGTTTAATATCACGGTAGGAATATTTTAAATTAATATAGTAAGTGCAGATTTCTCAGGATACGGCGGTTGAGTGGAGGCGCAACAAGTGTCAACACCGTAGCCGTGCATAACGATGTTCAAACATCGTTCATGGTTCGTACTATTAAAACTGCTGCACTTTACTCATAATTAATACTATAAATTTCTTTCTTCCTAAAAATAATTATTTTATAATCCATAAGTTTACATTGCCCAACTGTTTTTTAAACATTTTTCTAATCCAAATTTAGGTAATAATATTCGCCTCAATTATAATTTTTGCACTTATCTACGACGCGACGCTCTTAAGTTTCGTCGTAACGAATTACAATTGCTGTTTAAATTTAAATTGATGATCGTTGTTTTTTTGTTTCACATTAAATGTGTGCTTTATTTTCTCTTCACCCGGGTCAAGTGGTGCCGGTGATGGAGGGGTTACTTTACGTCGTCCGTTATTTTCTTTATTTTGGCCTTGTAAATATCTTTTTGCGTTGTCAGATACCTGTAATGTACCGTTACCTACTTTTTTATTATTTCCGTTCCTCGATATCTCATTAGTGGTATATGAGCTACTGGGTTTTTCAGAAGTGATTGCAATGTGTGTTGTTTCTAAATCACCAGGAAAACCACTTGTTGTGGGCAAGCCCGCTGAAGCAAAATTTTTTCTTACTTTTGTATTATATGGTGACCTTCGGCGACCATTCGCTGTTTTAGATTTGTATTGTATCACTGGTTCATAATTTGTTTTCTCACTTTCATTAGTAGATTGGATACACCCCCAAAATGCTTTACAACCTCTACGCAGTTTTTGAAAGAATCCGTTTTTGATTGGTTTATCTAATGTGTTATTATTTTCTTTTCGATTTTGTCTTTTCTTGGGGCGGTTTCTGCTTTGTTCTTCTTTTAATGTTTGATTATTATTATTGTTGCTGTTATTTTTACAGCCTACTGTTCCGTTATTGCCGTTGCAATTTTTATTGCTATTATTTGGTTTATTATTCTTCGCTCTACTATTATTTCTTTTGTAGTTTATATTATTCTCACTTTTATTTTCTTTAGGAGATCTTTTGTTACTACAGTCGCTGGATTTTGACTTTATTCGTAGTCCACACAAATAAGATGGAGATATATCTTCATCTTCATCTTCTAAGAGCAGAACTTTTGATTCATCTTCTTCAGATATTATTCTTTTAATGCGGTGATCTTCTTCACTTTTGTATTCGTTTATCTCCTGTAATAGCTCTATGGGTGACTTTACATCCGAAGACAATGAATCCGATCTAGCTGAGCGCGGCGGGGACGAATCTGTTCTAGGGCAATCTGATCTTGATGGATATGTTACGCCCGAAGAGAATGAATTAGTAAGTGATCTTTTTTTCAATCTGAGTATTACTGTGAGAGAAACAAAAACACATTAAGTACTGAGTAATATTTATAATATTATATAAGTTTTTGTTATTTTAATATTAAGCATAAAACCTATATCAAAAACGAACACGAATCTTATGTCAAATTTAATAAAAGCAGCAGCCATTTTGAATTTTGCTGTTATTGAACCGATTGCTTTCAAAATCGATATCTGAGTGTCCCAGCGAAAACCTAACACGAATCTTAAGTCAAATTTAATAAAAGCAGCCGCCATTTTGAATTTTGCTGTTATTAAATCGATTGCTTTCAAAATCGATATCTGAGTATCCCAGCAAAGACCGAACACGAATCTTATGTCAAATTTAATAAAAGCAGCCGCCATTTTGAATTTTGCTGTTATTAAATCGATTGCTTTCAAAATCGATATCTGAGTATCCCAGCAAAGACCGAACACGAATCTGAAGTCAAATTTAATAAAAACAGCCGCCATTTTGAATTTTGCTGTTATTAAATCGATTGCTTTCAAAATCGATATCTGAGTATCCCAGCGAAGACCGAACACGAATCTGAAGTCAAATTTAATAAAAACAGCCGCCATTTTGAATTTTGCTGTTATTGAACCGATTGCTTTCAAAATCGATATCTGAGTATCCCAGCGAAGACCGAACACGAATCTTATGTCAAATTTAATAAAAGCAGCCGCAATTTTGAATTTTGCTGTTATTAAATCGATTGCTTTCAAAATCGATATCTGAGTATCCCAGCAAAGACCGAACACGAATCTTATGTCAAATTTAATAAAAGCAGCCGCCATTTTGAATTTTTTTGACTACTGGTTTTATGGTCGGTAATCAGAAAAACACCGCTAACAGTATTGTTATAGGTATTATTCGTTTAATATCCAGACATGACATCCGGTTTATTAGATAATTCTCGCGAATGTAACATACCTTATTCTAAGCTCCATAGATGAGAATGTCTGAGCTAACCTTTAATAGGTAGAGGTATTGTCCCTACAGCATTAGTTTGCTGTTTTAATAACTAGAAATAGTTTATCTTTTTAAATTTCAAAACATCGATATCTTTATTTAGGTATACTCGTCGTTGTAATGTAAAAGATTTGCCGTATGTTTGTTTGCTGTTTTCGTGATATTGTACCTACATTTATATAAATATAGCTAATGAGTTTTGTCTGCCTCGGGAACCACACGGATATTCAGAATAAAAAATAGCCTATGTCCGTTTCCGGCACCGAATCTATCTACATACCAATTTTAATCGAAATCGGCTTAGCCGTTTAGGTACCTCTGAGTGGTAACAAACACACACACAAACACACTTTCGCATTTATAGATAATATTAGTAGAATACTAAAATTTATATAAATATACTTACTAAAAGTGATAATAAAGTTGTCCGATTTTTGAAGCGATCTCACCGATTTGCCATCTTTTTAACCCATATTTACTGTCTAGTATACCTCGATGCTGCTGCTGGAACTTCCACAACTTAGTATACACGTCGAATGTACGGCCGAAGTAGGAGTGCCACTGCTTGTGGCCGTATTGTGGTAACTCTCTACAATAAAGCTATGTGTTTAATATCACGGTAGGAATATTTTAAATTAATATAGTAAGTGCAGATTTCTCAGGATACGGCGGTTGAGTGGAGGCGCAACAAGTGTCAACACCGTAGCCGTGCATAACGATGTTCAAACATCGTTCATGGTTCGTACTATTAAAACTGCTGCACTTTACTCATAATTAATACTATAAATTTCTTTCTTCCTAAAAATAATTATTTTATAATCCATAAGTTTACATTGCCCAACTGTTTTTTAAACATTTTTCTAATCCAAATTTAGGTAATAATATTCGCCTCAATTATAATTTTTGCACTTATCTACGACGCGACGCTCTTAAGTTTCGTCGTAACGAATTACAATTGCTGTTTAAATTTAAATTGGAAATCCATACATAATTATTATTTAAGGCTTTGTTCTAACTGATTGACTGACAGGCAACGCATGACCTTAACCGCTGGTTGTAGCGACTTGAAATTGGACGATGTGTTTGTCTTATGTACTAAGAAATGGTATTTTAAAATTCAATACTTAAGTGTGAGAAAAGGGATGAAAAAGACTGAAGAAACTTCTTTGTTTTAAATTTACATTTATGAAAAATTGTTTAAGTATACTACTATCAAAATAAAAAAATACTCTTTTTGGGGATAGGGCAATTAATTTTGTATATAATAATCCTTGTTTTTATAGTTATCGTGCAAATTAGTATCGGGATAGGTAGGTACTTAAAAATGCTGTTTTTAATATTTCTAATAGGGGTAGGTTTAGGGGATGAAAAATGAAATAGACAGTTCTTTGTTTTCGATAAATGGCGCATTATAAAGTCAAGTTTAGTGAACTAACAATTAAAAATAATGCATAAATAAGCTACCACTTACCGTAAACCGTTGAAAAGCTGTTTCGACTTTTCAAGTAAGTGACAGAATTCAATTATCACTTTACGTTCAAGATCCTCGAGTGACCCCATTCTTCCCATGTATCTGCGAGGGTAGGTCTGACTTGTATTCTCGTAACGGTATCTTGTATTGTGGCGTCCTGGAAGAGACGCTGTACGATATTCACGGTAGTCTCGTTCGTTAAGGTTGTGGTAGTACTGATGTCTTAATTCGTCATAACTCTGTTCCGTGTCGTAAGCGAGATTACTGAGGGTGTTTTCGTCAAAATCAGGTCTGTCCAGTTCTAACAAATAGCTGAATTCTCGCTGCCGCAAAGATTCTCGAGGTTTGTTTGGTTGTTGAAGAATAGGTTGGTTTGAATTTCGTGTCGTATTTTCCGTTTGTATCACTTGAGGTTCCGTTTGATACACTTTTCGTGTTGCTAGCTGCGGTGAACTAGGTTGTAAGCTAGTTTCCAATCGCTTTTGATGGGAAAGATTTCGCTGCGACGTATAATTAGTCTGATGATTTATGCTTTGTTTAAGATATGGGAGCACAGGCAGAAGCCTGCCGGATTTTGGCTTAGATTCTTTTGCGGGTTGTTGTAAATGTGTTGTTTTGACGAGACTAACTCTTGATTGCCGTTGCTTTGATTGTTCTGGTTTCTGTTCTGTAAGTGAGTTTTCTGACGAACCGCAGTTACCTCCCCCAGGGCAACTTTGTTTTGGTAGATCAAGTACCGTATAGTAGAAATTAGGATTCTGTGTTGTATATAGTAATTCAGCTGTATTGTATTTACTTACGGATTGAAGTGGGTTTTGCTCTATTGAGTAATGTTGAGCTACTGACGCAGGGCGACTTTGTCTTGTTGTGTTGTTAGACGTCTCCTGTATTTTGCAGATCTGTGGTATTCTTGAGCAGGTTAGTTCAAAATGTCGTAATTCGTATGAATCTTGATCTTCTCGATAAAAATGTCCAAAGTTGTCTTTGGTGTCAACGGTGTGAATTTTATTTTCAAAACGGTTACAAGAATATGAATTATGATCGTTGTTTTTTTGTTTCACATTAAATGTGTGCTTTATTTTCTCTTCACCCGGGTCAAGTGGTGCCGGTGATGGAGGGGTTACTTTACGTCGTCCGTTATTTTCTTTATTTTGGCCTTGTAAATATCTTTTTGCGTTGTCAGATACCTGTAATGTACCGTTACCTACTTTTTTATTATTTCCGTTCCTCGATATCTCATTAGTGGTATATGAGCTACTGGGTTTTTCAGAAGTGATTGCAATGTGTGTTGTTTCTAAATCACCAGGAAAACCACTTGTTGTGGGCAAGCCCGCTGAAGCAAAATTTTTTCTTACTTTTGTATTATATGGTGACCTTCGGCGACCATTCGCTGTTTTAGATTTGTATTGTATCACTGGTTCATAATTTGTTTTCTCACTTTCATTAGTAGATTGGATACACCCCCAAAATGCTTTACAACCTCTACGCAGTTTTTGAAAGAATCCGTTTTTGATTGGTTTATCTAATGTGTTATTATTTTCTTTTCGATTTTGTCTTTTCTTGGGGCGGTTTCTGCTTTGTTCTTCTTTTAATGTTTGATTATTATTATTGTTGCTGTTATTTTTACAGCCTACTGTTCCGTTATTGCCGTTGCAATTTTTATTGCTATTATTTGGTTTATTATTCTTCGCTCTACTATTATTTCTTTTGTAGTTTATATTATTCTCACTTTTATTTTCTTTAGGAGATCTTTTGTTACTACAGTCGCTGGATTTTGACTTTATTCGTAGTCCACACAAATAAGATGGAGATATATCTTCATCTTCATCTTCTAAGAGCAGAACTTTTGATTCATCTTCTTCAGATATTATTCTTTTAATGCGGTGATCTTCTTCACTTTTGTATTCGTTTATCTCCTGTAATAGCTCTATGGGTGACTTTACATCCGAAGACAATGAATCCGATCTAGCTGAGCGCGGCGGGGACGAATCTGTTCTAGGGCAATCTGATCTTGATGGATATGTTACGCCCGAAGAGAATGAATTAGTAAGTGATCTTTTTTTCAATCTGAGTATTACTGTGAGAGAAACAAAAACACATTAAGTACTGAGTAATATTTATAATATTATATAAGTTTTTGTTATTTTAATATTAAGCATAAAACCTATATCAAAAACGAACACGAATCTTATGTCAAATTTAATAAAAGCAGCAGCCATTTTGAATTTTGCTGTTATTGAACCGATTGCTTTCAAAATCGATATCTGAGTGTCCCAGCGAAAACCTAACACGAATCTTAAGTCAAATTTAATAAAAGCAGCCGCCATTTTGAATTTTGCTGTTATTAAATCGATTGCTTTCAAAATCGATATCTGAGTATCCCAGCAAAGACCGAACACGAATCTTATGTCAAATTTAATAAAAGCAGCCGCCATTTTGAATTTTGCTGTTATTAAATCGATTGCTTTCAAAATCGATATCTGAGTATCCCAGCAAAGACCGAACACGAATCTGAAGTCAAATTTAATAAAAACAGCCGCCATTTTGAATTTTGCTGTTATTAAATCGATTGCTTTCAAAATCGATATCTGAGTATCCCAGCGAAGACCGAACACGAATCTGAAGTCAAATTTAATAAAAACAGCCGCCATTTTGAATTTTGCTGTTATTGAACCGATTGCTTTCAAAATCGATATCTGAGTATCCCAGCGAAGACCGAACACGAATCTTATGTCAAATTTAATAAAAGCAGCCGCAATTTTGAATTTTGCTGTTATTAAATCGATTGCTTTCAAAATCGATATCTGAGTATCCCAGCAAAGACCGAACACGAATCTTATGTCAAATTTAATAAAAGCAGCCGCCATTTTGAATTTTTTTGACTACTGGTTTTATGGTCGGTAATCAGAAAAACACCGCTAACAGTATTGTTATAGGTATTATTCGTTTAATATCCAGACATGACATCCGGTTTATTAGATAATTCTCGCGAATGTAACATACCTTATTCTAAGCTCCATAGATGAGAATGTCTGAGCTAACCTTTAATAGGTAGAGGTATTGTCCCTACAGCATTAGTTTGCTGTTTTAATAACTAGAAATAGTTTATCTTTTTAAATTTCAAAACATCGATATCTTTATTTAGGTATACTCGTCGTTGTAATGTAAAAGATTTGCCGTATGTTTGTTTGCTGTTTTCGTGATATTGTACCTACATTTATATAAATATAGCTAATGAGTTTTGTCTGCCTCGGGAACCACACGGATATTCAGAATAAAAAATAGCCTATGTCCGTTTCCGGCACCGAATCTATCTACATACCAATTTTAATCGAAATCGGCTTAGCCGTTTAGGTACCTCTGAGTGGTAACAAACACACACACAAACACACTTTCGCATTTATAGATAATATTAGTAGAATACTAAAATTTATATAAATATACTTACTAAAAGTGATAATAAAGTTGTCCGATTTTTGAAGCGATCTCACCGATTTGCCATCTTTTTAACCCATATTTACTGTCTAGTATACCTCGATGCTGCTGCTGGAACTTCCACAACTTAGTATACACGTCGAATGTACGGCCGAAGTAGGAGTGCCACTGCTTGTGGCCGTATTGTGGTAACTCTCTACAATAAAGCTATGTGTTTAATATCACGGTAGGAATATTTTAAATTAATATAGTAAGTGCAGATTTCTCAGGATACGGCGGTTGAGTGGAGGCGCAACAAGTGTCAACACCGTAGCCGTGCATAACGATGTTCAAACATCGTTCATGGTTCGTACTATTAAAACTGCTGCACTTTACTCATAATTAATACTATAAATTTCTTTCTTCCTAAAAATAATTATTTTATAATCCATAAGTTTACATTGCCCAACTGTTTTTTAAACATTTTTCTAATCCAAATTTAGGTAATAATATTCGCCTCAATTATAATTTTTGCACTTATCTACGACGCGACGCTCTTAAGTTTCGTCGTAACGAATTACAATTGCTGTTTAAATTTAAATTGGAAATCCATACATAATTATTATTTAAGGCTTTGTTCTAACTGATTGACTGACAGGCAACGCATGACCTTAACCGCTGGTTGTAGCGACTTGAAATTGGACGATGTGTTTGTCTTATGTACTAAGAAATGGTATTTTAAAATTCAATACTTAAGTGTGAGAAAAGGGATGAAAAAGACTGAAGAAACTTCTTTGTTTTAAATTTACATTTATGAAAAATTGTTTAAGTATACTACTATCAAAATAAAAAAATACTCTTTTTGGGGATAGGGCAATTAATTTTGTATATAATAATCCTTGTTTTTATAGTTATCGTGCAAATTAGTATCGGGATAGGTAGGTACTTAAAAATGCTGTTTTTAATATTTCTAATAGGGGTAGGTTTAGGGGATGAAAAATGAAATAGACAGTTCTTTGTTTTCGATAAATGGCGCATTATAAAGTCAAGTTTAGTGAACTAACAATTAAAAATAATGCATAAATAAGCTACCACTTACCGTAAACCGTTGAAAAGCTGTTTCGACTTTTCAAGTAAGTGACAGAATTCAATTATCACTTTACGTTCAAGATCCTCGAGTGACCCCATTCTTCCCATGTATCTGCGAGGGTAGGTCTGACTTGTATTCTCGTAACGGTATCTTGTATTGTGGCGTCCTGGAAGAGACGCTGTACGATATTCACGGTAGTCTCGTTCGTTAAGGTTGTGGTAGTACTGATGTCTTAATTCGTCATAACTCTGTTCCGTGTCGTAAGCGAGATTACTGAGGGTGTTTTCGTCAAAATCAGGTCTGTCCAGTTCTAACAAATAGCTGAATTCTCGCTGCCGCAAAGATTCTCGAGGTTTGTTTGGTTGTTGAAGAATAGGTTGGTTTGAATTTCGTGTCGTATTTTCCGTTTGTATCACTTGAGGTTCCGTTTGATACACTTTTCGTGTTGCTAGCTGCGGTGAACTAGGTTGTAAGCTAGTTTCCAATCGCTTTTGATGGGAAAGATTTCGCTGCGACGTATAATTAGTCTGATGATTTATGCTTTGTTTAAGATATGGGAGCACAGGCAGAAGCCTGCCGGATTTTGGCTTAGATTCTTTTGCGGGTTGTTGTAAATGTGTTGTTTTGACGAGACTAACTCTTGATTGCCGTTGCTTTGATTGTTCTGGTTTCTGTTCTGTAAGTGAGTTTTCTGACGAACCGCAGTTACCTCCCCCAGGGCAACTTTGTTTTGGTCGATCAAGTACCGTATAGTAGAAATTAGGATTCTGTGTTGTATATAGTAATTCAGCTGTATTGTATTTACTTACGGATTGAAGTGGGTTTTGCTCTATTGAGTAATGTTGAGCTACTGACGCAGGGCGACTTTGTCTTGTTGTGTTGTTAGACGTCTCCTGTATTTTGCAGATCTGTGGTATTCTTGAGCAGGTTAGTTCAAAATGTCGTAATTCGTATGAATCTTGATCTTCTCGATAAAAATGTCCAAAGTTGTCTTTGGTGTCAACGGTGTGAATTTTATTTTCAAAACGGTTACAAGAATATGAATTATGATCGTTGTTTTTTTGTTTCACATTAAATGTGTGCTTTATTTTCTCTTCACCCGGGTCAAGTGGTGCCGGTGATGGAGGGGTTACTTTACGTCGTCCGTTATTTTCTTTATTTTGGCCTTGTAAATATCTTTTTGCGTTGTCAGATACCTGTAATGTACCGTTACCTACTTTTTTATTATTTCCGTTCCTCGATATCTCATTAGTGGTATATGAGCTACTGGGTTTTTCAGAAGTGATTGCAATGTGTGTTGTTTCTAAATCACCAGGAAAACCACTTGTTGTGGGCAAGCCCGCTGAAGCAAAATTTTTTCTTACTTTTGTATTATATGGTGACCTTCGGCGACCATTCGCTGTTTTAGATTTGTATTGTATCACTGGTTCATAATTTGTTTTCTCACTTTCATTAGTAGATTGGATACACCCCCAAAATGCTTTACAACCTCTACGCAGTTTTTGAAAGAATCCGTTTTTGATTGGTTTATCTAATGTGTTATTATTTTCTTTTCGATTTTGTCTTTTCTTGGGGCGGTTTCTGCTTTGTTCTTCTTTTAATGTTTGATTATTATTATTGTTGCTGTTATTTTTACAGCCTACTGTTCCGTTATTGCCGTTGCAATTTTTATTGCTATTATTTGGTTTATTATTCTTCGCTCTACTATTATTTCTTTTGTAGTTTATATTATTCTCACTTTTATTTTCTTTAGGAGATCTTTTGTTACTACAGTCGCTGGATTTTGACTTTATTCGTAGTCCACACAAATAAGATGGAGATATATCTTCATCTTCATCTTCTAAGAGCAGAACTTTTGATTCATCTTCTTCAGATATTATTCTTTTAATGCGGTGATCTTCTTCACTTTTGTATTCGTTTATCTCCTGTAATAGCTCTATGGGTGACTTTACATCCGAAGACAATGAATCCGATCTAGCTGAGCGCGGCGGGGACGAATCTGTTCTAGGGCAATCTGATCTTGATGGATATGTTACGCCCGAAGAGAATGAATTAGTAAGTGATCTTTTTTTCAATCTGAGTATTACTGTGAGAGAAACAAAAACACATTAAGTACTGAGTAATATTTATAATATTATATAAGTTTTTGTTATTTTAATATTAAGCATAAAACCTATATCAAAAACGAACACGAATCTTATGTCAAATTTAATAAAAGCAGCAGCCATTTTGAATTTTGCTGTTATTGAACCGATTGCTTTCAAAATCGATATCTGAGTGTCCCAGCGAAAACCTAACACGAATCTTAAGTCAAATTTAATAAAAGCAGCCGCCATTTTGAATTTTGCTGTTATTAAATCGATTGCTTTCAAAATCGATATCTGAGTATCCCAGCAAAGACCGAACACGAATCTTATGTCAAATTTAATAAAAGCAGCCGCCATTTTGAATTTTGCTGTTATTAAATCGATTGCTTTCAAAATCGATATCTGAGTATCCCAGCAAAGACCGAACACGAATCTGAAGTCAAATTTAATAAAAACAGCCGCCATTTTGAATTTTGCTGTTATTAAATCGATTGCTTTCAAAATCGATATCTGAGTATCCCAGCGAAGACCGAACACGAATCTGAAGTCAAATTTAATAAAAACAGCCGCCATTTTGAATTTTGCTGTTATTGAACCGATTGCTTTCAAAATCGATATCTGAGTATCCCAGCGAAGACCGAACACGAATCTTATGTCAAATTTAATAAAAGCAGCCGCAATTTTGAATTTTGCTGTTATTAAATCGATTGCTTTCAAAATCGATATCTGAGTATCCCAGCAAAGACCGAACACGAATCTTATGTCAAATTTAATAAAAGCAGCCGCCATTTTGAATTTTTTTGACTACTGGTTTTATGGTCGGTAATCAGAAAAACACCGCTAACAGTATTGTTATAGGTATTATTCGTTTAATATCCAGACATGACATCCGGTTTATTAGATAATTCTCGCGAATGTAACATACCTTATTCTAAGCTCCATAGATGAGAATGTCTGAGCTAACCTTTAATAGGTAGAGGTATTGTCCCTACAGCATTAGTTTGCTGTTTTAATAACTAGAAATAGTTTATCTTTTTAAATTTCAAAACATCGATATCTTTATTTAGGTATACTCGTCGTTGTAATGTAAAAGATTTGCCGTATGTTTGTTTGCTGTTTTCGTGATATTGTACCTACATTTATATAAATATAGCTAATGAGTTTTGTCTGCCTCGGGAACCACACGGATATTCAGAATAAAAAATAGCCTATGTCCGTTTCCGGCACCGAATCTATCTACATACCAATTTTAATCGAAATCGGCTTAGCCGTTTAGGTACCTCTGAGTGGTAACAAACACACACACAAACACACTTTCGCATTTATAGATAATATTAGTAGAATACTAAAATTTATATAAATATACTTTCGACTGGCCTGTTGGTCTAGTGGTTAGTGACCCTGACTGCTAAGCCGGAGGTCGTGGGTTCGATTCCCACCCAGGACAAACCTTTGTGTGATGAGCATGATTGTTTGTTCTGTGTCTGGGTGTAATTTACCTATAATATGTATGTATTTACAAAAAAAAAAATGTATATAAGTAGTATATCAGTTGTTTAGTACCCATAACACAAGCAAATATAATTGCTTAATTTGGGGCTCGATGGCGCTGTGTGAATGTGGTAGAATATTATTATTATTATTATTATTATACTTACTAAAAGTGATAATAAAGTTGTCCGATTTTTGAAGCGATCTCACCGATTTGCCATCTTTTTAACCCATATTTACTGTCTAGTATACCTCGATGCTGCTGCTGGAACTTCCACAACTTAGTATACACGTCGAATGTACGGCCGAAGTAGGAGTGCCAGTGCTTGTGGCCGTATTGTGGTAACTCTCTACAATAAAGCTATGTGTTTAATATCACGGTAGGAATATTTTAAATTAATATAGTAAGTGCAGATTTCTCAGGATACGGCGGTTGAGTGGAGGCGCAACAAGTGTCAACACCGTAGCCGTGCATAACGATGTTCAAACATCGTTCATGGTTCGTACTATTAAAACTGCTGCACTTTACTCATAATTAATACTATAAATTTCTTTCTTCCTAAAAATAATTATTTTATAATCCATAAGTTTACATTGCCCAACTGTTTTTTAAACATTTTTCTAATCCAAATTTAGGTAATAATATTCGCCTCAATTATAATTTTTGCACTTATCTACGACGCGACGCTCTTAAGTTTCGTCGTAACGAATTACAATTGCTGTTTAAATTTAAATTGGAAATCCATACATAATTATTATTTAAGGCTTTGTTCTAACTGATTGACTGACAGGCAACGCATGACCTTAACCGCTGGTTGTAGCGACTTGAAATTGGACGATGTGTTTGTCTTATGTACTAAGAAATGGTATTTTAAAATTCAATACTTAAGTGTGAGAAAAGGGATGAAAAAGACTGAAGAAACTTCTTTGTTTTAAATTTACATTTATGAAAAATTGTTTAAGTATACTACTATCAAAATAAAAAAATACTCTTTTTGGGGATAGGGCAATTAATTTTGTATATAATAATCCTTGTTTTTATAGTTATCGTGCAAATTAGTATCGGGATAGGTAGGTACTTAAAAATGCTGTTTTTAATATTTCTAATAGGGGTAGGTTTAGGGGATGAAAAATGAAATAGACAGTTCTTTGTTTTCGATAAATGGCGCATTATAAAGTCAAGTTTAGTGAACTAACAATTAAAAATAATGCATAAATAAGCTACCACTTACCGTAAACCGTTGAAAAGCTGTTTCGACTTTTCAAGTAAGTGACAGAATTCAATTATCACTTTACGTTCAAGATCCTCGAGTGACCCCATTCTTCCCATGTATCTGCGAGGGTAGGTCTGACTTGTATTCTCGTAACGGTATCTTGTATTGTGGCGTCCTGGAAGAGACGCTGTACGATATTCACGGTAGTCTCGTTCGTTAAGGTTGTGGTAGTACTGATGTCTTAATTCGTCATAACTCTGTTCCGTGTCGTAAGCGAGATTACTGAGGGTGTTTTCGTCAAAATCAGGTCTGTCCAGTTCTAACAAATAGCTGAATTCTCGCTGCCGCAAAGATTCTCGAGGTTTGTTTGGTTGTTGAAGAATAGGTTGGTTTGAATTTCGTGTCGTATTTTCCGTTTGTATCACTTGAGGTTCCGTTTGATACACTTTTCGTGTTGCTAGCTGCGGTGAACTAGGTTGTAAGCTAGTTTCCAATCGCTTTTGATGGGAAAGATTTCGCTGCGACGTATAATTAGTCTGATGATTTATGCTTTGTTTAAGATATGGGAGCACAGGCAGAAGCCTGCCGGATTTTGGCTTAGATTCTTTTGCGGGTTGTTGTAAATGTGTTGTTTTGACGAGACTAACTCTTGATTGCCGTTGCTTTGATTGTTCTGGTTTCTGTTCTGTAAGTGAGTTTTCTGACGAACCGCAGTTACCTCCCCCAGGGCAACTTTGTTTTGGTAGATCAAGTACCGTATAGTAGAAATTAGGATTCTGTGTTGTATATAGTAATTCAGCTGTATTGTATTTACTTACGGATTGAAGTGGGTTTTGCTCTATTGAGTAATGTTGAGCTACTGACGCAGGGCGACTTTGTCTTGTTGTGTTGTTAGACGTCTCCTGTATTTTGCAGATCTGTGGTATTCTTGAGCAGGTTAGTTCAAAATGTCGTAATTCGTATGAATCTTGATCTTCTCGATAAAAATGTCCAAAGTTGTCTTTGGTGTCAACGGTGTGAATTTTATTTTCAAAACGGTTACAAGAATATGAATTATGATCGTTGTTTTTTTGTTTCACATTAAATGTGTGCTTTATTTTCTCTTCACCCGGGTCAAGTGGTGCCGGTGATGGAGGGGTTACTTTACGTCGTCCGTTATTTTCTTTATTTTGGCCTTGTAAATATCTTTTTGCGTTGTCAGATACCTGTAATGTACCGTTACCTACTTTTTTATTATTTCCGTTCCTCGATATCTCATTAGTGGTATATGAGCTACTGGGTTTTTCAGAAGTGATTGCAATGTGTGTTGTTTCTAAATCACCAGGAAAACCACTTGTTGTGGGCAAGCCCGCTGAAGCAAAATTTTTTCTTACTTTTGTATTATATGGTGACCTTCGGCGACCATTCGCTGTTTTAGATTTGTATTGTATCACTGGTTCATAATTTGTTTTCTCACTTTCATTAGTAGATTGGATACACCCCCAAAATGCTTTACAACCTCTACGCAGTTTTTGAAAGAATCCGTTTTTGATTGGTTTATCTAATGTGTTATTATTTTCTTTTCGATTTTGTCTTTTCTTGGGGCGGTTTCTGCTTTGTTCTTCTTTTAATGTTTGATTATTATTATTGTTGCTGTTATTTTTACAGCCTACTGTTCCGTTATTGCCGTTGCAATTTTTATTGCTATTATTTGGTTTATTATTCTTCGCTCTACTATTATTTCTTTTGTAGTTTATATTATTCTCACTTTTATTTTCTTTAGGAGATCTTTTGTTACTACAGTCGCTGGATTTTGACTTTATTCGTAGTCCACACAAATAAGATGGAGATATATCTTCATCTTCATCTTCTAAGAGCAGAACTTTTGATTCATCTTCTTCAGATATTATTCTTTTAATGCGGTGATCTTCTTCACTTTTGTATTCGTTTATCTCCTGTAATAGCTCTATGGGTGACTTTACATCCGAAGACAATGAATCCGATCTAGCTGAGCGCGGCGGGGACGAATCTGTTCTAGGGCAATCTGATCTTGATGGATATGTTACGCCCGAAGAGAATGAATTAGTAAGTGATCTTTTTTTCAATCTGAGTATTACTGTGAGAGAAACAAAAACACATTAAGTACTGAGTAATATTTATAATATTATATAAGTTTTTGTTATTTTAATATTAAGCATAAAACCTATATCAAAAACGAACACGAATCTTATGTCAAATTTAATAAAAGCAGCAGCCATTTTGAATTTTGCTGTTATTGAACCGATTGCTTTCAAAATCGATATCTGAGTGTCCCAGCGAAAACCTAACACGAATCTTAAGTCAAATTTAATAAAAGCAGCCGCCATTTTGAATTTTGCTGTTATTAAATCGATTGCTTTCAAAATCGATATCTGAGTATCCCAGCAAAGACCGAACACGAATCTTATGTCAAATTTAATAAAAGCAGCCGCCATTTTGAATTTTGCTGTTATTAAATCGATTGCTTTCAAAATCGATATCTGAGTATCCCAGCAAAGACCGAACACGAATCTGAAGTCAAATTTAATAAAAACAGCCGCCATTTTGAATTTTGCTGTTATTAAATCGATTGCTTTCAAAATCGATATCTGAGTATCCCAGCGAAGACCGAACACGAATCTGAAGTCAAATTTAATAAAAACAGCCGCCATTTTGAATTTTGCTGTTATTGAACCGATTGCTTTCAAAATCGATATCTGAGTATCCCAGCGAAGACCGAACACGAATCTTATGTCAAATTTAATAAAAGCAGCCGCAATTTTGAATTTTGCTGTTATTAAATCGATTGCTTTCAAAATCGATATCTGAGTATCCCAGCAAAGACCGAACACGAATCTTATGTCAAATTTAATAAAAGCAGCCGCCATTTTGAATTTTTTTGACTACTGGTTTTATGGTCGGTAATCAGAAAAACACCGCTAACAGTATTGTTATAGGTATTATTCGTTTAATATCCAGACATGACATCCGGTTTATTAGATAATTCTCGCGAATGTAACATACCTTATTCTAAGCTCCATAGATGAGAATGTCTGAGCTAACCTTTAATAGGTAGAGGTATTGTCCCTACAGCATTAGTTTGCTGTTTTAATAACTAGAAATAGTTTATCTTTTTAAATTTCAAAACATCGATATCTTTATTTAGGTATACTCGTCGTTGTAATGTAAAAGATTTGCCGTATGTTTGTTTGCTGTTTTCGTGATATTGTACCTACATTTATATAAATATAGCTAATGAGTTTTGTCTGCCTCGGGAACCACACGGATATTCAGAATAAAAAATAGCCTATGTCCGTTTCCGGCACCGAATCTATCTACATACCAATTTTAATCGAAATCGGCTTAGCCGTTTAGGTACCTCTGAGTGGTAACAAACACACACACAAACACACTTTCGCATTTATAGATAATATTAGTAGAATACTAAAATTTATATAAATATACTTTCGACTGGCCTGTTGGTCTAGTGGTTAGTGACCCTGACTGCTAAGCCGGAGGTCGTGGGTTCGATTCCCACCCAGGACAAACCTTTGTGTGATGAGCATGATTGTTTGTTCTGTGTCTGGGTGTAATTTACCTATAATATGTATGTATTTACAAAAAAAAAAATGTATATAAGTAGTATATCAGTTGTTTAGTACCCATAACACAAGCAAATATAATTGCTTAATTTGGGGCTCGATGGCGCTGTGTGAATGTGGTAGAATATTATTATTATTATTATTATTATACTTACTAAAAGTGATAATAAAGTTGTCCGATTTTTGAAGCGATCTCACCGATTTGCCATCTTTTTAACCCATATTTACTGTCTAGTATACCTCGATGCTGCTGCTGGAACTTCCACAACTTAGTATACACGTCGAATGTACGGCCGAAGTAGGAGTGCCACTGCTTGTGGCCGTATTGTGGTAACTCTCTACAATAAAGCTATGTGTTTAATATCACGGTAGGAATATTTTAAATTAATATAGTAAGTGCAGATTTCTCAGGATACGGCGGTTGAGTGGAGGCGCAACAAGTGTCAACACCGTAGCCGTGCATAACGATGTTCAAACATCGTTCATGGTTCGTACTATTAAAACTGCTGCACTTTACTCATAATTAATACTATAAATTTCTTTCTTCCTAAAAATAATTATTTTATAATCCATAAGTTTACATTGCCCAACTGTTTTTTAAACATTTTTCTAATCCAAATTTAGGTAATAATATTCGCCTCAATTATAATTTTTGCACTTATCTACGACGCGACGCTCTTAAGTTTCGTCGTAACGAATTACAATTGCTGTTTAAATTTAAATTGGAAATCCATACATAATTATTATTTAAGGCTTTGTTCTAACTGATTGACTGACAGGCAACGCATGACCTTAACCGCTGGTTGTAGCGACTTGAAATTGGACGATGTGTTTGTCTTATGTACTAAGAAATGGTATTTTAAAATTCAATACTTAAGTGTGAGAAAAGGGATGAAAAAGACTGAAGAAACTTCTTTGTTTTAAATTTACATTTATGAAAAATTGTTTAAGTATACTACTATCAAAATAAAAAAATACTCTTTTTGGGGATAGGGCAATTAATTTTGTATATAATAATCCTTGTTTTTATAGTTATCGTGCAAATTAGTATCGGGATAGGTAGGTACTTAAAAATGCTGTTTTTAATATTTCTAATAGGGGTAGGTTTAGGGGATGAAAAATGAAATAGACAGTTCTTTGTTTTCGATAAATGGCGCATTATAAAGTCAAGTTTAGTGAACTAACAATTAAAAATAATGCATAAATAAGCTACCACTTACCGTAAACCGTTGAAAAGCTGTTTCGACTTTTCAAGTAAGTGACAGAATTCAATTATCACTTTACGTTCAAGATCCTCGAGTGACCCCATTCTTCCCATGTATCTGCGAGGGTAGGTCTGACTTGTATTCTCGTAACGGTATCTTGTATTGTGGCGTCCTGGAAGAGACGCTGTACGATATTCACGGTAGTCTCGTTCGTTAAGGTTGTGGTAGTACTGATGTCTTAATTCGTCATAACTCTGTTCCGTGTCGTAAGCGAGATTACTGAGGGTGTTTTCGTCAAAATCAGGTCTGTCCAGTTCTAACAAATAGCTGAATTCTCGCTGCCGCAAAGATTCTCGAGGTTTGTTTGGTTGTTGAAGAATAGGTTGGTTTGAATTTCGTGTCGTATTTTCCGTTTGTATCACTTGAGGTTCCGTTTGATACACTTTTCGTGTTGCTAGCTGCGGTGAACTAGGTTGTAAGCTAGTTTCCAATCGCTTTTGATGGGAAAGATTTCGCTGCGACGTATAATTAGTCTGATGATTTATGCTTTGTTTAAGATATGGGAGCACAGGCAGAAGCCTGCCGGATTTTGGCTTAGATTCTTTTGCGGGTTGTTGTAAATGTGTTGTTTTGACGAGACTAACTCTTGATTGCCGTTGCTTTGATTGTTCTGGTTTCTGTTCTGTAAGTGAGTTTTCTGACGAACCGCAGTTACCTCCCCCAGGGCAACTTTGTTTTGGTAGATCAAGTACCGTATAGTAGAAATTAGGATTCTGTGTTGTATATAGTAATTCAGCTGTATTGTATTTACTTACGGATTGAAGTGGGTTTTGCTCTATTGAGTAATGTTGAGCTACTGACGCAGGGCGACTTTGTCTTGTTGTGTTGTTAGACGTCTCCTGTATTTTGCAGATCTGTGGTATTCTTGAGCAGGTTAGTTCAAAATGTCGTAATTCGTATGAATCTTGATCTTCTCGATAAAAATGTCCAAAGTTGTCTTTGGTGTCAACGGTGTGAATTTTATTTTCAAAACGGTTACAAGAATATGAATTATGATCGTTGTTTTTTTGTTTCACATTAAATGTGTGCTTTATTTTCTCTTCACCCGGGTCAAGTGGTGCCGGTGATGGAGGGGTTACTTTACGTCGTCCGTTATTTTCTTTATTTTGGCCTTGTAAATATCTTTTTGCGTTGTCAGATACCTGTAATGTACCGTTACCTACTTTTTTATTATTTCCGTTCCTCGATATCTCATTAGTGGTATATGAGCTACTGGGTTTTTCAGAAGTGATTGCAATGTGTGTTGTTTCTAAATCACCAGGAAAACCACTTGTTGTGGGCAAGCCCGCTGAAGCAAAATTTTTTCTTACTTTTGTATTATATGGTGACCTTCGGCGACCATTCGCTGTTTTAGATTTGTATTGTATCACTGGTTCATAATTTGTTTTCTCACTTTCATTAGTAGATTGGATACACCCCCAAAATGCTTTACAACCTCTACGCAGTTTTTGAAAGAATCCGTTTTTGATTGGTTTATCTAATGTGTTATTATTTTCTTTTCGATTTTGTCTTTTCTTGGGGCGGTTTCTGCTTTGTTCTTCTTTTAATGTTTGATTATTATTATTGTTGCTGTTATTTTTACAGCCTACTGTTCCGTTATTGCCGTTGCAATTTTTATTGCTATTATTTGGTTTATTATTCTTCGCTCTACTATTATTTCTTTTGTAGTTTATATTATTCTCACTTTTATTTTCTTTAGGAGATCTTTTGTTACTACAGTCGCTGGATTTTGACTTTATTCGTAGTCCACACAAATAAGATGGAGATATATCTTCATCTTCATCTTCTAAGAGCAGAACTTTTGATTCATCTTCTTCAGATATTATTCTTTTAATGCGGTGATCTTCTTCACTTTTGTATTCGTTTATCTCCTGTAATAGCTCTATGGGTGACTTTACATCCGAAGACAATGAATCCGATCTAGCTGAGCGCGGCGGGGACGAATCTGTTCTAGGGCAATCTGATCTTGATGGATATGTTACGCCCGAAGAGAATGAATTAGTAAGTGATCTTTTTTTCAATCTGAGTATTACTGTGAGAGAAACAAAAACACATTAAGTACTGAGTAATATTTATAATATTATATAAGTTTTTGTTATTTTAATATTAAGCATAAAACCTATATCAAAAACGAACACGAATCTTATGTCAAATTTAATAAAAGCAGCAGCCATTTTGAATTTTGCTGTTATTGAACCGATTGCTTTCAAAATCGATATCTGAGTGTCCCAGCGAAAACCTAACACGAATCTTAAGTCAAATTTAATAAAAGCAGCCGCCATTTTGAATTTTGCTGTTATTAAATCGATTGCTTTCAAAATCGATATCTGAGTATCCCAGCAAAGACCGAACACGAATCTTATGTCAAATTTAATAAAAGCAGCCGCCATTTTGAATTTTGCTGTTATTAAATCGATTGCTTTCAAAATCGATATCTGAGTATCCCAGCAAAGACCGAACACGAATCTGAAGTCAAATTTAATAAAAACAGCCGCCATTTTGAATTTTGCTGTTATTAAATCGATTGCTTTCAAAATCGATATCTGAGTATCCCAGCGAAGACCGAACACGAATCTGAAGTCAAATTTAATAAAAACAGCCGCCATTTTGAATTTTGCTGTTATTGAACCGATTGCTTTCAAAATCGATATCTGAGTATCCCAGCGAAGACCGAACACGAATCTTATGTCAAATTTAATAAAAGCAGCCGCAATTTTGAATTTTGCTGTTATTAAATCGATTGCTTTCAAAATCGATATCTGAGTATCCCAGCAAAGACCGAACACGAATCTTATGTCAAATTTAATAAAAGCAGCCGCCATTTTGAATTTTTTTGACTACTGGTTTTATGGTCGGTAATCAGAAAAACACCGCTAACAGTATTGTTATAGGTATTATTCGTTTAATATCCAGACATGACATCCGGTTTATTAGATAATTCTCGCGAATGTAACATACCTTATTCTAAGCTCCATAGATGAGAATGTCTGAGCTAACCTTTAATAGGTAGAGGTATTGTCCCTACAGCATTAGTTTGCTGTTTTAATAACTAGAAATAGTTTATCTTTTTAAATTTCAAAACATCGATATCTTTATTTAGGTATACTCGTCGTTGTAATGTAAAAGATTTGCCGTATGTTTGTTTGCTGTTTTCGTGATATTGTACCTACATTTATATAAATATAGCTAATGAGTTTTGTCTGCCTCGGGAACCACACGGATATTCAGAATAAAAAATAGCCTATGTCCGTTTCCGGCACCGAATCTATCTACATACCAATTTTAATCGAAATCGGCTTAGCCGTTTAGGTACCTCTGAGTGGTAACAAACACACACACAAACACACTTTCGCATTTATAGATAATATTAGTAGAATACTAAAATTTATATAAATATACTTACTAAAAGTGATAATAAAGTTGTCCGATTTTTGAAGCGATCTCACCGATTTGCCATCTTTTTAACCCATATTTACTGTCTAGTATACCTCGATGCTGCTGCTGGAACTTCCACAACTTAGTATACACGTCGAATGTACGGCCGAAGTAGGAGTGCCACTGCTTGTGGCCGTATTGTGGTAACTCTCTACAATAAAGCTATGTGTTTAATATCACGGTAGGAATATTTTAAATTAATATAGTAAGTGCAGATTTCTCAGGATACGGCGGTTGAGTGGAGGCGCAACAAGTGTCAACACCGTAGCCGTGCATAACGATGTTCAAACATCGTTCATGGTTCGTACTATTAAAACTGCTGCACTTTACTCATAATTAATACTATAAATTTCTTTCTTCCTAAAAATAATTATTTTATAATCCATAAGTTTACATTGCCCAACTGTTTTTTAAACATTTTTCTAATCCAAATTTAGGTAATAATATTCGCCTCAATTATAATTTTTGCACTTATCTACGACGCGACGCTCTTAAGTTTCGTCGTAACGAATTACAATTGCTGTTTAAATTTAAATTGGAAATCCATACATAATTATTATTTAAGGCTTTGTTCTAACTGATTGACTGACAGGCAACGCATGACCTTAACCGCTGGTTGTAGCGACTTGAAATTGGACGATGTGTTTGTCTTATGTACTAAGAAATGGTATTTTAAAATTCAATACTTAAGTGTGAGAAAAGGGATGAAAAAGACTGAAGAAACTTCTTTGTTTTAAATTTACATTTATGAAAAATTGTTTAAGTATACTACTATCAAAATAAAAAAATACTCTTTTTGGGGATAGGGCAATTAATTTTGTATATAATAATCCTTGTTTTTATAGTTATCGTGCAAATTAGTATCGGGATAGGTAGGTACTTAAAAATGCTGTTTTTAATATTTCTAATAGGGGTAGGTTTAGGGGATGAAAAATGAAATAGACAGTTCTTTGTTTTCGATAAATGGCGCATTATAAAGTCAAGTTTAGTGAACTAACAATTAAAAATAATGCATAAATAAGCTACCACTTACCGTAAACCGTTGAAAAGCTGTTTCGACTTTTCAAGTAAGTGACAGAATTCAATTATCACTTTACGTTCAAGATCCTCGAGTGACCCCATTCTTCCCATGTATCTGCGAGGGTAGGTCTGACTTGTATTCTCGTAACGGTATCTTGTATTGTGGCGTCCTGGAAGAGACGCTGTACGATATTCACGGTAGTCTCGTTCGTTAAGGTTGTGGTAGTACTGATGTCTTAATTCGTCATAACTCTGTTCCGTGTCGTAAGCGAGATTACTGAGGGTGTTTTCGTCAAAATCAGGTCTGTCCAGTTCTAACAAATAGCTGAATTCTCGCTGCCGCAAAGATTCTCGAGGTTTGTTTGGTTGTTGAAGAATAGGTTGGTTTGAATTTCGTGTCGTATTTTCCGTTTGTATCACTTGAGGTTCCGTTTGATACACTTTTCGTGTTGCTAGCTGCGGTGAACTAGGTTGTAAGCTAGTTTCCAATCGCTTTTGATGGGAAAGATTTCGCTGCGACGTATAATTAGTCTGATGATTTATGCTTTGTTTAAGATATGGGAGCACAGGCAGAAGCCTGCCGGATTTTGGCTTAGATTCTTTTGCGGGTTGTTGTAAATGTGTTGTTTTGACGAGACTAACTCTTGATTGCCGTTGCTTTGATTGTTCTGGTTTCTGTTCTGTAAGTGAGTTTTCTGACGAACCGCAGTTACCTCCCCCAGGGCAACTTTGTTTTGGTCGATCAAGTACCGTATAGTAGAAATTAGGATTCTGTGTTGTATATAGTAATTCAGCTGTATTGTATTTACTTACGGATTGAAGTGGGTTTTGCTCTATTGAGTAATGTTGAGCTACTGACGCAGGGCGACTTTGTCTTGTTGTGTTGTTAGACGTCTCCTGTATTTTGCAGATCTGTGGTATTCTTGAGCAGGTTAGTTCAAAATGTCGTAATTCGTATGAATCTTGATCTTCTCGATAAAAATGTCCAAAGTTGTCTTTGGTGTCAACGGTGTGAATTTTATTTTCAAAACGGTTACAAGAATATGAATTATGATCGTTGTTTTTTTGTTTCACATTAAATGTGTGCTTTATTTTCTCTTCACCCGGGTCAAGTGGTGCCGGTGATGGAGGGGTTACTTTACGTCGTCCGTTATTTTCTTTATTTTGGCCTTGTAAATATCTTTTTGCGTTGTCAGATACCTGTAATGTACCGTTACCTACTTTTTTATTATTTCCGTTCCTCGATATCTCATTAGTGGTATATGAGCTACTGGGTTTTTCAGAAGTGATTGCAATGTGTGTTGTTTCTAAATCACCAGGAAAACCACTTGTTGTGGGCAAGCCCGCTGAAGCAAAATTTTTTCTTACTTTTGTATTATATGGTGACCTTCGGCGACCATTCGCTGTTTTAGATTTGTATTGTATCACTGGTTCATAATTTGTTTTCTCACTTTCATTAGTAGATTGGATACACCCCCAAAATGCTTTACAACCTCTACGCAGTTTTTGAAAGAATCCGTTTTTGATTGGTTTATCTAATGTGTTATTATTTTCTTTTCGATTTTGTCTTTTCTTGGGGCGGTTTCTGCTTTGTTCTTCTTTTAATGTTTGATTATTATTATTGTTGCTGTTATTTTTACAGCCTACTGTTCCGTTATTGCCGTTGCAATTTTTATTGCTATTATTTGGTTTATTATTCTTCGCTCTACTATTATTTCTTTTGTAGTTTATATTATTCTCACTTTTATTTTCTTTAGGAGATCTTTTGTTACTACAGTCGCTGGATTTTGACTTTATTCGTAGTCCACACAAATAAGATGGAGATATATCTTCATCTTCATCTTCTAAGAGCAGAACTTTTGATTCATCTTCTTCAGATATTATTCTTTTAATGCGGTGATCTTCTTCACTTTTGTATTCGTTTATCTCCTGTAATAGCTCTATGGGTGACTTTACATCCGAAGACAATGAATCCGATCTAGCTGAGCGCGGCGGGGACGAATCTGTTCTAGGGCAATCTGATCTTGATGGATATGTTACGCCCGAAGAGAATGAATTAGTAAGTGATCTTTTTTTCAATCTGAGTATTACTGTGAGAGAAACAAAAACACATTAAGTACTGAGTAATATTTATAATATTATATAAGTTTTTGTTATTTTAATATTAAGCATAAAACCTATATCAAAAACGAACACGAATCTTATGTCAAATTTAATAAAAGCAGCAGCCATTTTGAATTTTGCTGTTATTGAACCGATTGCTTTCAAAATCGATATCTGAGTGTCCCAGCGAAAACCTAACACGAATCTTAAGTCAAATTTAATAAAAGCAGCCGCCATTTTGAATTTTGCTGTTATTAAATCGATTGCTTTCAAAATCGATATCTGAGTATCCCAGCAAAGACCGAACACGAATCTTATGTCAAATTTAATAAAAGCAGCCGCCATTTTGAATTTTGCTGTTATTAAATCGATTGCTTTCAAAATCGATATCTGAGTATCCCAGCAAAGACCGAACACGAATCTGAAGTCAAATTTAATAAAAACAGCCGCCATTTTGAATTTTGCTGTTATTAAATCGATTGCTTTCAAAATCGATATCTGAGTATCCCAGCGAAGACCGAACACGAATCTGAAGTCAAATTTAATAAAAACAGCCGCCATTTTGAATTTTGCTGTTATTGAACCGATTGCTTTCAAAATCGATATCTGAGTATCCCAGCGAAGACCGAACACGAATCTTATGTCAAATTTAATAAAAGCAGCCGCAATTTTGAATTTTGCTGTTATTAAATCGATTGCTTTCAAAATCGATATCTGAGTATCCCAGCGAAGACCGAACACGAATCTTATGTCAAATTTAATAAAAGCAGCCGCAATTTTGAATTTTGCTGTTATTAAATCGATTGCTTTCAAAATCGATATCTGAGTATCCCAGCAAAGACCGAACACGAATCTTATGTCAAATTTAATAAAAGCAGCCGCCATTTTGAATTTTTTTGACTACTGGTTTTATGGTCGGTAATCAGAAAAACACCGCTAACAGTATTGTTATAGGTATTATTCGTTTAATATCCAGACATGACATCCGGTTTATTAGATAATTCTCGCGAATGTAACATACCTTATTCTAAGCTCCATAGATGAGAATGTCTGAGCTAACCTTTAATAGGTAGAGGTATTGTCCCTACAGCATTAGTTTGCTGTTTTAATAACTAGAAATAGTTTATCTTTTTAAATTTCAAAACATCGATATCTTTATTTAGGTATACTCGTCGTTGTAATGTAAAAGATTTGCCGTATGTTTGTTTGCTGTTTTCGTGATATTGTACCTACATTTATATAAATATAGCTAATGAGTTTTGTCTGCCTCGGGAACCACACGGATATTCAGAATAAAAAATAGCCTATGTCCGTTTCCGGCACCGAATCTATCTACATACCAATTTTAATCGAAATCGGCTTAGCCGTTTAGGTACCTCTGAGTGGTAACAAACACACACACAAACACACTTTCGCATTTATAGATAATATTAGTAGAATACTAAAATTTATATAAATATACTTTCGACTGGCCTGTTGGTCTAGTGGTTAGTGACCCTGACTGCTAAGCCGGAGGTCGTGGGTTCGATTCCCACCCAGGACAAACCTTTGTGTGATGAGCATGATTGTTTGTTCTGTGTCTGGGTGTAATTTACCTATAATATGTATGTATTTACAAAAAAAAAAATGTATATAAGTAGTATATCAGTTGTTTAGTACCCATAACACAAGCAAATATAATTGCTTAATTTGGGGCTCGATGGCGCTGTGTGAATGTGGTAGAATATTATTATTATTATTATTATTATACTTACTAAAAGTGATAATAAAGTTGTCCGATTTTTGAAGCGATCTCACCGATTTGCCATCTTTTTAACCCATATTTACTGTCTAGTATACCTCGATGCTGCTGCTGGAACTTCCACAACTTAGTATACACGTCGAATGTACGGCCGAAGTAGGAGTGCCAGTGCTTGTGGCCGTATTGTGGTAACTCTCTACAATAAAGCTATGTGTTTAATATCACGGTAGGAATATTTTAAATTAATATAGTAAGTGCAGATTTCTCAGGATACGGCGGTTGAGTGGAGGCGCAACAAGTGTCAACACCGTAGCCGTGCATAACGATGTTCAAACATCGTTCATGGTTCGTACTATTAAAACTGCTGCACTTTACTCATAATTAATACTATAAATTTCTTTCTTCCTAAAAATAATTATTTTATAATCCATAAGTTTACATTGCCCAACTGTTTTTTAAACATTTTTCTAATCCAAATTTAGGTAATAATATTCGCCTCAATTATAATTTTTGCACTTATCTACGACGCGACGCTCTTAAGTTTCGTCGTAACGAATTACAATTGCTGTTTAAATTTAAATTGGAAATCCATACATAATTATTATTTAAGGCTTTGTTCTAACTGATTGACTGACAGGCAACGCATGACCTTAACCGCTGGTTGTAGCGACTTGAAATTGGACGATGTGTTTGTCTTATGTACTAAGAAATGGTATTTTAAAATTCAATACTTAAGTGTGAGAAAAGGGATGAAAAAGACTGAAGAAACTTCTTTGTTTTAAATTTACATTTATGAAAAATTGTTTAAGTATACTACTATCAAAATAAAAAAATACTCTTTTTGGGGATAGGGCAATTAATTTTGTATATAATAATCCTTGTTTTTATAGTTATCGTGCAAATTAGTATCGGGATAGGTAGGTACTTAAAAATGCTGTTTTTAATATTTCTAATAGGGGTAGGTTTAGGGGATGAAAAATGAAATAGACAGTTCTTTGTTTTCGATAAATGGCGCATTATAAAGTCAAGTTTAGTGAACTAACAATTAAAAATAATGCATAAATAAGCTACCACTTACCGTAAACCGTTGAAAAGCTGTTTCGACTTTTCAAGTAAGTGACAGAATTCAATTATCACTTTACGTTCAAGATCCTCGAGTGACCCCATTCTTCCCATGTATCTGCGAGGGTAGGTCTGACTTGTATTCTCGTAACGGTATCTTGTATTGTGGCGTCCTGGAAGAGACGCTGTACGATATTCACGGTAGTCTCGTTCGTTAAGGTTGTGGTAGTACTGATGTCTTAATTCGTCATAACTCTGTTCCGTGTCGTAAGCGAGATTACTGAGGGTGTTTTCGTCAAAATCAGGTCTGTCCAGTTCTAACAAATAGCTGAATTCTCGCTGCCGCAAAGATTCTCGAGGTTTGTTTGGTTGTTGAAGAATAGGTTGGTTTGAATTTCGTGTCGTATTTTCCGTTTGTATCACTTGAGGTTCCGTTTGATACACTTTTCGTGTTGCTAGCTGCGGTGAACTAGGTTGTAAGCTAGTTTCCAATCGCTTTTGATGGGAAAGATTTCGCTGCGACGTATAATTAGTCTGATGATTTATGCTTTGTTTAAGATATGGGAGCACAGGCAGAAGCCTGCCGGATTTTGGCTTAGATTCTTTTGCGGGTTGTTGTAAATGTGTTGTTTTGACGAGACTAACTCTTGATTGCCGTTGCTTTGATTGTTCTGGTTTCTGTTCTGTAAGTGAGTTTTCTGACGAACCGCAGTTACCTCCCCCAGGGCAACTTTGTTTTGGTAGATCAAGTACCGTATAGTAGAAATTAGGATTCTGTGTTGTATATAGTAATTCAGCTGTATTGTATTTACTTACGGATTGAAGTGGGTTTTGCTCTATTGAGTAATGTTGAGCTACTGACGCAGGGCGACTTTGTCTTGTTGTGTTGTTAGACGTCTCCTGTATTTTGCAGATCTGTGGTATTCTTGAGCAGGTTAGTTCAAAATGTCGTAATTCGTATGAATCTTGATCTTCTCGATAAAAATGTCCAAAGTTGTCTTTGGTGTCAACGGTGTGAATTTTATTTTCAAAACGGTTACAAGAATATGAATTATGATCGTTGTTTTTTTGTTTCACATTAAATGTGTGCTTTATTTTCTCTTCACCCGGGTCAAGTGGTGCCGGTGATGGAGGGGTTACTTTACGTCGTCCGTTATTTTCTTTATTTTGGCCTTGTAAATATCTTTTTGCGTTGTCAGATACCTGTAATGTACCGTTACCTACTTTTTTATTATTTCCGTTCCTCGATATCTCATTAGTGGTATATGAGCTACTGGGTTTTTCAGAAGTGATTGCAATGTGTGTTGTTTCTAAATCACCAGGAAAACCACTTGTTGTGGGCAAGCCCGCTGAAGCAAAATTTTTTCTTACTTTTGTATTATATGGTGACCTTCGGCGACCATTCGCTGTTTTAGATTTGTATTGTATCACTGGTTCATAATTTGTTTTCTCACTTTCATTAGTAGATTGGATACACCCCCAAAATGCTTTACAACCTCTACGCAGTTTTTGAAAGAATCCGTTTTTGATTGGTTTATCTAATGTGTTATTATTTTCTTTTCGATTTTGTCTTTTCTTGGGGCGGTTTCTGCTTTGTTCTTCTTTTAATGTTTGATTATTATTATTGTTGCTGTTATTTTTACAGCCTACTGTTCCGTTATTGCCGTTGCAATTTTTATTGCTATTATTTGGTTTATTATTCTTCGCTCTACTATTATTTCTTTTGTAGTTTATATTATTCTCACTTTTATTTTCTTTAGGAGATCTTTTGTTACTACAGTCGCTGGATTTTGACTTTATTCGTAGTCCACACAAATAAGATGGAGATATATCTTCATCTTCATCTTCTAAGAGCAGAACTTTTGATTCATCTTCTTCAGATATTATTCTTTTAATGCGGTGATCTTCTTCACTTTTGTATTCGTTTATCTCCTGTAATAGCTCTATGGGTGACTTTACATCCGAAGACAATGAATCCGATCTAGCTGAGCGCGGCGGGGACGAATCTGTTCTAGGGCAATCTGATCTTGATGGATATGTTACGCCCGAAGAGAATGAATTAGTAAGTGATCTTTTTTTCAATCTGAGTATTACTGTGAGAGAAACAAAAACACATTAAGTACTGAGTAATATTTATAATATTATATAAGTTTTTGTTATTTTAATATTAAGCATAAAACCTATATCAAAAACGAACACGAATCTTATGTCAAATTTAATAAAAGCAGCAGCCATTTTGAATTTTGCTGTTATTGAACCGATTGCTTTCAAAATCGATATCTGAGTGTCCCAGCGAAAACCTAACACGAATCTTAAGTCAAATTTAATAAAAGCAGCCGCCATTTTGAATTTTGCTGTTATTAAATCGATTGCTTTCAAAATCGATATCTGAGTATCCCAGCAAAGACCGAACACGAATCTTATGTCAAATTTAATAAAAGCAGCCGCCATTTTGAATTTTGCTGTTATTAAATCGATTGCTTTCAAAATCGATATCTGAGTATCCCAGCAAAGACCGAACACGAATCTGAAGTCAAATTTAATAAAAACAGCCGCCATTTTGAATTTTGCTGTTATTAAATCGATTGCTTTCAAAATCGATATCTGAGTATCCCAGCGAAGACCGAACACGAATCTGAAGTCAAATTTAATAAAAACAGCCGCCATTTTGAATTTTGCTGTTATTGAACCGATTGCTTTCAAAATCGATATCTGAGTATCCCAGCGAAGACCGAACACGAATCTTATGTCAAATTTAATAAAAGCAGCCGCAATTTTGAATTTTGCTGTTATTAAATCGATTGCTTTCAAAATCGATATCTGAGTATCCCAGCAAAGACCGAACACGAATCTTATGTCAAATTTAATAAAAGCAGCCGCCATTTTGAATTTTTTTGACTACTGGTTTTATGGTCGGTAATCAGAAAAACACCGCTAACAGTATTGTTATAGGTATTATTCGTTTAATATCCAGACATGACATCCGGTTTATTAGATAATTCTCGCGAATGTAACATACCTTATTCTAAGCTCCATAGATGAGAATGTCTGAGCTAACCTTTAATAGGTAGAGGTATTGTCCCTACAGCATTAGTTTGCTGTTTTAATAACTAGAAATAGTTTATCTTTTTAAATTTCAAAACATCGATATCTTTATTTAGGTATACTCGTCGTTGTAATGTAAAAGATTTGCCGTATGTTTGTTTGCTGTTTTCGTGATATTGTACCTACATTTATATAAATATAGCTAATGAGTTTTGTCTGCCTCGGGAACCACACGGATATTCAGAATAAAAAATAGCCTATGTCCGTTTCCGGCACCGAATCTATCTACATACCAATTTTAATCGAAATCGGCTTAGCCGTTTAGGTACCTCTGAGTGGTAACAAACACACACACAAACACACTTTCGCATTTATAGATAATATTAGTAGAATACTAAAATTTATATAAATATACTTTCGACTGGCCTGTTGGTCTAGTGGTTAGTGACCCTGACTGCTAAGCCGGAGGTCGTGGGTTCGATTCCCACCCAGGACAAACCTTTGTGTGATGAGCATGATTGTTTGTTCTGTGTCTGGGTGTAATTTACCTATAATATGTATGTATTTACAAAAAAAAAAATGTATATAAGTAGTATATCAGTTGTTTAGTACCCATAACACAAGCAAATATAATTGCTTAATTTGGGGCTCGATGGCGCTGTGTGAATGTGGTAGAATATTATTATTATTATTATTATTATACTTACTAAAAGTGATAATAAAGTTGTCCGATTTTTGAAGCGATCTCACCGATTTGCCATCTTTTTAACCCATATTTACTGTCTAGTATACCTCGATGCTGCTGCTGGAACTTCCACAACTTAGTATACACGTCGAATGTACGGCCGAAGTAGGAGTGCCACTGCTTGTGGCCGTATTGTGGTAACTCTCTACAATAAAGCTATGTGTTTAATATCACGGTAGGAATATTTTAAATTAATATAGTAAGTGCAGATTTCTCAGGATACGGCGGTTGAGTGGAGGCGCAACAAGTGTCAACACCGTAGCCGTGCATAACGATGTTCAAACATCGTTCATGGTTCGTACTATTAAAACTGCTGCACTTTACTCATAATTAATACTATAAATTTCTTTCTTCCTAAAAATAATTATTTTATAATCCATAAGTTTACATTGCCCAACTGTTTTTTAAACATTTTTCTAATCCAAATTTAGGTAATAATATTCGCCTCAATTATAATTTTTGCACTTATCTACGACGCGACGCTCTTAAGTTTCGTCGTAACGAATTACAATTGCTGTTTAAATTTAAATTGGAAATCCATACATAATTATTATTTAAGGCTTTGTTCTAACTGATTGACTGACAGGCAACGCATGACCTTAACCGCTGGTTGTAGCGACTTGAAATTGGACGATGTGTTTGTCTTATGTACTAAGAAATGGTATTTTAAAATTCAATACTTAAGTGTGAGAAAAGGGATGAAAAAGACTGAAGAAACTTCTTTGTTTTAAATTTACATTTATGAAAAATTGTTTAAGTATACTACTATCAAAATAAAAAAATACTCTTTTTGGGGATAGGGCAATTAATTTTGTATATAATAATCCTTGTTTTTATAGTTATCGTGCAAATTAGTATCGGGATAGGTAGGTACTTAAAAATGCTGTTTTTAATATTTCTAATAGGGGTAGGTTTAGGGGATGAAAAATGAAATAGACAGTTCTTTGTTTTCGATAAATGGCGCATTATAAAGTCAAGTTTAGTGAACTAACAATTAAAAATAATGCATAAATAAGCTACCACTTACCGTAAACCGTTGAAAAGCTGTTTCGACTTTTCAAGTAAGTGACAGAATTCAATTATCACTTTACGTTCAAGATCCTCGAGTGACCCCATTCTTCCCATGTATCTGCGAGGGTAGGTCTGACTTGTATTCTCGTAACGGTATCTTGTATTGTGGCGTCCTGGAAGAGACGCTGTACGATATTCACGGTAGTCTCGTTCGTTAAGGTTGTGGTAGTACTGATGTCTTAATTCGTCATAACTCTGTTCCGTGTCGTAAGCGAGATTACTGAGGGTGTTTTCGTCAAAATCAGGTCTGTCCAGTTCTAACAAATAGCTGAATTCTCGCTGCCGCAAAGATTCTCGAGGTTTGTTTGGTTGTTGAAGAATAGGTTGGTTTGAATTTCGTGTCGTATTTTCCGTTTGTATCACTTGAGGTTCCGTTTGATACACTTTTCGTGTTGCTAGCTGCGGTGAACTAGGTTGTAAGCTAGTTTCCAATCGCTTTTGATGGGAAAGATTTCGCTGCGACGTATAATTAGTCTGATGATTTATGCTTTGTTTAAGATATGGGAGCACAGGCAGAAGCCTGCCGGATTTTGGCTTAGATTCTTTTGCGGGTTGTTGTAAATGTGTTGTTTTGACGAGACTAACTCTTGATTGCCGTTGCTTTGATTGTTCTGGTTTCTGTTCTGTAAGTGAGTTTTCTGACGAACCGCAGTTACCTCCCCCAGGGCAACTTTGTTTTGGTAGATCAAGTACCGTATAGTAGAAATTAGGATTCTGTGTTGTATAT
This sequence comes from Parascotia fuliginaria, assembly GCA_963082885.1. Lineage (NCBI taxonomy): Eukaryota > Metazoa > Arthropoda > Insecta > Lepidoptera > Erebidae > Parascotia > Parascotia fuliginaria. The sequence continues at coordinate 6,778,707 of OY720189.1, forward strand.
AGTAATTCAGCTGTATTGTATTTACTTACGGATTGAAGTGGGTTTTGCTCTATTGAGTAATGTTGAGCTACTGACGCAGGGCGACTTTGTCTTGTTGTGTTGTTAGACGTCTCCTGTATTTTGCAGATCTGTGGTATTCTTGAGCAGGTTAGTTCAAAATGTCGTAATTCGTATGAATCTTGATCTTCTCGATAAAAATGTCCAAAGTTGTCTTTGGTGTCAACGGTGTGAATTTTATTTTCAAAACGGTTACAAGAATATGAATTATGATCGTTGTTTTTTTGTTTCACATTAAATGTGTGCTTTATTTTCTCTTCACCCGGGTCAAGTGGTGCCGGTGATGGAGGGGTTACTTTACGTCGTCCGTTATTTTCTTTATTTTGGCCTTGTAAATATCTTTTTGCGTTGTCAGATACCTGTAATGTACCGTTACCTACTTTTTTATTATTTCCGTTCCTCGATATCTCATTAGTGGTATATGAGCTACTGGGTTTTTCAGAAGTGATTGCAATGTGTGTTGTTTCTAAATCACCAGGAAAACCACTTGTTGTGGGCAAGCCCGCTGAAGCAAAATTTTTTCTTACTTTTGTATTATATGGTGACCTTCGGCGACCATTCGCTGTTTTAGATTTGTATTGTATCACTGGTTCATAATTTGTTTTCTCACTTTCATTAGTAGATTGGATACACCCCCAAAATGCTTTACAACCTCTACGCAGTTTTTGAAAGAATCCGTTTTTGATTGGTTTATCTAATGTGTTATTATTTTCTTTTCGATTTTGTCTTTTCTTGGGGCGGTTTCTGCTTTGTTCTTCTTTTAATGTTTGATTATTATTATTGTTGCTGTTATTTTTACAGCCTACTGTTCCGTTATTGCCGTTGCAATTTTTATTGCTATTATTTGGTTTATTATTCTTCGCTCTACTATTATTTCTTTTGTAGTTTATATTATTCTCACTTTTATTTTCTTTAGGAGATCTTTTGTTACTACAGTCGCTGGATTTTGACTTTATTCGTAGTCCACACAAATAAGATGGAGATATATCTTCATCTTCATCTTCTAAGAGCAGAACTTTTGATTCATCTTCTTCAGATATTATTCTTTTAATGCGGTGATCTTCTTCACTTTTGTATTCGTTTATCTCCTGTAATAGCTCTATGGGTGACTTTACATCCGAAGACAATGAATCCGATCTAGCTGAGCGCGGCGGGGACGAATCTGTTCTAGGGCAATCTGATCTTGATGGATATGTTACGCCCGAAGAGAATGAATTAGTAAGTGATCTTTTTTTCAATCTGAGTATTACTGTGAGAGAAACAAAAACACATTAAGTACTGAGTAATATTTATAATATTATATAAGTTTTTGTTATTTTAATATTAAGCATAAAACCTATATCAAAAACGAACACGAATCTTATGTCAAATTTAATAAAAGCAGCAGCCATTTTGAATTTTGCTGTTATTGAACCGATTGCTTTCAAAATCGATATCTGAGTGTCCCAGCGAAAACCTAACACGAATCTTAAGTCAAATTTAATAAAAGCAGCCGCCATTTTGAATTTTGCTGTTATTAAATCGATTGCTTTCAAAATCGATATCTGAGTATCCCAGCAAAGACCGAACACGAATCTTATGTCAAATTTAATAAAAGCAGCCGCCATTTTGAATTTTGCTGTTATTAAATCGATTGCTTTCAAAATCGATATCTGAGTATCCCAGCAAAGACCGAACACGAATCTGAAGTCAAATTTAATAAAAACAGCCGCCATTTTGAATTTTGCTGTTATTAAATCGATTGCTTTCAAAATCGATATCTGAGTATCCCAGCGAAGACCGAACACGAATCTGAAGTCAAATTTAATAAAAACAGCCGCCATTTTGAATTTTGCTGTTATTGAACCGATTGCTTTCAAAATCGATATCTGAGTATCCCAGCGAAGACCGAACACGAATCTTATGTCAAATTTAATAAAAGCAGCCGCAATTTTGAATTTTGCTGTTATTAAATCGATTGCTTTCAAAATCGATATCTGAGTATCCCAGCAAAGACCGAACACGAATCTTATGTCAAATTTAATAAAAGCAGCCGCCATTTTGAATTTTTTTGACTACTGGTTTTATGGTCGGTAATCAGAAAAACACCGCTAACAGTATTGTTATAGGTATTATTCGTTTAATATCCAGACATGACATCCGGTTTATTAGATAATTCTCGCGAATGTAACATACCTTATTCTAAGCTCCATAGATGAGAATGTCTGAGCTAACCTTTAATAGGTAGAGGTATTGTCCCTACAGCATTAGTTTGCTGTTTTAATAACTAGAAATAGTTTATCTTTTTAAATTTCAAAACATCGATATCTTTATTTAGGTATACTCGTCGTTGTAATGTAAAAGATTTGCCGTATGTTTGTTTGCTGTTTTCGTGATATTGTACCTACATTTATATAAATATAGCTAATGAGTTTTGTCTGCCTCGGGAACCACACGGATATTCAGAATAAAAAATAGCCTATGTCCGTTTCCGGCACCGAATCTATCTACATACCAATTTTAATCGAAATCGGCTTAGCCGTTTAGGTACCTCTGAGTGGTAACAAACACACACACAAACACACTTTCGCATTTATAGATAATATTAGTAGAATACTAAAATTTATATAAATATACTTACTAAAAGTGATAATAAAGTTGTCCGATTTTTGAAGCGATCTCACCGATTTGCCATCTTTTTAACCCATATTTACTGTCTAGTATACCTCGATGCTGCTGCTGGAACTTCCACAACTTAGTATACACGTCGAATGTACGGCCGAAGTAGGAGTGCCACTGCTTGTGGCCGTATTGTGGTAACTCTCTACAATAAAGCTATGTGTTTAATATCACGGTAGGAATATTTTAAATTAATATAGTAAGTGCAGATTTCTCAGGATACGGCGGTTGAGTGGAGGCGCAACAAGTGTCAACACCGTAGCCGTGCATAACGATGTTCAAACATCGTTCATGGTTCGTACTATTAAAACTGCTGCACTTTACTCATAATTAATACTATAAATTTCTTTCTTCCTAAAAATAATTATTTTATAATCCATAAGTTTACATTGCCCAACTGTTTTTTAAACATTTTTCTAATCCAAATTTAGGTAATAATATTCGCCTCAATTATAATTTTTGCACTTATCTACGACGCGACGCTCTTAAGTTTCGTCGTAACGAATTACAATTGCTGTTTAAATTTAAATTGGAAATCCATACATAATTATTATTTAAGGCTTTGTTCTAACTGATTGACTGACAGGCAACGCATGACCTTAACCGCTGGTTGTAGCGACTTGAAATTGGACGATGTGTTTGTCTTATGTACTAAGAAATGGTATTTTAAAATTCAATACTTAAGTGTGAGAAAAGGGATGAAAAAGACTGAAGAAACTTCTTTGTTTTAAATTTACATTTATGAAAAATTGTTTAAGTATACTACTATCAAAATAAAAAAATACTCTTTTTGGGGATAGGGCAATTAATTTTGTATATAATAATCCTTGTTTTTATAGTTATCGTGCAAATTAGTATCGGGATAGGTAGGTACTTAAAAATGCTGTTTTTAATATTTCTAATAGGGGTAGGTTTAGGGGATGAAAAATGAAATAGACAGTTCTTTGTTTTCGATAAATGGCGCATTATAAAGTCAAGTTTAGTGAACTAACAATTAAAAATAATGCATAAATAAGCTACCACTTACCGTAAACCGTTGAAAAGCTGTTTCGACTTTTCAAGTAAGTGACAGAATTCAATTATCACTTTACGTTCAAGATCCTCGAGTGACCCCATTCTTCCCATGTATCTGCGAGGGTAGGTCTGACTTGTATTCTCGTAACGGTATCTTGTATTGTGGCGTCCTGGAAGAGACGCTGTACGATATTCACGGTAGTCTCGTTCGTTAAGGTTGTGGTAGTACTGATGTCTTAATTCGTCATAACTCTGTTCCGTGTCGTAAGCGAGATTACTGAGGGTGTTTTCGTCAAAATCAGGTCTGTCCAGTTCTAACAAATAGCTGAATTCTCGCTGCCGCAAAGATTCTCGAGGTTTGTTTGGTTGTTGAAGAATAGGTTGGTTTGAATTTCGTGTCGTATTTTCCGTTTGTATCACTTGAGGTTCCGTTTGATACACTTTTCGTGTTGCTAGCTGCGGTGAACTAGGTTGTAAGCTAGTTTCCAATCGCTTTTGATGGGAAAGATTTCGCTGCGACGTATAATTAGTCTGATGATTTATGCTTTGTTTAAGATATGGGAGCACAGGCAGAAGCCTGCCGGATTTTGGCTTAGATTCTTTTGCGGGTTGTTGTAAATGTGTTGTTTTGACGAGACTAACTCTTGATTGCCGTTGCTTTGATTGTTCTGGTTTCTGTTCTGTAAGTGAGTTTTCTGACGAACCGCAGTTACCTCCCCCAGGGCAACTTTGTTTTGGTCGATCAAGTACCGTATAGTAGAAATTAGGATTCTGTGTTGTATATAGTAATTCAGCTGTATTGTATTTACTTACGGATTGAAGTGGGTTTTGCTCTATTGAGTAATGTTGAGCTACTGACGCAGGGCGACTTTGTCTTGTTGTGTTGTTAGACGTCTCCTGTATTTTGCAGATCTGTGGTATTCTTGAGCAGGTTAGTTCAAAATGTCGTAATTCGTATGAATCTTGATCTTCTCGATAAAAATGTCCAAAGTTGTCTTTGGTGTCAACGGTGTGAATTTTATTTTCAAAACGGTTACAAGAATATGAATTATGATCGTTGTTTTTTTGTTTCACATTAAATGTGTGCTTTATTTTCTCTTCACCCGGGTCAAGTGGTGCCGGTGATGGAGGGGTTACTTTACGTCGTCCGTTATTTTCTTTATTTTGGCCTTGTAAATATCTTTTTGCGTTGTCAGATACCTGTAATGTACCGTTACCTACTTTTTTATTATTTCCGTTCCTCGATATCTCATTAGTGGTATATGAGCTACTGGGTTTTTCAGAAGTGATTGCAATGTGTGTTGTTTCTAAATCACCAGGAAAACCACTTGTTGTGGGCAAGCCCGCTGAAGCAAAATTTTTTCTTACTTTTGTATTATATGGTGACCTTCGGCGACCATTCGCTGTTTTAGATTTGTATTGTATCACTGGTTCATAATTTGTTTTCTCACTTTCATTAGTAGATTGGATACACCCCCAAAATGCTTTACAACCTCTACGCAGTTTTTGAAAGAATCCGTTTTTGATTGGTTTATCTAATGTGTTATTATTTTCTTTTCGATTTTGTCTTTTCTTGGGGCGGTTTCTGCTTTGTTCTTCTTTTAATGTTTGATTATTATTATTGTTGCTGTTATTTTTACAGCCTACTGTTCCGTTATTGCCGTTGCAATTTTTATTGCTATTATTTGGTTTATTATTCTTCGCTCTACTATTATTTCTTTTGTAGTTTATATTATTCTCACTTTTATTTTCTTTAGGAGATCTTTTGTTACTACAGTCGCTGGATTTTGACTTTATTCGTAGTCCACACAAATAAGATGGAGATATATCTTCATCTTCATCTTCTAAGAGCAGAACTTTTGATTCATCTTCTTCAGATATTATTCTTTTAATGCGGTGATCTTCTTCACTTTTGTATTCGTTTATCTCCTGTAATAGCTCTATGGGTGACTTTACATCCGAAGACAATGAATCCGATCTAGCTGAGCGCGGCGGGGACGAATCTGTTCTAGGGCAATCTGATCTTGATGGATATGTTACGCCCGAAGAGAATGAATTAGTAAGTGATCTTTTTTTCAATCTGAGTATTACTGTGAGAGAAACAAAAACACATTAAGTACTGAGTAATATTTATAATATTATATAAGTTTTTGTTATTTTAATATTAAGCATAAAACCTATATCAAAAACGAACACGAATCTTATGTCAAATTTAATAAAAGCAGCAGCCATTTTGAATTTTGCTGTTATTGAACCGATTGCTTTCAAAATCGATATCTGAGTGTCCCAGCGAAAACCTAACACGAATCTTAAGTCAAATTTAATAAAAGCAGCCGCCATTTTGAATTTTGCTGTTATTAAATCGATTGCTTTCAAAATCGATATCTGAGTATCCCAGCAAAGACCGAACACGAATCTTATGTCAAATTTAATAAAAGCAGCCGCCATTTTGAATTTTGCTGTTATTAAATCGATTGCTTTCAAAATCGATATCTGAGTATCCCAGCAAAGACCGAACACGAATCTGAAGTCAAATTTAATAAAAACAGCCGCCATTTTGAATTTTGCTGTTATTAAATCGATTGCTTTCAAAATCGATATCTGAGTATCCCAGCGAAGACCGAACACGAATCTGAAGTCAAATTTAATAAAAACAGCCGCCATTTTGAATTTTGCTGTTATTGAACCGATTGCTTTCAAAATCGATATCTGAGTATCCCAGCGAAGACCGAACACGAATCTTATGTCAAATTTAATAAAAGCAGCCGCAATTTTGAATTTTGCTGTTATTAAATCGATTGCTTTCAAAATCGATATCTGAGTATCCCAGCAAAGACCGAACACGAATCTTATGTCAAATTTAATAAAAGCAGCCGCCATTTTGAATTTTTTTGACTACTGGTTTTATGGTCGGTAATCAGAAAAACACCGCTAACAGTATTGTTATAGGTATTATTCGTTTAATATCCAGACATGACATCCGGTTTATTAGATAATTCTCGCGAATGTAACATACCTTATTCTAAGCTCCATAGATGAGAATGTCTGAGCTAACCTTTAATAGGTAGAGGTATTGTCCCTACAGCATTAGTTTGCTGTTTTAATAACTAGAAATAGTTTATCTTTTTAAATTTCAAAACATCGATATCTTTATTTAGGTATACTCGTCGTTGTAATGTAAAAGATTTGCCGTATGTTTGTTTGCTGTTTTCGTGATATTGTACCTACATTTATATAAATATAGCTAATGAGTTTTGTCTGCCTCGGGAACCACACGGATATTCAGAATAAAAAATAGCCTATGTCCGTTTCCGGCACCGAATCTATCTACATACCAATTTTAATCGAAATCGGCTTAGCCGTTTAGGTACCTCTGAGTGGTAACAAACACACACACAAACACACTTTCGCATTTATAGATAATATTAGTAGAATACTAAAATTTATATAAATATACTTTCGACTGGCCTGTTGGTCTAGTGGTTAGTGACCCTGACTGCTAAGCCGGAGGTCGTGGGTTCGATTCCCACCCAGGACAAACCTTTGTGTGATGAGCATGATTGTTTGTTCTGTGTCTGGGTGTAATTTACCTATAATATGTATGTATTTACAAAAAAAAAAATGTATATAAGTAGTATATCAGTTGTTTAGTACCCATAACACAAGCAAATATAATTGCTTAATTTGGGGCTCGATGGCGCTGTGTGAATGTGGTAGAATATTATTATTATTATTATTATTATACTTACTAAAAGTGATAATAAAGTTGTCCGATTTTTGAAGCGATCTCACCGATTTGCCATCTTTTTAACCCATATTTACTGTCTAGTATACCTCGATGCTGCTGCTGGAACTTCCACAACTTAGTATACACGTCGAATGTACGGCCGAAGTAGGAGTGCCACTGCTTGTGGCCGTATTGTGGTAACTCTCTACAATAAAGCTATGTGTTTAATATCACGGTAGGAATATTTTAAATTAATATAGTAAGTGCAGATTTCTCAGGATACGGCGGTTGAGTGGAGGCGCAACAAGTGTCAACACCGTAGCCGTGCATAACGATGTTCAAACATCGTTCATGGTTCGTACTATTAAAACTGCTGCACTTTACTCATAATTAATACTATAAATTTCTTTCTTCCTAAAAATAATTATTTTATAATCCATAAGTTTACATTGCCCAACTGTTTTTTAAACATTTTTCTAATCCAAATTTAGGTAATAATATTCGCCTCAATTATAATTTTTGCACTTATCTACGACGCGACGCTCTTAAGTTTCGTCGTAACGAATTACAATTGCTGTTTAAATTTAAATTGGAAATCCATACATAATTATTATTTAAGGCTTTGTTCTAACTGATTGACTGACAGGCAACGCATGACCTTAACCGCTGGTTGTAGCGACTTGAAATTGGACGATGTGTTTGTCTTATGTACTAAGAAATGGTATTTTAAAATTCAATACTTAAGTGTGAGAAAAGGGATGAAAAAGACTGAAGAAACTTCTTTGTTTTAAATTTACATTTATGAAAAATTGTTTAAGTATACTACTATCAAAATAAAAAAATACTCTTTTTGGGGATAGGGCAATTAATTTTGTATATAATAATCCTTGTTTTTATAGTTATCGTGCAAATTAGTATCGGGATAGGTAGGTACTTAAAAATGCTGTTTTTAATATTTCTAATAGGGGTAGGTTTAGGGGATGAAAAATGAAATAGACAGTTCTTTGTTTTCGATAAATGGCGCATTATAAAGTCAAGTTTAGTGAACTAACAATTAAAAATAATGCATAAATAAGCTACCACTTACCGTAAACCGTTGAAAAGCTGTTTCGACTTTTCAAGTAAGTGACAGAATTCAATTATCACTTTACGTTCAAGATCCTCGAGTGACCCCATTCTTCCCATGTATCTGCGAGGGTAGGTCTGACTTGTATTCTCGTAACGGTATCTTGTATTGTGGCGTCCTGGAAGAGACGCTGTACGATATTCACGGTAGTCTCGTTCGTTAAGGTTGTGGTAGTACTGATGTCTTAATTCGTCATAACTCTGTTCCGTGTCGTAAGCGAGATTACTGAGGGTGTTTTCGTCAAAATCAGGTCTGTCCAGTTCTAACAAATAGCTGAATTCTCGCTGCCGCAAAGATTCTCGAGGTTTGTTTGGTTGTTGAAGAATAGGTTGGTTTGAATTTCGTGTCGTATTTTCCGTTTGTATCACTTGAGGTTCCGTTTGATACACTTTTCGTGTTGCTAGCTGCGGTGAACTAGGTTGTAAGCTAGTTTCCAATCGCTTTTGATGGGAAAGATTTCGCTGCGACGTATAATTAGTCTGATGATTTATGCTTTGTTTAAGATATGGGAGCACAGGCAGAAGCCTGCCGGATTTTGGCTTAGATTCTTTTGCGGGTTGTTGTAAATGTGTTGTTTTGACGAGACTAACTCTTGATTGCCGTTGCTTTGATTGTTCTGGTTTCTGTTCTGTAAGTGAGTTTTCTGACGAACCGCAGTTACCTCCCCCAGGGCAACTTTGTTTTGGTAGATCAAGTACCGTATAGTAGAAATTAGGATTCTGTGTTGTATATAGTAATTCAGCTGTATTGTATTTACTTACGGATTGAAGTGGGTTTTGCTCTATTGAGTAATGTTGAGCTACTGACGCAGGGCGACTTTGTCTTGTTGTGTTGTTAGACGTCTCCTGTATTTTGCAGATCTGTGGTATTCTTGAGCAGGTTAGTTCAAAATGTCGTAATTCGTATGAATCTTGATCTTCTCGATAAAAATGTCCAAAGTTGTCTTTGGTGTCAACGGTGTGAATTTTATTTTCAAAACGGTTACAAGAATATGAATTATGATCGTTGTTTTTTTGTTTCACATTAAATGTGTGCTTTATTTTCTCTTCACCCGGGTCAAGTGGTGCCGGTGATGGAGGGGTTACTTTACGTCGTCCGTTATTTTCTTTATTTTGGCCTTGTAAATATCTTTTTGCGTTGTCAGATACCTGTAATGTACCGTTACCTACTTTTTTATTATTTCCGTTCCTCGATATCTCATTAGTGGTATATGAGCTACTGGGTTTTTCAGAAGTGATTGCAATGTGTGTTGTTTCTAAATCACCAGGAAAACCACTTGTTGTGGGCAAGCCCGCTGAAGCAAAATTTTTTCTTACTTTTGTATTATATGGTGACCTTCGGCGACCATTCGCTGTTTTAGATTTGTATTGTATCACTGGTTCATAATTTGTTTTCTCACTTTCATTAGTAGATTGGATACACCCCCAAAATGCTTTACAACCTCTACGCAGTTTTTGAAAGAATCCGTTTTTGATTGGTTTATCTAATGTGTTATTATTTTCTTTTCGATTTTGTCTTTTCTTGGGGCGGTTTCTGCTTTGTTCTTCTTTTAATGTTTGATTATTATTATTGTTGCTGTTATTTTTACAGCCTACTGTTCCGTTATTGCCGTTGCAATTTTTATTGCTATTATTTGGTTTATTATTCTTCGCTCTACTATTATTTCTTTTGTAGTTTATATTATTCTCACTTTTATTTTCTTTAGGAGATCTTTTGTTACTACAGTCGCTGGATTTTGACTTTATTCGTAGTCCACACAAATAAGATGGAGATATATCTTCATCTTCATCTTCTAAGAGCAGAACTTTTGATTCATCTTCTTCAGATATTATTCTTTTAATGCGGTGATCTTCTTCACTTTTGTATTCGTTTATCTCCTGTAATAGCTCTATGGGTGACTTTACATCCGAAGACAATGAATCCGATCTAGCTGAGCGCGGCGGGGACGAATCTGTTCTAGGGCAATCTGATCTTGATGGATATGTTACGCCCGAAGAGAATGAATTAGTAAGTGATCTTTTTTTCAATCTGAGTATTACTGTGAGAGAAACAAAAACACATTAAGTACTGAGTAATATTTATAATATTATATAAGTTTTTGTTATTTTAATATTAAGCATAAAACCTATATCAAAAACGAACACGAATCTTATGTCAAATTTAATAAAAGCAGCAGCCATTTTGAATTTTGCTGTTATTGAACCGATTGCTTTCAAAATCGATATCTGAGTGTCCCAGCGAAAACCTAACACGAATCTTAAGTCAAATTTAATAAAAGCAGCCGCCATTTTGAATTTTGCTGTTATTAAATCGATTGCTTTCAAAATCGATATCTGAGTATCCCAGCAAAGACCGAACACGAATCTTATGTCAAATTTAATAAAAGCAGCCGCCATTTTGAATTTTGCTGTTATTAAATCGATTGCTTTCAAAATCGATATCTGAGTATCCCAGCAAAGACCGAACACGAATCTGAAGTCAAATTTAATAAAAACAGCCGCCATTTTGAATTTTGCTGTTATTAAATCGATTGCTTTCAAAATCGATATCTGAGTATCCCAGCGAAGACCGAACACGAATCTGAAGTCAAATTTAATAAAAACAGCCGCCATTTTGAATTTTGCTGTTATTGAACCGATTGCTTTCAAAATCGATATCTGAGTATCCCAGCGAAGACCGAACACGAATCTTATGTCAAATTTAATAAAAGCAGCCGCAATTTTGAATTTTGCTGTTATTAAATCGATTGCTTTCAAAATCGATATCTGAGTATCCCAGCAAAGACCGAACACGAATCTTATGTCAAATTTAATAAAAGCAGCCGCCATTTTGAATTTTTTTGACTACTGGTTTTATGGTCGGTAATCAGAAAAACACCGCTAACAGTATTGTTATAGGTATTATTCGTTTAATATCCAGACATGACATCCGGTTTATTAGATAATTCTCGCGAATGTAACATACCTTATTCTAAGCTCCATAGATGAGAATGTCTGAGCTAACCTTTAATAGGTAGAGGTATTGTCCCTACAGCATTAGTTTGCTGTTTTAATAACTAGAAATAGTTTATCTTTTTAAATTTCAAAACATCGATATCTTTATTTAGGTATACTCGTCGTTGTAATGTAAAAGATTTGCCGTATGTTTGTTTGCTGTTTTCGTGATATTGTACCTACATTTATATAAATATAGCTAATGAGTTTTGTCTGCCTCGGGAACCACACGGATATTCAGAATAAAAAATAGCCTATGTCCGTTTCCGGCACCGAATCTATCTACATACCAATTTTAATCGAAATCGGCTTAGCCGTTTAGGTACCTCTGAGTGGTAACAAACACACACACAAACACACTTTCGCATTTATAGATAATATTAGTAGAATACTAAAATTTATATAAATATACTTTCGACTGGCCTGTTGGTCTAGTGGTTAGTGACCCTGACTGCTAAGCCGGAGGTCGTGGGTTCGATTCCCACCCAGGACAAACCTTTGTGTGATGAGCATGATTGTTTGTTCTGTGTCTGGGTGTAATTTACCTATAATATGTATGTATTTACAAAAAAAAAAATGTATATAAGTAGTATATCAGTTGTTTAGTACCCATAACACAAGCAAATATAATTGCTTAATTTGGGGCTCGATGGCGCTGTGTGAATGTGGTAGAATATTATTATTATTATTATTATTATACTTACTAAAAGTGATAATAAAGTTGTCCGATTTTTGAAGCGATCTCACCGATTTGCCATCTTTTTAACCCATATTTACTGTCTAGTATACCTCGATGCTGCTGCTGGAACTTCCACAACTTAGTATACACGTCGAATGTACGGCCGAAGTAGGAGTGCCACTGCTTGTGGCCGTATTGTGGTAACTCTCTACAATAAAGCTATGTGTTTAATATCACGGTAGGAATATTTTAAATTAATATAGTAAGTGCAGATTTCTCAGGATACGGCGGTTGAGTGGAGGCGCAACAAGTGTCAACACCGTAGCCGTGCATAACGATGTTCAAACATCGTTCATGGTTCGTACTATTAAAACTGCTGCACTTTACTCATAATTAATACTATAAATTTCTTTCTTCCTAAAAATAATTATTTTATAATCCATAAGTTTACATTGCCCAACTGTTTTTTAAACATTTTTCTAATCCAAATTTAGGTAATAATATTCGCCTCAATTATAATTTTTGCACTTATCTACGACGCGACGCTCTTAAGTTTCGTCGTAACGAATTACAATTGCTGTTTAAATTTAAATTGGAAATCCATACATAATTATTATTTAAGGCTTTGTTCTAACTGATTGACTGACAGGCAACGCATGACCTTAACCGCTGGTTGTAGCGACTTGAAATTGGACGATGTGTTTGTCTTATGTACTAAGAAATGGTATTTTAAAATTCAATACTTAAGTGTGAGAAAAGGGATGAAAAAGACTGAAGAAACTTCTTTGTTTTAAATTTACATTTATGAAAAATTGTTTAAGTATACTACTATCAAAATAAAAAAATACTCTTTTTGGGGATAGGGCAATTAATTTTGTATATAATAATCCTTGTTTTTATAGTTATCGTGCAAATTAGTATCGGGATAGGTAGGTACTTAAAAATGCTGTTTTTAATATTTCTAATAGGGGTAGGTTTAGGGGATGAAAAATGAAATAGACAGTTCTTTGTTTTCGATAAATGGCGCATTATAAAGTCAAGTTTAGTGAACTAACAATTAAAAATAATGCATAAATAAGCTACCACTTACCGTAAACCGTTGAAAAGCTGTTTCGACTTTTCAAGTAAGTGACAGAATTCAATTATCACTTTACGTTCAAGATCCTCGAGTGACCCCATTCTTCCCATGTATCTGCGAGGGTAGGTCTGACTTGTATTCTCGTAACGGTATCTTGTATTGTGGCGTCCTGGAAGAGACGCTGTACGATATTCACGGTAGTCTCGTTCGTTAAGGTTGTGGTAGTACTGATGTCTTAATTCGTCATAACTCTGTTCCGTGTCGTAAGCGAGATTACTGAGGGTGTTTTCGTCAAAATCAGGTCTGTCCAGTTCTAACAAATAGCTGAATTCTCGCTGCCGCAAAGATTCTCGAGGTTTGTTTGGTTGTTGAAGAATAGGTTGGTTTGAATTTCGTGTCGTATTTTCCGTTTGTATCACTTGAGGTTCCGTTTGATACACTTTTCGTGTTGCTAGCTGCGGTGAACTAGGTTGTAAGCTAGTTTCCAATCGCTTTTGATGGGAAAGATTTCGCTGCGACGTATAATTAGTCTGATGATTTATGCTTTGTTTAAGATATGGGAGCACAGGCAGAAGCCTGCCGGATTTTGGCTTAGATTCTTTTGCGGGTTGTTGTAAATGTGTTGTTTTGACGAGACTAACTCTTGATTGCCGTTGCTTTGATTGTTCTGGTTTCTGTTCTGTAAGTGAGTTTTCTGACGAACCGCAGTTACCTCCCCCAGGGCAACTTTGTTTTGGTAGATCAAGTACCGTATAGTAGAAATTAGGATTCTGTGTTGTATATAGTAATTCAGCTGTATTGTATTTACTTACGGATTGAAGTGGGTTTTGCTCTATTGAGTAATGTTGAGCTACTGACGCAGGGCGACTTTGTCTTGTTGTGTTGTTAGACGTCTCCTGTATTTTGCAGATCTGTGGTATTCTTGAGCAGGTTAGTTCAAAATGTCGTAATTCGTATGAATCTTGATCTTCTCGATAAAAATGTCCAAAGTTGTCTTTGGTGTCAACGGTGTGAATTTTATTTTCAAAACGGTTACAAGAATATGAATTATGATCGTTGTTTTTTTGTTTCACATTAAATGTGTGCTTTATTTTCTCTTCACCCGGGTCAAGTGGTGCCGGTGATGGAGGGGTTACTTTACGTCGTCCGTTATTTTCTTTATTTTGGCCTTGTAAATATCTTTTTGCGTTGTCAGATACCTGTAATGTACCGTTACCTACTTTTTTATTATTTCCGTTCCTCGATATCTCATTAGTGGTATATGAGCTACTGGGTTTTTCAGAAGTGATTGCAATGTGTGTTGTTTCTAAATCACCAGGAAAACCACTTGTTGTGGGCAAGCCCGCTGAAGCAAAATTTTTTCTTACTTTTGTATTATATGGTGACCTTCGGCGACCATTCGCTGTTTTAGATTTGTATTGTATCACTGGTTCATAATTTGTTTTCTCACTTTCATTAGTAGATTGGATACACCCCCAAAATGCTTTACAACCTCTACGCAGTTTTTGAAAGAATCCGTTTTTGATTGGTTTATCTAATGTGTTATTATTTTCTTTTCGATTTTGTCTTTTCTTGGGGCGGTTTCTGCTTTGTTCTTCTTTTAATGTTTGATTATTATTATTGTTGCTGTTATTTTTACAGCCTACTGTTCCGTTATTGCCGTTGCAATTTTTATTGCTATTATTTGGTTTATTATTCTTCGCTCTACTATTATTTCTTTTGTAGTTTATATTATTCTCACTTTTATTTTCTTTAGGAGATCTTTTGTTACTACAGTCGCTGGATTTTGACTTTATTCGTAGTCCACACAAATAAGATGGAGATATATCTTCATCTTCATCTTCTAAGAGCAGAACTTTTGATTCATCTTCTTCAGATATTATTCTTTTAATGCGGTGATCTTCTTCACTTTTGTATTCGTTTATCTCCTGTAATAGCTCTATGGGTGACTTTACATCCGAAGACAATGAATCCGATCTAGCTGAGCGCGGCGGGGACGAATCTGTTCTAGGGCAATCTGATCTTGATGGATATGTTACGCCCGAAGAGAATGAATTAGTAAGTGATCTTTTTTTCAATCTGAGTATTACTGTGAGAGAAACAAAAACACATTAAGTACTGAGTAATATTTATAATATTATATAAGTTTTTGTTATTTTAATATTAAGCATAAAACCTATATCAAAAACGAACACGAATCTTATGTCAAATTTAATAAAAGCAGCAGCCATTTTGAATTTTGCTGTTATTGAACCGATTGCTTTCAAAATCGATATCTGAGTGTCCCAGCGAAAACCTAACACGAATCTTAAGTCAAATTTAATAAAAGCAGCCGCCATTTTGAATTTTGCTGTTATTAAATCGATTGCTTTCAAAATCGATATCTGAGTATCCCAGCAAAGACCGAACACGAATCTTATGTCAAATTTAATAAAAGCAGCCGCCATTTTGAATTTTGCTGTTATTAAATCGATTGCTTTCAAAATCGATATCTGAGTATCCCAGCAAAGACCGAACACGAATCTGAAGTCAAATTTAATAAAAACAGCCGCCATTTTGAATTTTGCTGTTATTAAATCGATTGCTTTCAAAATCGATATCTGAGTATCCCAGCGAAGACCGAACACGAATCTGAAGTCAAATTTAATAAAAACAGCCGCCATTTTGAATTTTGCTGTTATTGAACCGATTGCTTTCAAAATCGATATCTGAGTATCCCAGCGAAGACCGAACACGAATCTTATGTCAAATTTAATAAAAGCAGCCGCAATTTTGAATTTTGCTGTTATTAAATCGATTGCTTTCAAAATCGATATCTGAGTATCCCAGCAAAGACCGAACACGAATCTTATGTCAAATTTAATAAAAGCAGCCGCCATTTTGAATTTTTTTGACTACTGGTTTTATGGTCGGTAATCAGAAAAACACCGCTAACAGTATTGTTATAGGTATTATTCGTTTAATATCCAGACATGACATCCGGTTTATTAGATAATTCTCGCGAATGTAACATACCTTATTCTAAGCTCCATAGATGAGAATGTCTGAGCTAACCTTTAATAGGTAGAGGTATTGTCCCTACAGCATTAGTTTGCTGTTTTAATAACTAGAAATAGTTTATCTTTTTAAATTTCAAAACATCGATATCTTTATTTAGGTATACTCGTCGTTGTAATGTAAAAGATTTGCCGTATGTTTGTTTGCTGTTTTCGTGATATTGTACCTACATTTATATAAATATAGCTAATGAGTTTTGTCTGCCTCGGGAACCACACGGATATTCAGAATAAAAAATAGCCTATGTCCGTTTCCGGCACCGAATCTATCTACATACCAATTTTAATCGAAATCGGCTTAGCCGTTTAGGTACCTCTGAGTGGTAACAAACACACACACAAACACACTTTCGCATTTATAGATAATATTAGTAGAATACTAAAATTTATATAAATATACTTTCGACTGGCCTGTTGGTCTAGTGGTTAGTGACCCTGACTGCTAAGCCGGAGGTCGTGGGTTCGATTCCCACCCAGGACAAACCTTTGTGTGATGAGCATGATTGTTTGTTCTGTGTCTGGGTGTAATTTACCTATAATATGTATGTATTTACAAAAAAAAAAATGTATATAAGTAGTATATCAGTTGTTTAGTACCCATAACACAAGCAAATATAATTGCTTAATTTGGGGCTCGATGGCGCTGTGTGAATGTGGTAGAATATTATTATTATTATTATTATTATACTTACTAAAAGTGATAATAAAGTTGTCCGATTTTTGAAGCGATCTCACCGATTTGCCATCTTTTTAACCCATATTTACTGTCTAGTATACCTCGATGCTGCTGCTGGAACTTCCACAACTTAGTATACACGTCGAATGTACGGCCGAAGTAGGAGTGCCACTGCTTGTGGCCGTATTGTGGTAACTCTCTACAATAAAGCTATGTGTTTAATATCACGGTAGGAATATTTTAAATTAATATAGTAAGTGCAGATTTCTCAGGATACGGCGGTTGAGTGGAGGCGCAACAAGTGTCAACACCGTAGCCGTGCATAACGATGTTCAAACATCGTTCATGGTTCGTACTATTAAAACTGCTGCACTTTACTCATAATTAATACTATAAATTTCTTTCTTCCTAAAAATAATTATTTTATAATCCATAAGTTTACATTGCCCAACTGTTTTTTAAACATTTTTCTAATCCAAATTTAGGTAATAATATTCGCCTCAATTATAATTTTTGCACTTATCTACGACGCGACGCTCTTAAGTTTCGTCGTAACGAATTACAATTGCTGTTTAAATTTAAATTGGAAATCCATACATAATTATTATTTAAGGCTTTGTTCTAACTGATTGACTGACAGGCAACGCATGACCTTAACCGCTGGTTGTAGCGACTTGAAATTGGACGATGTGTTTGTCTTATGTACTAAGAAATGGTATTTTAAAATTCAATACTTAAGTGTGAGAAAAGGGATGAAAAAGACTGAAGAAACTTCTTTGTTTTAAATTTACATTTATGAAAAATTGTTTAAGTATACTACTATCAAAATAAAAAAATACTCTTTTTGGGGATAGGGCAATTAATTTTGTATATAATAATCCTTGTTTTTATAGTTATCGTGCAAATTAGTATCGGGATAGGTAGGTACTTAAAAATGCTGTTTTTAATATTTCTAATAGGGGTAGGTTTAGGGGATGAAAAATGAAATAGACAGTTCTTTGTTTTCGATAAATGGCGCATTATAAAGTCAAGTTTAGTGAACTAACAATTAAAAATAATGCATAAATAAGCTACCACTTACCGTAAACCGTTGAAAAGCTGTTTCGACTTTTCAAGTAAGTGACAGAATTCAATTATCACTTTACGTTCAAGATCCTCGAGTGACCCCATTCTTCCCATGTATCTGCGAGGGTAGGTCTGACTTGTATTCTCGTAACGGTATCTTGTATTGTGGCGTCCTGGAAGAGACGCTGTACGATATTCACGGTAGTCTCGTTCGTTAAGGTTGTGGTAGTACTGATGTCTTAATTCGTCATAACTCTGTTCCGTGTCGTAAGCGAGATTACTGAGGGTGTTTTCGTCAAAATCAGGTCTGTCCAGTTCTAACAAATAGCTGAATTCTCGCTGCCGCAAAGATTCTCGAGGTTTGTTTGGTTGTTGAAGAATAGGTTGGTTTGAATTTCGTGTCGTATTTTCCGTTTGTATCACTTGAGGTTCCGTTTGATACACTTTTCGTGTTGCTAGCTGCGGTGAACTAGGTTGTAAGCTAGTTTCCAATCGCTTTTGATGGGAAAGATTTCGCTGCGACGTATAATTAGTCTGATGATTTATGCTTTGTTTAAGATATGGGAGCACAGGCAGAAGCCTGCCGGATTTTGGCTTAGATTCTTTTGCGGGTTGTTGTAAATGTGTTGTTTTGACGAGACTAACTCTTGATTGCCGTTGCTTTGATTGTTCTGGTTTCTGTTCTGTAAGTGAGTTTTCTGACGAACCGCAGTTACCTCCCCCAGGGCAACTTTGTTTTGGTAGATCAAGTACCGTATAGTAGAAATTAGGATTCTGTGTTGTATATAGTAATTCAGCTGTATTGTATTTACTTACGGATTGAAGTGGGTTTTGCTCTATTGAGTAATGTTGAGCTACTGACGCAGGGCGACTTTGTCTTGTTGTGTTGTTAGACGTCTCCTGTATTTTGCAGATCTGTGGTATTCTTGAGCAGGTTAGTTCAAAATGTCGTAATTCGTATGAATCTTGATCTTCTCGATAAAAATGTCCAAAGTTGTCTTTGGTGTCAACGGTGTGAATTTTATTTTCAAAACGGTTACAAGAATATGAATTATGATCGTTGTTTTTTTGTTTCACATTAAATGTGTGCTTTATTTTCTCTTCACCCGGGTCAAGTGGTGCCGGTGATGGAGGGGTTACTTTACGTCGTCCGTTATTTTCTTTATTTTGGCCTTGTAAATATCTTTTTGCGTTGTCAGATACCTGTAATGTACCGTTACCTACTTTTTTATTATTTCCGTTCCTCGATATCTCATTAGTGGTATATGAGCTACTGGGTTTTTCAGAAGTGATTGCAATGTGTGTTGTTTCTAAATCACCAGGAAAACCACTTGTTGTGGGCAAGCCCGCTGAAGCAAAATTTTTTCTTACTTTTGTATTATATGGTGACCTTCGGCGACCATTCGCTGTTTTAGATTTGTATTGTATCACTGGTTCATAATTTGTTTTCTCACTTTCATTAGTAGATTGGATACACCCCCAAAATGCTTTACAACCTCTACGCAGTTTTTGAAAGAATCCGTTTTTGATTGGTTTATCTAATGTGTTATTATTTTCTTTTCGATTTTGTCTTTTCTTGGGGCGGTTTCTGCTTTGTTCTTCTTTTAATGTTTGATTATTATTATTGTTGCTGTTATTTTTACAGCCTACTGTTCCGTTATTGCCGTTGCAATTTTTATTGCTATTATTTGGTTTATTATTCTTCGCTCTACTATTATTTCTTTTGTAGTTTATATTATTCTCACTTTTATTTTCTTTAGGAGATCTTTTGTTACTACAGTCGCTGGATTTTGACTTTATTCGTAGTCCACACAAATAAGATGGAGATATATCTTCATCTTCATCTTCTAAGAGCAGAACTTTTGATTCATCTTCTTCAGATATTATTCTTTTAATGCGGTGATCTTCTTCACTTTTGTATTCGTTTATCTCCTGTAATAGCTCTATGGGTGACTTTACATCCGAAGACAATGAATCCGATCTAGCTGAGCGCGGCGGGGACGAATCTGTTCTAGGGCAATCTGATCTTGATGGATATGTTACGCCCGAAGAGAATGAATTAGTAAGTGATCTTTTTTTCAATCTGAGTATTACTGTGAGAGAAACAAAAACACATTAAGTACTGAGTAATATTTATAATATTATATAAGTTTTTGTTATTTTAATATTAAGCATAAAACCTATATCAAAAACGAACACGAATCTTATGTCAAATTTAATAAAAGCAGCAGCCATTTTGAATTTTGCTGTTATTGAACCGATTGCTTTCAAAATCGATATCTGAGTGTCCCAGCGAAAACCTAACACGAATCTTAAGTCAAATTTAATAAAAGCAGCCGCCATTTTGAATTTTGCTGTTATTAAATCGATTGCTT
This sequence comes from Parascotia fuliginaria, assembly GCA_963082885.1. NCBI lineage: Eukaryota > Metazoa > Arthropoda > Insecta > Lepidoptera > Erebidae > Parascotia > Parascotia fuliginaria. The sequence goes on from OY720189.1 coordinate 6,799,211, forward strand.
TCAAAATCGATATCTGAGTATCCCAGCAAAGACCGAACACGAATCTTATGTCAAATTTAATAAAAGCAGCCGCCATTTTGAATTTTGCTGTTATTAAATCGATTGCTTTCAAAATCGATATCTGAGTATCCCAGCAAAGACCGAACACGAATCTGAAGTCAAATTTAATAAAAACAGCCGCCATTTTGAATTTTGCTGTTATTAAATCGATTGCTTTCAAAATCGATATCTGAGTATCCCAGCGAAGACCGAACACGAATCTGAAGTCAAATTTAATAAAAACAGCCGCCATTTTGAATTTTGCTGTTATTGAACCGATTGCTTTCAAAATCGATATCTGAGTATCCCAGCGAAGACCGAACACGAATCTTATGTCAAATTTAATAAAAGCAGCCGCAATTTTGAATTTTGCTGTTATTAAATCGATTGCTTTCAAAATCGATATCTGAGTATCCCAGCAAAGACCGAACACGAATCTTATGTCAAATTTAATAAAAGCAGCCGCCATTTTGAATTTTTTTGACTACTGGTTTTATGGTCGGTAATCAGAAAAACACCGCTAACAGTATTGTTATAGGTATTATTCGTTTAATATCCAGACATGACATCCGGTTTATTAGATAATTCTCGCGAATGTAACATACCTTATTCTAAGCTCCATAGATGAGAATGTCTGAGCTAACCTTTAATAGGTAGAGGTATTGTCCCTACAGCATTAGTTTGCTGTTTTAATAACTAGAAATAGTTTATCTTTTTAAATTTCAAAACATCGATATCTTTATTTAGGTATACTCGTCGTTGTAATGTAAAAGATTTGCCGTATGTTTGTTTGCTGTTTTCGTGATATTGTACCTACATTTATATAAATATAGCTAATGAGTTTTGTCTGCCTCGGGAACCACACGGATATTCAGAATAAAAAATAGCCTATGTCCGTTTCCGGCACCGAATCTATCTACATACCAATTTTAATCGAAATCGGCTTAGCCGTTTAGGTACCTCTGAGTGGTAACAAACACACACACAAACACACTTTCGCATTTATAGATAATATTAGTAGAATACTAAAATTTATATAAATATACTTTCGACTGGCCTGTTGGTCTAGTGGTTAGTGACCCTGACTGCTAAGCCGGAGGTCGTGGGTTCGATTCCCACCCAGGACAAACCTTTGTGTGATGAGCATGATTGTTTGTTCTGTGTCTGGGTGTAATTTACCTATAATATGTATGTATTTACAAAAAAAAAATGTATATAAGTAGTATATCAGTTGTTTAGTACCCATAACACAAGCAAATATAATTGCTTAATTTGGGGCTCGATGGCGCTGTGTGAATGTGGTAGAATATTATTATTATTATTATTATTATACTTACTAAAAGTGATAATAAAGTTGTCCGATTTTTGAAGCGATCTCACCGATTTGCCATCTTTTTAACCCATATTTACTGTCTAGTATACCTCGATGCTGCTGCTGGAACTTCCACAACTTAGTATACACGTCGAATGTACGGCCGAAGTAGGAGTGCCACTGCTTGTGGCCGTATTGTGGTAACTCTCTACAATAAAGCTATGTGTTTAATATCACGGTAGGAATATTTTAAATTAATATAGTAAGTGCAGATTTCTCAGGATACGGCGGTTGAGTGGAGGCGCAACAAGTGTCAACACCGTAGCCGTGCATAACGATGTTCAAACATCGTTCATGGTTCGTACTATTAAAACTGCTGCACTTTACTCATAATTAATACTATAAATTTCTTTCTTCCTAAAAATAATTATTTTATAATCCATAAGTTTACATTGCCCAACTGTTTTTTAAACATTTTTCTAATCCAAATTTAGGTAATAATATTCGCCTCAATTATAATTTTTGCACTTATCTACGACGCGACGCTCTTAAGTTTCGTCGTAACGAATTACAATTGCTGTTTAAATTTAAATTGGAAATCCATACATAATTATTATTTAAGGCTTTGTTCTAACTGATTGACTGACAGGCAACGCATGACCTTAACCGCTGGTTGTAGCGACTTGAAATTGGACGATGTGTTTGTCTTATGTACTAAGAAATGGTATTTTAAAATTCAATACTTAAGTGTGAGAAAAGGGATGAAAAAGACTGAAGAAACTTCTTTGTTTTAAATTTACATTTATGAAAAATTGTTTAAGTATACTACTATCAAAATAAAAAAATACTCTTTTTGGGGATAGGGCAATTAATTTTGTATATAATAATCCTTGTTTTTATAGTTATCGTGCAAATTAGTATCGGGATAGGTAGGTACTTAAAAATGCTGTTTTTAATATTTCTAATAGGGGTAGGTTTAGGGGATGAAAAATGAAATAGACAGTTCTTTGTTTTCGATAAATGGCGCATTATAAAGTCAAGTTTAGTGAACTAACAATTAAAAATAATGCATAAATAAGCTACCACTTACCGTAAACCGTTGAAAAGCTGTTTCGACTTTTCAAGTAAGTGACAGAATTCAATTATCACTTTACGTTCAAGATCCTCGAGTGACCCCATTCTTCCCATGTATCTGCGAGGGTAGGTCTGACTTGTATTCTCGTAACGGTATCTTGTATTGTGGCGTCCTGGAAGAGACGCTGTACGATATTCACGGTAGTCTCGTTCGTTAAGGTTGTGGTAGTACTGATGTCTTAATTCGTCATAACTCTGTTCCGTGTCGTAAGCGAGATTACTGAGGGTGTTTTCGTCAAAATCAGGTCTGTCCAGTTCTAACAAATAGCTGAATTCTCGCTGCCGCAAAGATTCTCGAGGTTTGTTTGGTTGTTGAAGAATAGGTTGGTTTGAATTTCGTGTCGTATTTTCCGTTTGTATCACTTGAGGTTCCGTTTGATACACTTTTCGTGTTGCTAGCTGCGGTGAACTAGGTTGTAAGCTAGTTTCCAATCGCTTTTGATGGGAAAGATTTCGCTGCGACGTATAATTAGTCTGATGATTTATGCTTTGTTTAAGATATGGGAGCACAGGCAGAAGCCTGCCGGATTTTGGCTTAGATTCTTTTGCGGGTTGTTGTAAATGTGTTGTTTTGACGAGACTAACTCTTGATTGCCGTTGCTTTGATTGTTCTGGTTTCTGTTCTGTAAGTGAGTTTTCTGACGAACCGCAGTTACCTCCCCCAGGGCAACTTTGTTTTGGTCGATCAAGTACCGTATAGTAGAAATTAGGATTCTGTGTTGTATATAGTAATTCAGCTGTATTGTATTTACTTACGGATTGAAGTGGGTTTTGCTCTATTGAGTAATGTTGAGCTACTGACGCAGGGCGACTTTGTCTTGTTGTGTTGTTAGACGTCTCCTGTATTTTGCAGATCTGTGGTATTCTTGAGCAGGTTAGTTCAAAATGTCGTAATTCGTATGAATCTTGATCTTCTCGATAAAAATGTCCAAAGTTGTCTTTGGTGTCAACGGTGTGAATTTTATTTTCAAAACGGTTACAAGAATATGAATTATGATCGTTGTTTTTTTGTTTCACATTAAATGTGTGCTTTATTTTCTCTTCACCCGGGTCAAGTGGTGCCGGTGATGGAGGGGTTACTTTACGTCGTCCGTTATTTTCTTTATTTTGGCCTTGTAAATATCTTTTTGCGTTGTCAGATACCTGTAATGTACCGTTACCTACTTTTTTATTATTTCCGTTCCTCGATATCTCATTAGTGGTATATGAGCTACTGGGTTTTTCAGAAGTGATTGCAATGTGTGTTGTTTCTAAATCACCAGGAAAACCACTTGTTGTGGGCAAGCCCGCTGAAGCAAAATTTTTTCTTACTTTTGTATTATATGGTGACCTTCGGCGACCATTCGCTGTTTTAGATTTGTATTGTATCACTGGTTCATAATTTGTTTTCTCACTTTCATTAGTAGATTGGATACACCCCCAAAATGCTTTACAACCTCTACGCAGTTTTTGAAAGAATCCGTTTTTGATTGGTTTATCTAATGTGTTATTATTTTCTTTTCGATTTTGTCTTTTCTTGGGGCGGTTTCTGCTTTGTTCTTCTTTTAATGTTTGATTATTATTATTGTTGCTGTTATTTTTACAGCCTACTGTTCCGTTATTGCCGTTGCAATTTTTATTGCTATTATTTGGTTTATTATTCTTCGCTCTACTATTATTTCTTTTGTAGTTTATATTATTCTCACTTTTATTTTCTTTAGGAGATCTTTTGTTACTACAGTCGCTGGATTTTGACTTTATTCGTAGTCCACACAAATAAGATGGAGATATATCTTCATCTTCATCTTCTAAGAGCAGAACTTTTGATTCATCTTCTTCAGATATTATTCTTTTAATGCGGTGATCTTCTTCACTTTTGTATTCGTTTATCTCCTGTAATAGCTCTATGGGTGACTTTACATCCGAAGACAATGAATCCGATCTAGCTGAGCGCGGCGGGGACGAATCTGTTCTAGGGCAATCTGATCTTGATGGATATGTTACGCCCGAAGAGAATGAATTAGTAAGTGATCTTTTTTTCAATCTGAGTATTACTGTGAGAGAAACAAAAACACATTAAGTACTGAGTAATATTTATAATATTATATAAGTTTTTGTTATTTTAATATTAAGCATAAAACCTATATCAAAAACGAACACGAATCTTATGTCAAATTTAATAAAAGCAGCCGCCATTTTGAATTTTGCTGTTATTGAACCGATTGCTTTCAAAATCGATATCTGAGTGTCCCAGCAAAGACCGAACACGAATCTGAAGTCAAATTTAATAAAAACAGCCGCCATTTTGAATTTTGCTGTTATTAAATCGATTGCTTTCAAAATCGATATCTGAGTATCCCAGCGAAGACCGAACACGAATCTGAAGTCAAATTTAATAAAAACAGCCGCCATATTGAATTTTGCTGTTATTGAACCGATTGCTTTCAAAATCGATATCTGAGTGTCCCAGCGAAGACCGAACACGAATCTTATGTCAAATTTTAATAAAGCAGCCGCCATTTTGAATTTTGCTGTTATTAAATCGATTGCTTTCAAAATCGATATCTGAGTATCCCAGCAAAGACCGAACACGAATCTTATGTCAAATTTAATAAAAGCAGCCGCCATTTTGAATTTTGCTGTTATTAAATCGATTGCTTTCAAAATCGATATCTGAGTATCCCAGCAAAGACCGAACACGAATCTGAAGTCAAATTTAATAAAAACAGCCGCCATTTTGAATTTTGCTGTTATTAAATCGATTGCTTTCAAAATCGATATCTGAGTATCCCAGCGAAGACCGAACACGAATCTGAAGTCAAATTTAATAAAAACAGCCGCCATTTTGAATTTTGCTGTTATTGAACCGATTACTTTCAAAATCGATATCTGAGTATCCCAGCGAAGACCGAACACGAATCTTATGTCAAATTTAATAAAAGCAGCCGCCATTTTGAATTTTGCTGTTATTAAATCGATTGCTTTCAAAATCGATATCTGAGTATCCCAGCAAAGACCGAACACGAATCTTATGTCAAATTTAATAAAAGCAGCCGCCATTTTGAATTTTTTTGACTACTGGTTTTATGGTCGGTAATCAGAAAAACACCGCTAACAGTATTGTTATAGGTATTATTCGTTTAATATCCAGACATGACATCCGGTTTATTAGATAATTCTCGCGAATGTAACATACCTTATTCTAAGCTCCATAGATGAGAATGTCTGAGCTAACCTTTAATAGGTAGAGGTATTGTCCCTACAGCATTAGTTTGCTGTTTTAATAACTAGAAATAGTTTATCTTTTTAAATTTCAAAACATCGATATCTTTATTTAGGTATACTCGTCATTGTAATGTAAAAGATTTGCCGTATGTTTGTTTGCTGTTTTCGTGATATTGTACCTACATTTATATAAATATAGCTAATGAGTTTTGTCTGCCTCGGGAACCACACGGATATTCAGAATAAAAAATAGCCTATGTCCGTTTCCGGCACCGAATCTATCTACATACCAATTTTAATCGAAATCGGCTTAGCCGTTTAGGTACCTCTGAGTGGTAACAAACACACACACAAACACACTTTCGCATTTATAGATAATATTAGTAGAATACTAAAATTTATATAAATATACTTACTAAAAGTGATAATAAAGTTGTCCGATTTTTGAAGCGATCTCACCGATTTGCCATCTTTTTAACCCATATTTACTGTCTAGTATACCTCGATGCTGCTGCTGGAACTTCCACAACTTAGTATACACGTCGAATGTACGGCCGAAGTAGGAGTGCCACTGCTTGTGGCCGTATTGTGGTAACTCTCTACAATAAAGCTATGTGTTTAATATCACGGTAGGAATATTTTAAATTAATATAGTAAGTGCAGATTTCTCAGGATACGGCGGTTGAGTGGAGGCGCAACAAGTGTCAACACCGTAGCCGTGCATAACGATGTTCAAACATCGTTCATGGTTCGTACTATTAAAACTGCTGCACTTTACTCATAATTAATACTATAAATTTCTTTCTTCCTAAAAATAATTATTTTATAATCCATAAGTTTACATTGCCCAACTGTTTTTTAAACATTTTTCTAATCCAAATTTAGGTAATAATATTCGCCTCAATTATAATTTTTGCACTTATCTACGACGCGACGCTCTTAAGTTTCGTCGTAACGAATTACAATTGCTGTTTAAATTTAAATTGGAAATCCATACATAATTATTATTTAAGGCTTTGTTCTAACTGATTGACTGACAGGCAACGCATGACCTTAACCGCTGGTTGTAGCGACTTGAAATTGGACGATGTGTTTGTCTTATGTACTAAGAAATGGTATTTTAAAATTCAATACTTAAGTGTGAGAAAAGGGATGAAAAAGACTGAAGAAACTTCTTTGTTTTAAATTTACATTTATGAAAAATTGTTTAAGTATACTACTATCAAAATAAAAAAATACTCTTTTTGGGGATAGGGCAATTAATTTTGTATATAATAATCCTTGTTTTTATAGTTATCGTGCAAATTAGTATCGGGATAGGTAGGTACTTAAAAATGCTGTTTTTAATATTTCTAATAGGGGTAGGTTTAGGGGATGAAAAATGAAATAGACAGTTCTTTGTTTTCGATAAATGGCGCATTATAAAGTCAAGTTTAGTGAACTAACAATTAAAAATAATGCATAAATAAGCTACCACTTACCGTAAACCGTTGAAAAGCTGTTTCGACTTTTCAAGTAAGTGACAGAATTCAATTATCGCTTTACGTTCAAGATCCTCGAGTGACCCCATTCTTCCCATGTATCTGCGAGGGTAGGTCTGACTTGTATTCTCGTAACGGTATCTTGTATTGTGGCGTCCTGGAAGAGACGCTGTACGATATTCACGGTAGTCTCGTTCGTTAAGGTTGTGGTAGTACTGATGTCTTAATTCGTCATAACTCTGTTCCGTGTCGTAAGCGAGATTACTGAGGGTGTTTTCGTCAAAATCAGGACTGTCCAGTTCTAACAAATAGCTGAATTCTCGCTGCCGCAAAGATTCTCGAGGTTTGTTTGGTTGTTGAAGAATAGGTTGGTTTGAATTTCGTGTCGTATTTTCCGTTTGTATCACTTGAGGTTCCGTTTGATACACTTTTCGTGTTGCTAGCTGCGGTGAACTAGGTTGTAAGCTAGTTTCCAATCGCTTTTGATGGGAAAGATTTCGCTGCGACGTATAATTAGTCTGATGATTTATGCTTTGTTTAAGATATGGGAGCACAGGCAGAAGCCTGCCGGATTTTGGCTTAGATTCTTTTGCGGGTTGTTGTAAATGTGTTGTTTTGACGAGACTAACTCTTGATTGCCGTTGCTTTGATTGTTCTGGTTTCTGTTCTGTAAGTGAGTTTTCTGACGAACCGCAGTTACCTCCCCCAGGGCAACTTTGTTTTGGTCGATCAAGTACCGTATAGTAGAAATTAGGATTCTGTGTTGTATATAGTAATTCAGCTGTATTGTATTTACTTACGGATTGAAGTGGGTTTTGCTCTATTGAGTAATGTTGAGCTACTGACGCAGGGCGACTTTGTCTTGTTGTGTTGTTAGACGTCTCCTGTATTTTGCAGATCTGTGGTATTCTTGAGCAGGTTAGTTCAAAATGTCGTAATTCGTATGAATCTTGATCTTCTCGATAAAAATGTCCAAAGTTGTCTTTGGTGTCAACGGTGTGAATTTTATTTTCAAAACGGTTACAAGAATATGAATTATGATCGTTGTTTTTTTGTTTCACATTAAATGTGTGCTTTATTTTCTCTTCACCCGGGTCAAGTGGTGCCGGTGATGGAGGGGTTACTTTACGTCGTCCGTTATTTTCTTTATTTTGGCCTTGTAAATATCTTTTTGCGTTGTCAGATACCTGTAATGTACCGTTACCTACTTTTTTATTATTTCCGTTCCTCGATATCTCATTAGTGGTATATGAGCTACTGGGTTTTTCAGAAGTGATTGCAATGTGTGTTGTTTCTAAATCACCAGGAAAACCACTTGTTGTGGGCAAGCCCGCTGAAGCAAAATTTTTTCTTACTTTTGTATTATATGGTGACCTTCGGCGACCATTCGCTGTTTTAGATTTGTATTGTATCACTGGTTCATAATTTGTTTTCTCACTTTCATTAGTAGATTGGATACACCCCCAAAATGCTTTACAACCTCTACGCAGTTTTTGAAAGAATCCGTTTTTGATTGGTTTATCTAATGTGTTATTATTTTCTTTTCGATTTTGTCTTTTCTTGGGGCGGTTTCTGCTTTGTTCTTCTTTTAATGTTTGATTATTATTATTGTTGCTGTTATTTTTACAGCCTACTGTTCCGTTATTGCCGTTGCAATTTTTATTGCTATTATTTGGTTTATTATTCTTCGCTCTACTATTATTTCTTTTGTAGTTTATATTATTCTCACTTTTATTTTCTTTAGGAGATCTTTTGTTACTACAGTCGCTGGATTTTGACTTTATTCGTAGTCCACACAAATAAGATGGAGATATATCTTCATCTTCATCTTCTAAGAGCAGAACTTTTGATTCATCTTCTTCAGATATTATTCTTTTAATGCGGTGATCTTCTTCACTTTTGTATTCGTTTATCTCCTGTAATAGCTCTATGGGTGACTTTACATCCGAAGACAATGAATCCGATCTAGCTGAGCGCGGCGGGGACGAATCTGTTCTAGGGCAATCTGATCTTGATGGATATGTTACGCCCGAAGAGAATGAATTAGTAAGTGATCTTTTTTTCAATCTGAGTATTACTGTGAGAGAAACAAAAACACATTAAGTACTGAGTAATATTTATAATATTATATAAGTTTTTGTTATTTTAATATTAAGCATAAAACCTATATCAAAAACGAACACGAATCTTATGTCAAATTTAATAAAAGCAGCAGCCATTTTGAATTTTGCTGTTATTGAACCGATTGCTTTCAAAATCGATATCTGAGTGTCCCAGCGAAAACCTAACACGAATCTTAAGTCAAATTTAATAAAAGCAGCCGCCATTTTGAATTTTGCTGTTATTAAATCGATTGCTTTCAAAATCGATATCTGAGTATCCCAGCAAAGACCGAACACGAATCTTATGTCAAATTTAATAAAAGCAGCCGCCATTTTGAATTTTGCTGTTATTAAATCGATTGCTTTCAAAATCGATATCTGAGTATCCCAGCAAAGACCGAACACGAATCTGAAGTCAAATTTAATAAAAACAGCCGCCATTTTGAATTTTGCTGTTATTAAATCGATTGCTTTCAAAATCGATATCTGAGTATCCCAGCGAAGACCGAACACGAATCTGAAGTCAAATTTAATAAAAACAGCCGCCATTTTGAATTTTGCTGTTATTGAACCGATTGCTTTCAAAATCGATATCTGAGTATCCCAGCGAAGACCGAACACGAATCTTATGTCAAATTTAATAAAAGCAGCCGCAATTTTGAATTTTGCTGTTATTAAATCGATTGCTTTCAAAATCGATATCTGAGTATCCCAGCAAAGACCGAACACGAATCTTATGTCAAATTTAATAAAAGCAGCCGCCATTTTGAATTTTTTTGACTACTGGTTTTATGGTCGGTAATCAGAAAAACACCGCTAACAGTATTGTTATAGGTATTATTCGTTTAATATCCAGACATGACATCCGGTTTATTAGATAATTCTCGCGAATGTAACATACCTTATTCTAAGCTCCATAGATGAGAATGTCTGAGCTAACCTTTAATAGGTAGAGGTATTGTCCCTACAGCATTAGTTTGCTGTTTTAATAACTAGAAATAGTTTATCTTTTTAAATTTCAAAACATCGATATCTTTATTTAGGTATACTCGTCGTTGTAATGTAAAAGATTTGCCGTATGTTTGTTTGCTGTTTTCGTGATATTGTACCTACATTTATATAAATATAGCTAATGAGTTTTGTCTGCCTCGGGAACCACACGGATATTCAGAATAAAAAATAGCCTATGTCCGTTTCCGGCACCGAATCTATCTACATACCAATTTTAATCGAAATCGGCTTAGCCGTTTAGGTACCTCTGAGTGGTAACAAACACACACACAAACACACTTTCGCATTTATAGATAATATTAGTAGAATACTAAAATTTATATAAATATACTTACTAAAAGTGATAATAAAGTTGTCCGATTTTTGAAGCGATCTCACCGATTTGCCATCTTTTTAACCCATATTTACTGTCTAGTATACCTCGATGCTGCTGCTGGAACTTCCACAACTTAGTATACACGTCGAATGTACGGCCGAAGTAGGAGTGCCACTGCTTGTGGCCGTATTGTGGTAACTCTCTACAATAAAGCTATGTGTTTAATATCACGGTAGGAATATTTTAAATTAATATAGTAAGTGCAGATTTCTCAGGATACGGCGGTTGAGTGGAGGCGCAACAAGTGTCAACACCGTAGCCGTGCATAACGATGTTCAAACATCGTTCATGGTTCGTACTATTAAAACTGCTGCACTTTACTCATAATTAATACTATAAATTTCTTTCTTCCTAAAAATAATTATTTTATAATCCATAAGTTTACATTGCCCAACTGTTTTTTAAACATTTTTCTAATCCAAATTTAGGTAATAATATTCGCCTCAATTATAATTTTTGCACTTATCTACGACGCGACGCTCTTAAGTTTCGTCGTAACGAATTACAATTGCTGTTTAAATTTAAATTGGAAATCCATACATAATTATTATTTAAGGCTTTGTTCTAACTGATTGACTGACAGGCAACGCATGACCTTAACCGCTGGTTGTAGCGACTTGAAATTGGACGATGTGTTTGTCTTATGTACTAAGAAATGGTATTTTAAAATTCAATACTTAAGTGTGAGAAAAGGGATGAAAAAGACTGAAGAAACTTCTTTGTTTTAAATTTACATTTATGAAAAATTGTTTAAGTATACTACTATCAAAATAAAAAAATACTCTTTTTGGGGATAGGGCAATTAATTTTGTATATAATAATCCTTGTTTTTATAGTTATCGTGCAAATTAGTATCGGGATAGGTAGGTACTTAAAAATGCTGTTTTTAATATTTCTAATAGGGGTAGGTTTAGGGGATGAAAAATGAAATAGACAGTTCTTTGTTTTCGATAAATGGCGCATTATAAAGTCAAGTTTAGTGAACTAACAATTAAAAATAATGCATAAATAAGCTACCACTTACCGTAAACCGTTGAAAAGCTGTTTCGACTTTTCAAGTAAGTGACAGAATTCAATTATCACTTTACGTTCAAGATCCTCGAGTGACCCCATTCTTCCCATGTATCTGCGAGGGTAGGTCTGACTTGTATTCTCGTAACGGTATCTTGTATTGTGGCGTCCTGGAAGAGACGCTGTACGATATTCACGGTAGTCTCGTTCGTTAAGGTTGTGGTAGTACTGATGTCTTAATTCGTCATAACTCTGTTCCGTGTCGTAAGCGAGATTACTGAGGGTGTTTTCGTCAAAATCAGGTCTGTCCAGTTCTAACAAATAGCTGAATTCTCGCTGCCGCAAAGATTCTCGAGGTTTGTTTGGTTGTTGAAGAATAGGTTGGTTTGAATTTCGTGTCGTATTTTCCGTTTGTATCACTTGAGGTTCCGTTTGATACACTTTTCGTGTTGCTAGCTGCGGTGAACTAGGTTGTAAGCTAGTTTCCAATCGCTTTTGATGGGAAAGATTTCGCTGCGACGTATAATTAGTCTGATGATTTATGCTTTGTTTAAGATATGGGAGCACAGGCAGAAGCCTGCCGGATTTTGGCTTAGATTCTTTTGCGGGTTGTTGTAAATGTGTTGTTTTGACGAGACTAACTCTTGATTGCCGTTGCTTTGATTGTTCTGGTTTCTGTTCTGTAAGTGAGTTTTCTGACGAACCGCAGTTACCTCCCCCAGGGCAACTTTGTTTTGGTAGATCAAGTACCGTATAGTAGAAATTAGGATTCTGTGTTGTATATAGTAATTCAGCTGTATTGTATTTACTTACGGATTGAAGTGGGTTTTGCTCTATTGAGTAATGTTGAGCTACTGACGCAGGGCGACTTTGTCTTGTTGTGTTGTTAGACGTCTCCTGTATTTTGCAGATCTGTGGTATTCTTGAGCAGGTTAGTTCAAAATGTCGTAATTCGTATGAATCTTGATCTTCTCGATAAAAATGTCCAAAGTTGTCTTTGGTGTCAACGGTGTGAATTTTATTTTCAAAACGGTTACAAGAATATGAATTATGATCGTTGTTTTTTTGTTTCACATTAAATGTGTGCTTTATTTTCTCTTCACCCGGGTCAAGTGGTGCCGGTGATGGAGGGGTTACTTTACGTCGTCCGTTATTTTCTTTATTTTGGCCTTGTAAATATCTTTTTGCGTTGTCAGATACCTGTAATGTACCGTTACCTACTTTTTTATTATTTCCGTTCCTCGATATCTCATTAGTGGTATATGAGCTACTGGGTTTTTCAGAAGTGATTGCAATGTGTGTTGTTTCTAAATCACCAGGAAAACCACTTGTTGTGGGCAAGCCCGCTGAAGCAAAATTTTTTCTTACTTTTGTATTATATGGTGACCTTCGGCGACCATTCGCTGTTTTAGATTTGTATTGTATCACTGGTTCATAATTTGTTTTCTCACTTTCATTAGTAGATTGGATACACCCCCAAAATGCTTTACAACCTCTACGCAGTTTTTGAAAGAATCCGTTTTTGATTGGTTTATCTAATGTGTTATTATTTTCTTTTCGATTTTGTCTTTTCTTGGGGCGGTTTCTGCTTTGTTCTTCTTTTAATGTTTGATTATTATTATTGTTGCTGTTATTTTTACAGCCTACTGTTCCGTTATTGCCGTTGCAATTTTTATTGCTATTATTTGGTTTATTATTCTTCGCTCTACTATTATTTCTTTTGTAGTTTATATTATTCTCACTTTTATTTTCTTTAGGAGATCTTTTGTTACTACAGTCGCTGGATTTTGACTTTATTCGTAGTCCACACAAATAAGATGGAGATATATCTTCATCTTCATCTTCTAAGAGCAGAACTTTTGATTCATCTTCTTCAGATATTATTCTTTTAATGCGGTGATCTTCTTCACTTTTGTATTCGTTTATCTCCTGTAATAGCTCTATGGGTGACTTTACATCCGAAGACAATGAATCCGATCTAGCTGAGCGCGGCGGGGACGAATCTGTTCTAGGGCAATCTGATCTTGATGGATATGTTACGCCCGAAGAGAATGAATTAGTAAGTGATCTTTTTTTCAATCTGAGTATTACTGTGAGAGAAACAAAAACACATTAAGTACTGAGTAATATTTATAATATTATATAAGTTTTTGTTATTTTAATATTAAGCATAAAACCTATATCAAAAACGAACACGAATCTTATGTCAAATTTAATAAAAGCAGCAGCCATTTTGAATTTTGCTGTTATTGAACCGATTGCTTTCAAAATCGATATCTGAGTGTCCCAGCGAAAACCTAACACGAATCTTAAGTCAAATTTAATAAAAGCAGCCGCCATTTTGAATTTTGCTGTTATTAAATCGATTGCTTTCAAAATCGATATCTGAGTATCCCAGCAAAGACCGAACACGAATCTTATGTCAAATTTAATAAAAGCAGCCGCCATTTTGAATTTTGCTGTTATTAAATCGATTGCTTTCAAAATCGATATCTGAGTATCTCAGCAAAGACCGAACACGAATCTGAAGTCAAATTTAATAAAAACAGCCGCCATTTTGAATTTTGCTGTTATTAAATCGATTGCTTTCAAAATCGATATCTGAGTATCCCAGCGAAGACCGAACACGAATCTGAAGTCAAATTTAATAAAAACAGCCGCCATTTTGAATTTTGCTGTTATTAAATCGATTGCTTTCAAAATCGATATCTGAGTATCCCAGCAAAGACCGAACACGAATCTGAAGTCAAATTTAATAAAAACAGCCGCCATTTTGAATTTTGCTGTTATTAAATCGATTGCTTTCAAAATCGATATCTGAGTGTCCCAGCGAAGACCGAACACGAACCTTATGTGAAATTTAATAAAAGCAGCCGCCATTTTGAATTTTGCTGTTATTAAATCGATTGCTTTCAAAATCGATATCTGAGTATCCCAGCAAAGACCGAACACAAATCTGAAGTCAAATTTAATAAAAACAGCCGCCATTTTGAATTTTGCTGTTATTAAATCGATTGCTTTCAAAATCGATATCTGAGTATCCCAGCGAAGACCGAACACGAATCTTATGTCAAATTTTATAAAAGCAGCCGCCATTTTGAATTTTGCTGTTATTAAACCGATTGCTTTCAAAATCGATATCTGAGTGTCCCAGCGAAGACCGAACATGAATCCGAAGTCAAATTTAATAAAAGAAGCCGCCATTTTGAATTTTGCTGTTAATAAACCGATTGCTTTCAAAATCGATATCTGAGTGTCCCAGCGAAGACCGAACACGAACCTTATGTGAAATTTAATAAAAGCAGCCGCCATTTTGAATTTTGCTGTTATTAAATCGATTGCTTTCAAAATCGATATCTGAGTGTCCCAGCGAAGACCGAACATGAATCTTATGTCAATTGAACCGATTGCTTTCAAAATCGATATCTGAGTGTCCCAGCGAAAACCTAACACGAATCTTAAGTCAAATTTTATAAAAGCAGCCGCCATTTTGAATTTTGCTGTTATTGAACCGATTGCTGTCATAATCGATATCTGAGTGTCCCAGCGAAAACCTAACACGAATCTTAAGTCAAATTTTATAAAAGCAGCCGCCATTTTGAATTTTGCTGTTTTCGTGTTCGGTCTTCGCTGGGACACTCAGATATCGATTTTGAAAGCAATCGGTTTATTAACAGCAAAATTCAAAATGGCGGCTGTTTTTATTAAATTTGACTTCAGATTCGTGTTCGGTCTTCGCTGGGATACTCAGATATCGATTTTGAAAGCAATCGATTTAATAACAGCAAAATTCAAAATGGCGGCTGCTTTTATTAAATTTCACATAAGGTTCGTGTTCGGTCTTCGCTGGGACACTCAGATATCGATTTTAAAAGCAATCGGTTCAATAACAGCAAAATTCAAAATGGCGGCTGCTTTTATTAAATTTGACATAAGATTCATGTTCCGTCTTCACTGGGACACTCAGATATCGATTTTAAAAGCAATCGGTTCAATAACAGCAAAATTCAAAATGGCGGCTGTTTTTATTAAATTTGACTTCAGATTCGTGTTCGGTCTTCGCTCGGATACCCAGATATCGATTTTGAAAGCAATCGGTTTAATAACAGCAAAATTCAAAATGGCGGCTGCTTTTATTAAATTTGACATAAGATTCGTGTTCGGTCTTCGCTGGGACACTCAGATATCTATTTTGAAAGCAATCGATTTAATAACAGCAAAATTCAAAATGGCGGCTGCTTTTATTAAATTTGACATAAGATTCGTGTTCTGTCTTCGCTGGGACACTCAGATATCGATTTTGAAAGCAATCGATTTAATAACAGCAAAATTCAAAATGGCGGCTGCTTTTATTAAATTTGACATAAGATTCGTGTTCGGTCTTCGCTGGGACACTCAGATATCGATTTTAAAAGCAATCGGTTCAATAACAGCAAAATTCTAAATGGCGGCTGTTTTTATTAAATTTGACTTCAGATTCGTGTTCGGTCTTCGCTGGGATACTCAGATATCGATTTTGAAAGCAATCGATTTAATAACAGCAAAATTCAAAATGGCGGCTGTTTTTATTAAATTTGACTTCAGATTCGTGTTCGGTCTTTGCTGGGATACTCAGATATCGATTTTGAAAGCAATCGATTTAATAACAGCAAAATTCTAAATGGCGGCTGTTTTTATTAAATTTGACTTCAGATTCGTGTTCGGTCTTCGCTGGGATACTCAGATATCGATTTTGAAAGCAATCGATTTAATAACATCAAAATTCAAAATGGCGGCTGTTTTTATTAAATTTGACTTCAGATTCGTGTTCGGTCTTTGCTGGGATACTCAGATATCGATTTTGAAAGCAATCGATTTAATAACAGCAAAATTCAAAATGGCGGCTGTTTTTATTAAATTTGACATAAGATTCGTGTTCGGTCTTTGCTGGGATACTTAGATATCGATTTTGAAAGCAATCGATTTAATAACAGCAAAATTCAAAATGGCGGCTGCTTTTATTAAATTTGACATAAGATTCGTGTTCGGTCTTTGCTGGGATACTCAGATATCGATTTTGAAAGCAATCGATTTAATAACAGCAAAATTCAAAATGGCGGCTGCTTTTATAAAATTTGACATAAGATTCGTGTTCGGTCTTCGCTGGGACACTCAGATATCGATTTTGAAAGCAATCGGTTTATTAACAGCAAAATTCAAAATGGCGGCTGCTTTTATTAAATTTGACATAAGATTCGTGTTCGGTCTTCGCTGGGACACTCAGATATCGATTTTAAAAGCAATCGGTTCAATAACAGCAAAATTCAAAATGGCGGCTGCTTTTATTAAATTTGACATAAGATTCGTGTTCGTTTTTGATATAGGTTTTATGCTTAATATTAAAATAACAAAAACTTATATAATATTATAAATATTACTCAGTACTTAATGTGTTTTTGTTTCTCTCACAGTAATACTCAGATTGAAAAAAAGATCACTTACTAATTCATTCTCTTCGGGCGTAACATATCCATCAAGATCAGATTGCCCTAGAACAGATTCGTCTCCGCCGCGCTCAGCTAGATCGGATTCATTGTCTTCGGATGTAAAGTCACCCATAGAGCTATTACAGGAGATAAACGAATACAAAAGTGAAGAAGATCACCGCATTAAAAGAATAATATCTGAAGAAGATGAATCAAAAGTTCTGCTCTTAGAAGATGAAGATGAAGATATATCTCCATCTTATTTGTGTGGACTACGAATAAAGTCAAAATCCAGCGACTCTAGTAACAAAAGATCTCCTAAAGAATTCGTGTTCGGTCTTCGCTGGGACACTCAGATATCGATTTTAAAAGCAATCGGTTCAATAACAGCAAAATTCAAAATGGCGGCTGCTTTTATTAAATTTGACTTCAGATTCATGTTCGGTCTTCGCTGGGACACTCAGATATCGATTTTGAAAGCAATCGGTTTAATAACAGCAAAATTCAAAATGGCGGCTGCTTTTATTAAATTTGACTTCAGATTCGTGTTCGGTCTTCGCTGGGACACTCAGATATCGATTTTGAAAGCAATCGGGTC
This sequence comes from Parascotia fuliginaria, assembly GCA_963082885.1. NCBI lineage: Eukaryota > Metazoa > Arthropoda > Insecta > Lepidoptera > Erebidae > Parascotia > Parascotia fuliginaria. The sequence continues at coordinate 6,816,944 of OY720189.1, forward strand.
AATAACAGCAAAATTCAAAATGGCGGCTGCTTTTATTAAATTTGACTTCAGATTCATGTTCGGTCTTCGCTGGGACACTCAGATATCGATTTTGAAAGCAATCGGTTTAATAACAGCAAAATTCAAAATGGCGGCTGCTTTTATTAAATTTGACATAAGATTCGTGTTCGGTCTTCGCTGGGACACTCAGATATCGATTTTGAAAGCAATCGGTTCAATAACAGCAAAATTCAAAATGGCGGCTGCTTTTATAAAATTTGACTTAAGATTCGTGTTAGGTTTTCGCTGGGACACTCAGATATCGATTTTGAAAGCAATCGGTTCAATAACAGCAAAATTCAAAATGGCGGCTGCTTTTATTAAATTTGACTTCAGATTCATGTTCGGTCTTCACTGGGACACTCAGATATCGATTTTAAAAGCAATCGGTTCAATAACAGCAATATTCAAAATGGCGGCTGTTTTTATTAAATTTGACTTCAGATTCGTGTTCGGTCTTCGCTGGGATACTCAGATATCGATGTTGAAAGCAATCGGTTTAATAACAGCAAAATTCAAAATGGCGGCTGCTTTTATTAAATTTGACATAAGATTCGTGTTCGGTCTTCGCTGGGACACTCAGATATCGATTTTAAAAGCAATCGGTTCAATAACAGCAATATTCTAAATGGCGGCTGTTTTTATTAAATTTGACTTCAGATTCATGTTCGGTCTTCACTGGGACACTCAGATATCGATTTTGAAAGCAATCGATTTAATAACAGCAAAATTCAAAATGGCGGCTGCTTTTATAAAATTTGACCTAAGATACGTGTTAGGTTTTCGCTGGGACACTCAGATATCGATTTTGAAAGCAATCGGTTTAATAACAGCAAAATTCAAAATGGCGGCTGCTTTTATTAAATTTGACATAAGATTCGTGTTCGGTCTTCGCTGGGACACTCAGATATCGATTTTGAAAGCAATCGGTTCAATAACAGCAAAATTCAAAATGGCGGCTGCTTTTATTAAATTTGACATAAGATTCGTGTTCGGTCTTCGCTGTGACACTCAGGTATCGATTTTGAAAGCAATCGGTTCAATAACAGCAAAATTCAAAATGGCGGCTGCTTTTATAAAATTTGACTTAAGATTCGTGTTAGGTTTTCGCTGGGACACTCAGATATCTATTTTGAAAGCAATCGGTTCAATAACAGCAAAATTCAAAATGGCGGCTGCTTTTATAAAATTTGACTTCAGATTCATGTTCGGTCTTCGCTGGGACACTCAGATATCGATTTTGAAAGCAATCGGTTCAATAACAGCAAAATTCAAAATGGCGGCTGCTTTTATTAAATTTGACATAAGATTCGTGTTCGTTTTTGATATAGGTTTTATGCTTAATATTAAAATAACAAAAACTTATATAATATTATAAATATTACTCAGTACTTAATGTGTTTTTGTTTCTCTCACAGTAATACTCAGATTGAAAAAAAGATCACTTACTAATTCATTCTCTTCGGGCGTAACATATCCATCAAGATCAGATTGCCCTAGAACAGATTCGTCTCCGCCGCGCTCAGCTAGATCGGATTCATTGTCTTCGGATGTAAAGTCACCCATAGAGCTATTACAGGAGATAAACGAATACAAAAGTGAAGAAGATCACCGCATTAAAAGAATAATATCTGAAGAAGATGAATCAAAAGTTCTGCTCTTAGAAGATGAAGATGAAGATATATCTCCATCTTATTTGTGTGGACTACGAATAAAGTCAAAATCCAGCGACTCTAGTAACAAAAGATCTCCTAAAGAATTCGTGTTCGGTCTTCGCTGGGACACTCAGATATCGATTTTAAAAGCAATCGGTTCAATAACAGCAAAATTCAAAATGGCGGCTGCTTTTATTAAATTTGACTTCAGATTCATGTTCGGTCTTCGCTGGGACACTCAGATATCGATTTTGAAAGCAATCGGTTTAATAACAGCAAAATTCAAAATGGCGGCTGCTTTTATTAAATTTGACTTCAGATTCGTGTTCGGTCTTTGCTGGGACACTCAGATATCGATTTTGAAAGCAATCGGTTCAATAACAGCAAAATTCAAAATGGCGGCTGCTTTTATTAAATTTGACTTCAGATTCATGTTCGGTCTTCGCTGGGACACTCAGATATCGATTTTGAAAGCAATCGGTTCAATAACAGCAAAATTCAAAATGGCGGCTGCTTTTATTAAATTTGACATAAGATTCGTGTTCGGTCTTCGCTGGGACACTCAGATATCGATTTTGAAAGCAATCGGTTCAATAACAGCAAAATTCAAAATGGCGGCTGCTTTTATAAAATTTGACTTAAGATTCGTGTTAGGTTTTCGCTGGGACACTCAGATATCGATTTTGAAAGCAATCGGTTCAATAACAGCAAAATTCAAAATGGCGGCTGCTTTTATTAAATTTGACTTCAGATTCATGTTCGGTCTTCACTGGGACACTCAGATATCGATTTTAAAAGCAATCGGTTCAATAACAGCAATATTCAAAATGGCGGCTGTTTTTATTAAATTTGACTTCAGATTCGTGTTCGGTCTTCGCTGGGATACTCAGATATCGATGTTGAAAGCAATCGGTTTAATAACAGCAAAATTCAAAATGGCGGCTGCTTTTATTAAATTTGACATAAGATTCGTGTTCGGTCTTCGCTGGGACACTCAGATATCGATTTTGAAAGCAATCGGTTTAATAACAGCAAAATTCAAAATGGCGGCTGCTTTTATTAAATTTGACATAAGATTCGTGTTCGGTCTTCGCTGGGATACTCAGATATCGATTTTGAAAGCAATCGATTTAATAACAGCAAAATTCAAAATGGCGGCTGCTTTTATAAAATTTGACATAAGATTCGTGTTCGGTCTTCGCTGGGACACTCAGATATCGATTTTGAAAGCAATCGGTTTATTAACAGCAAAATTCAAAATGGCGGCTGCTTTTATTAAATTTGACATAAGATTCGTGTTCGGTCTTCGCTGGGACACTCAGATATCGATTTTGAAAGCAATCGGTTCAATAACAGCAAAATTCAAAATGGCGGCTGCTTTTATAAAATTTGACCTAAGATTCGTGTTAGGTTTTCGCTGGGACACTCAGATATCGATTTTGAAAGCAATCGGTTTAATAACAGCAAAATTCAAAATGGCGGCTGCTTTTATTAAATTTGACATAAGATTCGTGTTCGGTCTTCGCTGGGACACTCAGATATCGATTTTGAAAGCAATCGGTTCAATAACAGCAAAATTCAAAATGGCGGCTGCTTTTATTAAATTTGACATAAGATTCGTGTTCGGTCTTCGCTGTGACACTCAGGTATCGATTTTGAAAGCAATCGGTTCAATAACAGCAAAATTCAAAATGGCGGCTGCTTTTATAAAATTTGACTTAAGATTCGTGTTAGGTTTTCGCTGGGACACTCAGATATCGATTTTGAAAGCAATCGGTTCAATAACAGCAAAATTCAAAATGGCGGCTGTTTTTATTAAATTTGACTTCAGATTCGTGTTCGGTCTTTGCTGGGATACTCAGATATCGATTTTGAAAGCAATCGATTTAATAACAGCAAAATTCAAAATGGCGGCTGCTTTTATTAAATTTGACATAAGATTCGTGTTCAGTCTTTGCTGGGATACTCAGATATCGATTTTGAAAGCAATCGATTTAATAACAGCAAAATTCAAAATGGCGGCTGCTTTTATTAAATTTGACTTAAGATTCGTGTTAGGTTTTCGCTGGGACACTCAGATATCGATTTTGAAAGCAATCGGTTCAATAACAGCAAAATTCAAAATGGCTGCTGCTTTTATTAAATTTGACATAAGATTCGTGTTCGTTTTTGATATAGGTTTTATGCTTAATATTAAAATAACAAAAACTTATATAATATTATAAATATTACTCAGTACTTAATGTGTTTTTGTTTCTCTCACAGTAATACTCAGATTGAAAAAAAGATCACTTACTAATTCATTCTCTTCGGGCGTAACATATCCATCAAGATCAGATTGCCCTAGAACAGATTCGTCCCCGCCGCGCTCAGCTAGATCGGATTCATTGTCTTCGGATGTAAAGTCACCCATAGAGCTATTACAGGAGATAAACGAATACAAAAGTGAAGAAGATCACCGCATTAAAAGAATAATATCTGAAGAAGATGAATCAAAAGTTCTGCTCTTAGAAGATGAAGATGAAGATATATCTCCATCTTATTTGTGTGGACTACGAATAAAGTCAAAATCCAGCGACTCTAGTAACAAAAGATCTCCTAAAGAATTCGTGTTCGGTCTTCGCTGGGACACTCAGATATCGATTTTAAAAGCAATCGGTTCAATAACAGCAAAATTCAAAATGGCGGCTGCTTTTATTAAATTTGACTTCAGATTCATGTTCGGTCTTCGCTGGGACACTCAGATATCGATTTTGAAAGCAATCGGTTTAATAACAGCAAAATTCAAAATGGCGGCTGCTTTTATTAAATTTGACTTCAGATTCGTGTTCGGTCTTCGCTGGGACACTCAGATATCGATTTTGAAAGCAATCGGTTCAATAACAGCAAAATTCAAAATGGCGGCTGCTTTTATTAAATTTGACTTCAGATTCATGTTCGGTCTTCGCTGGGACACTCAGATATCGATTTTGAAAGCAATCGGTTTAATAACAGCAAAATTCAAAATGGCGGCTGCTTTTATTAAATTTGACATAAGATTCGTGTTCGGTTTCGCTGGGACACTCAGATATCGATTTTGAAAGCAATTGGTTCAATAACAGCAAAATTCAAAATGGCGGCTGCTTTTATTAAATTTGACATAAGATTCGTGTTCGGTCTTCGCTGGGACACTCAGATATCGATTTTAAAAGCAATCGGTTCAATAACAGCAAAATTCAAAATGGCGGCTGTTTTTATTAAATTTGACTTCAGATTCGTGTTCGGTCTTTGCTGGGATACTCAGATATCGATTTTGAAAGCAATCGATTTAATAACAGCAAAATTCAAAATGGCGGCTGCTTTTATTAAATTTGACATAAGATTCGTGTTCGGTCTTTGCTGGGATACTCAGATATCGATTTTGAAAGCAATCGATTTAATAACAGCAAAATTCAAAATGGCGGCTGCTTTTATTAAATTTGACTTAAGATTCGTGTTAGGTTTTCGCTGGGACACTCAGATATCGATTTTGAAAGCAATCGGTTCAATAACAGCAAAATTCAAAATGGCTGCTGCTTTTATTAAATTTGACATAAGATTCGTGTTCGTTTTTGATATAGGTTTTATGCTTAATATTAAAATAACAAAAACTTATATAATATTATAAATATTACTCAGTACTTAATGTGTTTTTGTTTCTCTCACAGTAATACTCAGATTGAAAAAAAGATCACTTACTAATTCATTCTCTTCGGGCGTAACATATCCATCAAGATCAGATTGCCCTAGAACAGATTCGTCCCCGCCGCGCTCAGCTAGATCGGATTCATTGTCTTCGGATGTAAAGTCACCCATAGAGCTATTACAGGAGATAAACGAATACAAAAGTGAAGAAGATCACCGCATTAAAAGAATAATATCTGAAGAAGATGAATCAAAAGTTCTGCTCTTAGAAGATGAAGATGAAGATATATCTCCATCTTATTTGTGTGGACTACGAATAAAGTCAAAATCCAGCGACTGTAGTAACAAAAGATCTCCTAAAGAAAATAAAAGTGAGAATAATATAAACTACAAAAGAAATAATAGTAGAGCGAAGAATAATAAACCAAATAATAGCAATAAAAATTGCAACGGCAATAACGGAACAGTAGGCTGTAAAAATAACAGCAACAATAATAATAATCAAACATTAAAAGAAGAACAAAGCAGAAACCGCCCCAAGAAAAGACAAAATCGAAAAGAAAATAATAACACATTAGATAAACCAATCAAAAACGGATTCTTTCAAAAACTGCGTAGAGGTTGTAAAGCATTTTGGGGGTGTATCCAATCTACTAATGAAAGTGAGAAAACAAATTATGAACCAGTGATACAATACAAATCTAAAACAGCGAATGGTCGCCGAAGGTCACCATATAATACAAAAGTAAGAAAAAATTTTGCTTCAGCGGGCTTGCCCACAACAAGTGGTTTTCCTGGTGATTTAGAAACAACACACATTGCAATCACTTCTGAAAAACCCAGTAGCTCATATACCACTAATGAGATATCGAGGAACGGAAATAATAAAAAAGTAGGTAACGGTACATTACAGGTATCTGACAACGCAAAAAGATATTTACAAGGCCAAAATAAAGAAAATAACGGACGACGTAAAGTAACCCCTCCATCACCGGCACCACTTGACCCGGGTGAAGAGAAAATAAAGCACACATTTAATGTGAAACAAAAAAACAACGATCATAATTCATATTCTTGTAACCGTTTTGAAAATAAAATTCACACCGTTGACACCAAAGACAACTTTGGACATTTTTATCGAGAAGATCAAGATTCATACGAATTACGACATTTTGATCTAACCTGCTCAAGAATACCACAGATCTGCAAAATACAGGAGACGTCTAACAACACAACAAGACAAAGTCGCCCTGCGTCAGTAGCTCAACATTACTCAATAGAGCAAAACCCACTTCAATCCGTAAGTAAATACAATACAGCTGAATTACTATATACAACACAGAATCCTAATTTCTACTATACGGTACTTGATCGACCAAAACAAAGTTGCCCTGGGGGAGGTAACTGCGGTTCGTCAGAAAACTCACTTACAGAACAGAAACCAGAACAATCAAAGCAACGGCAATCAAGAGTTAGTCTCGTCAAAACAACACATTTACAACAACCCGCAAAAGAATCTAAGCCAAAATCCGGCAGGCTTCTGCCTGTGCTCCCATATCTTAAACAAAGCATAAATCATCAGACTAATTATACGTCGCAGCGAAATCTTTCCCATCAAAAGCGATTGGAAACTAGCTTACAACCTAGTTCACCGCAGCTAGCAACACGAAAAGTGTATCAAACGGAACCTCAAGTGATACAAACGGAAAATACGACACGAAATTCAAACCAACCTATTCTTCAACAACCAAACAAACCTCGAGAATCTTTGCGGCAGCGAGAATTCAGCTATTTGTTAGAACTGGACAGTCCTGATTTTGACGAAAACACCCTCAGTAATCTCGCTTACGACACGGAACAGAGTTATGACGAATTAAGACATCAGTACTACCACAACCTTAACGAACGAGACTACCGTGAATATCGTACAGCGTCTCTTCCAGGACGCCACAATACAAGATACCGTTACGAGAATACAAGTCAGACCTACCCTCGCAGATACATGGGAAGAATGGGGTCACTCGAGGATCTTGAACGTAAAGTGATAATTGAATTCTGTCACTTACTTGAAAAGTCGAAACAGCTTTTCAACGGTTTACGGTAAGTGGTAGCTTATTTATGCATTATTTTTAATTGTTAGTTCACTAAACTTGACTTTATAATGCGCCATTTATCGAAAACAAAGAACTGTCTATTTCATTTTTCATCCCCTAAACCTACCCCTATTAGAAATATTAAAAACAGCATTTTTAAGTACCTACCTATCCCGATACTAATTTGCACGATAACTATAAAAACAAGGATTATTATATACAAAATTAATTGCCCTATCCCCAAAAAGAGTATTTTTTTATTTTGATAGTAGTATACTTAAACAATTTTTCATAAATGTAAATTTAAAACAAAGAAGTTTCTTCAGTCTTTTTCATCCCTTTTCTCACACTTAAGTATTGAATTTTAAAATACCATTTCTTAGTACATAAGACAAACACATCGTCCAATTTCAAGTCGCTACAACCAGCGGTTAAGGTCATGCGTTGCCTGTCAGTCAATCAGTTAGAACAAAGCCTTAAATAATAATTATGTATGGATTTCCAATTTAAATTTAAACAGCAATTGTAATTCGTTACGACGAAACTTAAGAGCGTCGCGTCGTAGATAAGTGCAAAAATTATAATTGAGGCGAATATTATTACCTAAATTTGGATTAGAAAAATGTTTAAAAAACAGTTGGGCAATGTAAACTTATGGATTATAAAATAATTATTTTTAGGAAGAAAGAAATTTATAGTATTAATTATGAGTAAAGTGCAGCAGTTTTAATAGTACGAACCATGAACGATGTTTGAACATCGTTATGCACGGCTACGGTGTTGACACTTGTTGCGCCTCCACTCAACCGCCGTATCCTGAGAAATCTGCACTTACTATATTAATTTAAAATATTCCTACCGTGATATTAAACACATAGCTTTATTGTAGAGAGTTACCACAATACGGCCACAAGCAGTGGCACTCCTACTTCGGCCGTACATTCGACGTGTATACTAAGTTGTGGAAGTTCCAGCAGCAGCATCGAGGTATACTAGACAGTAAATATGGGTTAAAAAGATGGCAAATCGGTGAGATCGCTTCAAAAATCGGACAACTTTATTATCACTTTTAGTAAGTATATTTATATAAATTTTAGTATTCTACTAATATTATCTATAAATGCGAAAGTGTGTTTGTGTGTGTGTTTGTTACCACTCAGAGGTACCTAAACGGCTAAGCCGATTTCGATTAAAATTGGTATGTAGATAGATTCGGTGCCGGAAACGGACATAGGCTATTTTTTATTCTGAATATCCGTGTGGTTCCCGAGGCAGACAAAACTCATTAGCTATATTTATATAAATGTAGGTACAATATCACGAAAACAGCAAACAAACATACGGCAAATCTTTTACATTACAACGACGAGTATACCTAAATAAAGATATCGATGTTTTGAAATTTAAAAAGATAAACTATTTCTAGTTATTAAAACAGCAAACTAATGCTGTAGGGACAATACCTCTACCTATTAAAGGTTAGCTCAGACATTCTCATCTATGGAGCTTAGAATAAGGTATGTTACATTCGCGAGAATTATCTAATAAACCGGATGTCATGTCTGGATATTAAACGAATAATACCTATAACAATACTGTTAGCGGTGTTTTTCTGATTACCGACCATAAAACCAGTAGTCAAAAAAATTCAAAATGGCGGCTGCTTTTATTAAATTTGACATAAGATTCGTGTTCGGTCTTTGCTGGGATACTCAGATATCGATTTTGAAAGCAATCGATTTAATAACAGCAAAATTCAAAATTGCGGCTGCTTTTATTAAATTTGACATAAGATTCGTGTTCGGTCTTCGCTGGGATACTCAGATATCGATTTTGAAAGCAATCGGTTCAATAACAGCAAAATTCAAAATGGCGGCTGTTTTTATTAAATTTGACTTCAGATTCGTGTTCGGTCTTCGCTGGGATACTCAGATATCGATTTTGAAAGCAATCGATTTAATAACAGCAAAATTCAAAATGGCGGCTGTTTTTATTAAATTTGACTTCAGATTCGTGTTCGGTCTTTGCTGGGATACTCAGATATCGATTTTGAAAGCAATCGATTTAATAACAGCAAAATTCAAAATGGCGGCTGCTTTTATTAAATTTGACATAAGATTCGTGTTCGGTCTTTGCTGGGATACTCAGATATCGATTTTGAAAGCAATCGATTTAATAACAGCAAAATTCAAAATGGCGGCTGCTTTTATTAAATTTGACTTAAGATTCGTGTTAGGTTTTCGCTGGGACACTCAGATATCGATTTTGAAAGCAATCGGTTCAATAACAGCAAAATTCAAAATGGCTGCTGCTTTTATTAAATTTGACATAAGATTCGTGTTCGTTTTTGATATAGGTTTTATGCTTAATATTAAAATAACAAAAACTTATATAATATTATAAATATTACTCAGTACTTAATGTGTTTTTGTTTCTCTCACAGTAATACTCAGATTGAAAAAAAGATCACTTACTAATTCATTCTCTTCGGGCGTAACATATCCATCAAGATCAGATTGCCCTAGAACAGATTCGTCCCCGCCGCGCTCAGCTAGATCGGATTCATTGTCTTCGGATGTAAAGTCACCCATAGAGCTATTACAGGAGATAAACGAATACAAAAGTGAAGAAGATCACCGCATTAAAAGAATAATATCTGAAGAAGATGAATCAAAAGTTCTGCTCTTAGAAGATGAAGATGAAGATATATCTCCATCTTATTTGTGTGGACTACGAATAAAGTCAAAATCCAGCGACTGTAGTAACAAAAGATCTCCTAAAGAAAATAAAAGTGAGAATAATATAAACTACAAAAGAAATAATAGTAGAGCGAAGAATAATAAACCAAATAATAGCAATAAAAATTGCAACGGCAATAACGGAACAGTAGGCTGTAAAAATAACAGCAACAATAATAATAATCAAACATTAAAAGAAGAACAAAGCAGAAACCGCCCCAAGAAAAGACAAAATCGAAAAGAAAATAATAACACATTAGATAAACCAATCAAAAACGGATTCTTTCAAAAACTGCGTAGAGGTTGTAAAGCATTTTGGGGGTGTATCCAATCTACTAATGAAAGTGAGAAAACAAATTATGAACCAGTGATACAATACAAATCTAAAACAGCGAATGGTCGCCGAAGGTCACCATATAATACAAAAGTAAGAAAAAATTTTGCTTCAGCGGGCTTGCCCACAACAAGTGGTTTTCCTGGTGATTTAGAAACAACACACATTGCAATCACTTCTGAAAAACCCAGTAGCTCATATACCACTAATGAGATATCGAGGAACGGAAATAATAAAAAAGTAGGTAACGGTACATTACAGGTATCTGACAACGCAAAAAGATATTTACAAGGCCAAAATAAAGAAAATAACGGACGACGTAAAGTAACCCCTCCATCACCGGCACCACTTGACCCGGGTGAAGAGAAAATAAAGCACACATTTAATGTGAAACAAAAAAACAACGATCATAATTCATATTCTTGTAACCGTTTTGAAAATAAAATTCACACCGTTGACACCAAAGACAACTTTGGACATTTTTATCGAGAAGATCAAGATTCATACGAATTACGACATTTTGATCTAACCTGCTCAAGAATACCACAGATCTGCAAAATACAGGAGACGTCTAACAACACAACAAGACAAAGTCGCCCTGCGTCAGTAGCTCAACATTACTCAATAGAGCAAAACCCACTTCAATCCGTAAGTAAATACAATACAGCTGAATTACTATATACAACACAGAATCCTAATTTCTACTATACGGTACTTGATCGACCAAAACAAAGTTGCCCTGGGGGAGGTAACTGCGGTTCGTCAGAAAACTCACTTACAGAACAGAAACCAGAACAATCAAAGCAACGGCAATCAAGAGTTAGTCTCGTCAAAACAACACATTTACAACAACCCGCAAAAGAATCTAAGCCAAAATCCGGCAGGCTTCTGCCTGTGCTCCCATATCTTAAACAAAGCATAAATCATCAGACTAATTATACGTCGCAGCGAAATCTTTCCCATCAAAAGCGATTGGAAACTAGCTTACAACCTAGTTCACCGCAGCTAGCAACACGAAAAGTGTATCAAACGGAACCTCAAGTGATACAAACGGAAAATACGACACGAAATTCAAACCAACCTATTCTTCAACAACCAAACAAACCTCGAGAATCTTTGCGGCAGCGAGAATTCAGCTATTTGTTAGAACTGGACAGTCCTGATTTTGACGAAAACACCCTCAGTAATCTCGCTTACGACACGGAACAGAGTTATGACGAATTAAGACATCAGTACTACCACAACCTTAACGAACGAGACTACCGTGAATATCGTACAGCGTCTCTTCCAGGACGCCACAATACAAGATACCGTTACGAGAATACAAGTCAGACCTACCCTCGCAGATACATGGGAAGAATGGGGTCACTCGAGGATCTTGAACGTAAAGTGATAATTGAATTCTGTCACTTACTTGAAAAGTCGAAACAGCTTTTCAACGGTTTACGGTAAGTGGTAGCTTATTTATGCATTATTTTTAATTGTTAGTTCACTAAACTTGACTTTATAATGCGCCATTTATCGAAAACAAAGAACTGTCTATTTCATTTTTCATCCCCTAAACCTACCCCTATTAGAAATATTAAAAACAGCATTTTTAAGTACCTACCTATCCCGATACTAATTTGCACGATAACTATAAAAACAAGGATTATTATATACAAAATTAATTGCCCTATCCCCAAAAAGAGTATTTTTTTATTTTGATAGTAGTATACTTAAACAATTTTTCATAAATGTAAATTTAAAACAAAGAAGTTTCTTCAGTCTTTTTCATCCCTTTTCTCACACTTAAGTATTGAATTTTAAAATACCATTTCTTAGTACATAAGACAAACACATCGTCCAATTTCAAGTCGCTACAACCAGCGGTTAAGGTCATGCGTTGCCTGTCAGTCAATCAGTTAGAACAAAGCCTTAAATAATAATTATGTATGGATTTCCAATTTAAATTTAAACAGCAATTGTAATTCGTTACGACGAAACTTAAGAGCGTCGCGTCGTAGATAAGTGCAAAAATTATAATTGAGGCGAATATTATTACCTAAATTTGGATTAGAAAAATGTTTAAAAAACAGTTGGGCAATGTAAACTTATGGATTATAAAATAATTATTTTTAGGAAGAAAGAAATTTATAGTATTAATTATGAGTAAAGTGCAGCAGTTTTAATAGTACGAACCATGAACGATGTTTGAACATCGTTATGCACGGCTACGGTGTTGACACTTGTTGCGCCTCCACTCAACCGCCGTATCCTGAGAAATCTGCACTTACTATATTAATTTAAAATATTCCTACCGTGATATTAAACACATAGCTTTATTGTAGAGAGTTACCACAATACGGCCACAAGCAGTGGCACTCCTACTTCGGCCGTACATTCGACGTGTATACTAAGTTGTGGAAGTTCCAGCAGCAGCATCGAGGTATACTAGACAGTAAATATGGGTTAAAAAGATGGCAAATCGGTGAGATCGCTTCAAAAATCGGACAACTTTATTATCACTTTTAGTAAGTATATTTATATAAATTTTAGTATTCTACTAATATTATCTATAAATGCGAAAGTGTGTTTGTGTGTGTGTTTGTTACCACTCAGAGGTACCTAAACGGCTAAGCCGATTTCGATTAAAATTGGTATGTAGATAGATTCGGTGCCGGAAACGGACATAGGCTATTTTTTATTCTGAATATCCGTGTGGTTCCCGAGGCAGACAAAACTCATTAGCTATATTTATATAAATGTAGGTACAATATCACGAAAACAGCAAACAAACATACGGCAAATCTTTTACATTACAACGACGAGTATACCTAAATAAAGATATCGATGTTTTGAAATTTAAAAAGATAAACTATTTCTAGTTATTAAAACAGCAAACTAATGCTGTAGGGACAATACCTCTACCTATTAAAGGTTAGCTCAGACATTCTCATCTATGGAGCTTAGAATAAGGTATGTTACATTCGCGAGAATTATCTAATAAACCGGATGTCATGTCTGGATATTAAACGAATAATACCTATAACAATACTGTTAGCGGTGTTTTTCTGATTACCGACCATAAAACCAGTAGTCAAAAAAATTCAAAATGGCGGCTGCTTTTATTAAATTTGACATAAGATTCGTGTTCGGTCTTTGCTGGGATACTCAGATATCGATTTTGAAAGCAATCGATTTAATAACAGCAAAATTCAAAATTGCGGCTGCTTTTATTAAATTTGACATAAGATTCGTGTTCGGTCTTCGCTGGGATACTCAGATATCGATTTTGAAAGCAATCGGTTCAATAACAGCAAAATTCAAAATGGCGGCTGTTTTTATTAAATTTGACTTCAGATTCGTGTTCGGTCTTCGCTGGGATACTCAGATATCGATTTTGAAAGCAATCGATTTAATAACAGCAAAATTCAAAATGGCGGCTGTTTTTATTAAATTTGACTTCAGATTCGTGTTCGGTCTTTGCTGGGATACTCAGATATCGATTTTGAAAGCAATCGATTTAATAACAGCAAAATTCAAAATGGCGGCTGCTTTTATTAAATTTGACATAAGATTCGTGTTCGGTCTTTGCTGGGATACTCAGATATCGATTTTGAAAGCAATCGATTTAATAACAGCAAAATTCAAAATGGCGGCTGCTTTTATTAAATTTGACTTAAGATTCGTGTTAGGTTTTCGCTGGGACACTCAGATATCGATTTTGAAAGCAATCGGTTCAATAACAGCAAAATTCAAAATGGCTGCTGCTTTTATTAAATTTGACATAAGATTCGTGTTCGTTTTTGATATAGGTTTTATGCTTAATATTAAAATAACAAAAACTTATATAATATTATAAATATTACTCAGTACTTAATGTGTTTTTGTTTCTCTCACAGTAATACTCAGATTGAAAAAAAGATCACTTACTAATTCATTCTCTTCGGGCGTAACATATCCATCAAGATCAGATTGCCCTAGAACAGATTCGTCCCCGCCGCGCTCAGCTAGATCGGATTCATTGTCTTCGGATGTAAAGTCACCCATAGAGCTATTACAGGAGATAAACGAATACAAAAGTGAAGAAGATCACCGCATTAAAAGAATAATATCTGAAGAAGATGAATCAAAAGTTCTGCTCTTAGAAGATGAAGATGAAGATATATCTCCATCTTATTTGTGTGGACTACGAATAAAGTCAAAATCCAGCGACTGTAGTAACAAAAGATCTCCTAAAGAAAATAAAAGTGAGAATAATATAAACTACAAAAGAAATAATAGTAGAGCGAAGAATAATAAACCAAATAATAGCAATAAAAATTGCAACGGCAATAACGGAACAGTAGGCTGTAAAAATAACAGCAACAATAATAATAATCAAACATTAAAAGAAGAACAAAGCAGAAACCGCCCCAAGAAAAGACAAAATCGAAAAGAAAATAATAACACATTAGATAAACCAATCAAAAACGGATTCTTTCAAAAACTGCGTAGAGGTTGTAAAGCATTTTGGGGGTGTATCCAATCTACTAATGAAAGTGAGAAAACAAATTATGAACCAGTGATACAATACAAATCTAAAACAGCGAATGGTCGCCGAAGGTCACCATATAATACAAAAGTAAGAAAAAATTTTGCTTCAGCGGGCTTGCCCACAACAAGTGGTTTTCCTGGTGATTTAGAAACAACACACATTGCAATCACTTCTGAAAAACCCAGTAGCTCATATACCACTAATGAGATATCGAGGAACGGAAATAATAAAAAAGTAGGTAACGGTACATTACAGGTATCTGACAACGCAAAAAGATATTTACAAGGCCAAAATAAAGAAAATAACGGACGACGTAAAGTAACCCCTCCATCACCGGCACCACTTGACCCGGGTGAAGAGAAAATAAAGCACACATTTAATGTGAAACAAAAAAACAACGATCATAATTCATATTCTTGTAACCGTTTTGAAAATAAAATTCACACCGTTGACACCAAAGACAACTTTGGACATTTTTATCGAGAAGATCAAGATTCATACGAATTACGACATTTTGAACTAACCTGCTCAAGAATACCACAGATCTGCAAAATACAGGAGACGTCTAACAACACAACAAGACAAAGTCGCCCTGCGTCAGTAGCTCAACATTACTCAATAGAGCAAAACCCACTTCAATCCGTAAGTAAATACAATACAGCTGAATTACTATATACAACACAGAATCCTAATTTCTACTATACGGTACTTGATCGACCAAAACAAAGTTGCCCTGGGGGAGGTAACTGCGGTTCGTCAGAAAACTCACTTACAGAACAGAAACCAGAACAATCAAAGCAACGGCAATCAAGAGTTAGTCTCGTCAAAACAACACATTTACAACAACCCGCAAAAGAATCTAAGCCAAAATCCGGCAGGCTTCTGCCTGTGCTCCCATATCTTAAACAAAGCATAAATCATCAGACTAATTATACGTCGCAGCGAAATCTTTCCCATCAAAAGCGATTGGAAACTAGCTTACAACCTAGTTCACCGCAGCTAGCAACACGAAAAGTGTATCAAACGGAACCTCAAGTGATACAAACGGAAAATACGACACGAAATTCAAACCAACCTATTCTTCAACAACCAAACAAACCTCGAGAATCTTTGCGGCAGCGAGAATTCAGCTATTTGTTAGAACTGGACAGTCCTGATTTTGACGAAAACACCCTCAGTAATCTCGCTTACGACACGGAACAGAGTTATGACGAATTAAGACATCAGTACTACCACAACCTTAACGAACGAGACTACCGTGAATATCGTACAGCGTCTCTTCCAGGACGCCACAATACAAGATACCGTTACGAGAATACAAGTCAGACCTACCCTCGCAGATACATGGGAAGAATGGGGTCACTCGAGGATCTTGAACGTAAAGTGATAATTGAATTCTGTCACTTACTTGAAAAGTCGAAACAGCTTTTCAACGGTTTACGGTAAGTGGTAGCTTATTTATGCATTATTTTTAATTGTTAGTTCACTAAACTTGACTTTATAATGCGCCATTTATCGAAAACAAAGAACTGTCTATTTCATTTTTCATCCCCTAAACCTACCCCTATTAGAAATATTAAAAACAGCATTTTTAAGTACCTACCTATCCCGATACTAATTTGCACGATAACTATAAAAACAAGGATTATTTTATACAAAATTAATTGCCCTATCCCCAAAAAGAGTATTTTTTTATTTTGATAGTAGTATACTTAAACAATTTTTCATAAATGTAAATTTAAAACAAAGAAGTTTCTTCAGTCTTTTTCATCCCTTTTCTCACACTTAAGTATTGAATTTTAAAATACCATTTCTTAGTACATAAGACAAACACATCGTCCAATTTCAAGTCGCTACAACCAGCGGTTAAGGTCATGCGTTGCCTGTCAGTCAATCAGTTAGAACAAAGCCTTAAATAATAATTATGTATGGATTTCCAATTTAAATTTAAACAGCAATTGTAATTCGTTACGACGAAACTTAAGAGCGTCGCGTCGTAGATAAGTGCAAAAATTATAATTGAGGCGAATATTATTACCTAAATTTGGATTAGAAAAATGTTTAAAAAACAGTTGGGCAATGTAAACTTATGGATTATAAAATAATTATTTTTAGGAAGAAAGAAATTTATAGTATTAATTATGAGTAAAGTGCAGCAGTTTTAATAGTACGAACCATGAACGATGTTTGAACATCGTTATGCACGGCTACGGTGTTGACACTTGTTGCGCCTCCACTCAACCGCCGTATCCTGAGAAATCTGCACTTACTATATTAATTTAAAATATTCCTACCGTGATATTAAACACATAGCTTTATTGTAGAGAGTTACCACAATACGGCCACAAGCAGTGGCACTCCTACTTCGGCCGTACATTCGACGTGTATACTAAGTTGTGGAAGTTCCAGCAGCAGCATCGAGGTATACTAGACAGTAAATATGGGTTAAAAAGATGGCAAATCGGTGAGATCGCTTCAAAAATCGGACAACTTTATTATCACTTTTAGTAAGTATAATAATAATAATAATAATAATATTCTACCACATTCACACAGCGCCATCGAGCCCCAAATTAAGCAATTATATTTGCTTGTGTTATGGGTACTAAACAACTGATATACTACTTATATACATTTTTTTTTTTGTAAATACATACATATTATAGGTAAATTACACCCAGACACAGAACAAACAATCATGCTCATCACACAAAGGTTTGTCCTGGGTGGGAATCGAACCCACGACCTCCGGCTTAGCAGTCAGGGTCACTAACCACTAGACCAACAGGCCAGTCGAAAGTATATTTATATAAATTTTAGTATTCTACTAATATTATCTATAAATGCGAAAGTGTGTTTGTGTGTGTGTTTGTTACCACTCAGAGGTACCTAAACGGCTAAGCCGATTTCGATTAAAATTGGTATGTAGATAGATTCGGTGCCGGAAACGGACATAGGCTATTTTTTATTCTGAATATCCGTGTGGTTCCCGAGGCAGACAAAACTCATTAGCTATATTTATATAAATGTAGGTACAATATCACGAAAACAGCAAACAAACATACGGCAAATCTTTTACATTACAACGACGAGTATACCTAAATAAAGATATCGATGTTTTGAAATTTAAAAAGATAAACTATTTCTAGTTATTAAAACAGCAAACTAATGCTGTAGGGACAATACCTCTACCTATTAAAGGTTAGCTCAGACATTCTCATCTATGGAGCTTAGAATAAGGTATGTTACATTCGCGAGAATTATCTAATAAACCGGATGTCATGTCTGGATATTAAACGAATAATACCTATAACAATACTGTTAGCGGTGTTTTTCTGATTACCGACCATAAAACCAGTAGTCAAAAAAATTCAAAATGGCGGCTGCTTTTATTAAATTTGACATAAGATTCGTGTTAGGTTTTCGCTGGGACACTCAGATATCGATTTTGAAAGCGATCGGTTCAATAACAGCAAAATTCAAAATGGCGGCTGCTTTTATTAAATTTGACGTAAGATTCGTGTTAGGTTTTCGCTGGGACACTCAGATATCGATTTTGAAAGCGATCGGTTCAATAACAGCAAAATTCAAAATGGCGGCTGCTTTTATTAAATTTGACTTCAGATTCATGTTCGGTCTTCACTAGGACACTCAGATATCGATTTTGAAAGCAATCGATTTAATTACAGCAAAATTTAAAATGGCGGCTGCTTTTATTAAATTTGACATAAGATTCGTGTTCGGTCTTCGCTGGGACACTCAGATATCGATTTTGAAAGCAATCGTTTCAATAACAGCAAAATTCAGAATGGCGGCTGCTTTTATAAAATTTGACGTAAGATTCGTGTTAGGTTTTCGCTGGGACACTCAGATATCGATTTTGAAAGCGATCGGTTCAATAACAGCAAAATTCAAAATGGCGGCTGCTTTTATTAAATTTGACTTCAGATTCATGTTCGGTCTTCACTAGGACACTCAGATATCGATTTTGAAAGCAATCGATTTAATAACAGCAAAATTCAAAATGGCGGCTGCTTTTATGAAATTTGACATAAGATTCGTGTTCGGTCTTCGCTGGGACACTCAGATATCGATTTTGAAAGCAATCGGTTCAATAACAGCAAAATTCAAAATGGCGGCTGCTTTTATTAAATTTGACTTCAGATTCATGTTCGGTCTTCGCTGGGATACTCAGATATCGATTTTGAAAGCAATCGGTTTAATAACAGCAAAATTCAAAATGGCGGCTGCTTTTATAAAATTTGACATAAGATTCATGTTTGGTCTTCGCTAGGACACTCAGATATCGATTTTGAAAGCAATCGGTTCAATAACAGCAAAATTCAAGATGGCGGCTGCTTTTATTAAATTTGACATAAGATTCGTGTTCGGTCTTCGCTGGGACACTCAGATATCGATTTTGAAAGCAATCGGTTCAATAACAGCAAAATTCAAAATGGCGGCTGCTTTTATAAAATTTGACTTAAGATTCGTGTTAGGTTTTCGCTGGGACACTCAGATATCGATTTTGAAAGCAATCGGTTCAATAACAGCAAAATTCAAAATGGCGGCTGCTTTTATTAAATTTGACATGAGATTCGTGTTCGGTCTTCGCTGGGACACTCAGATATCGATTTTAAAAGCAATCGATTTAATAACAGCAAAATTCAAAATGGCGGCTGCTTTTATTAAATTTGACATAAGATTCATGTTTGGTCTTCGCTAGGACACTCAGATATCGATTTTGAAAGCAATCGGTTCAATAACAGCAAAATTCAAAATGGCGGCTGCTTTTATTAAATTTGACTTCAGATTCATGTTCGGTCTTCGCTGGGACACTCAGATATCGATTTTGAAAGCAATCGGTTTAATAACAGCAAAATTCAAAATGGCGGCTGCTTTTATTAAATTTGACATAATATTCGTGTTCGGTCTTCGCTGGGACACTCAGATATCGATTTTGAAAGCAATCGGTTCAATAACAGCAAAATTCAAAATGGCGGCTGCTTTTATAAAATTTGACTTCAGATTCATGTTCGGTCTTCGCTGGGACACTCAGATATCGATTTTGAAAGCAATCGGTTTAATAACAGCAAAATTCAAAATGGCGGCTGCTTTTATTAAATTTGACATAAGATTCGTGTTCGGTCTTCGCTGGGACACTCAGATATCGATTTTGAAAGCAATCGGTTTAATAACAGCAAAATTCAAGATGGCGGCTGCTTTTATTAAATTTGACTTAAGATTCGTGTTCGTTCTTCGCTTTGATACTCGGATGTCGATTTTGAAAGCAATCGATTTAATTACAGCAAAATTTAAAATGGCGGCTGCTTTTATTAAATTTGACATAAGATTCGTGTTCGGTCTTCGCTGGGACACTCAGATATCGATTTTGAAAGCAATCGGTTCAATAACAGCAAAATTCAAAATGGCGGCTGCTTTTATAAAATTTGACTTAAGATTCGTGTTAGGTTTTCGCTGGGACACTCAGATATCGATTTTGAAAGCAATCGGTTCAATAACAGCAAAATTCAAAATGGCGGCTGCTTTTATTAAATTTGACTTCAGATTCATGTTCGGTCTTCGCTGGGACACTCAGATATCGATTTTGAAAGCAATCGGTTTAATAACAGCAAAATTCAAAATGGCGGCTGCTTTTATTAAATTTGACATAAGATTCGTGTTCGGTCTTCGCTGGGACACTCAGATATCGATTTTGAAAGCAATCGGTTCAATAACAGCAAAATTCAAAATGGCGGCTGCTTTTATAAAATTTGACATAAGATTCGTGTTCGGTCTTCGCTGGGACACTCAGATATCGATTTTGAAAGCAATCGATTTAATAACAGCAAAATTCAAAATGGCGGCTGCTTTTATTAAATTTGACATAAGATTCGTGTTCGGTCTTCGCTGGGACACTCAGATATCGATTTTAAAAGCAATCGGTTCAATAACAGCAAAATTCAAAATGGCGGCTGCTTTTATTAAATTTGACTTCAGATTCATGTTCGGTCTTCGCTGGGACACTCAGATATCGATTTTGAAAGCAATCGGTTCAATAACAGCAAAATTCAAAATGGCGGCTGCTTTTATTAAATTTGACTTCAGATTCATGTTCGGTCTTCGCTGGGACACTCAGATATCGATTTTGAAAGCAATCGGTTTAATAACAGCAAAATTCAAAATGGCGGCTGCTTTTATTAAATTTGACATAAGATTCGTGTTCGGTCTTCGCTGGGACACTCAGATATCGATTTTGAAAGCAATCGGTTCAATAACAGCAAAATTCAAAATGGCGGCTGCTTTTATAAAATTTGACTTAAGATTCGTGTTAGGTTTTCGCTGGGACACTCAGATATCGATTTTGAAAGCAATCGGTTCAATAACAGCAAAATTCAAAATGGCGGCTGCTTTTATAAAATTTGACTTAAGATTCGTGTTAGGTTTTCGCTAGGACACTCAGATATCGATTTTGAAAGCAATCGGTTCAATAACAGCAAAATTCAAAATGGCGGCTGCTTTTATTAAATTTGACTTCAGATTCATGTTCGGTCTTCGCTGGGATACTCAGATATCGATGTTGAAAGCAATCGGTTTGATAACAGCAAAATTCAAAATGGCGGCTGCTTTTATTAAATTTGACATAAGATTCGTGTTCGGTCTTCGCTGGGACACTCAGATATCGATTTTGAAAGCAATCGGTTTATTAACAGCAAAATTCAAAATGGCGGCTGCTTTTATTAAATTTGACATGAGATTCGTGTTCGGTCTTCGCTGGGACACTCAGATATCGATTTTAAAAGCAATCGATTTAATAACAGCAAAATTCAAAATGGCGGCTGCTTTTATTAAATTTGACATAAGATTCGTGTTCGGTCTTCGCTGGGACACTCAGATATCGATTTTAAAAGCAATCGGTTCAATAACAGCAAAATTCAAAATGGCGGCTGTTTTTATTAAATTTGACTTCAGATTCCTGTTCGGTCTTCGCTGGGATACTCAGATATCGATTTTGAAAGCAATCGATTTAATAACAGCAAAATTCAAAATGGCGGCTGCTTTTATTAAATTTGACTTCAGATTCATGTTCGGTCTTCACTGGGACACTCAGATATCGATTTTGAAAGCAATCGATTTAATAACAGCAAAATTCAAAATGGCGGCTGCTTTTATAAAATTTGACATAAGATTCGTGTTCGGTCTTCGCTGGGACACTCAGATATCGATTTTGAAAGCAATCGGTTTAATAACAGAAAAATTTAAAATGGCGGCTGTTTTTAATAAATTTGACTTCAGATTCATGTTTGGTCTTCGCTAGGACACTCAGATATCGATTTTGAAAGCAATCGGTTCAATAACAGCAAAATTCAAAATGGCGGCTGCTTTTATTAAATTTGACTTCAGATTCATGTTCGGTCTTCGCTGGGACACTCAGATATCGATTTTGAAAGCAATCGGTTTAATAACAGCAAAATTCAAAATGGCGGCTGCTTTTATTAAATTTGACATAATATTCGTGTTCGGTCTTCGCTGGGACACTCAGATATCGATTTTGAAAGCAATCGGTTCAATAACAGCAAAATTCAAAATGGCGGCTGCTTTTATAAAATTTGACTTCAGATTCATGTTCGGTCTTCGCTGGGACACTCAGATATCGATTTTGAAAGCAATCGGTTTAATAACAGCAAAATTCAAAATGGCGGCTGCTTTTATTAAATTTGACATAAGATTCGTGTTCGGTCTTCGCTGGGACACTCAGATATCGATTTTGAAAGCAATCGGTTTAATAACAGCAAAATTCAAGATGGCGGCTGCTTTTATTAAATTTGACTTAAGATTCGTGTTCGTTCTTCGCTTTGATACTCGGATGTCGATTTTGAAAGCAATCGATTTAATTACAGCAAAATTTAAAATGGCGGCTGCTTTTATTAAATTTGACATAAGATTCGTGTTCGGTCTTCGCTGGGACACTCAGATATCGATTTTGAAAGCAATCGGTTCAATAACAGCAAAATTCAAAATGGCGGCTGCTTTTATAAAATTTGACTTAAGATTCGTGTTAGGTTTTCGCTGGGACACTCAGATATCGATTTTGAAAGCAATCGGTTCAATAACAGCAAAATTCAAAATGGCGGCTGCTTTTATTAAATTTGACTTCAGATTCATGTTCGGTCTTCGCTGGGACACTCAGATATCGATTTTGAAAGCAATCGGTTTAATAACAGCAAAATTCAAAATGGCGGCTGCTTTTATTAAATTTGACATAAGATTCGTGTTCGGTCTTCGCTGGGACACTCAGATATCGATTTTGAAAGCAATCGGTTCAATAACAGCAAAATTCAAAATGGCGGCTGCTTTTATAAAATTTGACATAAGATTCGTGTTCGGTCTTCGCTGGGACACTCAGATATCGATTTTGAAAGCAATCGATTTAATAACAGCAAAATTCAAAATGGCGGCTGCTTTTATTAAATTTGACATAAGATTCGTGTTCGGTCTTCGCTGGGACACTCAGATATCGATTTTAAAAGCAATCGGTTCAATAACAGCAAAATTCAAAATGGCGGCTGCTTTTATTAAATTTGACTTCAGATTCATGTTCGGTCTTCGCTGGGACACTCAGATATCGATTTTGAAAGCAATCGGTTCAATAACAGCAAAATTCAAAATGGCGGCTGCTTTTATTAAATTTGACTTCAGATTCATGTTCGGTCTTCGCTGGGACACTCAGATATCGATTTTGAAAGCAATCGGTTTAATAACAGCAAAATTCAAAATGGCGGCTGCTTTTATTAAATTTGACATAAGATTCGTGTTCGGTCTTCGCTGGGACACTCAGATATCGATTTTGAAAGCAATCGGTTCAATAACAGCAAAATTCAAAATGGCGGCTGCTTTTATAAAATTTGACTTAAGATTCGTGTTAGGTTTTCGCTGGGACACTCAGATATCGATTTTGAAAGCAATCGGTTCAATAACAGCAAAATTCAAAATGGCGGCTGCTTTTATAAAATTTGACTTAAGATTCGTGTTAGGTTTTCGCTAGGACACTCAGATATCGATTTTGAAAGCAATCGGTTCAATAACAGCAAAATTCAAAATGGCGGCTGCTTTTATTAAATTTGACTTCAGATTCATGTTCGGTCTTCGCTGGGATACTCAGATATCGATGTTGAAAGCAATCGGTTTGATAACAGCAAAATTCAAAATGGCGGCTGCTTTTATTAAATTTGACATAAGATTCGTGTTCGGTCTTCGCTGGGACACTCAGATATCGATTTTGAAAGCAATCGGTTTATTAACAGCAAAATTCAAAATGGCGGCTGCTTTTATTAAATTTGACATGAGATTCGTGTTCGGTCTTCGCTGGGACACTCAGATATCGATTTTAAAAGCAATCGATTTAATAACAGCAAAATTCAAAATGGCGGCTGCTTTTATTAAATTTGACATAAGATTCGTGTTCGGTCTTCGCTGGGACACTCAGATATCGATTTTAAAAGCAATCGGTTCAATAACAGCAAAATTCAAAATGGCGGCTGTTTTTATTAAATTTGACTTCAGATTCCTGTTCGGTCTTCGCTGGGATACTCAGATATCGATTTTGAAAGCAATCGATTTAATAACAGCAAAATTCAAAATGGCGGCTGCTTTTATTAAATTTGACTTCAGATTCATGTTCGGTCTTCACTGGGACACTCAGATATCGATTTTGAAAGCAATCGATTTAATAACAGCAAAATTCAAAATGGCGGCTGCTTTTATAAAATTTGACATAAGATTCGTGTTCGGTCTTCGCTGGGACACTCAGATATCGATTTTGAAAGCAATCGGTTTAATAACAGAAAAATTTAAAATGGCGGCTGTTTTTAATAAATTTGACTTCAGATTCATGTTTGGTCTTCGCTGGGACACTCAGATATCGATTTTGAAAGCAATCGGTTCAATAACAGCAAAATTCAAAATGGCGGCTGTTTTTATTAAATTTGACTTCAGATTCGTGTTCGGTCTTCGCTGGGATACTCAGATATCGATTTTGAAAGCAATCGATTAATTAACAGAAAAATTTAAAATGGCGGCTGCTTTTATTAAATTTGACATAAGATTCATGTTTGGTCTTCGCTAGGACACTCAGATATCGATTTTGAAAGCAATCGGTTCAATAACAGCAAAATTCAAGATGGCGGCTGCTCTTATTAAATTTGACATAAGATTCGTGTTCGGTCTTCGCTGGGACACTCAGATATCGATTTTGAAAGCAATCGGTTCAATAACAGCAAAATTCAAAATGGCGGCTGCTTTTATAAAATTTGACTTAAGATTCGTGTTAGGTTTTCGCTTTGATACTCGGATGTCGATTTTGAAAGCAATCGATTTAATTACAGCAAAATTTAAAATGGCGGCTGCTTTTATTAAATTTGACATAAGATTCGTGTTCGGTCTTCGCTGGGACACTCAGATATCGATTTTGAAAGCAATCGGTTCAATAACAGCAAAATTCAAAATGGCGGCTGCTTTTATAAAATTTGACTTAAGATTCGTGTTAGGTTTTCGCTGGGACACTCAGATATCGATTTTGAAAGCAATCGGTTCAATAACAGCAAAATTCAAAATGGCGGCTGCTTTTATTAAATTTGACTTCAGATTCATGTTCGGTCTTCGCTGGGACACTCAGATATCGATTTTGAAAGCAATCGGTTTAATAACAGCAAAATTCAAAATGGCGGCTGCTTTTATTAAATTTGACATAAGATTCGTGTTCGGTCTTCGCTGGGACACTCAGATATCGATTTTGAAAGCAATCGGTTCAATAACAGCAAAATTCAAAATGGCGGCTGCTTTTATAAAATTTGACATAAGATTCGTGTTCGGTCTTCGCTGGGACACTCAGATATCGATTTTGAAAGCAATCGATTTAATAACAGCAAAATTCAAAATGGCGGCTGCTTTTATTAAATTTGACATAAGATTCGTGTTCGGTCTTCGCTGGGACACTCAGATATCGATTTTAAAAGCAATCGGTTCAATAACAGCAAAATTCAAAATGGCGGCTGCTTTTATTAAATTTGACTTCAGATTCATGTTCGGTCTTCGCTGGGACACTCAGATATCGATTTTGAAAGCAATCGGTTCAATAACAGCAAAATTCAAAATGGCGGCTGCTTTTATTAAATTTGACTTCAGATTCATGTTCGGTCTTCGCTGGGACACTCAGATATCGATTTTGAAAGCAATCGGTTTAATAACAGCAAAATTCAAAATGGCGGCTGCTTTTATTAAATTTGACATAAGATTCGTGTTCGGTCTTCGCTGGGACACTCAGATATCGATTTTGAAAGCAATCGGTTCAATAACAGCAAAATTCAAAATGGCGGCTGCTTTTATAAAATTTGACTTAAGATTCGTGTTAGGTTTTCGCTGGGACACTCAGATATCGATTTTGAAAGCAATCGGTTCAATAACAGCAAAATTCAAAATGGCGGCTGCTTTTATAAAATTTGACTTAAGATTCGTGTTAGGTTTTCGCTAGGACACTCAGATATCGATTTTGAAAGCAATCGGTTCAATAACAGCAAAATTCAAAATGGCGGCTGCTTTTATTAAATTTGACTTCAGATTCATGTTCGGTCTTCGCTGGGATACTCAGATATCGATGTTGAAAGCAATCGGTTTGATAACAGCAAAATTCAAAATGGCGGCTGCTTTTATTAAATTTGACATAAGATTCGTGTTCGGTCTTCGCTGGGACACTCAGATATCGATTTTGAAAGCAATCGGTTTATTAACAGCAAAATTCAAAATGGCGGCTGCTTTTATTAAATTTGACATGAGATTCGTGTTCGGTCTTCGCTGGGACACTCAGATATCGATTTTAAAAGCAATCGATTTAATAACAGCAAAATTCAAAATGGCGGCTGCTTTTATTAAATTTGACATAAGATTCGTGTTCGGTCTTCGCTGGGACACTCAGATATCGATTTTAAAAGCAATCGGTTCAATAACAGCAAAATTCAAAATGGCGGCTGTTTTTATTAAATTTGACTTCAGATTCCTGTTCGGTCTTCGCTGGGATACTCAGATATCGATTTTGAAAGCAATCGATTTAATAACAGCAAAATTCAAAATGGCGGCTGCTTTTATTAAATTTGACTTCAGATTCATGTTCGGTCTTCACTGGGACACTCAGATATCGATTTTGAAAGCAATCGATTTAATAACAGCAAAATTCAAAATGGCGGCTGCTTTTATAAAATTTGACATAAGATTCGTGTTCGGTCTTCGCTGGGACACTCAGATATCGATTTTGAAAGCAATCGGTTTAATAACAGAAAAATTTAAAATGGCGGCTGTTTTTAATAAATTTGACTTCAGATTCATGTTTGGTCTTCGCTAGGACACTCAGATATCGATTTTGAAAGCAATCGGTTCAATAACAGCAAAATTCAAAATGGCGGCTGCTTTTATTAAATTTGACTTCAGATTCATGTTCGGTCTTCGCTGGGACACTCAGATATCGATTTTGAAAGCAATCGGTTTAATAACAGCAAAATTCAAAATGGCGGCTGCTTTTATTAAATTTGACATAATATTCGTGTTCGGTCTTCGCTGGGACACTCAGATATCGATTTTGAAAGCAATCGGTTCAATAACAGCAAAATTCAAAATGGCGGCTGCTTTTATAAAATTTGACTTCAGATTCATGTTCGGTCTTCGCTGGGACACTCAGATATCGATTTTGAAAGCAATCGGTTTAATAACAGCAAAATTCAAAATGGCGGCTGCTTTTATTAAATTTGACATAAGATTCGTGTTCGGTCTTCGCTGGGACACTCAGATATCGATTTTGAAAGCAATCGGTTTAATAACAGCAAAATTCAAGATGGCGGCTGCTTTTATTAAATTTGACTTAAGATTCGTGTTCGTTCTTCGCTTTGATACTCGGATGTCGATTTTGAAAGCAATCGATTTAATTACAGCAAAATTTAAAATGGCGGCTGCTTTTATTAAATTTGACATAAGATTCGTGTTCGGTCTTCGCTGGGACACTCAGATATCGATTTTGAAAGCAATCGGTTCAATAACAGCAAAATTCAAAATGGCGGCTGCTTTTATAAAATTTGACTTAAGATTCGTGTTAGGTTTTCGCTGGGACACTCAGATATCGATTTTGAAAGCAATCGGTTCAATAACAGCAAAATTCAAAATGGCGGCTGCTTTTATTAAATTTGACTTCAGATTCATGTTCGGTCTTCGCTGGGACACTCAGATATCGATTTTGAAAGCAATCGGTTTAATAACAGCAAAATTCAAAATGGCGGCTGCTTTTATTAAATTTGACATAAGATTCGTGTTCGGTCTTCGCTGGGACACTCAGATATCGATTTTGAAAGCAATCGGTTCAATAACAGCAAAATTCAAAATGGCGGCTGCTTTTATAAAATTTGACATAAGATTCGTGTTCGGTCTTCGCTGGGACACTCAGATATCGATTTTGAAAGCAATCGATTTAATAACAGCAAAATTCAAAATGGCGGCTGCTTTTATTAAATTTGACATAAGATTCGTGTTCGGTCTTCGCTGGGACACTCAGATATCGATTTTAAAAGCAATCGGTTCAATAACAGCAAAATTCAAAATGGCGGCTGCTTTTATTAAATTTGACTTCAGATTCATGTTCGGTCTTCGCTGGGACACTCAGATATCGATTTTGAAAGCAATCGGTTCAATAACAGCAAAATTCAAAATGGCGGCTGCTTTTATTAAATTTGACTTCAGATTCATGTTCGGTCTTCGCTGGGACACTCAGATATCGATTTTGAAAGCAATCGGTTTAATAACAGCAAAATTCAAAATGGCGGCTGCTTTTATTAAATTTGACATAAGATTCGTGTTCGGTCTTCGCTGGGACACTCAGATATCGATTTTGAAAGCAATCGGTTCAATAACAGCAAAATTCAAAATGGCGGCTGCTTTTATAAAATTTGACTTAAGATTCGTGTTAGGTTTTCGCTGGGACACTCAGATATCGATTTTGAAAGCAATCGGTTCAATAACAGCAAAATTCAAAATGGCGGCTGCTTTTATAAAATTTGACTTAAGATTCGTGTTAGGTTTTCGCTAGGACACTCAGATATCGATTTTGAAAGCAATCGGTTCAATAACAGCAAAATTCAAAATGGCGGCTGCTTTTATTAAATTTGACTTCAGATTCATGTTCGGTCTTCGCTGGGATACTCAGATATCGATGTTGAAAGCAATCGGTTTGATAACAGCAAAATTCAAAATGGCGGCTGCTTTTATTAAATTTGACATAAGATTCGTGTTCGGTCTTCGCTGGGACACTCAGATATCGATTTTGAAAGCAATCGGTTTATTAACAGCAAAATTCAAAATGGCGGCTGCTTTTATTAAATTTGACATGAGATTCGTGTTCGGTCTTCGCTGGGACACTCAGATATCGATTTTAAAAGCAATCGATTTAATAACAGCAAAATTCAAAATGGCGGCTGCTTTTATTAAATTTGACATAAGATTCGTGTTCGGTCTTCGCTGGGACACTCAGATATCGATTTTAAAAGCAATCGGTTCAATAACAGCAAAATTCAAAATGGCGGCTGTTTTTATTAAATTTGACTTCAGATTCCTGTTCGGTCTTCGCTGGGATACTCAGATATCGATTTTGAAAGCAATCGATTTAATAACAGCAAAATTCAAAATGGCGGCTGCTTTTATTAAATTTGACTTCAGATTCATGTTCGGTCTTCACTGGGACACTCAGATATCGATTTTGAAAGCAATCGATTTAATAACAGCAAAATTCAAAATGGCGGCTGCTTTTATAAAATTTGACATAAGATTCGTGTTCGGTCTTCGCTGGGACACTCAGATATCGATTTTGAAAGCAATCGGTTTAATAACAGAAAAATTTAAAATGGCGGCTGTTTTTAATAAATTTGACTTCAGATTCATGTTTGGTCTTCGCTGGGACACTCAGATATCGATTTTGAAAGCAATCGGTTCAATAACAGCAAAATTCAAAATGGCGGCTGTTTTTATTAAATTTGACTTCAGATTCGTGTTCGGTCTTCGCTGGGATACTCAGATATCGATTTTGAAAGCAATCGATTAATTAACAGAAAAATTTAAAATGGCGGCTGCTTTTATTAAATTTGACATAAGATTCATGTTTGGTCTTCGCTAGGACACTCAGATATCGATTTTGAAAGCAATCGGTTCAATAACAGCAAAATTCAAGATGGCGGCTGCTCTTATTAAATTTGACATAAGATTCGTGTTCGGTCTTCGCTGGGACACTCAGATATCGATTTTGAAAGCAATCGGTTCAATAACAGCAAAATTCAAAATGGCGGCTGCTTTTATAAAATTTGACTTAAGATTCGTGTTAGGTTTTCGCTGGGACACTCAGATATCGATTTTGAAAGCAATCGGTTCAATAACAGCAAAATTTAAAATGGCGGCTGCTTTTATTAAATTTGACATAATATTCGTGTTCGGTCTTCGCTGGGACACTCAGATATCGATTTTGAAAGCAATCGGTTCAATAACAGCAAAATTCAAAATGGCGGCTGCTTTTATTAAATTTGACATAAGATTCGTGTTCGGTCTTTGCTGGGATACTCAGATATCGATTTAATAACAGCAAAATTGAAAATGGCGGCTGCTTTTATTAAATTTGACTTAAGATTCGTGTTAGGTTTTCGTTGGGACACTCAGATATCGATTTTGAAAGCAATCGGTTCAATAACAGCAAAATTCAAAATGGCTGCTGCTTTTATTAAATTTGACATAAGATTCGTGTTCGTTTTTGATATAGGTTTTATGCTTAATATTAAAATAACAAAAACTTATATAATATTATAAATATTACTCAGTACTTAATGTGTTTTTGTTTCTCTCACAGTAATACTCAGATTGAAAAAAAGATCACTTACTAATTCATTCTCTTCGGGCGTAACATATCCATCAAGATCAGATTGCCCTAGAACAGATTCGTCCCCGCCGCGCTCAGCTAGATCGGATTCATTGTCTTCGGATGTAAAGTCACCCATAGAGCTATTACAGGAGATAAACGAATACAAAAGTGAAGAAGATCACCGCATTAAAAGAATAATATCTGAAGAAGATGAATCAAAAGTTTTGCTCTTAGAAGATGAAGATGAAGATATATCTCCATCTTATTTGTGTGGACTACGAATAAAGTCAAAATCCAGCGACTCTAGTAACAAAAGATCTCCTAAAGAATTCGTGTTCGGTCTTCGCTGGGACACTCAGATATCGATTTTGAAAGCAATCGGTTTAATAACAGCAAAATTCAAGATGGCGGCTGCTTTTATTAAATTTGACTTAAGATTCGTGTTCGTTCTTCGCTTTGATACTCGGATGTCGATTTTGAAAGCAATCGATTTAATTACAGCAAAATTTAAAATGGCGGCTGCTTTTATTAAATTTGACATAAGATTCGTGTTCGGTCTTCGCTGGGACACTCAGATATCGATTTTGAAAGCAATCGGTTCAATAACAGCAAAATTCAAAATGGCGGCTGCTTTTATTAAATTTGACTTCAGATTCATGTTCGGTCTTCGCTGGGACACTCAGATATCGATTTTGAAAGCAATCGGTTCAATAACAGCAAAATTCAAAATGGCGGCTGCTTTTATAAAATTTGACATAAGATTCGTGTTCGGTCTTCGCTGGGACACTCAGATATCGATTTTGAAAGCAATCGATTTAATAACAGCAAAATTCAAAATGGCGGCTGCTTTTATTAAATTTGACATAAGATTCGTGTTCGGTCTTCGCTGGGACACTCAGATATCGATTTTAAAAGCAATCGGTTCAATAACAGCAAAATTCAAAATGGCGGCTGCTTTTATTAAATTTGACTTCAGATTCATGTTCGGTCTTCGCTGGGACACTCAGATATCGATTTTGAAAGCAATCGGTTCAATAACAGCAAAATTCAAAATGGCGGCTGCTTTTATTAAATTTGACTTCAGATTCATGTTCGGTCTTCACTGGGACACTCAGATATCGATTTTGAAAGCAATCGATTTAATAACAGCAAAATTCAAAATGGCGGCTGCTTTTATAAAATTTGACATAAGATTCGTGTTCGGTCTTCGCTGGGACACTCAGATATCGATTTTGAAAGCAATCGGTTTAATAACAGAAAAATTTAAAATGGCGGCTGTTTTTAATAAATTTGACTTCAGATTCATGTTTGGTCTTCGCTGGGACACTCAGATATCGATTTTGAAAGCAATCGGTTCAATAACAGCAAAATTCAAAATGGCGGCTGTTTTTATTAAATTTGACTTCAGATTCGTGTTCGGTCTTCGCTGGGATACTCAGATATCGATTTTGAAAGCAATCGATTAATTAACAGAAAAATTTAAAATGGCGGCTGCTTTTATTAAATTTGACATAAGATTCATGTTTGGTCTTCGCTAGGACACTCAGATATCGATTTTGAAAGCAATCGGTTCAATAACAGCAAAATTCAAGATGGCGGCTGCTCTTATTAAATTTGACATAAGATTCGTGTTCGGTCTTCGCTGGGACACTCAGATATCGATTTTGAAAGCAATCGGTTCAATAACAGCAAAATTCAAAATGGCGGCTGCTTTTATAAAATTTGACTTAAGATTCGTGTTAGGTTTTCGCTGGGACACTCAGATATCGATTTTGAAAGCAATCGGTTCAATAACAGCAAAATTTAAAATGGCGGCTGCTTTTATTAAATTTGACATAATATTCGTGTTCGGTCTTCGCTGGGACACTCAGATATCGATTTTGAAAGCAATCGGTTCAATAACAGCAAAATTCAAAATGGCGGCTGCTTTTATTAAATTTGACATAAGATTCGTGTTCGGTCTTTGCTGGGATACTCAGATATCGATTTAATAACAGCAAAATTGAAAATGGCGGCTGCTTTTATTAAATTTGACTTAAGATTCGTGTTAGGTTTTCGTTGGGACACTCAGATATCGATTTTGAAAGCAATCGGTTCAATAACAGCAAAATTCAAAATGGCTGCTGCTTTTATTAAATTTGACATAAGATTCGTGTTCGTTTTTGATATAGGTTTTATGCTTAATATTAAAATAACAAAAACTTATATAATATTATAAATATTACTCAGTACTTAATGTGTTTTTGTTTCTCTCACAGTAATACTCAGATTGAAAAAAAGATCACTTACTAATTCATTCTCTTCGGGCGTAACATATCCATCAAGATCAGATTGCCCTAGAACAGATTCGTCCCCGCCGCGCTCAGCTAGATCGGATTCATTGTCTTCGGATGTAAAGTCACCCATAGAGCTATTACAGGAGATAAACGAATACAAAAGTGAAGAAGATCACCGCATTAAAAGAATAATATCTGAAGAAGATGAATCAAAAGTTTTGCTCTTAGAAGATGAAGATGAAGATATATCTCCATCTTATTTGTGTGGACTACGAATAAAGTCAAAATCCAGCGACTCTAGTAACAAAAGATCTCCTAAAGAATTCGTGTTCGGTCTTCGCTGGGACACTCAGATATCGATTTTGAAAGCAATCGGTTTAATAACAGCAAAATTCAAGATGGCGGCTGCTTTTATTAAATTTGACTTAAGATTCGTGTTCGTTCTTCGCTTTGATACTCGGATGTCGATTTTGAAAGCAATCGATTTAATTACAGCAAAATTTAAAATGGCGGCTGCTTTTATTAAATTTGACATAAGATTCGTGTTCGGTCTTCGCTGGGACACTCAGATATCGATTTTGAAAGCAATCGGTTCAATAACAGCAAAATTCAAAATGGCGGCTGCTTTTATTAAATTTGACTTCAGATTCATGTTCGGTCTTCGCTGGGACACTCAGATATCGATTTTGAAAGCAATCGGTTCAATAACAGCAAAATTCAAAATGGCGGCTGCTTTTATAAAATTTGACATAAGATTCGTGTTCGGTCTTCGCTGGGACACTCAGATATCGATTTTGAAAGCAATCGATTTAATAACAGCAAAATTCAAAATGGCGGCTGCTTTTATTAAATTTGACATAAGATTCGTGTTCGGTCTTCGCTGGGACACTCAGATATCGATTTTAAAAGCAATCGGTTCAATAACAGCAAAATTCAAAATGGCGGCTGCTTTTATTAAATTTGACTTCAGATTCATGTTCGGTCTTCGCTGGGACACTCAGATATCGATTTTGAAAGCAATCGGTTCAATAACAGCAAAATTCAAAATGGCGGCTGCTTTTATTAAATTTGACTTCAGATTCATGTTCGGTCTTCGCTGGGACACTCAGATATCGATTTTGAAAGCAATCGGTTTAATAACAGCAAAATTCAAAATGGCGGCTGCTTTTATTAAATTTGACATAAGATTCGTGTTCGGTCTTCGCTGGGACACTCAGATATCGATTTTGAAAGCAATCGGTTCAATAACAGCAAAATTCAAAATGGCGGCTGCTTTTATTAAATTTGACATAAGATTCGTGTTCGGTCTTCGCTGGGACACTCAGATATCGATTTTGAAAGCAATCGGTTCAATAACAGCAAAATTCAAAATGGCGGCTGCTTTTATAAAATTTGACTTAAGATTCGTGTTAGGTTTTCGCTGGGACACTCAGATATCGATTTTGAAAGCAATCGGTTCAATAACAGCAAAATTCAAAATGGCGGCTGCTTTTATAAAATTTGACTTAAGATTCGTGTTAGGTTTTCGCTAGGACACTCAGATATCGATTTTGAAAGCAATCGGTTCAATAACAGCAAAATTCAAAATGGCGGCTGCTTTTATTAAATTTGACTTCAGATTCATGTTCGGTCTTCGCTGGGATACTCAGATATCGATGTTGAAAGCAATCGGTTTGATAACAGCAAAATTCAAAATGGCGGCTGCTTTTATTAAATTTGACATAAGATTCGTGTTCGGTCTTCGCTGGGACACTCAGATATCGATTTTGAAAGCAATCGGTTTATTAACAGCAAAATTCAAAATGGCGGCTGCTTTTATTAAATTTGACATGAGATTCGTGTTCGGTCTTCGCTGGGACACTCAGATATCGATTTTAAAAGCAATCGGTTCAATAACAGCAAAATTCAAAATGGCGGCTGTTTTTATTAAATTTGACTTCAGATTCCTGTTCGGTCTTCGCTGGGATACTCAGATATCGATTTTGAAAGCAATCGATTTAATAACAGCAAAATTCAAAATGGCGGCTGCTTTTATTAAATTTGACTTCAGATTCATGTTCGGTCTTCACTGGGACACTCAGATATCGATTTTGAAAGCAATCGATTTAATAACAGCAAAATTCAAAATGGCGGCTGCTTTTATAAAATTTGACATAAGATTCGTGTTCGGTCTTCGCTGGGACACTCAGATATCGATTTTGAAAGCAATCGGTTTAATAACAGAAAAATTTAAAATGGCGGCTGTTTTTAATAAATTTGACTTCAGATTCATGTTTGGTCTTCGCTGGGACACTCAGATATCGATTTTGAAAGCAATCGGTTCAATAACAGCAAAATTCAAAATGGCGGCTGTTTTTATTAAATTTGACTTCAGATTCGTGTTCGGTCTTCGCTGGGATACTCAGATATCGATTTTGAAAGCAATCGATTAATTAACAGAAAAATTTAAAATGGCGGCTGCTTTTATTAAATTTGACATAAGATTCATGTTTGGTCTTCGCTAGGACACTCAGATATCGATTTTGAAAGCAATCGGTTCAATAACAGCAAAATTCAAGATGGCGGCTGCTCTTATTAAATTTGACATAAGATTCGTGTTCGGTCTTCGCTGGGACACTCAGATATCGATTTTGAAAGCAATCGGTTCAATAACAGCAAAATTCAAAATGGCGGCTGCTTTTATAAAATTTGACTTAAGATTCGTGTTAGGTTTTCGCTGGGACACTCAGATATCGATTTTGAAAGCAATCGGTTCAATAACAGCAAAATTTAAAATGGCGGCTGCTTTTATTAAATTTGACATAATATTCGTGTTCGGTCTTCGCTGGGACACTCAGATATCGATTTTGAAAGCAATCGGTTCAATAACAGCAAAATTCAAAATGGCGGCTGCTTTTATAAAATTTGACTTCAGATTCATGTTCGGTCTTCGCTGGGACACTCAGATATCGATTTTGAAAGCAATCGGTTTAATAACAGCAAAATTCAAAATGGCGGCTGCTTTTATTAAATTTGACATAAGATTCGTGTTCGGTCTTCGCTGGGACACTCAGATATCGATTTTGAAAGCAATCGGTTCAATAACAGCAAAATTCAAAATGGCGGCTGCTTTTATAAAATTTGACTTAAGATTCGTGTTAGGTTTTCGCTGGGACACTCAGATATCGATTTTGAAAGCAATCGGTTCAATAACAGCAAAATTCAAAATGGCGGCTGTTTTTATTAAATTTGACTTCAGATTCGTGTTCGGTCTTCGCTGGGATACTCAGATATCGATGTTGAAAGCAATCGGTTTAATAACACCAAAATTCAAAATGGCGGCTGCTTTTATTAAATTTGACATAAGTTTCGTGTTCGGTCTTCGCTGGGACACTCAGATATCGATTTTGAAAGCAATCGGTTTAATAACAGCAAAATTCAAAATGGCGGCTGCTTTTATTAAATTTGACATAAGATTCGTGTTCGGTCTTCGCTGGGACACTCAGATATCGATTTTGAAAGCAATCGGTTTATTAACAGCAAAATTCAAAATGGCGGCTGCTTTTATTAAATTTGACATGAGATTCGTGTTCGGTCTTCGCTGGGACACTCAGATATCGATTTTAAAAGCAATCGATTTAATAACAGCAAAATTCAAAATGGCGGCTGCTTTTATTAAATTTGACATAAGATTCATGTTTGGTCTTCGCTAGGACACTCAGATATCGATTTTGAAAGCAATCGGTTCAATAACAGCAAAATTCAAAATGGCGGCTGCTTTTATTAAATTTGACTTCAGATTCATGTTCGGTCTTCGCTGGGACACTCAGATATCGATTTTGAAAGCAATCGGTTTAATAACAGCAAAATTCAAAATGGCGGCTGCTTTTATTAAATTTGACATAATATTCGTGTTCGGTCTTCGCTGGGACACTCAGATATCGATTTTGAAAGCAATCGGTTCAATAACAGCAAAATTCAAAATGGCGGCTGCTTTTATAAAATTTGACTTCAGATTCATGTTCGGTCTTCGCTGGGACACTCAGATATCGATTTTGAAAGCAATCGGTTTAATAACAGCAAAATTCAAAATGGCGGCTGCTTTTATTAAATTTGACATAAGATTCGTGTTCGGTCTTCGCTGGGACACTCAGATATCGATTTTGAAAGCAATCGGTTTAATAACAGCAAAATTCAAGATGGCGGCTGCTTTTATTAAATTTGACTTAAGATTCGTGTT
Organism: Parascotia fuliginaria; assembly: GCA_963082885.1. NCBI lineage: Eukaryota > Metazoa > Arthropoda > Insecta > Lepidoptera > Erebidae > Parascotia > Parascotia fuliginaria. The sequence goes on from OY720189.1 coordinate 6,854,414, forward strand.
CGTTCTTCGCTTTGATACTCGGATGTCGATTTTGAAAGCAATCGATTTAATTACAGCAAAATTTAAAATGGCGGCTGCTTTTATTAAATTTGACATAAGATTCGTGTTCGGTCTTCGCTGGGACACTCAGATATCGATTTTGAAAGCAATCGGTTCAATAACAGCAAAATTCAAAATGGCGGCTGCTTTTATAAAATTTGACTTAAGATTCGTGTTAGGTTTTCGCTGGGACACTCAGATATCGATTTTGAAAGCAATCGGTTCAATAACAGCAAAATTCAAAATGGCGGCTGCTTTTATTAAATTTGACTTCAGATTCATGTTCGGTCTTCGCTGGGACACTCAGATATCGATTTTGAAAGCAATCGGTTTAATAACAGCAAAATTCAAAATGGCGGCTGCTTTTATTAAATTTGACATAAGATTCGTGTTCGGTCTTCGCTGGGACACTCAGATATCGATTTTGAAAGCAATCGGTTCAATAACAGCAAAATTCAAAATGGCGGCTGCTTTTATAAAATTTGACATAAGATTCGTGTTCGGTCTTCGCTGGGACACTCAGATATCGATTTTGAAAGCAATCGATTTAATAACAGCAAAATTCAAAATGGCGGCTGCTTTTATTAAATTTGACATAAGATTCGTGTTCGGTCTTCGCTGGGACACTCAGACATCGATTTTAAAAGCAATCGGTTCAATAACAGCAAAATTCAAAATGGCGGCTGCTTTTATTAAATTTGACTTCAGATTCATGTTCGGTCTTCGCTGGGACACTCAGATATCGATTTTGAAAGCAATCGGTTCAATAACAGCAAAATTCAAAATGGCGGCTGCTTTTATTAAATTTGACTTCAGATTCATGTTCGGTCTTCGCTGGGACACTCAGATATCGATTTTGAAAGCAATCGGTTTAATAACAGCAAAATTCAAAATGGCGGCTGCTTTTATTAAATTTGACATAAGATTCGTGTTCGGTCTTCGCTGGGACACTCAGATATCGATTTTGAAAGCAATCGGTTCAATAACAGCAAAATTCAAAATGGCGGCTGCTTTTATAAAATTTGACTTAAGATTCGTGTTAGGTTTTCGCTGGGACACTCAGATATCGATTTTGAAAGCAATCGGTTCAATAACAGCAAAATTCAAAATGGCGGCTGCTTTTATAAAATTTGACTTAAGATTCGTGTTAGGTTTTCGCTAGGACACTCAGATATCGATTTTGAAAGCAATCGGTTCAATAACAGCAAAATTCAAAATGGCGGCTGCTTTTATTAAATTTGACTTCAGATTCATGTTCGGTCTTCGCTGGGATACTCAGATATCGATGTTGAAAGCAATCGGTTTGATAACAGCAAAATTCAAAATGGCGGCTGCTTTTATTAAATTTGACATAAGATTCGTGTTCGGTCTTCGCTGGGACACTCAGATATCGATTTTGAAAGCAATCGGTTTATTAACAGCAAAATTCAAAATGGCGGCTGCTTTTATTAAATTTGACATGAGATTCGTGTTCGGTCTTCGCTGGGACACTCAGATATCGATTTTAAAAGCAATCGATTTAATAACAGCAAAATTCAAAATGGCGGCTGCTTTTATTAAATTTGACATAAGATTCGTGTTCGGTCTTCGCTGGGACACTCAGATATCGATTTTAAAAGCAATCGGTTCAATAACAGCAAAATTCAAAATGGCGGCTGTTTTTATTAAATTTGACTTCAGATTCCTGTTCGGTCTTCGCTGGGATACTCAGATATCGATTTTGAAAGCAATCGATTTAATAACAGCAAAATTCAAAATGGCGGCTGCTTTTATTAAATTTGACTTCAGATTCATGTTCGGTCTTCACTGGGACACTCAGATATCGATTTTGAAAGCAATCGATTTAATAACAGCAAAATTCAAAATGGCGGCTGCTTTTATAAAATTTGACATAAGATTCGTGTTCGGTCTTCGCTGGGACACTCAGATATCGATTTTGAAAGCAATCGGTTTAATAACAGAAAAATTTAAAATGGCGGCTGTTTTTAATAAATTTGACTTCAGATTCATGTTTGGTCTTCGCTGGGACACTCAGATATCGATTTTGAAAGCAATCGGTTCAATAACAGCAAAATTCAAAATGGCGGCTGTTTTTATTAAATTTGACTTCAGATTCGTGTTCGGTCTTCGCTGGGATACTCAGATATCGATTTTGAAAGCAATCGATTAATTAACAGAAAAATTTAAAATGGCGGCTGCTTTTATTAAATTTGACATAAGATTCATGTTTGGTCTTCGCTAGGACACTCAGATATCGATTTTGAAAGCAATCGGTTCAATAACAGCAAAATTCAAGATGGCGGCTGCTCTTATTAAATTTGACATAAGATTCGTGTTCGGTCTTCGCTGGGACACTCAGATATCGATTTTGAAAGCAATCGGTTCAATAACAGCAAAATTCAAAATGGCGGCTGCTTTTATAAAATTTGACTTAAGATTCGTGTTAGGTTTTCGCTGGGACACTCAGATATCGATTTTGAAAGCAATCGGTTCAATAACAGCAAAATTTAAAATGGCGGCTGCTTTTATTAAATTTGACATAATATTCGTGTTCGGTCTTCGCTGGGACACTCAGATATCGATTTTGAAAGCAATCGGTTCAATAACAGCAAAATTCAAAATGGCGGCTGCTTTTATTAAATTTGACATAAGATTCGTGTTCGGTCTTTGCTGGGATACTCAGATATCGATTTAATAACAGCAAAATTGAAAATGGCGGCTGCTTTTATTAAATTTGACTTAAGATTCGTGTTAGGTTTTCGTTGGGACACTCAGATATCGATTTTGAAAGCAATCGGTTCAATAACAGCAAAATTCAAAATGGCTGCTGCTTTTATTAAATTTGACATAAGATTCGTGTTCGTTTTTGATATAGGTTTTATGCTTAATATTAAAATAACAAAAACTTATATAATATTATAAATATTACTCAGTACTTAATGTGTTTTTGTTTCTCTCACAGTAATACTCAGATTGAAAAAAAGATCACTTACTAATTCATTCTCTTCGGGCGTAACATATCCATCAAGATCAGATTGCCCTAGAACAGATTCGTCCCCGCCGCGCTCAGCTAGATCGGATTCATTGTCTTCGGATGTAAAGTCACCCATAGAGCTATTACAGGAGATAAACGAATACAAAAGTGAAGAAGATCACCGCATTAAAAGAATAATATCTGAAGAAGATGAATCAAAAGTTTTGCTCTTAGAAGATGAAGATGAAGATATATCTCCATCTTATTTGTGTGGACTACGAATAAAGTCAAAATCCAGCGACTCTAGTAACAAAAGATCTCCTAAAGAATTCGTGTTCGGTCTTCGCTGGGACACTCAGATATCGATTTTGAAAGCAATCGGTTTAATAACAGCAAAATTCAAGATGGCGGCTGCTTTTATTAAATTTGACTTAAGATTCGTGTTCGTTCTTCGCTTTGATACTCGGATGTCGATTTTGAAAGCAATCGATTTAATTACAGCAAAATTTAAAATGGCGGCTGCTTTTATTAAATTTGACATAAGATTCGTGTTCGGTCTTCGCTGGGACACTCAGATATCGATTTTGAAAGCAATCGGTTCAATAACAGCAAAATTCAAAATGGCGGCTGCTTTTATTAAATTTGACTTCAGATTCATGTTCGGTCTTCGCTGGGACACTCAGATATCGATTTTGAAAGCAATCGGTTCAATAACAGCAAAATTCAAAATGGCGGCTGCTTTTATAAAATTTGACATAAGATTCGTGTTCGGTCTTCGCTGGGACACTCAGATATCGATTTTGAAAGCAATCGATTTAATAACAGCAAAATTCAAAATGGCGGCTGCTTTTATTAAATTTGACATAAGATTCGTGTTCGGTCTTCGCTGGGACACTCAGATATCGATTTTAAAAGCAATCGGTTCAATAACAGCAAAATTCAAAATGGCGGCTGCTTTTATTAAATTTGACTTCAGATTCATGTTCGGTCTTCGCTGGGACACTCAGATATCGATTTTGAAAGCAATCGGTTCAATAACAGCAAAATTCAAAATGGCGGCTGCTTTTATTAAATTTGACTTCAGATTCATGTTCGGTCTTCGCTGGGACACTCAGATATCGATTTTGAAAGCAATCGGTTTAATAACAGCAAAATTCAAAATGGCGGCTGCTTTTATTAAATTTGACATAAGATTCGTGTTCGGTCTTCGCTGGGACACTCAGATATCGATTTTGAAAGCAATCGGTTCAATAACAGCAAAATTCAAAATGGCGGCTGCTTTTATTAAATTTGACATAAGATTCGTGTTCGGTCTTCGCTGGGACACTCAGATATCGATTTTGAAAGCAATCGGTTCAATAACAGCAAAATTCAAAATGGCGGCTGCTTTTATAAAATTTGACTTAAGATTCGTGTTAGGTTTTCGCTGGGACACTCAGATATCGATTTTGAAAGCAATCGGTTCAATAACAGCAAAATTCAAAATGGCGGCTGCTTTTATAAAATTTGACTTAAGATTCGTGTTAGGTTTTCGCTAGGACACTCAGATATCGATTTTGAAAGCAATCGGTTCAATAACAGCAAAATTCAAAATGGCGGCTGCTTTTATTAAATTTGACTTCAGATTCATGTTCGGTCTTCGCTGGGATACTCAGATATCGATGTTGAAAGCAATCGGTTTGATAACAGCAAAATTCAAAATGGCGGCTGCTTTTATTAAATTTGACATAAGATTCGTGTTCGGTCTTCGCTGGGACACTCAGATATCGATTTTGAAAGCAATCGGTTTATTAACAGCAAAATTCAAAATGGCGGCTGCTTTTATTAAATTTGACATGAGATTCGTGTTCGGTCTTCGCTGGGACACTCAGATATCGATTTTAAAAGCAATCGGTTCAATAACAGCAACATTCAAAATGGCGGCTGTTTTTATTAAATTTGACTTCAGATTCCTGTTCGGTCTTCGCTGGGATACTCAGATATCGATTTTGAAAGCAATCGATTTAATAACAGCAAAATTCAAAATGGCGGCTGCTTTTATTAAATTTGACTTCAGATTCATGTTCGGTCTTCACTGGGACACTCAGATATCGATTTTGAAAGCAATCGATTTAATAACAGCAAAATTCAAAATGGCGGCTGCTTTTATAAAATTTGACATAAGATTCGTGTTCGGTCTTCGCTGGGACACTCAGATATCGATTTTGAAAGCAATCGGTTTAATAACAGAAAAATTTAAAATGGCGGCTGTTTTTAATAAATTTGACTTCAGATTCATGTTTGGTCTTCGCTGGGACACTCAGATATCGATTTTGAAAGCAATCGGTTCAATAACAGCAAAATTCAAAATGGCGGCTGTTTTTATTAAATTTGACTTCAGATTCGTGTTCGGTCTTCGCTGGGATACTCAGATATCGATTTTGAAAGCAATCGATTAATTAACAGAAAAATTTAAAATGGCGGCTGCTTTTATTAAATTTGACATAAGATTCATGTTTGGTCTTCGCTAGGACACTCAGATATCGATTTTGAAAGCAATCGGTTCAATAACAGCAAAATTCAAGATGGCGGCTGCTCTTATTAAATTTGACATAAGATTCGTGTTCGGTCTTCGCTGGGACACTCAGATATCGATTTTGAAAGCAATCGGTTCAATAACAGCAAAATTCAAAATGGCGGCTGCTTTTATAAAATTTGACTTAAGATTCGTGTTAGGTTTTCGCTGGGACACTCAGATATCGATTTTGAAAGCAATCGGTTCAATAACAGCAAAATTTAAAATGGCGGCTGCTTTTATTAAATTTGACATAATATTCGTGTTCGGTCTTCGCTGGGACACTCAGATATCGATTTTGAAAGCAATCGGTTCAATAACAGCAAAATTCAAAATGGCGGCTGCTTTTATAAAATTTGACTTCAGATTCATGTTCGGTCTTCGCTGGGACACTCAGATATCGATTTTGAAAGCAATCGGTTTAATAACAGCAAAATTCAAAATGGCGGCTGCTTTTATTAAATTTGACATAAGATTCGTGTTCGGTCTTCGCTGGGACACTCAGATATCGATTTTGAAAGCAATCGGTTCAATAACAGCAAAATTCAAAATGGCGGCTGCTTTTATAAAATTTGACTTAAGATTCGTGTTAGGTTTTCGCTGGGACACTCAGATATCGATTTTGAAAGCAATCGGTTCAATAACAGCAAAATTCAAAATGGCGGCTGTTTTTATTAAATTTGACTTCAGATTCGTGTTCGGTCTTCGCTGGGATACTCAGATATCGATGTTGAAAGCAATCGGTTTAATAACACCAAAATTCAAAATGGCGGCTGCTTTTATTAAATTTGACATAAGTTTCGTGTTCGGTCTTCGCTGGGACACTCAGATATCGATTTTGAAAGCAATCGGTTTAATAACAGCAAAATTCAAAATGGCGGCTGCTTTTATTAAATTTGACATAAGATTCGTGTTCGGTCTTCGCTGGGACACTCAGATATCGATTTTGAAAGCAATCGGTTTATTAACAGCAAAATTCAAAATGGCGGCTGCTTTTATTAAATTTGACATGAGATTCGTGTTCGGTCTTCGCTGGGACACTCAGATATCGATTTTAAAAGCAATCGATTTAATAACAGCAAAATTCAAAATGGCGGCTGCTTTTATTAAATTTGACATAAGATTCATGTTTGGTCTTCGCTAGGACACTCAGATATCGATTTTGAAAGCAATCGGTTCAATAACAGCAAAATTCAAAATGGCGGCTGCTTTTATTAAATTTGACTTCAGATTCATGTTCGGTCTTCGCTGGGACACTCAGATATCGATTTTGAAAGCAATCGGTTTAATAACAGCAAAATTCAAAATGGCGGCTGCTTTTATAAAATTTGACTTCAGATTCATGTTCGGTCTTCGCTGGGACACTCAGATATCGATTTTGAAAGCAATCGGTTTAATAACAGCAAAATTAAAAATGGCGGCTGCTTTTATTAAATTTGACATAAGATTCGTGTTCGGTCTTCGCTGGGACACTCAGATATCGATTTTGAAAGCAATCGGTTCAATAACAGCAAAATTCAAAATGGCGGCTGCTTTTATAAAATTTGACTTAAGATTCGTGTTAGGTTTTCGCTGGGACACTCAGATATCGATTTTGAAAGCAATCGGTTCAATAACAGCAAAATTCAAATTGGCGGCTGCTTTTATTAAATTTGACTTCAGATTCATGTTCGGTCTTCACTGGGACACTCAGATATCGATTTTAAAAGCAATCGGTTCAATAACAGCAAAATTCAAAATGGCGGCTGTTTTTATTAAATTTGACTTCAGATTCGTGTTCGGTCTTCGCTGGGATACTCAGATATCGATGTTGAAAGCAATCGGTTTAATAACACCAAAATTCAAAATGGCGGCTGCTTTTATTAAATTTGACATAAGATTCGTGTTCGGTCTTCGCTGGGACACTCAGATATCGATTTTGAAAGCAATCGGTTTAATAACAGCAAAATTCAAAATGGCGGCTGCTTTTATTAAATTTGACATAAGATTCGTGTTCGGTCTTCGCTGGGACACTCAGATATCGATTTTGAAAGCAATCGGTTTATTAACAGCAAAATTCAAAATGGCGGCTGCTTTTATTAAATTTGACATGAGATTCGTGTTCGGTCTTCGCTGGGACACTCAGATATCGATTTTAAAAGCAATCGATTTAATAACAGCAAAATTCAAAATGGCGGCTGCTTTTATTAAATTTGACATAAGATTCGTGTTCGGTCTTCGCTGGGACACTCAGATATCGATTTTGAAAGCAATCGGTTTAATAACAGCAAAATTCAAAATGGCGGCTGCTTTTATTAAATTTGACATAAGATTCGTGTTCGGTCTTCGCTGGGACACTCAGATATCGATTTTGAAAGCAATCGGTTCAATAACAGCAAAATTCAAAATGGCGGCTGCTTTTATAAAATTTGACTTAAGATTCGTGTTAGGTTTTCGCTGGGACACTCAGATATCGATTTTGAAAGCAATCGGTTCAATAACAGCAAAATTCAAAATGGCGGCTGCTTTTATTAAATTTGACTTCAGATTCATGTTCGGTCTTCACTGGGACACTCAGATATCGATTTTAAAAGCAATCGGTTCAATAACAGCAAAATTCAAAATGGCGGCTGTTTTTATTAAATTTGACTTCAGATTCGTGTTCGGTCTTCGCTGGGATACTCAGATATCGATGTTGAAAGCAATCGGTTTAATAACACCAAAATTCAAAATGGCGGCTGCTTTTATTAAATTTGACATAAGATTCGTGTTCGGTCTTCGCTGGGACACTCAGATATCGATTTTGAAAGCAATCGGTTTAATAACAGCAAAATTCAAAATGGCGGCTGCTTTTATTAAATTTGACATAAGATTCGTGTTCGGTCTTCGCTGGGACACTCAGATATCGATTTTGAAAGCAATCGGTTTATTAACAGCAAAATTCAAAATGGCGGCTGCTTTTATTAAATTTGACATGAGATTCGTGTTCGGTCTTCGCTAGGACACTCAGATATCGATTTTAAAAGCAATCGATTTAATAACAGCAAAATTCAAAATGGCGGCTGCTTTTATTAAATTTGACATAAGATTCGTGTTCGGTCTTCGCTGGGACACTCAGATATCGATTTTAAAAGCAATCGGTTCAATAACAGCAAAATTCAAAATGGCGGCTGTTTTTATTAAATTTGACTTCAGATTCCTGTTCGGTCTTCGCTGGGATACTCAGATATCGATTTTGAAAGCAATCGATTTAATAACAGCAAAATTCAAAATGGCGGCTGCTTTTATTAAATTTGACATAAGATTCGTGTTCGGTCTTCACTGGGACACTCAGATATCGATTTTGAAAGCAATCGATTTATTAACAGCAAAATTCGAAATGGCGGCTGCTTTTATAAAATTTGACATAAGATTCGTGTTCGGTCTTCGCTGGGACACTCAGATATCGATTTTGAAAGCAATCGGTTCAATAACAGCAAAATTCAAAATGGCGGCTGCTTTTATAAAATTTGACCTAAGATTCGTGTTAGGTTTTCGCTGGGACACTCAGATATCGATTTTGAAAGCATTCGGTTCAATAACAGCAAAATTCAAAATGGCGGCTGCTTTTATTAAATTTGACTTCAGATTCATGTTCGGTCTTCGCTGGGACACTCAGATATCGATTTTGAAAGCAATCGGTTTTATAACAGCAAAATTCAAAATGGCGGCTGCTTTTATTAAATTTGACATAAGATTCGTGTTCGGTCTTCGCTGGGACACTCAGATATCGATTTTGAAAGCAATCGGTTTAATAACAGCAAAATTCAAAATGGCGGCTGCTTTTATTAAATTTGACTTCAGATTCATGTTCGGTCTTCGCTGGGACACTCAGATATCGATTTTGAAAGCAATCGGTTTAATAACAGAAAAATTTAAAATGGCGGCTGTTTTTAATAAATTTGACTTCAGATTCATGTTTGGTCTTCGCTGGGACACTCAGATATCGATTTTGAAAGCAATCGGTTCAATAACAGCAAAATTCAAAATGGCGGCTGTTTTTATTAAATTTGACTTCAGATTCGTGTTCGGTCTTCGCTGGGATACTCAGATATCGATTTTGAAAGCAATCGATTAATTAACAGAAAAATTTAAAATGGCGGCTGCTTTTATTAAATTTGACATAAGATTCATGTTTGGTCTTCGCTAGGACACTAAGATATCGATTTTGAAAGCAATCGGTTCAATAACAGCAAAATTCAAGATGGCGGCTGCTCTTATTAAATTTGACATAAGATTCGTGTTCGGTCTTCGCTGGGACACTCAGATATCGATTTTGAAAGCAATCGGTTCAATAACAGCAAAATTCAAAATGGCGGCTGCTTTTATAAAATTTGACTTAAGATTCGTGTTAGGTTTTCGCTGGGACACTCAGATATCGATTTTGAAAGCAATCGGTTCAATAACAGCAAAATTTAAAATGGCGGCTGCTTTTATTAAATTTGACATAATATTCGTGTTCGGTCTTCGCTGGGACACTCAGATATCGATTTTGAAAGCAATCGGTTCAATAACAGCAAAATTCAAAATGGCGGCTGCTTTTATTAAATTTGACATAAGATTCGTGTTCGGTCTTTGCTGGGATACTCAGATATCGATTTAATAACAGCAAAATTGAAAATGGCGGCTGCTTTTATTAAATTTGACTTAAGATTCGTGTTAGGTTTTCGTTGGGACACTCAGATATCGATTTTGAAAGCAATCGGTTCAATAACAGCAAAATTCAAAATGGCTGCTGCTTTTATTAAATTTGACATAAGATTCGTGTTCGTTTTTGATATAGGTTTTATGCTTAATATTAAAATAACAAAAACTTATATAATATTATAAATATTACTCAGTACTTAATGTGTTTTTGTTTCTCTCACAGTAATACTCAGATTGAAAAAAAGATCACTTACTAATTCATTCTCTTCGGGCGTAACATATCCATCAAGATCAGATTGCCCTAGAACAGATTCGTCCCCGCCGCGCTCAGCTAGATCGGATTCATTGTCTTCGGATGTAAAGTCACCCATAGAGCTATTACAGGAGATAAACGAATACAAAAGTGAAGAAGATCACCGCATTAAAAGAATAATATGTGAAGAAGATGAATCAAAAGTTTTGCTCTTAGAAGATGAAGATGAAGATATATCTCCATCTTATTTGTGTGGACTACGAATAAAGTCAAAATCCAGCGACTCTAGTAACAAAAGATCTCCTAAAGAATTCGTGTTCGGTCTTCGCTGGGACACTCAGATATCGATTTTGAAAGCAATCGGTTTAATAACAGCAAAATTCAAGATGGCGGCTGCTTTTATTAAATTTGACTTAAGATTCGTGTTCGTTCTTCGCTTTGATACTCGGATGTCGATTTTGAAAGCAATCGATTTAATTACAGCAAAATTTAAAATGGCGGCTGCTTTTATTAAATTTGACATAAGATTCGTGTTCGGTCTTCGCTGGGACACTCAGATATCGATTTTGAAAGCAATCGGTTCAATAACAGCAAAATTCAAAATGGCGGCTGCTTTTATAAAATTTGACTTAAGATTCGTGTTAGGTTTTCGCTGGGACACTCAGATATCGATTTTGAAAGCAATCGGTTCAATAACAGCAAAATTCAAAATGGCGGCTGCTTTTATTAAATTTGACTTCAGATTCATGTTCGGTCTTCGCTGGGACACTCAGATATCGATTTTGAAAGCAATCGGTTCAATAACAGCAAAATTCAAAATGGCGGCTGCTTTTATAAAATTTGACATAAGATTCGTGTTCGGTCTTCGCTGGGACACTCAGATATCGATTTTGAAAGCAATCGATTTAATAACAGCAAAATTCAAAATGGCGGCTGCTTTTATTAAATTTGACATAAGATTCGTGTTCGGTCTTCGCTGGGACACTCAGATATCGATTTTAAAAGCAATCGGTTCAATAACAGCAAAATTCAAAATGGCGGCTGCTTTTATTAAATTTGACTTCAGATTCATGTTCGGTCTTCGCTGGGACACTCAGATATCGATTTTGAAAGCAATCGGTTCAATAACAGCAAAATTCAAAATGGCGGCTGCTTTTATAAAATTTGACTTAAGATTCGTGTTAGGTTTTCGCTGGGACACTCAGATATCGATTTTGAAAGCAATCGGTTCAATAACAGCAAAATTCAAAATGGCGGCTGTTTTTATTAAATTTGACTTCAGATTCGTGTTCGGTCTTCGCTGGGATACTCAGATATCGATGTTGAAAGCAATCGGTTTAATAACACCAAAATTCAAAATGGCGGCTGCTTTTATTAAATTTGACATAAGTTTCGTGTTCGGTCTTCGCTGGGACACTCAGATATCGATTTTGAAAGCAATCGGTTTAATAACAGCAAAATTCAAAATGGCGGCTGCTTTTATTAAATTTGACATAAGATTCGTGTTCGGTCTTCGCTGGGACACTCAGATATCGATTTTGAAAGCAATCGGTTCAATAACAGCAAAATTCAAAATGGCGGCTGCTTTTATAAAATTTGACTTAAGATTCGTGTTAGGTTTTCGCTGGGACACTCAGATATCGATTTTGAAAGCAATCGGTTCAATAACAGCAAAATTCAAAATGGCGGCTGTTTTTATTAAATTTGACTTCAGATTCGTGTTCGGTCTTCGCTGGGATACTCAGATATCGATGTTGAAAGCAATCGGTTTAATAACACCAAAATTCAAAATGGCGGCTGCTTTTATTAAATTTGACATAAGTTTCGTGTTCGGTCTTCGCTGGGACACTCAGATATCGATTTTGAAAGCAATCGGTTTAATAACAGCAAAATTCAAAATGGCGGCTGCTTTTATTAAATTTGACATAAGATTCGTGTTCGGTCTTCGCTGGGACACTCAGATATCGATTTTGAAAGCAATCGGTTTATTAACAGCAAAATTCAAAATGGCGGCTGCTTTTATTAAATTTGACATGAGATTCGTGTTCGGTCTTCGCTGGGACACTCAGATATCGATTTTGAAAGCAATCGGTTCAATAACAGCAAAATTCAAATTGGCGGCTGCTTTTATTAAATTTGACTTCAGATTCATGTTCGGTCTTCACTGGGACACTCAGATATCGATTTTAAAAGCAATCGGTTCAATAACAGCAAAATTCAAAATGGCGGCTGTTTTTATTAAATTTGACTTCAGATTCGTGTTCGGTCTTCGCTGGGATACTCAGATATCGATGTTGAAAGCAATCGGTTTAATAACACCAAAATTCAAAATGGCGGCTGCTTTTATTAAATTTGACATAAGATTCGTGTTCGGTCTTCGCTGGGACACTCAGATATCGATTTTGAAAGCAATCGGTTTAATAACAGCAAAATTCAAAATGGCGGCTGCTTTTATTAAATTTGACATAAGATTCGTGTTCGGTCTTCGCTGGGACACTCAGATATCGATTTTGAAAGCAATCGGTTTATTAACAGCAAAATTCAAAATGGCGGCTGCTTTTATTAAATTTGACATGAGATTCGTGTTCGGTCTTCGCTGGGACACTCAGATATCGATTTTAAAAGCAATCGATTTAATAACAGCAAAATTCAAAATGGCGGCTGCTTTTATTAAATTTGACATAAGATTCGTGTTCGGTCTTCGCTGGGACACTCAGATATCGATTTTGAAAGCAATCGGTTTAATAACAGCAAAATTCAAAATGGCGGCTGCTTTTATTAAATTTGACTTCAGATTCATGTTCGGTCTTCACTGGGACACTCAGATATCGATTTTAAAAGCAATCGGTTCAATAACAGCAAAATTCAAAATGGCGGCTGTTTTTATTAAATTTGACTTCAGATTCGTGTTCGGTCTTCGCTGGGATACTCAGATATCGATGTTGAAAGCAATCGGTTTAATAACACCAAAATTCAAAATGGCGGCTGCTTTTATTAAATTTGACATAAGATTCGTGTTCGGTCTTCGCTGGGACACTCAGATATCGATTTTGAAAGCAATCGGTTTAATAACAGCAAAATTCAAAATGGCGGCTGCTTTTATTAAATTTGACATAAGATTCGTGTTCGGTCTTCGCTGGGACACTCAGATATCGATTTTGAAAGCAATCGGTTTATTAACAGCAAAATTCAAAATGGCGGCTGCTTTTATTAAATTTGACATGAGATTCGTGTTCGGTCTTCGCTGGGACACTCAGATATCGATTTTGAAAGCAATCGGTTCAATAACAGCAAAATTCAAAATGGCGGCTGCTTTTATAAAATTTGACTTAAGATTCGTGTTAGGTTTTCGCTGGGACACTCAGATATCGATTTTGAAAGCAATCGGTTCAATAACAGCAAAATTCAAAATGGCGGCTGTTTTTATTAAATTTGACTTCAGATTCGTGTTCGGTCTTCGCTGGGATACTCAGATATCGATGTTGAAAGCAATCGGTTTAATAACACCAAAATTCAAAATGGCGGCTGCTTTTATTAAATTTGACATAAGTTTCGTGTTCGGTCTTCGCTGGGACACTCAGATATCGATTTTGAAAGCAATCGGTTTAATAACAGCAAAATTCAAAATGGCGGCTGCTTTTATTAAATTTGACATAAGATTCGTGTTCGGTCTTCGCTGGGACACTCAGATATCGATTTTGAAAGCAATCGGTTTATTAACAGCAAAATTCAAAATGGCGGCTGCTTTTATTAAATTTGACATGAGATTCGTGTTCGGTCTTCGCTGGGACACTCAGATATCGATTTTAAAAGCAATCGATTTAATAACAGCAAAATTCAAAATGGCGGCTGCTTTTATTAAATTTGACATAAGATTCATGTTTGGTCTTCGCTAGGACACTCAGATATCGATTTTGAAAGCAATCGGTTCAATAACAGCAAAATTCAAAATGGCGGCTGCTTTTATTAAATTTGACTTCAGATTCATGTTCGGTCTTCGCTGGGACACTCAGATATCGATTTTGAAAGCAATCGGTTTAATAACAGCAAAATTCAAAATGGCGGCTGCTTTTATTAAATTTGACATAATATTCGTGTTCGGTCTTCGCTGGGACACTCAGATATCGATTTTGAAAGCAATCGGTTCAATAACAGCAAAATTCAAAATGGCGGCTGCTTTTATAAAATTTGACTTCAGATTCATGTTCGGTCTTCGCTGGGACACTCAGATATCGATTTTGAAAGCAATCGGTTTAATAACAGCAAAATTCAAAATGGCGGCTGCTTTTATTAAATTTGACATAAGATTCGTGTTCGGTCTTCGCTGGGACACTCAGATATCGATTTTGAAAGCAATCGGTTCAATAACAGCAAAATTCAAAATGGCGGCTGCTTTTATAAAATTTGACTTAAGATTCGTGTTAGGTTTTCGCTGGGACACTCAGATATCGATTTTGAAAGCAATCGGTTCAATAACAGCAAAATTCAAATTGGCGGCTGCTTTTATTAAATTTGACTTCAGATTCATGTTCGGTCTTCACTGGGACACTCAGATATCGATTTTAAAAGCAATCGGTTCAATAACAGCAAAATTCAAAATGGCGGCTGTTTTTATTAAATTTGACTTCAGATTCGTGTTCGGTCTTCGCTGGGATACTCAGATATCGATGTTGAAAGCAATCGGTTTAATAACACCAAAATTCAAAATGGCGGCTGCTTTTATTAAATTTGACATAAGATTCGTGTTCGGTCTTCGCTGGGACACTCAGATATCGATTTTGAAAGCAATCGGTTTAATAACAGCAAAATTCAAAATGGCGGCTGCTTTTATTAAATTTGACATAAGATTCGTGTTCGGTCTTCGCTGGGACACTCAGATATCGATTTTGAAAGCAATCGGTTTATTAACAGCAAAATTCAAAATGGCGGCTGCTTTTATTAAATTTGACATGAGATTCGTGTTCGGTCTTCGCTGGGACACTCAGATATCGATTTTAAAAGCAATCGATTTAATAACAGCAAAATTCAAAATGGCGGCTGCTTTTATTAAATTTGACATAAGATTCGTGTTCGGTCTTCGCTGGGACACTCAGATATCGATTTTGAAAGCAATCGGTTTAATAACAGCAAAATTCAAAATGGCGGCTGCTTTTATTAAATTTGACTTCAGATTCCTGTTCGGTCTTCGCTGGGATACTCAGATATCGATTTTGAAAGCAATCGATTTAATAACAGCAAAATTCAAAATGGCGGCTGCTTTTATTAAATTTGACATAAGATTCGTGTTCGGTCTTCACTGGGACACTCAGATATCGATTTTGAAAGCAATCGATTTATTAACAGCAAAATTCGAAATGGCGGCTGCTTTTATAAAATTTGACATAAGATTCGTGTTCGGTCTTCGCTGGTACACTCAGATATCGATTTTGAAAGCAATCGGTTCAATAACAGCAAAATTCAAAATGGCGGCTGCTTTTATAAAATTTGACCTAAGATTCGTGTTAGGTTTTCGCTGGGACACTCAGATATCGATTTTGAAAGCATTCGGTTCAATAACAGCAAAATTCAAAATGGCGGCTGCTTTTATTAAATTTGACTTCAGATTCATGTTCGGTCTTCGCTGGGACACTCAGATATCGATTTTGAAAGCAATCGGTTTTATAACAGCAAAATTCAAAATGGCTGCTGCTTTTATTAAATTTGACATAAGATTCGTGTTCGGTCTTCGCTGGGACACTCAGATATCGATTTTGAAAGCAATCGGTTTAATAACAGCAAAATTCAAAATGGCGGCTGCTTTTATTAAATTTGACTTCAGATTCATGTTCGGTCTTCGCTGGGACACTCAGATATCGATTTTGAAAGCAATCGGTTTAATAACAGAAAAATTTAAAATGGCGGCTGTTTTTAATAAATTTGACTTCAGATTCATGTTTGGTCTTCGCTGGGACACTCAGATATCGATTTTGAAAGCAATCGGTTCAATAACAGCAAAATTCAAAATGGCGGCTGTTTTTATTAAATTTGACTTCAGATTCGTGTTCGGTCTTCGCTGGGATACTCAGATATCGATTTTGAAAGCAATCGATTAATTAACAGAAAAATTTAAAATGGCGGCTGCTTTTATTAAATTTGACATAAGATTCATGTTTGGTCTTCGCTAGGACACTAAGATATCGATTTTGAAAGCAATCGGTTCAATAACAGCAAAATTCAAGATGGCGGCTGCTCTTATTAAATTTGACATAAGATTCGTGTTCGGTCTTCGCTGGGACACTCAGATATCGATTTTGAAAGCAATCGGTTCAATAACAGCAAAATTCAAAATGGCGGCTGCTTTTAAAAAATTTGACTTAAGATTCGTGTTAGGTTTTCGCTGGGACACTCAGATATCGATTTTGAAAGCAATCGGTTCAATAACAGCAAAATTTAAAATGGCGGCTGCTTTTATTAAATTTGACATAATATTCGTGTTCGGTCTTCGCTGGGACACTCAGATATCGATTTTGAAAGCAATCGGTTCAATAACAGCAAAATTCAAAATGGCGGCTGCTTTTATTAAATTTGACATAAGATTCGTGTTCGGTCTTTGCTGGGATACTCAGATATCGATTTAATAACAGCAAAATTGAAAATGGCGGCTGCTTTTATTAAATTTGACTTAAGATTCGTGTTAGGTTTTCGTTGGGACACTCAGATATCGATTTTGAAAGCAATCGGTTCAATAACAGCAAAATTCAAAATGGCTGCTGCTTTTATTAAATTTGACATAAGATTCGTGTTCGTTTTTGATATAGGTTTTATGCTTAATATTAAAATAACAAAAACTTATATAATATTATAAATATTACTCAGTACTTAATGTGTTTTTGTTTCTCTCACAGTAATACTCAGATTGAAAAAAAGATCACTTACTAATTCATTCTCTTCGGGCGTAACATATCCATCAAGATCAGATTGCCCTAGAACAGATTCGTCCCCGCCGCGCTCAGCTAGATCGGATTCATTGTCTTCGGATGTAAAGTCACCCATAGAGCTATTACAGGAGATAAACGAATACAAAAGTGAAGAAGATCACCGCATTAAAAGAATAATATGTGAAGAAGATGAATCAAAAGTTTTGCTCTTAGAAGATGAAGATGAAGATATATCTCCATCTTATTTGTGTGGACTACGAATAAAGTCAAAATCCAGCGACTCTAGTAACAAAAGATCTCCTAAAGAATTCGTGTTCGGTCTTCGCTGGGACACTCAGATATCGATTTTGAAAGCAATCGGTTTAATAACAGCAAAATTCAAGATGGCGGCTGCTTTTATTAAATTTGACTTAAGATTCGTGTTCGTTCTTCGCTTTGATACTCGGATGTCGATTTTGAAAGCAATCGATTTAATTACAGCAAAATTTAAAATGGCGGCTGCTTTTATTAAATTTGACATAAGATTCGTGTTCGGTCTTCGCTGGGACACTCAGATATCGATTTTGAAAGCAATCGGTTCAATAACAGCAAAATTCAAAATGGCGGCTGCTTTTATAAAATTTGACTTAAGATTCGTGTTAGGTTTTCGCTGGGACACTCAGATATCGATTTTGAAAGCAATCGGTTCAATAACAGCAAAATTCAAAATGGCGGCTGCTTTTATTAAATTTGACTTCAGATTCATGTTCGGTCTTCGCTGGGACACTCAGATATCGATTTTGAAAGCAATCGGTTCAATAACAGCAAAATTCAAAATGGCGGCTGCTTTTATAAAATTTGACATAAGATTCGTGTTCGGTCTTCGCTGGGACACTCAGATATCGATTTTGAAAGCAATCGATTTAATAACAGCAAAATTCAAAATGGCGGCTGCTTTTATTAAATTTGACATAAGATTCGTGTTCGGTCTTCGCTGGGACACTCAGATATCGATTTTAAAAGCAATCGGTTCAATAACAGCAAAATTCAAAATGGCGGCTGCTTTTATTAAATTTGACTTCAGATTCATGTTCGGTCTTCGCTGGGACACTCAGATATCGATTTTGAAAGCAATCGGTTCAATAACAGCAAAATTCAAAATGGCGGCTGCTTTTATTAAATTTGACTTAAGATTCGTGTTAGGTTTTCGCTGGGACACTCAGATATCGATTTTGAAAGCAATCGGTTCAATAACAGCAAAATTCAAAATGGCGGCTGTTTTTATTAAATTTGACTTCAGATTCGTGTTCGGTCTTCGCTGGGATACTCAGATATCGATGTTGAAAGCAATCGGTTTAATAACACCAAAATTCAAAATGGCGGCTGCTTTTATTAAATTTGACATAAGTTTCGTGTTCGGTCTTCGCTGGGACACTCAGATATCGATTTTGAAAGCAATCGGTTTAATAACAGCAAAATTCAAAATGGCGGCTGCTTTTATTAAATTTGACATAAGATTCGTGTTCGGTCTTCGCTGGGACACTCAGATATCGATTTTGAAAGCAATCGGTTCAATAACAGCAAAATTCAAAATGGCGGCTGCTTTTATAAAATTTGACTTAAGATTCGTGTTAGGTTTTCGCTGGGACACTCAGATATCGATTTTGAAAGCAATCGGTTCAATAACAGCAAAATTCAAAATGGCGGCTGTTTTTATTAAATTTGACTTCAGATTCGTGTTCGGTCTTCGCTGGGATACTCAGATATCGATGTTGAAAGCAATCGGTTTAATAACACCAAAATTCAAAATGGCGGCTGCTTTTATTAAATTTGACATAAGTTTCGTGTTCGGTCTTCGCTGGGACACTCAGATATCGATTTTGAAAGCAATCGGTTTAATAACAGCAAAATTCAAAATGGCGGCTGCTTTTATTAAATTTGACATAAGATTCGTGTTCGGTCTTCGCTGGGACACTCAGATATCGATTTTGAAAGCAATCGGTTTATTAACAGCAAAATTCAAAATGGCGGCTGCTTTTATTAAATTTGACATGAGATTCGTGTTCGGTCTTCGCTGGGACACTCAGATATCGATTTTGAAAGCAATCGGTTCAATAACAGCAAAATTCAAATTGGCGGCTGCTTTTATTAAATTTGACTTCAGATTCATGTTCGGTCTTCACTGGGACACTCAGATATCGATTTTAAAAGCAATCGGTTCAATAACAGCAAAATTCAAAATGGCGGCTGTTTTTATTAAATTTGACTTCAGATTCGTGTTCGGTCTTCGCTGGGATACTCAGATATCGATGTTGAAAGCAATCGGTTTAATAACACCAAAATTCAAAATGGCGGCTGCTTTTATTAAATTTGACATAAGATTCGTGTTCGGTCTTCGCTGGGACACTCAGATATCGATTTTGAAAGCAATCGGTTTAATAACAGCAAAATTCAAAATGGCGGCTGCTTTTATTAAATTTGACATAAGATTCGTGTTCGGTCTTCGCTGGGACACTCAGATATCGATTTTGAAAGCAATCGGTTTATTAACAGCAAAATTCAAAATGGCGGCTGCTTTTATTAAATTTGACATGAGATTCGTGTTCGGTCTTCGCTGGGACACTCAGATATCGATTTTAAAAGCAATCGATTTAATAACAGCAAAATTCAAAATGGCGGCTGCTTTTATTAAATTTGACATAAGATTCGTGTTCGGTCTTCGCTGGGACACTCAGATATCGATTTTGAAAGCAATCGGTTTAATAACAGCAAAATTCAAAATGGCGGCTGCTTTTATTAAATTTGACTTCAGATTCATGTTCGGTCTTCACTGGGACACTCAGATATCGATTTTAAAAGCAATCGGTTCAATAACAGCAAAATTCAAAATGGCGGCTGTTTTTATTAAATTTGACTTCAGATTCGTGTTCGGTCTTCGCTGGGATACTCAGATATCGATGTTGAAAGCAATCGGTTTAATAACACCAAAATTCAAAATGGCGGCTGCTTTTATTAAATTTGACATAAGATTCGTGTTCGGTCTTCGCTGGGACACTCAGATATCGATTTTGAAAGCAATCGGTTTAATAACAGCAAAATTCAAAATGGCGGCTGCTTTTATTAAATTTGACATAAGATTCGTGTTCGGTCTTCGCTGGGACACTCAGATATCGATTTTGAAAGCAATCGGTTTATTAACAGCAAAATTCAAAATGGCGGCTGCTTTTATTAAATTTGACATGAGATTCGTGTTCGGTCTTCGCTGGGACACTCAGATATCGATTTTGAAAGCAATCGGTTCAATAACAGCAAAATTCAAAATGGCGGCTGCTTTTATAAAATTTGACTTAAGATTCGTGTTAGGTTTTCGCTGGGACACTCAGATATCGATTTTGAAAGCAATCGGTTCAATAACAGCAAAATTCAAAATGGCGGCTGTTTTTATTAAATTTGACTTCAGATTCGTGTTCGGTCTTCGCTGGGATACTCAGATATCGATGTTGAAAGCAATCGGTTTAATAACACCAAAATTCAAAATGGCGGCTGCTTTTATTAAATTTGACATAAGTTTCGTGTTCGGTCTTCGCTGGGACACTCAGATATCGATTTTGAAAGCAATCGGTTTAATAACAGCAAAATTCAAAATGGCGGCTGCTTTTATTAAATTTGACATAAGATTCGTGTTCGGTCTTCGCTGGGACACTCAGATATCGATTTTGAAAGCAATCGGTTTATTAACAGCAAAATTCAAAATGGCGGCTGCTTTTATTAAATTTGACATGAGATTCGTGTTCGGTCTTCGCTGGGACACTCAGATATCGATTTTAAAAGCAATCGATTTAATAACAGCAAAATTCAAAATGGCGGCTGCTTTTATTAAATTTGACATAAGATTCATGTTTGGTCTTCGCTAGGACACTCAGATATCGATTTTGAAAGCAATCGGTTCAATAACAGCAAAATTCAAAATGGCGGCTGCTTTTATTAAATTTGACTTCAGATTCATGTTCGGTCTTCGCTGGGACACTCAGATATCGATTTTGAAAGCAATCGGTTTAACCTCTCAAGCCACGAAACGAACTGTCAAAAAATAATGAGAGCAAGGGCGGGTAGTGTCATCGTGACGTCGTAATATAACCTTCTACAAAAAGAATAATTACTTTACATCCAAACCATATTTTACCATTCTGTAAACGGCAAAAGGTTTATTGATATATTTTTCATGTATCAAGCATCATAAAACGAATAATAATGCAAACAAATTATTTATTATATAACTCCAAAGTTTAGAAACCACATTGTAAGCTAAATTTCAAGAAATAAATGACAATCCAAATGAATTTCAAAGAACAAGGACCTATGCTATCTAATTACGTAAACAATTTAACAAAAGACCTTTAGATGTGTAAAATAACACAACTTGAAACTCGGCCCGCCGAAACATAACAACAACTAGGGATGTTCCTACACATTTTGGAATTTTATCGATAGTTGTTCTTTTTGTAAGGTACTTACGAGTGTGCAGTACACTGAATAAAAATACAAACTCAATAAAATTTTATTTACATAATTATACAAACATATTTGCAATAATTACAAAGCAAATGAATATTTTAATAATTAATATTTTTTTAATAATGAATCATTTATTCAGATAAATATCACAGTCTATTTTATAAAAAATTGATCTAAAATACATGGCAAGATTAAAACTAATTTAATCTAAGTTTATTCTAGAATATAACATTAACATCACTTATTTCAAAGACATTCATTAATTTTGTGTTCATGGAACTTAGTGATTGCCTGAACTAGGTAAGAAACCCGTGTTTCAGGCCGTCTGAATTGCATATATTTATATATATTTATATTGCATTTATTTAAAACTAGCCCCCGCGTTGCAGTTTCACCCGCGTCTTTTTCGTTTCTAGCAATAAATATAGCCTATGTCACTCAGGGTGAATGTAGCTTTCCAATAGTGAAACAATTTTTTAAATCGACACAGTAGTTTTTGTGTTTATTCACTACAAACACACACAAAAATTCAAATTTTTCCTCTTTATAATATAGTAGTATACGAAAATAATATATATAATCTTTATAATAGTATACGAAAAAAAAAACACTCAAACACTCTTGCACTCTGATTTCATAAAATACCTATCAAAATAGAAATTATGAATAATTGGGTGGAAATGATATGGAGAAGACTGCATTACTGTGGTGATGTATGATATGATTTAAAGCAGTTCTTTATACACAGTGGCACGCGGCAACTTTCGCATTCATATGGCGATTTTTGTGACTTACGATTTTCTTTAAGACAAACGACACAACGTTTAGCAAACTGACGATTACGCGCGATACTACTCTCTGTTGATTCCAGTAAAACGGGCCAATGTGTAGAATTAACTAACCTATTGGGTTGTTCATGCGTAGACCTACTGACGGAAACTGTATGCCTACGGTTTCGGGGACAATGTAAAAGATGATTTGTGAGGATGGAATCTACAAGCTGAAGGCGAAAAGCTAAATGATCGCAACGTTTATGCGTTGATGACTGTACAAGAATGCGAGAGTTAAGGATGGAAACGTTAAGTAGACGTTTGAAGAGTTTCATGTACCATTTGGCACAACGTTTCCTTTCTAATAAATAAGGCTCGAGCATCTGATCCTTCATATCAACCCCCCCCATGAATTTGTTGTAGTCCAGTACCACTTGTGGTTTAAATGGTACTGGCTTACATGTAGATGAAACTGTAGGCAAGGCAGTAGATGACCCATGACAAGTGGAAATCATGGTCACTCTTTTCTTGTCTAGCCACGATAATACTGTGACATCCCCGGAATGTCTCGCAATCAGCTCTCCCCTTTGAAGTGGAGCCTTATTTACAATAAAGGGAACGTCACTACGTGAAGGTCTCAAAGTACCGACGCAGTCGGTACCATTGAGCTTTAGAAATCTAGCTAATAGAGGTGAATTATACCAATTATCCATAAATAATCTATAACCTTTATGTAACAGAGGAGCAATGAGCTTCTTTACTACAGCTGTACTTTTCAGTACACCGGGTGACTGGTCAATATCGGTGGCGGATTGTTTACCGGCGTAAACAATAAAAGACCACAGGTAGCCAGTGGCACTCTCGCACAGCTCAAAGGTCTTGATACCAAACTTAGAAGCTTTGTTCTGGATATACTGTTTAAAGCCCAATCTTCCTTTCCATAGGGTTAGACTTTCGTCTATGCAAATATCTTTACTTAAAATATAACTGGACTGAAAACGCGAATTTAAATGTGTCAATATTGGTCTCAAACGGTGTAAACGATCAAGGCTTCTATCGGCAGTATTGGAGGGATTGAAGGTCGTAACGGGGTCTGAATCTACAAAATGTAATGCTCTTGACAGCATTTCATACCTTCTTCGTGTGAACATTTTTCTGAAAACTTCTGTTTTCAGAAGAGGATCAACCGAAAAGCAACTAACAATAGTTGGCATTTTGATGATCCCCAACATCATCCAGAACGAAAAGAGGCACAAAATTTCATGCACATTAGTGGGGAACCAATCAGACTGGAAAGCAGCAGATGCAATTTTAGTCGCATACAGGTTCGTTTCTGTGGCAATTAGGTCTAAGACGTCATCGCTCCAATAGAGACGAAAGGCATCATAGGCCGAATTGGCAACATGAACCGAACCAGTGCGCTCGGGTTTAAATTGTTCCTCTTTACCTTGAAAGGAATCCATTGGAGACCATTCAAAGTGGAGGTTCTGGCCTTCCAGTCGTGGGGGATTATCCGCTCCATTACTAGCGTCGAAAAATTCATCATCATCGTTCTCGCTAGCATCCTCAGCATTTCTCTCTAACCTATTACTATTCTGCATTCTCGACTGTCGCCTCCTCAATACATCCGTCGCCAAACTTACCAATTCAGGGGGAACATCCTCGTCTGTCGTCCAAATTTCTTGGAGAGGATGCCCCACCTCCCACCGATTTGTTCTACGACCCTGGTTCGGATGCCCACGGGCACTCTGTCCTCGCACACTTCTAACACTTCTTCCACCTCTTCCACTTCGTCGTCCACCTCTTAGCACACTCACACTTCTCTGACGTTCATCTCTTGCAAGCTCCTCAGACACATACAGAGTGTGAGTATCCGGGGCCAAGAATTCACCATCGCCATCGCCTCCACTGTAGACAGCGTCTAGTGCCCTCCCATCTTCCCTCAAGATGCGTATGACCACACCGGCAGACGCTGATGCGCTGTAAAAATAAATAAAATCATTAGATTTCTTTAATCATGGGTTTTTGTTTATATATTCTATGTATTCCATAAGGAATACCTGTTTTTTAACAATAAATGTTGTACTTAAAATAACAAAAAAAAAATATTTTTTTATATTATTATATTCAAGAGAACTTCTACCGCCTGTGATTCAGAATAGACATTATAAATAAAATATGAATTTTTATATTATCTTCAAGACTTATTCCTGTGTATAAAACTGAATAAATGATTGGATTGTAATAAATGATTTTTTGTGAATCAATCACGAAGAATATGAGAAGAAATGAAACTTACGATTCAGATCGAAAATTTAGTGGCGACCGGTCGCGTCTTTCGGGGGATACGGGACTAGGCGGCGACGGTGACGGCGACGGCGACGCTTGTTCGTTCTAAAAGATACAAAGAAAACCACTGAAATCCAGTTGAAATCAATACACCAATATCGCAAAACAATATAAAAGCCCATACTGCTAGAGGCAACCACTCCCGGCGATCAGGTGATGTAAGAGGAGAGTAAGCAGGAGGCTCCGGTGACCGCTCCCCGCGTGCTTCGCTCTAATACGTAAACAAAACCATGTTAGTGCACTGCAACCCTCAAGCTTAATAATAACAGTAATAATAAACGCGTTACCATTTGCAAGGAGCTTCCTACTTCTTCAAACATTTCATCCTGAAATATAAGTACAATTTTTTTTTATCCAAAATCACTGAAATTCAATTGGAAATTATTAGACAAACTTAAGTGGCTTATTACCTCATCGTCTAGGGGTATTTCTTCGTCGCCGCTTCCTTCCTCGCCAATGGCATATATCAGGTCGAGGAAGTTTTGCGGCGGCTCCTGCTCGTTAACTCTCCATACATTTGACATACTATGTAACAAAAAAAGAAAAACTTCGCAATAATAGATAGCCATACATTACCCCCTACATCCACATGTTTTTATTTTCGAATAAAAAACATAAATACAAAATTTCATTTCTATAGCTTTAAAAATAACAGTCATGATGTGAATATAAAATCATAAGAAAACATTCCACCATCAATATCGACAAAACAAAAATATCGTATCACTATCGACACACTACCTGTCCCTATTCAAAACATCGGCAACAAATGTTTCACAGAAATTTAGACCTTATCCACATAGAAAAAAAAACAAAAATGGCGTGGCTAAATGAACCGCCATTTTTAACGATTATTCACCAAATTTGTCTAGCTATTATTACACTAAAAATTAATAATTATGTATATAATCGTTTTCAAAACGAGTTCTAATGACTTTACAGTAAAAAAACAATACTTTTCATTGTATTTACTGACAAACTTCGTAAAAATCACTCGGAAATCGGTAACATTCTAACGGACAATAACGGGCTTTATATATTAGTTATTACGATGTATTTCTTACAAACAATTACCTAAATAGAATCATTATAAACCGAATAATCAAATTTCTATTATGAAAACATTACTTACTTGAATAAATCCGTGTAATCACTCTTGAAATAAGCACAAAACACTTGACGCACTCCACAAAAAGCATCAACTGACAATGCCGCGAAAAAAATATCGAGGCATAGATTAAATAAAATTATGCTTCAAATGTCAAGGAAATGTTATAAAGAACGCATATAACCAAACTTCTTCAAACAAAAGTAAAACATAACGGCTTTAAAATTAAGTTCAAAGTCGAATGGGGAGGTGCGGTGCCCGGGCACCGCTTGGGGTTTGACGGAACGACGCGCTAACAAACTCGCGGTGACCGGGCACCGGTCGGTTGTCTACAGGTTAATAACAGCAAAATTCAAAATGGCGGCTGCTTTTATTAAATTTGACATAATATTCGTGTTCGGTCTTCGCTGGGACACTCAGATATCGATTTTGAAAGCAATCGGTTCAATAACAGCAAAATTCAAAATGGCGGCTGCTTTTATAAAATTTGACTTCAGATTCATGTTCGGTCTTCGCTGGGACACTCAGATATCGATTTTGAAAGCAATCGGTTTAATAACAGCAAAATTCAAAATGGCGGCTGCTTTTATTAAATTTGACATAAGATTCGTGTTCGGTCTTCGCTGGGACACTCAGATATCGATTTTGAAAGCAATCGGTTCAATAACAGCAAAATTCAAAATGGCGGCTGCTTTTATAAAATTTGACTTAAGATTCGTGTTAGGTTTTCGCTGGGACACTCAGATATCGATTTTGAAAGCAATCGGTTCAATAACAGCAAAATTCAAATTGGCGGCTGCTTTTATTAAATTTGACTTCAGATTCATGTTCGGTCTTCACTGGGACACTCAGATATCGATTTTAAAAGCAATCGGTTCAATAACAGCAAAATTCAAAATGGCGGCTGTTTTTATTAAATTTGACTTCAGATTCGTGTTCGGTCTTCGCTGGGATACTCAGATATCGATGTTGAAAGCAATCGGTTTAATAACACCAAAATTCAAAATGGCGGCTGCTTTTATTAAATTTGACATAAGATTCGTGTTCGGTCTTCGCTGGGACACTCAGATATCGATTTTGAAAGCAATCGGTTTAATAACAGCAAAATTCAAAATGGCGGCTGCTTTTATTAAATTTGACATAAGATTCGTGTTCGGTCTTCGCTGGGACACTCAGATATCGATTTTGAAAGCAATCGGTTTATTAACAGCAAAATTCAAAATGGCGGCTGCTTTTATTAAATTTGACATGAGATTCGTGTTCGGTCTTCGCTGGGACACTCAGATATCGATTTTAAAAGCAATCGATTTAATAACAGCAAAATTCAAAATGGCGGCTGCTTTTATTAAATTTGACATAAGATTCGTGTTCGGTCTTCGCTGGGACACTCAGATATCGATTTTGAAAGCAATCGGTTTAATAACAGCAAAATTCAAAATGGCGGCTGCTTTTATTAAATTTGACTTCAGATTCATGTTCGGTCTTCACTGGGACACTCAGATATCGATTTTAAAAGCAATCGGTTCAATAACAGCAAAATTCAAAATGGCGGCTGTTTTTATTAAATTTGACTTCAGATTCGTGTTCGGTCTTCGCTGGGATACTCAGATATCGATGTTGAAAGCAATCGGTTTAATAACACCAAAATTCAAAATGGCGGCTGCTTTTATTAAATTTGACATAAGATTCGTGTTCGGTCTTCGCTGGGACACTCAGATATCGATTTTGAAAGCAATCGGTTTAATAACAGCAAAATTCAAAATGGCGGCTGCTTTTATTAAATTTGACATAAGATTCGTGTTCGGTCTTCGCTGGGACACTCAGATATCGATTTTGAAAGCAATCGGTTTATTAACAGCAAAATTCAAAATGGCGGCTGCTTTTATTAAATTTGACATGAGATTCGTGTTCGGTCTTCGCTGGGACACTCAGATATCGATTTTGAAAGCAATCGGTTCAATAACAGCAAAATTCAAAATGGCGGCTGCTTTTATAAAATTTGACTTAAGATTCGTGTTAGGTTTTCGCTGGGACACTCAGATATCGATTTTGAAAGCAATCGGTTCAATAACAGCAAAATTCAAAATGGCGGCTGTTTTTATTAAATTTGACTTCAGATTCGTGTTCGGTCTTCGCTGGGATACTCAGATATCGATGTTGAAAGCAATCGGTTTAATAACACCAAAATTCAAAATGGCGGCTGCTTTTATTAAATTTGACATAAGTTTCGTGTTCGGTCTTCGCTGGGACACTCAGATATCGATTTTGAAAGCAATCGGTTTAATAACAGCAAAATTCAAAATGGCGGCTGCTTTTATTAAATTTGACATAAGATTCGTGTTCGGTCTTCGCTGGGACACTCAGATATCGATTTTGAAAGCAATCGGTTTATTAACAGCAAAATTCAAAATGGCGGCTGCTTTTATTAAATTTGACATGAGATTCGTGTTCGGTCTTCGCTGGGACACTCAGATATCGATTTTAAAAGCAATCGATTTAATAACAGCAAAATTCAAAATGGCGGCTGCTTTTATTAAATTTGACATAAGATTCATGTTTGGTCTTCGCTAGGACACTCAGATATCGATTTTGAAAGCAATCGGTTCAATAACAGCAAAATTCAAAATGGCGGCTGCTTTTATTAAATTTGACTTCAGATTCATGTTCGGTCTTCGCTGGGACACTCAGATATCGATTTTGAAAGCAATCGGTTTAATAACAGCAAAATTCAAAATGGCGGCTGCTTTTATTAAATTTGACATAATATTCGTGTTCGGTCTTCGCTGGGACACTCAGATATCGATTTTGAAAGCAATCGGTTCAATAACAGCAAAATTCAAAATGGCGGCTGCTTTTATAAAATTTGACTTCAGATTCATGTTCGGTCTTCGCTGGGACACTCAGATATCGATTTTGAAAGCAATCGGTTTAATAACAGCAAAATTCAAAATGGCGGCTGCTTTTATTAAATTTGACATAAGATTCGTGTTCGGTCTTCGCTGGGACACTCAGATATCGATTTTGAAAGCAATCGGTTCAATAACAGCAAAATTCAAAATGGCGGCTGCTTTTATAAAATTTGACTTAAGATTCGTGTTAGGTTTTCGCTGGGACACTCAGATATCGATTTTGAAAGCAATCGGTTCAATAACAGCAAAATTCAAATTGGCGGCTGCTTTTATTAAATTTGACTTCAGATTCATGTTCGGTCTTCACTGGGACACTCAGATATCGATTTTAAAAGCAATCGGTTCAATAACAGCAAAATTCAAAATGGCGGCTGTTTTTATTAAATTTGACTTCAGATTCGTGTTCGGTCTTCGCTGGGATACTCAGATATCGATGTTGAAAGCAATCGGTTTAATAACACCAAAATTCAAAATGGCGGCTGCTTTTATTAAATTTGACATAAGATTCGTGTTCGGTCTTCGCTGGGACACTCAGATATCGATTTTGAAAGCAATCGGTTTAATAACAGCAAAATTCAAAATGGCGGCTGCTTTTATTAAATTTGACATAAGATTCGTGTTCGGTCTTCGCTGGGACACTCAGATATCGATTTTGAAAGCAATCGGTTTATTAACAGCAAAATTCAAAATGGCGGCTGCTTTTATTAAATTTGACATGAGATTCGTGTTCGGTCTTCGCTGGGACACTCAGATATCGATTTTAAAAGCAATCGATTTAATAACAGCAAAATTCAAAATGGCGGCTGCTTTTATTAAATTTGACATAAGATTCGTGTTCGGTCTTCGCTGGGACACTCAGATATCGATTTTGAAAGCAATCGGTTTAATAACAGCAAAATTCAAAATGGCGGCTGCTTTTATTAAATTTGACATAAGATTCGTGTTCGGTCTTCGCTGGGACACTCAGATATCGATTTTGAAAGCAATCGGTTCAATAACAGCAAAATTCAAAATGGCGGCTGCTTTTATAAAATTTGACTTAAGATTCGTGTTAGGTTTTCGCTGGGACACTCAGATATCGATTTTGAAAGCAATCGGTTCAATAACAGCAAAATTCAAAATGGCGGCTGCTTTTATTAAATTTGACTTCAGATTCATGTTCGGTCTTCACTGGGACACTCAGATATCGATTTTAAAAGCAATCGGTTCAATAACAGCAAAATTCAAAATGGCGGCTGTTTTTATTAAATTTGACTTCAGATTCGTGTTCGGTCTTCGCTGGGATACTCAGATATCGATGTTGAAAGCAATCGGTTTAATAACACCAAAATTCAAAATGGCGGCTGCTTTTATTAAATTTGACATAAGATTCGTGTTCGGTCTTCGCTGGGACACTCAGATATCGATTTTGAAAGCAATCGGTTTAATAACAGCAAAATTCAAAATGGCGGCTGCTTTTATTAAATTTGACATAAGATTCGTGTTCGGTCTTCGCTGGGACACTCAGATATCGATTTTGAAAGCAATCGGTTTATTAACAGCAAAATTCAAAATGGCGGCTGCTTTTATTAAATTTGACATGAGATTCGTGTTCGGTCTTCGCTGGGACACTCAGATATCGATTTTAAAAGCAATCGATTTAATAACAGCAAAATTCAAAATGGCGGCTGCTTTTATTAAATTTGACATAAGATTCGTGTTCGGTCTTCGCTGGGACACTCAGATATCGATTTTAAAAGCAATCGGTTCAATAACAGCAAAATTCAAAATGGCGGCTGTTTTTATTAAATTTGACTTCAGATTCCTGTTCGGTCTTCGCTGGGATACTCAGATATCGATTTTGAAAGCAATCGATTTAATAACAGCAAAATTCAAAATGGCGGCTGCTTTTATTAAATTTGACATAAGATTCGTGTTCGGTCTTCACTGGGACACTCAGATATCGATTTTGAAAGCAATCGATTTATTAACAGCAAAATTCGAAATGGCGGCTGCTTTTATAAAATTTGACATAAGATTCGTGTTCGGTCTTCGCTGGGACACTCAGATATCGATTTTGAAAGCAATCGGTTCAATAACAGCAAAATTCAAAATGGCGGCTGCTTTTATAAAATTTGACCTAAGATTCGTGTTAGGTTTTCGCTGGGACACTCAGATATCGATTTTGAAAGCATTCGGTTCAATAACAGCAAAATTCAAAATGGCGGCTGCTTTTATTAAATTTGACTTCAGATTCATGTTCGGTCTTCGCTGGGACACTCAGATATCGATTTTGAAAGCAATCGGTTTTATAACAGCAAAATTCAAAATGGCGGCTGCTTTTATTAAATTTGACATAAGATTCGTGTTCGGTCTTCGCTGGGACACTCAGATATCGATTTTGAAAGCAATCGGTTTAATAACAGCAAAATTCAAAATGGCGGCTGCTTTTATTAAATTTGACTTCAGATTCATGTTCGGTCTTCGCTGGGACACTCAGATATCGATTTTGAAAGCAATCGGTTTAATAACAGCAAAATTCAAAATGGCGGCTGCTTTTATTAAATTTGACATAATATTCGTGTTCGGTCTTCGCTGGGACACTCAGATATCGATTTTGAAAGCAATCGGTTCAATAACAGCAAAATTCAAAATGGCGGCTGCTTTTATAAAATTTGACTTCAGATTCATGTTCGGTCTTCGCTGGGACACTCAGATATCGATTTTGAAAGCAATCGGTTTAATAACAGCAAAATTCAAAATGGCGGCTGCTTTTATTAAATTTGACATAAGATTCGTGTTCGGTCTTCGCTGGGACACTCAGATATCGATTTTGAAAGCAATCGGTTCAATAACAGCAAAATTCAAAATGGCGGCTGCTTTTATAAAATTTGACTTAAGATTCGTGTTAGGTTTTCGCTGGGACACTCAGATATCGATTTTGAAAGCAATCGGTTCAATAACAGCAAAATTCAAATTGGCGGCTGCTTTTATTAAATTTGACTTCAGATTCATGTTCGGTCTTCACTGGGACACTCAGATATCGATTTTAAAAGCAATCGGTTCAATAACAGCAAAATTCAAAATGGCGGCTGTTTTTATTAAATTTGACTTCAGATTCGTGTTCGGTCTTCGCTGGGATACTCAGATATCGATGTTGAAAGCAATCGGTTTAATAACACCAACATTCAAAATGGCGGCTGCTTTTATTAAATTTGACATAAGATTCGTGTTCGGTCTTCGCTGGGACACTCAGATATCGATTTTGAAAGCAATCGGTTTAATAACAGCAAAATTCAAAATGGCGGCTGCTTTTATTAAATTTGACATAAGATTCGTGTTCGGTCTTCGCTGGGACACTCAGATATCGATTTTGAAAGCAATCGGTTTATTAACAGCAAAATTCAAAATGGCGGCTGCTTTTATTAAATTTGACATGAGATTCGTGTTCGGTCTTCGCTGGGACACTCAGATATCGATTTTAAAAGCAATCGATTTAATAACAGCAAAATTCAAAATGGCGGCTGCTTTTATTAAATTTGACATAAGATTCGTGTTCGGTCTTCGCTGGGACACTCAGATATCGATTTTGAAAGCAATCGGTTTAATAACAGCAAAATTCAAAATGGCGGCTGCTTTTATTAAATTTGACATAAGATTCGTGTTCGGTCTTCGCTGGGACACTCAGATATCGATTTTGAAAGCAATCGGTTCAATAACAGCAAAATTCAAAATGGCGGCTGCTTTTATAAAATTTGACTTAAGATTCGTGTTAGGTTTTCGCTGGGACACTCAGATATCGATTTTGAAAGCAATCGGTTCAATAACAGCAAAATTCAAAATGGCGGCTGTTTTTATTAAATTTGACTTCAGATTCCTGTTCGGTCTTCGCTGGGATACTCAGATATCGATTTTGAAAGCAATCGATTTAATAACAGCAAAATTCAAAATGGCGGCTGCTTTTATTAAATTTGACATAAGATTCGTGTTCGGTCTTCACTGGGACACTCAGATATCGATTTTGAAAGCAATCGATTTATTAACAGCAAAATTCGAAATGGCGGCTGCTTTTATAAAATTTGACATAAGATTCGTGTTCGGTCTTCGCTGGGACACTCAGATATCGATTTTGAAAGCAATCGGTTCAATAACAGCAAAATTCAAAATGGCGGCTGCTTTTATAAAATTTGACCTAAGATTCGTGTTAGGTTTTCGCTGGGACACTCAGATATCGATTTTGAAAGCATTCGGTTCAATAACAGCAAAATTCAAAATGGCGGCTGCTTTTATTAAATTTGACTTCAGATTCATGTTCGGTCTTCGCTGGGACACTCAGATATCGATTTTGAAAGCAATCGGTTTTATAACAGCAAAATTCAAAATGGCGGCTGCTTTTATTAAATTTGACATAAGATTCGTGTTCGGTCTTCGCTGGGACACTCAGATATCGATTTTGAAAGCAATCGGTTTAATAACAGCAAAATTCAAAATGGCGGCTGCTTTTATTAAATTTGACTTCAGATTCATGTTCGGTCTTCGCTGGGACACTCAGATATCGATTTTGAAAGCAATCGGTTTAATAACAGCAAAATTCAAAATGGCGGCTGCTTTTATTAAATTTGACATAATATTCGTGTTCGGTCTTCGCTGGGACACTCAGATATCGATTTTGAAAGCAATCGGTTCAATAACAGCAAAATTCAAAATGGCGGCTGCTTTTATAAAATTTGACTTCAGATTCATGTTCGGTCTTCGCTGGGACACTCAGATATCGATTTTGAAAGCAATCGGTTTAATAACAGCAAAATTCAAAATGGCGGCTGCTTTTATTAAATTTGACATAAGATTCGTGTTCGGTCTTCGCTGGGACACTCAGATATCGATTTTGAAAGCAATCGGTTTAATAACAGCAAAATTCAAAATGGCGGCTGCTTTTATTAAATTTGACATAAGATTCGTGTTCGGTCTTCGCTGGGACACTCAGATATCGATTTTGAAAGCAATCGGTTTAATAACAGCAAAATTCAAAATGGCGGCTGCTTTTATTAAATTTGACTTCAGATTCATGTTCGGTCTTCGCTGGGACACTCAGATATCGATTTTGAAAGCAATCGGTTTAATAACAGCAAAATTCAAAATGGCGGCTGCTTTTATTAAATTTGACATAATATTCGTGTTCGGTCTTCGCTGGGACACTCAGATATCGATTTTGAAAGCAATCGGTTCAATAACAGCAAAATTCAAAATGGCGGCTGCTTTTATAAAATTTGACTTCAGATTCATGTTCGGTCTTCGCTGGGACACTCAGATATCGATTTTGAAAGCAATCGGTTTAATAACAGCAAAATTCAAAATGGCGGCTGCTTTTATTAAATTTGACATAAGATTCGTGTTCGGTCTTCGCTGGGACACTCAGATATCGATTTTGAAAGCAATCGGTTCAATAACAGCAAAATTCAAAATGGCGGCTGCTTTTATAAAATTTGACTTAAGATTCGTGTTAGGTTTTCGCTGGGACACTCAGATATCGATTTTGAAAGCAATCGGTTCAATAACAGCAAAATTCAAATTGGCGGCTGCTTTTATTAAATTTGACTTCAGATTCATGTTCGGTCTTCACTGGGACACTCAGATATCGATTTTAAAAGCAATCGGTTCAATAACAGCAAAATTCAAAATGGCGGCTGTTTTTATTAAATTTGACTTCAGATTCGTGTTCGGTCTTCGCTGGGATACTCAGATATCGATGTTGAAAGCAATCGGTTTAATAACACCAAAATTCAAAATGGCGGCTGCTTTTATTAAATTTGACATAAGATTCGTGTTCGGTCTTCGCTGGGACACTCAGATATCGATTTTGAAAGCAATCGGTTTAATAACAGCAAAATTCAAAATGGCGGCTGCTTTTATTAAATTTGACATAAGATTCGTGTTCGGTCTTCGCTGGGACACTCAGATATCGATTTTGAAAGCAATCGGTTTATTAACAGCAAAATTCAAAATGGCGGCTGCTTTTATTAAATTTGACATGAGATTCGTGTTCGGTCTTCGCTGGGACACTCAGATATCGATTTTAAAAGCAATCGATTTAATAACAGCAAAATTCAAAATGGCGGCTGCTTTTATTAAATTTGACATAAGATTCGTGTTCGGTCTTCGCTGGGACACTCAGATATCGATTTTGAAAGCAATCGGTTTAATAACAGCAAAATTCAAAATGGCGGCTGCTTTTATTAAATTTGACATAAGATTCGTGTTCGGTCTTCGCTGGGACACTCAGATATCGATTTTGAAAGCAATCGGTTCAATAACAGCAAAATTCAAAATGGCGGCTGCTTTTATAAAATTTGACTTCAGATTCATGTTCGGTCTTCGCTGGGACACTCAGATATCGATTTTGAAAGCAATCGGTTTAATAACAGCAAAATTCAAAATGGCGGCTGCTTTTATTAAATTTGACATAAGATTCGTGTTCGGTCTTCGCTGGGACACTCAGATATCGATTTTGAAAGCAATCGGTTCAATAACAGCAAAATTCAAAATGGCGGCTGCTTTTATAAAATTTGACTTAAGATTCGTGTTAGGTTTTCGCTGGGACACTCAGATATCGATTTTGAAAGCAATCGGTTCAATAACAGCAAAATTCAAATTGGCGGCTGCTTTTATTAAATTTGACTTCAGATTCATGTTCGGTCTTCACTGGGACACTCAGATATCGATTTTAAAAGCAATCGGTTCAATAACAGCAAAATTCAAAATGGCGGCTGTTTTTATTAAATTTGACTTCAGATTCGTGTTCGGTCTTCGCTGGGATACTCAGATATCGATGTTGAAAGCAATCGGTTTAATAACACCAAAATTCAAAATGGCGGCTGCTTTTATTAAATTTGACATAAGATTCGTGTTCGGTCTTCGCTGGGACACTCAGATATCGATTTTGAAAGCAATCGGTTTAATAACAGCAAAATTCAAAATGGCGGCTGCTTTTATTAAATTTGACATAAGATTCGTGTTCGGTCTTCGCTGGGACACTCAGATATCGATTTTGAAAGCAATCGGTTTATTAACAGCAAAATTCAAAATGGCGGCTGCTTTTATTAAATTTGACATGAGATTCGTGTTCGGTCTTCGCTGGGACACTCAGATATCGATTTTAAAAGCAATCGATTTAATAACAGCAAAATTCAAAATGGCGGCTGCTTTTATTAAATTTGACATAAGATTCGTGTTCGGTCTTCGCTGGGACACTCAGATATCGATTTTAAAAGCA
Source organism: Parascotia fuliginaria (assembly GCA_963082885.1). Taxonomy (NCBI): domain Eukaryota; kingdom Metazoa; phylum Arthropoda; class Insecta; order Lepidoptera; family Erebidae; genus Parascotia; species Parascotia fuliginaria. Next base: position 6,890,695 of record OY720189.1, read on the forward strand.
ATCGGTTCAATAACAGCAAAATTCAAAATGGCGGCTGTTTTTATTAAATTTGACTTCAGATTCCTGTTCGGTCTTCGCTGGGATACTCAGATATCGATTTTGAAAGCAATCGATTTAATAACAGCAAAATTCAAAATGGCGGCTGCTTTTATTAAATTTGACATAAGATTCGTGTTCGGTCTTCACTGGGACACTCAGATATCGATTTTGAAAGCAATCGATTTATTAACAGCAAAATTCGAAATGGCGGCTGCTTTTATAAAATTTGACATAAGATTCATGTTCGGTCTTCGCTGGGACACTCAGATATCGATTTTGAAAGCAATCGGTTTAATAACAGCAAAATTCAAAATGGCGGCTGCTTTTATTAAATTTGACATAAGATTCGTGTTCGGTCTTCGCTGGGACACTCAGATATCGATTTTGAAAGCAATCGGTTCAATAACAGCAAAATTCAAAATGGCGGCTGCTTTTATAAAATTTGACTTAAGATTCGTGTTAGGTTTTCGCTGGGACACTCAGATATCGATTTTGAAAGCAATCGGTTCAATAACAGCAAAATTTAAAATGGCGGCTGCTTTTATTAAATTTGACATAATATTCGTGTTCGGTCTTCGCTGGGACACTCAGATATCGATTTTGAAAGCAATCGGTTCAATAACAGCAAAATTTAAAATGGCGGCTGCTTTTATAAAATTTGACTTCAGATTCATGTTCGGTCTTCGCTGGGACACTCAGATATCGATTTTGAAAGCAATCGGTTTAATAACAGCAAAATTCAAAATGGCGGCTGCTTTTATTAAATTTGACATAAGATTCGTGTTCGGTCTTCGCTGGGACACTCAGATATCGATTTTGAAAGCAATCGGTTCAATAACAGCAAAATTCAAAATGGCGGCTGCTTTTATAAAATTTGACTTAAGATTCGTGTTAGGTTTTCGCTGGGACACTCAGATATCGATTTTGAAAGCAATCGGTTCAATAACAGCAAAATTCAAAATGGCGGCTGTTTTTATTAAATTTGACTTCAGATTCGTGTTCGGTCTTCGCTGGGATACTCAGATATCGATGTTGAAAGCAATCGGTTTAATAACACCAAAATTCAAAATGGCGGCTGCTTTTATTAAATTTGACATAAGTTTCGTGTTCGGTCTTCGCTGGGACACTCAGATATCGATTTTGAAAGCAATCGGTTTAATAACAGCAAAATTCAAAATGGCGGCTGCTTTTATTAAATTTGACATAAGATTCGTGTTCGGTCTTCGCTGGGACACTCAGATATCGATTTTGAAAGCAATCGGTTTATTAACAGCAAAATTCAAAATGGCGGCTGCTTTTATTAAATTTGACATGAGATTCGTGTTCGGTCTTCGCTGGGACACTCAGATATCGATTTTAAAAGCAATCGATTTAATAACAGCAAAATTCAAAATGGCGGCTGCTTTTATTAAATTTGACATAAGATTCATGTTTGGTCTTCGCTAGGACACTCAGATATCGATTTTGAAAGCAATCGGTTCAATAACAGCAAAATTCAAAATGGCGGCTGCTTTTATTAAATTTGACTTCAGATTCATGTTCGGTCTTCGCTGGGACACTCAGATATCGATTTTGAAAGCAATCGGTTTAATAACAGCAAAATTCAAAATGGCGGCTGCTTTTATTAAATTTGACATAATATTCGTGTTCGGTCTTCGCTGGGACACTCAGATATCGATTTTGAAAGCAATCGGTTCAATAACAGCAAAATTCAAAATGGCGGCTGCTTTTATAAAATTTGACTTCAGATTCATGTTCGGTCTTCGCTGGGACACTCAGATATCGATTTTGAAAGCAATCGGTTTAATAACAGCAAAATTCAAAATGGCGGCTGCTTTTATTAAATTTGACATAAGATTCGTGTTCGGTCTTCGCTGGGACACTCAGATATCGATTTTGAAAGCAATCGGTTCAATAACAGCAAAATTCAAAATGGCGGCTGCTTTTATAAAATTTGACTTAAGATTCGTGTTAGGTTTTCGCTGGGACACTCAGATATCGATTTTGAAAGCAATCGGTTCAATAACAGCAAAATTCAAATTGGCGGCTGCTTTTATTAAATTTGACTTCAGATTCATGTTCGGTCTTCACTGGGACACTCAGATATCGATTTTAAAAGCAATCGGTTCAATAACAGCAAAATTCAAAATGGCGGCTGTTTTTATTAAATTTGACTTCAGATTCGTGTTCGGTCTTCGCTGGGATACTCAGATATCGATGTTGAAAGCAATCGGTTTAATAACACCAAAATTCAAAATGGCGGCTGCTTTTATTAAATTTGACATAAGATTCGTGTTCGGTCTTCGCTGGGACACTCAGATATCGATTTTGAAAGCAATCGGTTTAATAACAGCAAAATTCAAAATGGCGGCTGCTTTTATTAAATTTGACATAAGATTCGTGTTCGGTCTTCGCTGGGACACTCAGATATCGATTTTGAAAGCAATCGGTTTATTAACAGCAAAATTCAAAATGGCGGCTGCTTTTATTAAATTTGACATGAGATTCGTGTTCGGTCTTCGCTGGGACACTCAGATATCGATTTTAAAAGCAATCGATTTAATAACAGCAAAATTCAAAATGGCGGCTGCTTTTATTAAATTTGACATAAGATTCGTGTTCGGTCTTCGCTGGGACACTCAGATATCGATTTTAAAAGCAATCGGTTCAATAACAGCAAAATTCAAAATGGCGGCTGTTTTTATTAAATTTGACTTCAGATTCCTGTTCGGTCTTCGCTGGGATACTCAGATATCGATTTTGAAAGCAATCGATTTAATAACAGCAAAATTCAAAATGGCGGCTGCTTTTATTAAATTTGACATAAGATTCGTGTTCGGTCTTCACTGGGACACTCAGATATCGATTTTGAAAGCAATCGATTTATTAACAGCAAAATTCGAAATGGCGGCTGCTTTTATAAAATTTGACATAAGATTCATGTTCGGTCTTCGCTAGGACACTCAGATATCGATTTTGAAAGCAATCGGTTTAATAACAGCAAAATTCAAAATGGCGGCTGCTTTTATTAAATTTGACATAAGATTCGTGTTCGGTCTTCGCTGGGACACTCAGATATCGATTTTGAAAGCAATCGGTTCAATAACAGCAAAATTCAAAATGGCGGCTGCTTTTATAAAATTTGACTTAAGATTCGTGTTAGGTTTTCGCTGGGACACTCAGATATCGATTTTGAAAGCAATCGGTTCAATAACAGCAAAATTCAAAATGGCGGCTGCTTTTATTAAATTTGACTTCAGATTCATGTTCGGTCTTCACTGGGACACTCAGATATCGATTTTAAAAGCAATCGGTTCAATAACAGCAAAATTCAAAATGGCGGCTGTTTTTATTAAATTTGACTTCAGATTCGTGTTCGGTCTTCGCTGGGATACTCAGATATCGATGTTGAAAGCAATCGGTTTAATAACACCAAAATTCAAAATGGCGGCTGCTTTTATTAAATTTGACATAAGATTCGTGTTCGGTCTTCGCTGGGACACTCAGATATCGATTTTGAAAGCAATCGGTTTAATAACAGCAAAATTCAAAATGGCGGCTGCTTTTATTAAATTTGACATAAGATTCGTGTTCGGTCTTCGCTGGGACACTCAGATATCGATTTTGAAAGCAATCGGTTTATTAACAGCAAAATTCAAAATGGCGGCTGCTTTTATTAAATTTGACATGAGATTCGTGTTCGGTCTTCGCTGGGACACTCAGATATCGATTTTAAAAGCAATCGATTTAATAACAGCAAAATTCAAAATGGCGGCTGCTTTTATTAAATTTGACATAAGATTCGTGTTCGGTCTTCGCTGGGACACTCAGATATCGATTTTGAAAGCAATCGGTTTAATAACAGCAAAATTCAAAATGGCGGCTGCTTTTATTAAATTTGACATAAGATTCGTGTTCGGTCTTCGCTGGGACACTCAGATATCGATTTTGAAAGCAATCGGTTTAATAACAGCAAAATTCAAAATGGCGGCTGCTTTTATTAAATTTGACTTCAGATTCATGTTCGGTCTTCGCTGGGACACTCAGATATCGATTTTGAAAGCAATCGGTTTAATAACAGCAAAATTCAAAATGGCGGCTGCTTTTATTAAATTTGACATAAGATTCGTGTTCGGTCTTCGCTGGGACACTCAGATATCGATTTTGAAAGCAATCGGTTCAATAACAGCAAAATTCAAAATGGCGGCTGCTTTTATAAAATTTGACCTAAGATTCGTGTTAGGTTTTCGCTGGGACACTCAGATATCGATTTTGAAAGCATTCGGTTCAATAACAGCAAAATTCAAAATGGCGGCTGCTTTTATTAAATTTGACTTCAGATTCATGTTCGGTCTTCGCTGGGACACTCAGATATCGATTTTGAAAGCAATCGGTTTTATAACAGCAAAATTCAAAATGGCGGCTGCTTTTATTAAATTTGACATAAGATTCGTGTTCGGTCTTCGCTGGGACACTCAGATATCGATTTTGAAAGCAATCGGTTTAATAACAGCAAAATTCAAAATGGCGGCTGCTTTTATTAAATTTGACATAAGATTCGTGTTCGGTCTTCGCTGGGACACTCAGGTATCGATTTTGAAAGCAATCGGTTCAATAACAGCAAAATTCAAAATGGCGGCTGCTTTTATTAAATTTGACTTCAGATTCATGTTCGGTCTTCACTGGGACACTCAGATATCGATTTTAAAAGCAATCGGTTCAATAACAGCAAAATTCAAAATGGCGGCTGTTTTTATTAAATTTGACATAAGATTCGTGTTCGGTCTTCGCTGGGACACTCAGATATCGATTTTGAAAGCAATCGGTTCAATAACAGCAAAATTCAAAATGGCGGCTGCTTTTGTAAAATTTGACCTAAGATTCGTGTTAGGTTTTCGCTGGGACACTCAGATATCGATTTTGAAAGCATTCGGTTCAATAACAGCAAAATTCAAAATGGCGGCTGCTTTTATTAAATTTGACTTCAGATTCATGTTCGGTCTTCGCTGGGACACTCAGATATCGATTTTGAAAGCAATCGGTTTTATAACAGCAAAATTCAAAATGGCGGCTGCTTTTATTAAATTTGACATAAGATTCGTGTTCGGTCTTCGCTGGGACACTCAGATATCGATTTTGAAAGCAATCGGTTCAATAACAGCAAAATTCAAAATGGCGGCTGCTTTTATTAAATTTGACATAAGATTCGTGTTCGGTCTTCGCTGGGACACTCAGGTATCGATTTTGAAAGCAATCGGTTCAATAACAGCAAAATTCAAAATGGCGGCTGCTTTTATTAAATTTGACTTCAGATTCATGTTCGGTCTTCACTGGGACACTCAGATATCGATTTTAAAAGCAATCGGTTCAATAACAGCAAAATTCAAAATGGCGGCTGTTTTTATTAAATTTGACTTCAGATTCGTGTTCGGTCTTCGCTGGGATACTCAGATATCGATGTTGAAAGCAATCGGTTTAATAACAGCAAAATTCAAAATGGCGGCTGCTTTTATTAAATTTGACATAAGATTCGTGTTCGGTCTTCGCTGGGACACTCAGATATCGATTTTGAAAGCAATCGGTTCAATAACAGCGAAATTCAAAATGGCGGCTGCTTTTATAAAATTTGACCTAAGATTCGTGTTAGGTTTTCGCTGGGACACTCAGATATCGATTTTGAAAGCAATCGGTTCAATAACAGCAAAATTCAAAATGGCGGCTGCTTTTATTAAATTTGACTTCAGATTCATGTTCGGTCTTCGCTGGGACACTCAGATATCGATTTTGAAAGCAATCGGATTAATAACAGCAAAATTCAAAATGGCGGCTGCTTTTATTAAATTTGACATAAGATTCGTGTTCGGTCTTCGCTGGGACACTCAGATATCGATTTTGAAAGCAATCGATTTAATAACAGCAAAATTCAAAATGGCGGCTGCTGTTATTAAATTTGACATAAGATTCGTGTTCGGTCTTCGCTGGGACACTCAGATATCGATTTTGAAAGCAATCGGTTCAATAACAGCAAAATTCAAAATGGCGGCTGCTTTTATAAAATTTGACGTAAGATTCGTGTTAGGTTTTCGCTGGGACACTCAGATATCGATTTTGAAAGCGATCGGTTCAATAACAGCAAAATTCAAAATGGCGGCTGCTTTTATTAAATTTGACTTCAGATTCATGTTCGGTCTTCACTAGGACACTCAGATATCGATTTTGAAAGCAATCGATTTAATAACAGCAAAATTCAAAATGGCGGCTGCTTTTATGAAATTTGACATAAGATTCGTGTTCGGTCTTTGCTGGGACACTCAGATATCGATTTTGAAAGCAATCGGTTCAATAACAGCAAAATTCAAAATGGCGGCTGCTTTTATAAAATTTGACCTAAGATTCGTGTTAGGTTTTCGCTGGGACACTCAGATATCGATTTTGAAAGCAATCGGTTCAATAACAGCAAAATTCAAAATGGCGGCTGCTTTTATTCAATTTGACTTCAGATTCATGTTCGGTCTTCGCTGGGACACTCAGATATCGATTTTGAAAGCAATCAGTTTAATAACAGCAAAATTCAAAATGGCGGCTGCTTTTATTAAATTTGACATAAGATTCGTGTTCGGTCTTCGCTGGGACACTCAGATATCGATTTTGAAAGCAATCGATTTAATAACAGCAAAATTCAAAATGGCGGCTGCTTTTATTAAATTTGACATAAGATTCGTGTTCGGTCTTCGCTGGGACACTCAGATATCGATTTTGAAAGCAATCGGTTTTATAACAGCAAAATTCAAAATGGCGGCTGCTTTTATTAAATTTGACATAAGATTCGTGTTCGGTCTTCGCTGGGACACTCAGATATCGATTTTGAAAGCAATCGGTTTAATAACAGCAAAATTCAAAATGGCGGCTGCTTTTATTAAATTTGACATAAGATTCGTGTTCGGTCTTCGCTGGGACACTCAGGTATCGATTTTGAAAGCAATCGGTTCAATAACAGCAAAATTCAAAATGGCGGCTGCTTTTATTAAATTTGACTTCAGATTCATGTTCGGTCTTCACTGGGACACTCAGATATCAATTTTAAAAGCAATCGGTTCAATAACAGCAAAATTCAAAATGGCGGCTGTTTTTATTAAATTTGACATAAGATTCGTGTTCGGTCTTCGCTGGGACACTCAGATATCGATTTTGAAAGCAATCGGTTCAATAACAGCAAAATTCAAAATGGCGGCTGCTTTTATAAAATTTGACCTAAGATTCGTGTTAGGTTTTCGCTGGGACACTCAGATATCGATTTTGAAAGCATTCGGTTCAATAACAGCAAAATTCAAAATGGCGGCTGCTTTTATTAAATTTGACTTCAGATTCATGTTCGGTCTTCGCTGGGACACTCAGATATCGATTTTGAAAGCAATCGGTTTTATAACAGCAAAATTCAAAATGGCGGCTGCTTTTATTAAATTTGACATAAGATTCGTGTTCGGTCTTCGCTGGGACACTCAGATATCGATTTTGAAAGCAATCGGTTCAATAACAGCAAAATTCAAAATGGCGGCTGCTTTTATTAAATTTGACATAAGATTCGTGTTCGGTCTTCGCTGGGACACTCAGGTATCGATTTTGAAAGCAATCGGTTCAATAACAGCAAAATTCAAAATGGCGGCTGCTTTTATTAAATTTGACTTCAGATTCATGTTCGGTCTTCACTGGGACACTCAGATATCGATTTTAAAAGCAATCGGTTCAATAACAGCAAAATTCAAAATGGCGGCTGTTTTTATTAAATTTGACTTCAGATTCGTGTTCGGTCTTCGCTGGGATACTCAGATATCGATGTTGAAAGCAATCGGTTTAATAACAGCAAAATTCAAAATGGCGGCTGCTTTTATTAAATTTGACATAAGATTCGTGTTCGGTCTTCGCTGGGACACTCAGATATCGATTTTGAAAGCAATCGGTTCAATAACAGCAAAATTCAAAATGGCGGCTGCTTTTATAAAATTTGACCTAAGATTCGTGTTAGGTTTTCGCTGGGACACTCAGATATCGATTTTGAAAGCAATCGGTTCAATAACAGCAAAATTCAAAATGGCGGCTGCTTTTATTAAATTTGACTTCAGATTCATGTTCGGTCTTCACTGGGACACTCAGATATCGATTTTGAAAGCAATCGGATTAATAACAGCAAAATTCAAAATGGCGGCTGCTTTTATTAAATTTGACATAAGATTCGTGTTCGGTCTTCGCTGGGACACTCAGATATCGATTTTGAAAGCAATCGATTTAATAACAGCAAAATTCAAAATGGCGGCTGCTGTTATTAAATTTGACATAAGATTCGTGTTCGGTCTTCGCTGGGACACTCAGATATCGATTTTGAAAGCAATCGGTTCAATAACAGCAAAATTCAAAATGGCGGCTGCTTTTATAAAATTTGACGTAAGATTCGTGTTAGGTTTTCGCTGGGACACTCAGATATCGATTTTGAAAGCGATCGGTTCAATAACAGCAAAATTCAAAATGGCGGCTGCTTTTATTAAATTTGACTTCAGATTCATGTTCGGTCTTCACTAGGACACTCAGATATCGATTTTGAAAGCAATCGATTTAATAACAGCAAAATTCAAAATGGCGGCTGCTTTTATGAAATTTGACATAAGATTCGTGTTCGGTCTTCGCTGGGACACTCAGATATCGATTTTGAAAGCAATCGGTTCAATAACAGCAAAATTCAAAATGGCGGCTGCTTTTATTAAATTTGACTTCAGATTCATGTTCGGTCTTCGCTGGGATACTCAGATATCGATTTTGAAAGCAATCGGTTTAATAACAGCAAAATTTAAAATGGCGGCTGCTTTTATAAAATTTGACATAAGATTCATGTTTGGTCTTCGCTAGGACACTCAGATATCGATTTTGAAAGCAATCGGTTCAATAACAGCAAAATTCAAGATGGCGGCTGCTTTTATTAAATTTGACTTAAGATTCGTGTTCGTTCTTCGCTTTGATACTCGGATATCGATTTTGAAAGCAATCGATTTAATTACAGCAAAATTTAAAATGGCGGCTGCTTTTATTAAATTTGACATAAGATTCGTGTTCGGTCTTCGCTGGGACACTCAGATATCGATTTTGAAAGCAATCGGTTCAATAACAGCAAAATTCAAAATGGCGGCTGCTTTTATAAAATTTGACTTAAGATTCGTGTTAGGTTTTCGCTGGGACACTCAGATATCGATTTTGAAAGCAATCGATTTAATAACAGCAAAATTCAAAATGGCGGCTGTTTTTATTAAATTTGACTTCAGATTCGTGTTCGGTCTTTGCTGGGATACTCAGATATCGATTTTGAAAGCAATCGATTTAATAACAGCAAAATTCAAAATGGCGGCTGCTTTTATTAAATTTGACATAAGATTCGTGTTCGGTCTTTGCTGGGATACTCAGATATCGATTTAATAACAGCAAAATTCAAAATGGCGGCTGCTTTTATAAAATTTGACTTAAGATTTATGTTCGGTCTTCACTGGGACACTCAGATATCGATTTTGAAAGCAATCGGTTCAATAACAGCAAAATTCAAAATGGCGGCTGCTTTTATAAAATTTGACTTCAGATTTATGTTCGGTCTTCACTGGGACACTCAGATATCGATTTTGAAAGCAATCGGTTCAATAACAGCAAAATTCAAAATGGCGGCTGCTTTTATTAAATTTGACATAAGATTCGTGTTCGGTCTTCGCTGGGATACTCAGATATCGATTTTGAAAGCAATCGGTTTAATATCAGCAAAATTCAAAATGGCGGCTGCTTTTATGAAATTTGACATAAGATTCGTGTTCGGTCTTCGCTGGGACACTCAGATATCGATTTCGAAAGCAATCGGTTCAATAACAGCAAAATTCAAAATGGCGGCTGCTTTTATTAAATTTGACTTCAGATTCCTGTTCGGTCTTCGCTGGGACACTCAGATATCGATTTTGAAAGCAATCGGTTTAATAACAGCAAAATTCAATATGGCGGCTGCTTTTATTAAATTTGACATAAGATTCGTGTTCGGTCTTCGCTGGGATACTCAGATATCGATTTTGAAAGCAATCGATTTAATAACAGAAAAATTTTAAATGGCGGCTGCTTTTATTAAATTTGACTTAAGATTCATGTTTGGTCTTCGCTAGGACACTCAGATATCGATTTTGAAAGCAATCGGTTCAATAACAGCAAAATTCAAGATGGCGGCTGCTTTTATTAAATTTGACTTAAGATTCGTGTTCGTTCTTCGCTGGGATACTCGGATATCGATTTTGAAAGCAATCGATTTAATTACAGCAAAATTCAAAATGGCAGCTGTTTTTATTAAGTTTGACTTAAGATTCGTGTTTGATTTTCCTTGGGACACTCAGATATCGATTTTGAAAGCAATCGGTTTAATAACAGAAAAATTTAAAATGGCGGCTGCTTTTATTAAATTTGACATAAGATTCGTGTTCGGTCTTCGCTGGGACACTCAGATATCGATTTTAAAAGCAATCGGTTCAATAACAGCAAAATTCAAAATGGCGGCTGTTTTTATTAAATTTGACTTCAGATTCGTGTTCGGTCTTCGCTGGGATACTCAGATATCGATTTTGAAAGCAATCGATTTAATAACAGCAAAATTCAAAATGGCGGCTGCTTTTATTAAATTTCACATAAGGTTCGTGTTCGGTCTTCGCTGGGACACTCAGATATCGATTTTGAAAGCAATCGGTTCAATATCAGGAAAATTCAAAATGGCGGCTGCTTTTATTAAATTTGACTTCAGATTCATGTTCGGTCTTCGCTGGGACACTCAGATATCGATTTTGAAAGCAATCGGTTCAAAAACAGCAAAGTTCAAAATGGCGGCTTTTTTAATTAATAATAATAATAATAATAATAATAAATTTAACTTGGAATTCGTGTTTGGTCATCGATGGTAACAAACCATCAGATGTCGATTTCGAAATAAATAGGTACAAAAACAGCAAAGTTTCCACTTGCTCAAGTCTTTCACGCAAATAACCATTCGCGCAAAAGTCTTTCGCGCAAGTGTCCATTCGCGTTAATGTCCACCGAAGTAGACCTTCAGGTTACTCCATCATGTTCGGTGGTAAGGCCTTATCATAACTAACTAAACCAGCCCATACTATGTACCCTCAGCTCTACTGATCAGGTCATGTTTCCAGGTGGTAAGGTCCCGTCGTAACTAAAAATAGTTTAATCGGCTTAATTCGATTAACGATTATTTTTAATCACGATTATGATTGATATTTTAATCGCGATTGTTTCAATCACAATTAATTTTAATCGCGACAAATTTTAATCCGATTAAAACTAATCAAATCAACTAATCGATTAAAAAATTAATCGATTAATGCCAACACTGCTTGTTTGTCACCTCAGTCGTATAAAAAAAAAATAATAAGTACATGAGTCGATAGGACCCATCGACGCTAAGACACATCGATATAAGTACTCACTTGGTGCCCGGTCCCGAACACGACCACACGTTTTATGCAATACTTCGCGGGTATAAAACTCACTGTATATTGCACTTTTACAATATTATTATATTAGCTCAAATATTTATTACCCTCAAAAAGAACCGCATCCGCGCCATGCCAACATTAAACATTTTTAGCCATGCATTTTACATTAATTTTAGAAATCACTATAATCATCACACACCGCACACACGTAAAACCACCGATGCAAGCCCTAACTAAAATTCACACAAAAATTTTTCAATAAAAAATACTCACGCAATTGATTTGGGGTGTTGTTAGATGCAACAACATGGTTGCACTGTCTGTGGCGCTTACATCTTTTGCCATGCGCCCAGAGCTGCGCTGAAGGGTCAGGAGGGGTAATAAATCAATAAACGATTACACCTGCCCACCATTCGGAACCTTAAGTGCAATCTACATTGCAACTCACTACTCTGCAAGTGGCGCATATCAAGGGATGCAGAGATATTTCTTTTCCTGTCCCTCATGTGACATCGTCTCTTGTTTGTTCGATTGTGTCGATTCAGAAGTATTAAGTATTTTAGTTCCGCATCCGATCGTCTCAGAAATAAGTCAGCGTTGATGTATTTCGAAATAAATATTAAAGTTGCCAGGATTGTAATTAAAAATTATTAGACCAGATCTCTTTTAGAGATTTTGTTAGAATTTTAAACGATCAATCCAATGAAGAATGTTACCTATTTTTACATCTCTCATATTCGGTAAGTAGGTCCTTATTAACCCCAAATGGGGCTTGTAGGTGACCAATTAGCGCTCTAGGGTAATAATGTAGCTAGAAAAGCCCTAGGGCGGTAAGTAATTAAAAAAAAACACTTCACTCTTTCAAAAATTCGCGTACATTTATCCATCATACTGGCAATAGACATCATTCAGCCTAATGACAAAAGAGGTTGCTTTGCTATTCAGCCTTGTCTTCGTATGAGTATAAAAGTCATCAATTTTAAATATCAAATATCGAACGGCGAAGCTCGTTCCTAAAATTTGAAAATTGTTCTCATTTTACTATAAATTTTAACTAATAAAATGTTTTATTCTTGTAATGCCGGTTTCTTTCTACTTAATCGAAACTACTGAATCGAGATTTAAAGCAGAGTAGTTAGCTCGGGTGTAAGCATCAATTGCACCCTCGAACTATAGGCGCTAAATTGTAACTCATACAAATAACTGTAATTATCTGGCGATTGAAAAGAGTGGTGTGAGTTTCTTGCCAGTTCTTCTCACAGCTCTACCTCGTCAGCGAACTGGCTGTAGGTCAATTGGCTGACTTCATGTAATGTTGACTTTTCATAAGCATCATACTTTATGATCAAAATGAAATAAATGCTTTGAGTTTGAGTTTAAGTTTAACTTTTGAACGTCTAGTTTAACGATAAAGAAACATTGTTTAGTTTTGTATAACTATCCAAACTAGTAGGTACTAGGGCACAACGCGATGCTTATACAAATGCTCCGTGCTTGTAACCTAGTAGTGGGTACAAGGACGACAATGATTACTACTGACTGGGCAAGGACTTTGTTATACATATTATTATTATTATTAATAAAGTGATTTAATTTACTCTAACACTCCTTGTATAACTACTTCTTAAATAATTTAAATAAATAAACATATGACAATGCCATCTAGCGAGACTTCACTGTATTACGTAGCTTGCTCGTAGCATCGTGGTTGACTGTGTTTGAAAGTTGCAGTGCAGTCATTATTTTGTCAATGAAGGTGTTTAGCAAAATATTCGCCAGCAGTTGGAGCTACTTCAACTTTCACATTGGGCTAATAATCAGGGGTTAACTTTGAAAAAGCGCTTGACAGCTTGACCTGACGCACAGACTACATTTAAACGAGAATAGATACGTCACTCGCTATCGCTAAGGAAGTGCAGTGCCATCTCTTGTTAAATTTCAGAAATTTTTCTATATACCTATAGCTATAAAATATATAGCTATACTTACGGCTCTTAGCTACGGCTTAGCATAATAATATTCATTTAAATTTAATTAAAAATCTGTGCTCATCTATCGTGTCTTCTAGACTAGTTTAAAAATAAGAAACAGCAGAAGTAAATTATCAGTCTAGAGGATTATTGTAGATGAACACAGTAGTAATGAAAATACCTTTTAGTATGAAAGAAGTTTATTAGAAGTAACACATTTATGACGCTTATTTAATAATCTATTGCTATTTTTTTATATTATCGTTGTCTGAATCTGTTCTGGTCTCATTTAACAATAAATTTATGTCCCGGCACCAATTATTAACAAAAAATCTAGAGCAGAAATCAAATAAAAATTCTAATAATTCGCTAGTATGATCTGGACAAGTCAAAAAATTAAAATCAATGATTGTGTATAAAATTGTCTTCACATAACTTTTGATTCGCGGCTTGTCGCTTTTTCTCTTTATTATAAGTGTGCGTCAAGATGAAGGGACCAAGTCTTGTATGTCTGTCATACATATACAAAAGATTAATACCATTAATCTACTATTTGCTACCTTTGCTATAATTTTAGCTACCTCTTCATTAGGTATATTATTTAACAAAATCTTTGGTCCCTCCATTATGACGTCAAGTTGGAGGGACCAAAACGATAGACTGCTGATATACCTACTGATCCCTGGATTGTTCTACCTAGTTAGTATTTTAATACCTTAATCCTACCATAATAATATTTAACTAGGTATATTTATATAGGTATATATAACTCGTGTTAGAAAATTATTATAAGGCGTCATACCTCTTTACCCGACGTTTCGGTCGAATTACACCGACCATAGTCACGGGCTGACTGATGTAGCCAGGCGTCGTCTTCGCCTTGAAGCTCGGGATTCGGCAACTACCCTCACTTTGTCTTTTGTTACACTGTTTTGTAAAAAGTCAGTACTACGACACACAACACTCACGACGTCTTCACCTTGGCCTACTTTGTCATAACTGCGACGCTCACACCTGCTGATTACTGGATTCCAAGATGGAGATAAGCGGTATCCGTCTTCTCGGTTGAAATTTCGGTACTTTTTAATTTCAACCGCTTCTCGAGCTATCCTGGAGTAGTAATGCCGATCAGTGGAAAGCACTTGCGGCTTATGTAGCACAATCCAGTGGTTGGTTCCTGACTCTAACAGGTGTTCAGCAATCGCAGACTTATTTGTTTGACGGTTCTTGACAGCTGTGATATGTTCTTTGACTCTTTCCGCTATTGTGCGCTCGGTTTGTCCAATGTAGAAACTTCCACAGCTGCAATCCACCTTGTAAGCACCAGGCTTTTGTAGAGGGATGACATCTTTCAGAGTACGCAGGTGATGAGATATTTTGGAGTGCGGACTGTATACAGTCTTTATGGAGTATTTCTGTAGTACTGTTCCAACTTTGTCGTCCGTCACTCCTTTTATATAGGGCATAAAAGCTGGTGCTCTGCTTACTTCTGCCATCTTTTCCCTCCTTTATTGGACGTCGCATGCTTAGCCGGTATCCATTCCGCTTTAGTACCTCCTGAACATGTGTCAGCTCACTGTTCAAGTGTTCAGGGTCACATAGGTCATAATTATGCTCGATTGGTCAGTGAGGTTACGACTGACTGTAATTGCCGCGGATGGTGGTGCGAATCGGCGTGAAGGTACCTGTCTGTGTGTGTCGGTTTCCTGTAGACCGTGTGTGCTAAGCACCCATTTTCTCGAACCATTACTTTCACATCGAGAAAGGCTAACGATCTGTCCGTCTCCATTTCATATGTAAATCGAATATTCGGATGAATGGAGTTCAGGTATTCAGCCAGTTGTTCCACTGCTTGTCTACCCCCCTTCATAATACAGAAGACGTCATCGACGTACCTCTTCCATGATGCTGCGAACAATACTACTGTGACACAATTATCACGACAAGTAGTTATTGCAAAAGGGGGTAAGCAGAACCGCTCGAGCACAGTTAAAGAAGTTGACACGTGCGACGAGGATGGCTTCGTCAAGGTGAAGAAAAAGAAAAGGAAGCCTACTTGTCGCAACCTGTGTGGTACAGGACCGACAGGACCCAACATGCTGCTACGTGCTGCAACACCAACGACGCAGCTGTATGTGTCCGTCTACACCACTCCACGAAGGCCGAGGAGATCGTGGAGTACATCAAGGTGAAGACGAACCTGACCTTGAGGGTAGAGAAGTTGGAAGCGCAGCATAAAACCAACTTCACTTCGTTCATGGTGCGGGCTCCAACTCTCCAGTTGAAGACCTTCCTCAAGGAAGAATTCTGGCCGAAGGGTGTCATATATCGCCGTTTCCGCGGTCGGCTACTAGATACCTGGCAATGTAACACGACGCCGACACTTCGTGTACAGTAGTTTTTAAGTTAGAAGTTATATAATATTGTTAGGTTTTGGACATTTTTAATCAAATTATTGATAATATTTCGCATTACGATTATTCTAAATCGATTAATTTATTTTTACTGGCAACACTCGTATTCTTGATCGGTTGACGCCCCTCTGTTAACGACTGTCAAGACACTTTCGCTCGAGCACGCATCAAGTACGAACGTTATTCGGAGCTCCACATTTTGTCAACTGAAGGTAATACAAATAAATTATTTTATTGGTCTAGCAGCGTAATGTGTTTTATTACAACAATTTATCATGTATTGTTAGATATTTGATTGTATATTGCCTAGTACCTTACAATTCAGAAGTGGGATTGAGCCCACTGACATGTTATTTTAATTCTAAATTAAAGCATGCATACATTTGAGGTCAAGGTTAGACTAAGGTCAACTTTGAGTTGATTTTCATAAGCTTTGGTATGTGTGTGGAGTCTACGGGAGACCAATTTTTCGTTATTTTTGAGCTAGGATGCACCGTTTCCGAGATATTTGAATTTTAACCGTTTTTAATTTTCAAAGCCACAAAGAAGTTTTAGAAAAGAGAGGGTACATGAATTTATGTCTGAGTTTCAGACAATGCTACGAAATGAAGAGTCGACGCCGCAGAGGCGATTGGAAACGCCGGAACCGTTGGCTGGTCCTAGTCGACAATCAACAAGACGCAGTCGCAGTCGCACGCGTCACGAAAGCCGCAGTTATCGTAGTCGCAGCCGCCTGCACAACTCCGAAAGGGAGCTTCGCCAGAAGGAACAAGAAGTGGAACAACAGCGTGAAAGGCTGCGTACTCTCGAAGCTGCGCTGGGCAGGGAACGTAGCCGAACCCGACGTAGAACGCCGCAGATATACTCACGTGGCCATGGCGAACTTCTGGTTCATGAACGAGAGCATAGCACGAGTCACAACGTCAACAACGGTCGTGAGAGGAACATCCTACGCAAGCGCAGCCCTGAATTGTGCCGTTTGGAACCCGAAGCGTGCATCGTACGCAAGCAGCTAATAGGAGTGACAGGTCAGTCAGTCCAACATTTACGTCAAAGGATATTGCTAATATTATTAGTTCCTTAAGTTCTTTTAAACCTCAGTCTCAGCCAGGGACTGTAACTACCTTGTCACATTCTAGAAGTAACAAAAATATACTCCCAGATTTTGATCCTTCTTCAAAGGGTCAGAGAATCGATATTTGGATAAAGAAGGTGAACGAGTGCGCTACTGTCTACGGCTGGGATGAACAGACAATTATTCACTTTGCAATGCAAAAACTCCAGGGCTTGGCCAAGCTTTGGTACGAAAGCTTGAATTCGATTTTATTTACTTGGGGCGAATGGCAGCAAAAACTAATGGCTGCTTTTCCTTTCGAGCAAAATTATGGCCAAATCCTGGAGGACATGCTTAGACGTAGAAGTAGATTTAGTGAACCTCTCGAAGTCTATTATTACGAAAAGCTAGCTCTGTTGAACCGGTGCGACATCGAGGGGAAGCGTGCGGTGGATTGCATCATTCATGGGCGTACTGACAAAACTATGAGGTCTAGCGCTAATGCGTTGCGCTGTTCTCAACCAGACCAACTACTTAATTTCCTTATGAGTAATAAAGAAGTGTCACAACAATTTGACCGTAATAATTTTAAAAGATCTAGGGACGCGATAACTACAAATAATAATTCGAACAATAGGTCAGGTAGGACATTTAGTGATCAGACCCATGAGTTATTTTGTTTCAATTGCAAGGAGAAGGGCCACCCATTTTATAAGTGCTCTAAGCCTTTAGTTCAATGTACACGGTGCCGTAAGTTTGGTCATAAAGTTGAAACCTGTATTGCAAAGCCCGGAAATGATAATAAACCTGGTAGTATTCCTAAAACTATGAGTATAATAGCCTCAGGATCAAATTTAAAGTTTTTCAAGATGGTCAAAGCGAACAATATTTCCACTAGGTCGTTTGTTGATTTTGGTAGCGAGGTATCTCTCATGCAGCAGACTCTGGCAAATACTCTCGGACTCGTTTGTAGTCACCCGCCCACACCATTGAAGGGTTTTGGAAATAGTGTTATTAGGTCTATTGGTGGGGTTAAAGTTAATTTGAACGTTGACGATGTTACTGCGGATGTCATATGCCATATTGTGGAAGATAGATTTCTTGAATCACCATTGTTGATAGGACAGTCATTTACAGAATTGGCTCATGTGCTAGTGTTTAAAAATGCTAAAGAACTAAAGTTCTACAATACTGGTAATGAGGTGTTCTTGCCACAACTAGACGATATAGACGATGTATGTGTTAGTGTCTTGATTTCTGCAGATGTCAATATGTATGGTCCAGCTGCTATTAAAGCTTTTACTAATGCCGTCACTGATGGGAACATATTGCTTAGGGGCAAAGTTATAGGAAGACCAAACCAAGAGCTTAAAATCACGGGTGGCGTGTATCAGGTTAGAAAAGGATTGGTCTACATATGTGTAACACCGTTGTCAGGTTTCTATCAGCTATATGAGGGAAACGTTATAGGTAGGGGTATGAAGGTTAAAGTAGTTAATCGTATACATCTTTCATCTAATGATTCACCCGTAATCAAACAATCAGAAATAGATTCCAATCAGGTACATTTAGGTGACACTATAAATGATTCGGAGAAACAACGGCTAATGAACTTGTTGTTCAAGTTTAGGCGTTGCTTCGCTGGGTCGTTAAAGGAACTTGGGTGTACAAATATGGCCAAAATGCGGATAGAGCTAAATCATAATCGACCGGTTGTTTACAGGCCGTACCGGTTGTCGTGCAAGGAGCGCGAACAGGTTAGAGAAATGATAGCAGAAATGATTGATGCCGGGATAGTTAGGGAGTCTGTTTCCGAATACGCGAGTCCCATAATTCTAGTTCGTAAGAAGGACGGAAAACAAAGACTTTGCGTCGATTATAGACTTTTAAATTCAGCAACTGTAAAGGAACGCTACCCAATGCCAGTTATTGAAGACGAGATTGCTAGACTTTCGGGACAAGCATACTTCGTAACCTTAGATTTAGCATCTGGGTACTATCAGGTCCCAATATCTGAGGATTCAAAGCATCTCACATAATTTGTGACCCCGGATGGTCAATACGAATTTAATCGTATGCCGTTCGGGCTTGCTAATGCACCTGCTGTGTTTCAGAGGTTAATCAATAAGGTCTTAGGATCCGCTAGGTTTTCGGAAGCAACCGCGTACATTGACGACGTACTTATTTATGGCAGAAGTGTTAATGAGTGTTTAGAGAGGCTTGAAAAAGTGATGCAGTTGATAGAAAAGGCGAATCTGACGCTTAACCTATCAAAATGTAGTTTTCTTCATACTCAGATTAATTATTTGGGTTACGAAATTAGCGTTGCTGGCGTGCGCCCTGGCGACAAAAAGGTTCAATCTGTCCTCAATTTTCCCCGTCCAACCAATACACATTCTGTTCGTCAGTTCTTAGGATTAGTTGGTTATTTCCGCAAATTCATCAGAAATTTTGCAACTCTTTCTCACCCACTTAACAAACTGCTTAAAAAGGATGCAGATTGGGTATAGATCGATGAGCAAGAAAGTGCGTTCTTAGACCTTAAAAACAGGTTAGTCGATAGACCTATATTAACGATTTACGACCCTGCCGCTGAAATAGAATTGCATACCGACGCCAGTAAAATTGGTCTCGGTGGGATACTAATGCAACGTCGTAATGGTGATAATGCTTTTAGGCCCGTGGCATATTACAGCCGGCAGACCTCATCTGAAGAGAAAAATTTTCACGCCTTTGAGCTCGAAACGCTAGCTGTTGTGTGTTCACTAAAGAAATTTAGGGTTTACTTGTTAGGGATGGACTTCAAGATTGTGACCGATTGCAGCGCATTGCGCTCGACATTTTCCAAACGTGATTTAATTCCACGCATTGCGCGCTGGTGGTTACTCCTACAAGAGTTTCAATGTTCAATTGAGTATCGTGCCGGTGCTAAAATGTCGCATGTTGATGCTCTGTCACGGAATCCTCCCGGTGATGACGGAACAACTGATTTTGACGTAGACCAGTATCCTAATGTGATGGTTATCACTAAGGACGACTAGATACAGACTTTACAGTTAGGCGATACTGAACTCGTTCGGATTCGTGATATATTGACATCCGTTGTCGACGCTGACGGACTTAAATATATTAGAGACAATTATCTAATTAAAGACGATAAGCTATATAGATATTTAGGCGGCGATAGGACAAACCTACGTTGGGTTGTGCCAAAAGGTGCAAGGTGGCAAATCTGCCGCATGAACCACGATGAAATTGGTCATTTAGGTGTGGAAAAGACCTTAGAGCGCATCAAAAAGACGTATTTTTTTTCTAAGATGTCAAAGTTTGTAAAGAAGTATGTACAGGCTTGCCTTGAATGCGCGTATTCCAAGAAAACCCGTGCAAACGAGGGCTTATTGCATACTATTGAAAAGGTAGAGGTGCCTTTCCACACCTTGCATGTCGATCACTTAGGACCTTTTGTTCGTTCAAAAAGAGGAAACTCTTACCTTTTGGTGTTGGTGGATGGTTTTACGAAATTTGTATTATTCAGGCCGGTTCGTAATAGTAAGACACAGTCCACAATACGGGTGTTAGAAGACATTTTCTATATATTCAGGAACCTCGATCGTATCATCAGCGATCGTGGTACCTGTTTCACATCTTACGCGTTTAAACACTTTTGTACAGGTAGAGGCATACGACATATTTTAAACGCGGTCGCTAGCCCGAGGTCTAACGGCCAAGTCGAAAGATGTAATCGTACAATTCTTGGTTCTTTAACGGCTCAAAACTTGAACTTCGATGAAAGAGACTGGGATGATAAAGTAGGTAGAGTCCAGTGGGGCATAAATAATACTCCTCATAAGACTACGGGAAGGATGCCGTCGGAAGTTATGTTTGGACCTAAAATGAACTCTGAAATTAACCCTAAATTGAATGAGATAGTACGTGACACGCGAGAAAATTGATTTAATGACCATTCGGGAGACGGTCAAAGATAAAATTGATGAGGAACAAGAAAAGCAAAAATTAGCTTATGACAAAAATCGACGTCCTGCCCGTATCTACCATGAAGAAGAGTTAGTTAAGATCTTGAGAACTTCATTCGATAATGATGGAAAGAGCAAGAAGCTTCTCCCGTCATACATTGGACCTTATCGAGTAGTTGCGGTTCTAGGCAATGATCGTTATAGAGTTGATGCTATACCCGGGTTAAGTAGTACCAAAAACAAGCGCAAAACTACCGTAGCTTCCGATCGAATGTTGCCCTGGGTTCACGTAGCCGCTTTAAATGTGAATGAGGGTGATGATGATAGTGATGAGGATGGGTCTATTAATAATAGTCAATGAAACCATGTACTTAATCCAATCTTGGACTGGCCTGTTGGTCTAGTGGTTAGTGACCCTGACTGCTAAGCCGGAGGTCGTGGGTTCGATTCCCACCCAGGACAAACCTTTGTGTGATGAGCATGATTGTTTGTTCTGTGTCTGGGTGTAATTTATCTATAATATGTATGTATTTACAAAAAAAAAAATGTATATAAGTAGTATATCAGTTGTTTAGTACCCATAACACAAGCAAATATAATTGCTTAATTTGGGACTAGATGGCGCTGTGTGAATGTGGTAGAATATTATATTATTATATTATAATCTAGTTACTCTACAATCAATATTTGTAATGGCGTCATATTATATTTATTATTTTTATGAGATCGCTAAGATAATTTGTAATGTAAGGTAATTAAAATTACACGAGTCTGTTAACCTTAGAAATATTGATATGATTAATATTTTATTCTAATTGCACGAATTCATTTAGATACGTTTGGTCGATGTATTTATTCTTTTGTTTATTCGATGTATAGAGTGAATAAAGAAAACTTTCCTGTTCTAAGTGTTCTAATTATGTTTATAATTAAGTCCGTGTTGTGCCAACATAAGGAATAAATGGAAAGGGTAAATTAATTAATGTACATAATAAGTCTGTTAAAATTATTTAGATCATAAGGAAGAATATAATTAATCTAGTTATAAGGACTGTTCTGTCTGTAAAAGGAATTTACATGTGCTTGATGGTAATGATGGCTTGTAGAAAGGAAGGGCTTACAGGCCATAATTACTTATAGGTAAAGCTGTGTTCTTAGTGTAAAGGAAAGGATCACGAGGAACACAGCTAAAGCAATATATTTTGTAATGCTCATTATTATCAGACTTGTGAGAAGGAAGGTTCACACGATGATTTACGGTTATCAATATATGTATATTAATTGATAACGACATTTATACTTACCGTCTGTAAAAATGAAGGGCTAACAGATCGCTTTTGCTAAAAGTACCTAGTATTCTTAGTGTAAAGGAAGGAATCACAACTAGAATAACGTTTTCGTATTTATAAAATGGATTAAATATTTTGTAATTATTATTACTATGTACATTTTGTGGAAAGTTCACCAGATGACGTACCTAGGTATATGTTTAAATTGGTAATGACGGTTTGTAGAAATGAAGGGCTTACAGGGCGTCATTACCTACGAAATTAATTAGTTCTGTTGTTAGTGTGAAGGAAGGAATCACGAGCAACGCAACTAAAACGATGTAGTTCTATATTTTGTAATGATTATTGTATTAATTTAATGATTCGTACTTGATGATGATGAGCAAATTAGCCGAATGTTAGGTGGTAGAGGCCTATGGCCTGCGTGCATAGGGACATGCACGAGGTCAGGATGGTCAAATGTTAGGTTTTGGACATTTTTAATCAAATTATTGATAATATTTCGCATTACGATTATTCTAAATCGATTAATTTATTTTTACTGGCAACACTCGTATTCTTGATCGGTTGACGCCCCTCTGTTAACGACTGTCAAGACACTTTCGTCGAGCACGCATCAAGTACGGACGTTATTCGGAGCTCCACATTTTGTCAACTGAAGGTAATACAAATAAATTATTATTTTATTGGTCTAGCAGCGTAATGTGTTTTATTACAACAATTTATCATGTATTGTTAGATATTTGATTGTATATTGCCTAGTACCTTACAATATGTATTAGTTTATACCTAGATAAATTATATTTATGTATTTTTATGTTATGGGCGATAGATGCCTAAAATAAATGATTATTATTATTATTATTATAACTTCACGTGAAACGCTTTAAGGTCTATACCTTTAGCTCCATCCAGATATTAGCAAATCAAAGCCACCCAAGCCTAATATTTCTATTGAAGAGCGTCAAGCACTAAAAGGATTGCGGGATAATGCGGATGTTTTAGTGCTTAAGGCCGATAAGGAAAACGCCACCGTAGTGATGAATGACTGCGACTATGACAATAAAAAGCGGAGTTTGTTATGTGATACGTCGGTTTATAAGCCGGTGTCTTATAATCCAACGGCCAGAGTCACAAAACGTATACGAGCACTTATCAAAGACCATAAAGACCTATTTATGGACGACGAGTTTGAACGTCTACACAGACCTACGACCGTTCAACCACCGAAAATATATGGCTTACCAAAAGTACATAAGAAAAACGTGCCCTTACGCCCAATTGTAAGTCAAATCGCTTCACCTACTTACGACTTAGCGAAACACGTAAGCTCGGTACTGCAACCAATAGTTGGTAAGACCATGTCGTTCGTAAGGGACTCTCGCCATTTCGTAGACATCCTCAGGACTGTGAAAATGGAACCAGATGAAGTGATGGTGAGTTTTGATGTGGAGTCACTATTCACAAATGTTCCTATACACGATTGTCTTGACGCAATCGAGAAGAAGTTGAGGGAAAACGGTCTGTCCAATGAGTACGTTGTTCTGCTGAGAAATTGTCTAGATGGCAATTACTTCCTTTACCGTGGACAATATTACCTCCAGATCGATGGAGTAGCCATGGGCAGCCCAGTCGCACCGGTGATGGCTAATATCTGGATGGAGCATTTTGAAGAAGGTATAGACCTTAAAGCGTTTCACGTAAAGTTATGGAAGAGGTACGTCGATGACGTCTTCTGTATTATGAAGGGGGGTAGACAAGCAGTGGAACAACTGGCTGAATACCTGAACTCCATACATCCAAATATTCGATTTACATATGAAATAGAGACGGACAGATCGTTAGCCTTTTTCGATGTGAAAGTAATGGTTCGAGAAAATAGGTGCTTAGCACACACGGTCTACAGGAAACCGACACACACAGACAGGTACCTTCACGCCGATTCGCACCTCCATCCGCGGCAATTACAGTCAGTCGTAACCTCACTGACCAATCGAGCATAATTATGACCTATGTGACCCTGAACACTTGAACAGTGAGCTTACACATGTTCAGAGGTACTAAAGCGGAATGGATACCGGCCAAGCATGCGACGTCCAAAGAAGAGGGAAAAGATGGCAGAAGTAAGCAGAGCACCAGCTTTTATGCCCTATATAAAAGGAGTGACGGACAAAGTTGGAACTGTACTACAGAAATACTCCATAAAGACTGTATACAGTCCGCACTCCAAAATATCTCATCACCTGCGTACTCCAAAAGATGTCATCCCTCTACAAAAGCCTGGTGTTTACAAGGTGGATTGCAGCTGTGGAAGTTCCTACATTGGACAAACCAAGCGCACAATAGCGGAAAGAGTCAAAAAACATATCACAAATAAGTCTGCGATTGCTGAACACCTGTTAGAGTCAGGAACCAACCACTGGATTGAGCTACATAAGCCGCAAGTGCTTTCCACTGATCGGCATTACTACTCCAGGATAGCTCGAGAAGCGGTTGAAATTAAAAAGTACTGAAATTTCAACCGAGAAGACGGATACCGCTTATCTCCATCTTGGAATCCAGTAATCAGCAGGTGTGAGCGTCGCAGTTATGACAAAGTAGGTCAAGGTGAAGACGTCGTGAGTGTTGTGTGTCGTAGTACTGACTTTTTACAAAACAGTGTAACAAAAGACAAAGTGAGGGTAGTTGCCGAATCCCGAGCTTCAAGGCGAAGACGACGCCTGGCTACATCAGTCAGCCCGTGACCATGGTCGGTGTAATTCGACCGAAACGTCGGGTAAAGAGGTATGACACCTTATAATAATTTTCTAACACGAGTAGACCCGTTTTATAAATATACCTAGTTATGTGTACAAATCGTGTGAGTTTAAAATTCATAATAATATTGGTTTGGACTGAGCGTTATATACATAGTTTTGAAAATATCGACTGTAATGATTTTTAATTTATTTATACGATTTTACAAATTTATGTCTGTAGATGGCGCCACTATTCGTTTCCTAATGTATAATATTTTAATGAAATTGTAATTACTTATTCTAATTATTGCTACAATTAATAGTTATTTAATTATTAATTGCAGAAATTCTTATTATGTATTAATTATCTAATTTCTGAACACTAAGCTTAAGTATAATTTATTTAGTAAGTCAATTGCTTGAATTGTAGTTCATTTTGCTCTGATTGGTCGAGTCCGCAAGCTGTTAATTCCCTCGAGTGGGGAGCGTTCGAAATAATGAAAAATTGGAAGAGTGTAGTCAGTCGAGTTTTGGACCGTCGCGTCGAGCAGTTAAAATTAACCTATAAGTTCGTGTTCTACATTTGTCCGTTATATAAGCCGAGTTTATAAGTAGTGAATAAATAAAGATATTGTGTTTTCTTTTCTGAGTTTGATTTCATTACATCTCAGAAGTGGAAACGCCCACGAGAAAGTGAATGAAAAGAGTGAATAAGTGAAATTTTGGTTATGTATGCCTAGAGTAGGCAAGTGTGCTTAGAGTAGCCAAGTGTGCTATAATTGCGGCCAGGTGTGCCTAGATTAACTAAGGCTACGTATGCCTCAGTAGCCACGTGTGCTATAATTAATTGGGCCAAGTGTGTCCTATACTAAAAACAGGGAGCTGGAAACCAACACGTAAGTACATCATTAATTAAAATTTTTAACTTGTTGAGTACGACACCGCCTATTTTGGCCATGTGTGCCTTTAGTGTTTAATTTTATTGATAGATATCCTATACCAAATTAATATTTTCAATCACATAGTATAATTAAGTGATTTTTTTTTTTTTTTTTTTTATAGTATAGCCTACCAAAGTGACTCCACCCCGCCTGATGGTAAGCAGTCAGTGGAATCCAGAAGTGGCGGCCACTATACCAAAAGCTATCGTTTTAAACTGCTGGTATGGTGGCCTCCACTATGGCGGCTGGGAATGGGGTTAGGGGAAGGAAATGAGGGACGTGAGGAAAGAGGAAAGGGGGGAAATTGGGCTTCCGGCGCTCTCACTCACCGAACGAAACGCAGTAGTACGGATACTACTACTCTTAAGTCGATCTTCTATGAGAGGGTAGTACTTTCCCAGACGATCCGGCCCATTCATGCTGAAATCAGCGTGGATCTACTACCAATAAATAAATTATATGTGCAATCATGTATAAGTATAGAGGTACATACATAATAATTATGTTCGTTTATGTAGATATAACACATAATCGTCTAACGGACGTATGTGTGACTGTTTAGCCAGAAATCTCTGAGTACCTGGTCTAATATAATGCTATTATTTACCACATAAGCTCCCAATAGCATCCTGAGAAGCATCCAGTATATTTATCTATATTTGCTTTGATTTTTTTATAAGAGCTTTATTTACTAATATTAAAAACATTAAATATAATAAATAAAATATTAAATAATTATACACAAAGGTATATTTATCATGTTCGATTTTAATACACACACTTGATTTTTTTTTTCTTCTTCTCTACCTGAGGCTATGGAATCCGATGGTGCTAGAACCCCAGATGAAGATCCTCCAGCTCAACAAAAGGGAAAATGCAACTCAATTACTTCAGCGTCAAAGCAAAAAGACCGGCAACGTGCAAAGAAGCGGTCTAAGCGATCATCAAGAAAGAAGCACAAGAGGTCAGAGTCCACCTCCTCGTCTTCAAGTACTTCATCATCAACGCCGAACAGTTCACCGCGACGAAAAAAGGTCAGGTCTTCTAGTTGGTCAACTAAACAGATACTTAATCTTTTGAATGTTATCGGAGAGAGTAAACAAACTCGTAGCTTAAGTAATAATCATTTGAATAATGTCATACCCGAATTTGATCCATCAAGCAAGTCTCAGAGTATCGAAAGTTGGGTTAGGAAGGTCAATGAATGTGCCACAATATACGAATGGAATGAAAACCAAACTATACATTTTGCTCTTCAAAAATTAACGGGGCTTTCAAAAAAATGGTTTGAGGCTCTGCCAAGTGTAGTATTTAATTGGTCAGAGTGGCAAGCAAAGCTCAAGAAAGCTTTTCCAAGTGAGCAAAATTTTGGTAGGCTTCTCGAAGAAATGCTGGCTCGTACGACACGTAGTAATGAAAATCTGCGGGAATATTTTTATGACAAATTAATGCTCCTAAACCGGTGTGACATTAGTGGTAAAAAAGCAGTAGACTGCATAGTTCATGGCATATACGATAAATCTATTAGAAACGGTGCACAGGCATTGAATTGTAGTGAGCCGGAAGATTTGTTGAACTTTCTCAGCTCACAACGTAATTCGTCAGATAACGTTTCTACCGGTAAAAGGCGTATTGATCATAATTTGTCATCAACTTCAACCGATAGCTCTATGACTTGCTTCAATTGCCGTGCAAAAGGACACCCTTTTACTAAATGTCCTAAGCCACTTATCAAGTGTTCAAAATGTCACAGAGTAGGCCATAATAATGAGAACTGTAAACTCGAACCACTGAATGCGCGAATAGAACCTAAGTCTAATCTAGAACGTAAAACATTGACAATTAATACAGACAATACAAATAATAATAAATTTTTCAAAAAGATCGAAGCAGATGGTAAAGTTTTCACTGCTTACATAGATTTTGGTAGCGAATGTAGTCTAATACGCAAATCTGATGCAGATAGTTTAGATATCTCAAAAAACACCACTCAATTACCAACCATCAAGGGTTTTGGCAACTCTACAGTAATTCCGGAGTACAGCATCTCTATAAATCGATGATGATATTGAAACCACTGTTGAAGTTCTTGTAGTCAATAACGAGTTCATGCAAACATCCCTACTAATTGGCCAAAATTTTACAGAACTGCCTTTTATAACGGTTTACAAGGACAATAATACATTGATTTTCTACAAAAGTCCTGGCCTCGATACTAATGCTATTAAATCTGAGACACTAAAACTTACTTTGAGTAACCATATTGCCTTAGCTAAGAATACATCCAATTTAGTTGAAGTTTCTGCTTCAAATCAGTCCTTTTCTGGCGATGTCTACGTAGGTGGTTTTAATAGTTGCAAGCCTGGCAAGGAATACAACTTACATCAAGGTACTTACCGCATTGACGGAGGAAAGTGTCGTCTTGTTGTGTCTAATCTGTCTGACAAAACTTTAAATTTGCCAGAACAGACCTTAATCGCGAGAGCAATACCATTTGTTGAAAAGAAAACTCTATGCATTAACAAAATTACAAAAGATATTTCTAGTTTAGAACCCCTAATGAAGTCTGAAATTAAAGTTGGCCCGGAAGTTGATCATGCCATATTCGATAAACTTTATGAATTATTGCAATCGTACCGTGACTGTTTTGCACTTAATTTGAGCGAAATTGGGTGTACTAAATTCAACGAAATGAAAATAGAGGTGCTTGATGATCGACCCGTCGTCTATAGACCTTATCGCTTGTCCCACTCCGAGAGAGCGCAAGTTAGGGAAATAATTAATGACCTTTTGCAAAATGACATCATACAGGAATCCGATTCTAATTACGCCAGCCCTATTGTGATTGTAAAGAAAAAAACGGGAGAGCAACGACTTTGTGTTGATTTTAGAGCGCTAAATAATAAAACCAGGAAAGATTGTTTTCCTTTACCGCTAATTGACGACCAGTTGACTAACCTCAGTGGTAATCGATTTTTCACCTCATTAGATCTCGCCTCGGGATACTATCAAGATCCTATGGCAGAAGAAAGTCGTTCCTTAACCGCGTTCGTAACTCCCGATGGGCATTATGAATTTAAGAGAATGCCTTTCGGACTAGCTAATGCACCAGCGGTATTTCAAAGAGTTATTAATCAAATGCTCGGTTCTAAGCGATATGAATCTGCTCTTGCATATTTGGATGACATTCTTGTGCCATCAAATAATCTAGAAGATGGATTTCTGAGACTCGAAGAAATCTTAAAATTATTACGAGAAAATGGTCTCACTCTTAAGTTAACAAAATGTCGTTTCTTTGATACCACTATTAATTACCTTGGCTACGAAATATCGGCCTGTGGTATTCGACCTAACGAAAATAAAGTTCTTGCTGTCAAAGAATTTCCCATACCTCGTAACACGCACGAAGTTCGTCAGTTTTTAGGTTTAGCCGGCTATTTCAGAAAGTTTATAAAGGGCTTTGGTGAAATTGCTAGACCACTTACCAATTTATTAAAAAAGGGAAACCCTTTCACTTGGAGCAATATAGAACTGCACGCATTCTCTTCGTTAAAAGAAAGTTTAATTAATAGGCCCATTCTAGCTTTATACAACCCAAAACTAGAGACCGAGTTGCACACGGACGCTAGTGCTTTAGGCGTGGGAGGTATATTGATGCAATGGCAGACTAGCCCTCGTGCTCTCAAGCCTGTCGCTTACTTTAGCAGACAAACCACACCTGAGGAGCGTCATTTGCATTCATATGAGCTTGAAACGTTGGCCATAGTGTGCTCATTGAAGAAATTTCGCGTTTATCTATTGGGACTAGAATTTAAAGTAATAACTGATTTTAATGCGATCCGAACTACACTTACTAAACGCGATCTTATTCCTCGTATAGCCAGATGGTGGCTTCAAATAAGTGAATTTACTTTTAGTATTGAGTACCGACCCGGGACTCGTATGGCTCATGTAGATGCCTTAAGCCGTAATACTGTATTACCCCCTGACGTAGGTAACGAGCCCTCTGTAACAGTTTATAGTATTGCAACTGATAACTGGTTATTGACATTACAAATGTCCGATCCAGAAATATCACGTATTTTTAAAATTCTTAAACCCGAAACTGACGAGCAATCTAAGGAAATTAAAAAGAATTATGTTATTAATAATCATAGGGTTTATCGAAAGGTCGGTGATGACCTACGTCTTGTAGTCCCTCGTAGTGCACGTTGGTAAATATGTCGTTCTAATCATGATGACGTAGGGCATCTAGGAATATCTAAAACGACTGAAAGAATCCAATCTAGCTTTTGGTTTCCAAAATTACGATGTTTTATAAAAAAATACGTAAAGTCTTGTATCGAATGCGCATATAACAAGGATGATACTTCGAGACAAAAAAGTGGATTATTGCATCCTATAGAGAAAGTATGCATTTCATTTCACACAATTCATATTGACCATCTAGGCCCATTCGTTAAGAGCAAGAATGGAAATGCTTACATCCTCACAGTAGTTGACGGCTTTACTAAATACTTGTTTGTAAAAGCAGTAAAAGACACGAAAACCAAGACTACGTTAAAAGTTTTAGAAAACATATTTTACGACTTTGGCTTGCCATCGCGAATAATATCCGATCGTGGCACTTCTTTTACTTCGTCCTCTTTCAAGAGTTTTTGCGAAAGTCATGGAATAAAACATGTTCTTAATGCAGTAGCATGTCCTAGAGCAAATGGCCAAGCTGAAAGGTACAACCAAACTATTTTGAATGCCCTGGCAAAACATAACTGCCTCTGTGGTTCGGTGGTACTGTGTATGGACTGCCACGCAGAGGTCGCGGGTTCGATTCCCGCTCAGTGCAAATATTTGTGTGCATGAACATGTCTATTTGCATTGGTCTGGGTGTTTCTATGTATAATATGTATGTATTTACAAAAAAAAAAGTATTTAAGTATGTATATCCGCATTCTAGAACCCATAACACAAGCATATATTATAATGTGCTTACTTTGGGTCTAGATGGCGTTGTGTGTAGTTGTTGAAATATTATTATATATTATTAAGGACGAACGCACATGGGACATGTACCTTGGCAAAATTCAGTGGGGTGTAAACAATTCCATTAATTCTTCTACTAAAAAGACTGCTACAGAAGCTTTATTCGGTATCCGATTTAGGGATAGTCTTAGTAACAAGTTGGATGTAGGCACCAATCACCAATCACCAAGCGCACTACAAAGTGTGAGAGACGAGATCGGCGCTAATATCCAAACAAGCCAAGATATACAAAAACATAACTATGATGTCGGTAGGATACCTGCTAGTATCTATAAAGAAGGGGTTTTGATTAAAATCACTAGAACTAAATTTAATAATAAAGGGAACAGCACTAAGCTCCTTTCAAAATTTATAGGTCCATATAAGATTGAGAAAATTTTAGGTAATGATAGATACAAAATTACTGACATTCCAGGCTTTAGTTCGCAAAAAAATAAATATGAAAGCGTAATTTCCGCGAATTTAAGTTCCTCCGAACAAAATCTCGATAACCTTACATTCAATAATAGCAATACCTCATCATCTAGTAGTGAAAGTAGCGATGACAATAATAACTGTCTCAATGAATAGCCAAATGTAATGATTTTTTTTTATGATAGGTTTAACTTAGCTTAAGTTTATAAAAGAATTATTTGTAATCGTAATGTTTGTAATCGTGCGTCAGGAGATCGCACGATGTCGGATGGCCGAATGTAATGATTTTTAATTTATTTATACGATTTTACAAATTTATGTCTGTAGATGGCGCCACTATTCGTTTCCTAATGTATAATATTTTAATAAAATTGTAATTACTTATTCTAATTATTGCTACAATTAATAGTTATTTAATTATTAATTGTAGAAATTCTTATTATGTATTAATTATCTAATTTCTGAACACTAAGCTTAAGTATAATTTATTTAGTAAGTCAATTGATTGAATTGTAGTTCATTTTGCTCTGATTGGTCGAGTCCGCAAGCTGTTAATTCCCTCGAGTGGGGAGCGTTCGAAATAATGAAAAATTGGAAGAGTGTAGTCAGTCGAGTTTTGGACCGTCGCGCCGAGCAGTTAAAATTAACCTATAAGTTCGTGTTCTACATTTGTCCGTTATATAAGCCGAGTTTATAAGTAGTGAATAAATAAAGATATTGTGTTTTCTTTTCTGAGTTTGATTTCATTACACGACTAATACAAGTTGAACGTATGGCTCATCTTGACACAGCCACCATCGCGAACCGAAAATCTAATTACATGACGAATTAGTCGGTAATTAGTAGACATTAAACACAAAATTTCAGGATTCTATGGCCCTCCGTTCAATAGTTATAGGGGATATTGGTAGCTATGTCAAACTGAGCGCTTAGGTTAGCACAACCACCTCTATATCTCGAAAACCATAGGTATAACGAATATCTGATTATGCCCAGAGTTATCCAAGTACAATCGGCGCTATCGATTAATTGAATGAACAAAATAAATGAAAATACAACATGTGACTGTATATTTTGAGTGTCTAATATAATTTTTTAGAATGACCTAATGTAGAAAATGATGAAATGGGCGTATAATTTCGATACTATTACTTTTATTCAATACGTAAATCTGACTGTTGGTATACCTACTTTATTTCCATATGGCAGTAGGAACATGATTTTTAATGAATAGGATAGATTTTTAATCGATCAACAAAAAGTTAATCCATATAAATATCAAGATCAAAAATATGATCATATGAAACAGAACATAATCTCCTCCTTTATGGAAATCGGTAATAAGATTATTTTCTATAAATCCATGATTTTCTATTTATTCTATAACTCTCTTGTTCAATCGAGTTTTTAATATCGATATAACAGATATTAATATGTATAATAAATATTATTCATTCATTCATACATCTCTCCGACTGTACATAACCTAATTGTATTAATAAAAACTTTTTCAAATATCTTGCTTCAGAAAGACCGACCAATTCTGGAATTTTGCGAGTAATATCGACTAATTACCGACTAATTCGTCATGTAATTAAATTTTCAGTTCGCGATGGTGGCTGTGTCAAGATGAACTATACGACCAACTTGTAATAGTCCATTATTTTTTAACTATAAATCTATCGGTCAATCTAAATCAATATTATTAAGGTATTAAAACACTAACTAGTGTTAGAATAATACACACTTCACTTCTATATTGTTTATATTTGACTTTTTTAAAACACACTAGCCAGTTCGCCGGCTTAGAGTAGGGCCATGAGAAGAACTGGCAAGAAACTCAAGCCACTCTTTTAAATTACCAGGTTATTACAATAAGTTACAATTTCGAGTCAGCACGTCCTTTCTACTCGGTAACCGAACGACGACTGACTATCATAAAGTTCCAGTCTTAACAGGTTGACATCTGTGTCACTCATTTGACTAGAATTATTTAAAATGCAATAGGGCCGGATATCGTTCTGGCACCGAATTGTTAGAACTAACTTTACAATGGCTAATAATACACAAAATTAATAGTATTATACAATTTTAGGTAACATAATTATTACTTTTGTTTTACATACTTACATTTAAAAACTTCCGCTACAACAAATCAAGTACTCAAATTTATAACTTTTTATGTTTAAAGAACTTTATTACTATCTCAAAAGAACAAGTACATAGTTCACTTAATGAGAATTTTAACAAATTGTAGAATACATAAACAATAGGTATCAGTAGTTCGTCGATACAGTGAATGAACGTAGGTATGTATAACTTTAACGTCAATGACTCAAAAAGTACTTTGTGCGTGTTTACTTTATTTTAATATATTAATTTTATTTTCTTTTTTTTTTTGTATTTGAGTGGTTGTGTATGTGTGTGTACGTGTGTATGTGCATGTATATATGTGTATGTATGGCTGTAGGTGTGAGTGTATGTGTGCGTGTAAGTACGCTTGTCTGTTTTTGTAGGTGTTATCAGCTTAGTATATATTGTCACTTATGTGTTTTTTAAGCTTTATTTTAAAACTAATAATATTATCGCATAGTTTTATTTCATTGGGTAATTTGTTATAAAGTTTTATCCCGTCATATAGCATGTTTCTTTTACCATATTCGGTTCTAGGTGTAAAAAGAGTCAGTTTATTTTTATTTCTTAGGTTATATGTATACTTTTTTTTAGTTAAAGTAGTCTGTGTATGAATCTGGCCGGAAATTTTTTTTTTTATTAAAGTGCATATTTTTTCTGTATACATTTGTTTTAAATTAAATATTTTGGTGTTTTTGTACAATGTTGGTGTATGTGTTAGTGTGTCGTAGTTAAATAATGCTTTTATAGCCTTGTTTTGTGCGCGCTGTAACGGCAAGATGTTTGTTTTTGCAGCAGTACCCCAGACTTCGATCAGGTAGGATAGATTGGATTTCACTAGTGCATTATAAATCATCAAACGTGTCTTACTTGGTATGCAGGTGGACATTCTGCGCAGTGCACCAGTAAGTTGTGTAATTTTAATTTTTACTTTTTCTATGTGCGGTTTCCACGTAAGTTTGTCATCCAGAACTAAACCAAGGTACTTTTCCTGGTGCGATCTCTTTAAGGGCTCATTATTGATAGTCAGAGGTTTGTAGTTTGGCATTTTTTTATTTTTTGCGGAAAATACCATGTACGTTGTCTTTTTTGCGTTTATTGTTAGAAGGTTACAGTTGTATATTGGAGTAGATCTAGCTGCGCTTGATCTATCAGCTCTGGTAGATTACTCCCAAAATAAAAGAGGCACGTGTCGTCAGCATACAGTGTAATTTGACCAGTGAGTTTTATGTTACATAAGTTGTTTACATAAATAGAGAACAATAAAGGGCCGATCACTGAACCTTATGGGATTCCACACGTTATATTTTGCGGCTTGCTTTTATACTTATTGCCCATTTTTACCACCTGAGTTCTGTTTTTAAGGTAAGAGTGAAATATGCTGTACGCTGTGCCTGTCAGACCTAGGTTTTTTAGCTTTACACAAATGTATTAATTGTTTTATACAAATGTATTAATAAAATAACAGTTTTAGTTTCATTGTGCTAACAGTTCGTCCATCCTGATAAATGTTCGCGTCCCCGCGAACGAGATGCATTATAAAGATTCCTGAATCACATCAAAACAATTTCTGCGAAATCTACACATTCTAAACAGTTTGACATTATGATAGCTATTATTATTATTGCATTAATATTTTGACGTTAAAATCAATAATTTGACTTTGTAATTAATCTATTTGACATTGTTATTAATAATTTTGCTACTATTATTATTATAGTTTAATATTGTACACTGAATATGAACATAATTTGCCGCATTTAAATTGTAAACAATAATCACAACTTTACGGCCGCGATGACAACAAAACATCTATTATGTCAACAGTAGTGTCCATGAAATGGTTATGTGGACACTATCACACACAGCCATCCAGCCCCAAGTTAAGCCTGTGTCATGGGCACTAGTCAACCGAAACACAATACATATACATACTTTTTCTTTTTTTTTTTGAATACATACTAAGAACACATAGAAAACACCAGACTTTTTTAACACACAATTAATTCCAGATTTTTAGTGTATGGTTGCACCGATGTCATGCTCCCGGGTGAAAAAGATACAAACTAATTAAGTACCTATGCATCTTCTAAATTGAAAAGACATTTTTTTATATATACACTTTACTCGACTGACGGTCAGCCGTACTCTGCTTCCCGAGTTCACAGCACGATTTGACACAATATCGCTTAGGTACTATTCACTTTGCATATTTCACTAATTATGCCTAGCACACTTTGCGCATAACATAAATTATACCTATGCATCGCGCACCTTGCGCTTTACATAGATTATGTT
This sequence comes from Parascotia fuliginaria, assembly GCA_963082885.1. Taxonomy (NCBI): domain Eukaryota; kingdom Metazoa; phylum Arthropoda; class Insecta; order Lepidoptera; family Erebidae; genus Parascotia; species Parascotia fuliginaria. The sequence goes on from OY720189.1 coordinate 6,926,509, forward strand.
TCTCACACACCTCCCGCTTTACACATACTACACACTTTGCGTAATTTAATAGTTATGCCTACCACACCTTGCGCATGGCATAAACTATATGCATCGCTTACCTCGAGCTTTACATTGATTATGTGAATCGCACACCTCTCGCTTTACACATTTTACTAAACTTTGCTTAATTCAATAGTTATGCCTATCACACCTTACCACTATTTTGCTTTACCACCATAAACGTTCATCTTACATTTGAACAACATATGTGCACTTTGCACTTCAACAAATAAATAATCAAATCAGATACTTCACGGCACAATCCATCGGCCGTTAATGAAATTCAGTTCATCGGATGTATTCCTAACAGTCAGTCCTGAATTTGGCTATCGTCATAATTAGATTATCTATTTCAAAACTTGATGATGGGGACCTTCTTTACACGATGATGAGGGTACTTGTAAGTTCTATTTCAATTCAAGGTATTTACCGAGATAAAATGTATACCAGGCCATGTCTACGTAATAACTACGCGGTCGAACTTATTACGGACGATATAACCTTTAATTCGATTACTACGATACGATCGATTGATCGATTATACAATCGAAACTAAATTTTGCTCATCGTCATTATCAAAATTCTTATCAACATCGACACATTTTTAGCCTATCGTGTGCATACTAAACTTGTAAGAAAGTTTAAAATATAGCGCTTTTAAACTATACTGATGTTCATACAGAACCTCTATAATCTCTAACGGCCCTTTGATCGTTGGGATCTAACCTAATTTGATTACGTTCATCATTCTTACCAAAACAAAGTCTATCGAGAAATTATCTAGTCCTGCTTTTGTTGGACTAAACTTTCGCTTATAACATGAACCTGCAATCCTTATATCACGTGACGCATCTTCCCTGACCTTGAAGTACGTGCTCCGTACCGAATAGTGGTTCACTATCTTTTATAGCTTTAACACTACTTTTACAATACCTACCCTTAGTATTGATATTAACAGAATAAAATAAGACATACTCTGCAAACGTGTTAACATTAATACGATAAGATATTCACTAAATATTTCTTTCGTACTTATCAATATTTATGGTATGCCATAGTGTGCTTACTTTAGGTATTTGGTGTAATTATTGTACTTGTACTCGGACCGAGTGTCGTTTCCACAGACATATCAAGTCGTTTTGCTACTCAAAGGCGGTAAACAATATTTATTAGCTAAGGATCATAGTGACATTCTCATAAACCAATAATAGTCGTAAAGTTTAACTTTAGATAAACCTATCACAACCGAAACAATAAATAATATTAGCATATCTCTTCCACAATTAAGGTAAACATTTATTTACACCTACATACATCAAATGATGAATGAGTGAATCGTGGATACTACTGACTACAGACCATCTTAATGCTCCGAGTATTATAGGTAGGCATTTCTGATCGAATCTTTCGATCTTGTACGTTTTCATTTATTTGAAGGTGTCTACCTTCCACCCTTTCCTCTTCCATTAGCAAACGACGAAAGATATAGTTACTTTGCTTTTAAAAACAGTAACCTAAAATGCTTTTGCATGTGACTTTGACTGTGAACTCGACTAACTTTAACTCTGACTAACTGACAGACTGTGACTGACTGACTGACTGACTGAATGTGACTGATTGACTGTGATTGACTGTGACTATGACTGACTATGACTGTGATTGACTGTGACAGTGACTGTGACTGCGACTGACTGTGACTGACTGACTGTGAACTTTACACTGACTTTGACACTAACCTTGATTTTCTTTGACTGACTTATTTTTATTTTGACTTTGACTTTAGTTGTAATAAAGTAAATATTGTTTTCACACCTGCCAATCCCTCTGGGAAACTAGCGTAACATTAATACTTAGATAGTACATACTTATACTAAGCTCTGTTTAGATAACTTAACATACTTTTTTTTTTGTTATGATTTAATTCGTTCATGATTACGCGATAGGAAAGCTACGCGTGCCATTATTTTTGCCCTTGATTATAACTACACAAAATAAAAATTTGATCAGAGACCAAGTCACACTGAGTGACACTCACAATATCTCGCTAACCAATCAATAGAATTTGTAACGTCGAGGTATCTCATTCGCGGTCAACAGCTATCTCAATAGCTCGAGCAACTACATTTTTCTTCACACATTTCCTCTAGTAATGCCTAGTCATCACTTATGACTATGGTCTTCTACCACACGACAGTCAAAACTATCGCACACTGCCTACAACACTCTGGTTAGATAGTCCCTGACCCATTGAATTGAGAACCTCTACAACACACATCAAACGGTTTCTATTCCACTACCCATGTCAACATTAATCAGTACTTGTAGGTAATTATGTTTGTTACAAACGTTTCATCCCTATACATAGGGTTCAATTTCGTTTGATTACGCTCTTCGTTGTCAATAAGGACGAGTTAATCAATAAAATGTTATAAACGTTACTAGTATCTCAAACTAGGATCTCAGTAGAGGTAAATACGACATACTAATTCGTTGTAGTGGGTTACAAAAGGTATAATATAGAAAAATAATATAACTAAGAATTCGGACCTTGACGTAACAGTGAAACATCGCAGGAAAAGGAATAAAAGAGGAAACAGTTTAAGTTTTTGGTACTGAACAGTTTCTCAGTTTTGTATCATACGCTTAATTAACCAAATTTAATGACTGTTGTTGCTAGAGTACAAGCCTACATGAAGTTCTCATCATCATCAGAGTAAAAATAAGTCTTATTTCTGTTCGCCTTGTCACTCTAACTATCAGAACAATATGAAAGCATAACATCAAGAGAAACTTACATGACTTCATTCTATGATTTATTTTAAAACAATTACCTACACAAGTACTTTAAAATTTGTCTAAGTACAATATTATGTTTATTCGCGTGAACTGATTTCTCCTAAATTTGAAACAAATTTGTTGAAGTAGATATTATATCTCTGTCGCATAAAATAATTCAGATAGTAGGTACTAGTTTCTTAATTCTTTTAAATAAATATACCATTTACGGTAGCTTTTAAAAATAAGTGCACAAATTCAAAACAAAAGTTTTAAATAATAATCAATTTATATTTTATCGGTCAAGACGCTAAAATTGGTCTGCTTCAAATAGTAGCTCGTCGTTCGTCGTTCCGTTTGCTGCGCGAAGTTGATAGTCTGTTCTAGTTCTAACTTGACGATCACGAAGCGCAGAGCGAGGGTAAACACACAGGTCGCTACCGGTGTCCACCAGAAACTCAATCTTCAAACTGCAGTCGGTGACAAAGAGGCGACTAGGCGAAGACGGACAGTCGTCAGCCGCCATTAGCGACTGCCCGCGGAGTTTTCCGCCTGGGTGGCGGAGTAGTCGCAAGGCTTCAAACACGCGTGGGCTCGCGTTCCAAATTTGGCGTGGTACCAGCATACGGGATATTTCCGGTAACTAGAATTCGATCGTGACCTTGGACGTGAAGGCGATCTACGTCGTTGTGGCCTCGAGGATCTACCGCGCGAGCGATTAGAAGAAGTGTGTGATCGCTCGTCTATTTTGAGCGCAAGACGCTCCACCATCTTCTTCAGCTCAGCGATTTCGCTTGTAGACGTGCTGCAGACCGGGGTGACTGCTGATGCAGAAGCAACTAGGGGTTGCGTAGTCAATTCCTGGATACGGTCTGCCAGATCAGCTAATTGTTCCAGCGAGTGCGAGGGCTGGGATGCCAGCACGGTCTGTACGCCTAAAGGAAGTTTATTGCTCCAGATCTACTTGACAATATCGTCAGCAGCAGATGAACCAGCTAAGTCTTGTAGATGCCGAAGAAACTGTGAAGGTTTACGGTCGCCCAGTTTTTCTTGAGTGAGTAGCTGCCTCACCTTCATTTCATGCGAAGCTGACAGGCGACGCAGAAGCTCAGTTTTAATTTTTTCGTCATAAAAAGTCATAATTTTGCATCCGCCCGCCAAAGGCCGGTGGATGCAAAATTATGACTTTTACAGTTTTCGCATGCTGCACATCGAGGTTAGTGGTTACATAATTGAACCTTATAGCATCGTCTGCTATGCCGAAACTATCGAATTGATTCTCCAACATAGCGAACTAGAGCTCCGGATCCTCAGTGGAAAACGTAGGTACCTTTAATCTCCTTGTCCGACCGTCGTATGTGTTGACACACTGGACAAACGCACTTCACGAGCCGGATGAACGGTCACGTGGTCGTATTTTCTAGAATGGGCCGTCTTCACGGAGTCGTCGCTTTCAGAACTCATTGTAGTATCCGTGTTCTTGTAGGGGTCACCAGTATGGTTGTTGGTTGTGGTAAGAAGAGAAACGAATAAATCACACTTACAGTCAAGTTTATTAGGAAGCACAGAGCACAAGTAAGGGTAAAGTTCACAGTCACAGAGATAGTATATTGACAAACAATGTAGATGAAGATAAGAAACGAGGAGTAGCACAGATAGAATAGAAATAGAAATAGTCTTTTTATAAAAGCAACGAATTAGCCGTACGTAAACAGCGCGCGGATAGCAAGCGACACGAGCTTCGCGCGGCACAATTGAGAATCGACTGTGGCGGCGCACGGCTCATGGAGCAGGCTGCGCACGCGCCTTCGTTTATACAATAGGAACCAGTCTGAGTGCGCTTTACCAATGTGTACGACTGAGAACTATTCAACAAGTAAATAATGAAATATTAATGTTGTTTATAGTGTATAGTATGTATAATATGTAGTATGCTGATAATAATTAATTTATTTCAATAATGTATGTGTTGTTAGATACAAAACACACAAGATAATGCTATATACTATTTTATAATAAGCGTCACACTTCGCGCTCAAAAACGATCTCACAACCGGCAGTTCCCGCCAAAACTAGAGAGAGCGCGCGTGTCAATGGTGTAGAACTAGTGTTGCACCGCCCTCGTGTAGAAACCGATTATTTTCTTATCAGTTCGGCCATCCTGTTCACTCCTTCAGTCACTCGTCGGCCTGTATCAAACCGTGCCTTCATAGAAGCCGCATTTTGCTCTATCTTTTCAGCTGCATCTTTTCTTAATTGTTCCAAATCCGTTGTATGCTGTGCACCTTGTAAATCACCAGCTAATCGAGGTCTCAGACCACAGAGTAACTCAAGGGAGGAATTTTTCTGTGCCCTGGCTCACCGTAGAGTTAATACCCAACTGCACTTTAGGTAAATAAGTATCCCATCCCTTCTTCTCTTCACCAAACTGCGCAGTCAAAGAACTCAAGATTGTGCGGCGTTTAGTACGTGTTTTATTTTAAGCCCACACAGTAGTCTTTAAATTCACGGCTCGTAAACGCTGTGCCTCTATCACTCACAATCCTCATTGGATATTCAAAGACTTGGCTGAATTTGTTAAGTTCTGCAATCGCACCTCTAGCATTCGCACTCGCAACAGCCTCTAGCCATACAAATTTAGTCCGTCAATGATAACAAAGGTGTATGTTTTATTACCACTCTTACAAAAGGCCCCAAGTGATCCACGTGAAGAGTGTGGAATGGAGCAGGATCTCTAAGAATTAGATGCAGTAATCCTTGCTGCTTCCTCATAGGCTTCTTGGCAAACTGACATCCTATGCTATTATCATGGTAAGTGTTTAATATATGCCACCTTGCACTCTTGGGTAGAACAGGTTTACTTCCACAATCCACAACGCGACACAGCAAACTATTTATAATTTTGAAATCCTTAGCAAGACCAATTTTATTATTAGCTTTAAACTATAGATCAAGGTTTTATGGGAATCGTCTGTATCTCTTCATCGCCATCTTGAAGAGCATCAATGAACGCCTTCTCTTCAATGTGATATACTGTAACTGGATTCCGGCTAAGACCACCGGCGTGTGTCATCGTAATTCCTGGTTTATGTTCTACTTCAAAATGATACTTCTGCAGATCTAGCTACCACCGGGCAATTCGGGGCGACAAATCTCTCTTTGACCAAGCTAGCCGCAACGCAGAGCAATCTGTCACAATACGAAATTTCAGCCCTGAAACATAAACTTTAAACTTTTGAATACTAAAAACGACTGCCAGCGCCTCTACTTCAAAGCTATGATATTTAGCTTCTGCTTCTGTTGTCTGTCTACTTGCATAAGCAACAGCTCTCCATCCAGCATTTTAGTGACTCTGCAAAAGTACTGCACCAAGTCTCACTTTAGAAACATCGGCGTGGATCTGTGTTTCGCAAGATGGAGCATAAATGGCAAGAATGGGGTCAGATGTCAAAAATCTTATCAAAGTCTCCTTAGCATTGATTTGCTGTGCTCCCCAACACCATTCTATATTCTTCTTCGTGATATCAAAATTGCCCAACTCCATGCCTTTTCCAGAGAAACAACTATCAGACTCGTCGCGAAGAGATGTAAGTGAGTTTCTTTAACTCTCGGTTTAACTTTTCACCTATTTTGGGTAAGCAAGTTTCAATTTCCAGCAGTTCAGCTCTGGCAACACAATCAGCACTATTTAGCTGCACAGGTTCGTTAGTTTTATTCATGACTGTTGTACCTTCCTGACTCTCCACTTCTTTACTCAACACACCCCTTTCACATCTAGGCTCTCATGCATCACTTTTATATAACCACTTGTAACAGGCTCAGTTTCGACAAAAACCTTAATCAGTCCAGGTTTTAATGTTGTATCCTCATTTGGATATGAACTAACTTTTTCTAAATTTTCACACAGCTCTGTAATATCTAAGGACATTTTCTTGTCATATACATTAAGCCGTTGATGTTTTAACAACTAGTATGTGAGGTGACTCAGTTTATGGTTGGCCCACTAAAATGTCAAAGTCCTGTATTTCATCCGGTACTATGTAAAATTCTGATTCTATCTCTACTCTATCTACAGCCAAAGAAGCAGTAGTAACTGCCAGTAGTAGAATTAAACCATCAGCCTTTAATGACATTATCACTGGCTGTCAACCTCAGTTTGAAGTTTATCATAAAAGCTTGGTCTCATTGTAATGCATGAACTTCCAAAATCTACAAAAGCTTTAGCTGAAGAGTCATTCGCAAGAACAGTTTTAAAATACTTCATATCGGCAGCATCACAGCTCTCAGTTTCAATTTTCTTAATGTTTATCTTGACTAGCTTTCTTTTTCCTGCACTCATCTAAAGAATGGCCCTTGATATTACAAAATGAACAAAGCTTGCTTTGGTTTATTTTCTTAAAACAGGTTTCTTCAACATGACAAGTTCGGCCACAAAAATTGCATTTTCTGTCATTAATCCTCTTTGGCTTTATGTTTCCACATAATCTAGCCTTATGACCAACCTTGCCACAAGTAAAACATTTGACTATTTTGTTTGGATTATTATTCTGAACATTAAACATGCCTAAAGGTTTAACTTCAGCACAGTCAGAGGAAGTTTTCATGCTTGTCAAATATTTAAGCAAAGAAGTAGTATCCTGACAACCAGCTGATAAGGCCCCAACTTCCAATAATTTATCTCCAAGTGTTCCTACAATTGCCTGAGCTATCACTTCATCACTTATATTGCATGACATTCCTATACCAAGTTTGTCATAATAAAACTTAATTGGGTCTTCATCCTTTGATTTCATGCGATTAACAAGTTCCCTGATTTGAGATAATTTATTTTTAGTAAATGGAAATGCTGTAATTAATTTTGTTCTCCACTCTTCCCAGCTGATATCATAGCAAGCTCGGCGTTCATACCAGCTTTTAGCGTATCCTCCCAACTTAGATGTGCAGTTGCAAATCAATGTGCGTTCATCCCAACCATGCATGTTAGCCACACCCTCCAAATTACGAATCCAATGTTCGATAGAGACAGATGATGTTTGTGGATTGAACTCAGGTATGAAGTCATTTCATCCCTGTTATGTATGCGCGTGCTTAGATACAGACATAAGACGTGCGGGCTGCGACCCGCCCTTTTGCCGCGCGCTTGCGCCACCAATAAATCAGTGTTTGACTGACTAGCGAGTTTGATTGACGCATGTCACAGCCCTTAGATACAACACGTGGCGACGAGCGAATTCATATAATTTTTTTTGTTGGTTGTAATAATGTCTTCAGGAGCGACTTATGGTGTTATTTCCACTTTTGATCACCTTTCACAAGAGTGGAATAGTTTCAAGTTGCGATTGGATCAATGGTTTATTGCTAACGACATAACCTCTGAATCGGACAAAGCAACAATCAAACGGAGGGCGATATTAATAACATCCTTAAGTGAATCGACTTTCAAACTTGCATGTGACCTGGCGTTACCCAACAAGGTTGAAGAGTTAGGATACGAGGCTTTAGTGAAACTCCTCGACGATCACTTCACACCAAAAAGGTTCGGGTTTGCTGAGAAATCAGTTTTCTATGCAGCTGTACAACGAGCAGGAGAAACTCACACTCAATGGGCGGCCAGGATTAGAGGATTGGCGACTCACTGCGCTTTCAAGAACTTGGAGGAAGCCTTGCTAGATAAATTCATCATGGGCATGGCGGGTGGACGCGAGCGGGACAAACTCTTCATGCAGGACCAGCGGGAGCTGACCCTTGCGAAGGCCATCAACTTGGCAGAGAGCGTGCGGTGCGCGCGCCAGGCGTCGATGCAAGCAGCGTCACCGTCAGGCGCCGGCGGCGCCGGCACAGTCGGCCCAGACGGCGTGTTCATCATTTCCAAAAAGGAAAAGTGCAGTGTGTGCGGTTTCACTAATCATAATTCTAATCAGTGCCGTTTTAAAAACTATAAATGCAAAAAGTGCGGTAATAAAGGTCATTTACGTAAAGTGTGTCCTAATGAGGGCAAAGTTAAATACGTGGATGAAGGTTCTGTGGATGAAGGAGGCGACGATGGTGAGTGTTTTTACAATATTCGGTGTGTAAAGGGTAAACCTATGACGGAACGTGTAACGATCGGTGGTGTAATTTTAGAGTTTGAAATCGATAGTGATTCGGCAGTAAGTGTTATTTCAAAAAATACCTACGACGCGAATTTTAAACGATTACCATTGTCAATCACCAACAAAAAGTTGTTGAGTTATACAGGTGAGAATATCGTAACTATCGGAGTTGTGTCGTTACCTATATCGTATCTCGGACGTACGCATACTTTACATGTTTATGTAGTGCGCGCGGGCGGACCGCCGCTGCTTGGTCGCGATTTTATTCGCGAGTTTAATCTGGAGCTAGCGCCCGCGCCGGCGCGCATACACGCCGTCCTTGACCAAGCGCAAACGGGGTGCGAGCCGTGCGAGTATAATAACACTATGCAACAATTATCTGAAATGTTTCCTAAAGTTTTCTCAGGCAATCTTGGATCGTTTAATAAATATAAAATAAATTTACATTTAAAACCCGACGCTAAGCCGATTTTTATTAAAGCGAGACCGGTACCTTACGCGCTAAAAGAAAAAATAGACAAAGAGCTCGACCGATTATTGTCATTAGGTATATTAGTGCCCGTTGAACACTCAGAGTACGCGTCGCCTGTGGTACCTGTTTTAAAAAAAGACGGTAGCATCAGGTTATGCGCTGATTACTCAGTTACAATTAATAAACAACTGATAATCGATCAGTATCCTTTACCGACGGTAAATGATTTGTTAGCCAAATTACACGGGGGCGTACAATTTAGTAAAATAGATCTATCTATGGCATATAATCAATTTATATTGAATAAACAGTCTCAGAGGTTTACATGCATTAACACTCATCGCGGTCTTTTTAATTTTACTCGGTTGGTATTCGGATTAGCCAGCGCGCCAGCCATTTTTCAACGCGCAATGGAATGTCTCCTTTCAGGAATAGACGGAATCATCTGCCTTCTGGATGACGTCTGTATAACTGGATCAAGTAACAACCAACACAGGCAGAGACTTATCGCGGTTTTACAACGTTTAAATGATGCTAACTTAACTGTTCAGATGAGTAAATGCGAATTTTTTAAATTATATAAACGGAAGTAGGTCTACCGGATTACCTGTAGCTATGGGCGTGCCACAGGGTTCCATTTTAGGCCCTTTTCTTTTTCTGATTTATATCAATGATTTGCCATTCCATATTCAGAATTTTTGCGACATTGTACTGTTCGCTGATGACACATCACTTTTATTTAAAGTGGATCGTAAGGAAACTAACATTGATAAAGTGAATAGCTCACTAGTGAAAGTTCTGGACTGGTTTAGTGCGAATAACCTACTGCTTAATTCAAAGAAAACTAAATGTGTTAAATTTACTATGCCCAATACTAAAAGCCTAGCTATTAATATAAGTTTAAATAATGAAACTTTGAGCTTTGTTGAGTCTACAGTTTTTTTGGGTTTAACTTTAGATAACAAGCTTCAATGGGGTACCCAAATATCGTGTCTTGCTGGTAAACTCAGTTCCGCAGCCTTTGCGATAAGAAAGGTAAGACAGTTTACCGACATAGAAACAGCTAGACTTGTCTATTTCAGCTATTTCCATAGCGTGATGTCATACGGTATACTGCTCTGGGGCAAGTCTGCGGATATTGAGTCAATTTTTATAATTCAAAAACGAGCAGTGCGATCTATTTACAATTTGGGCCCTAGGGTTTCACTAAGAGAGATTTTTAAAGAAATAGGTATTCTGACGGTGGCGTCTCAGTATATCTTCGCCAATATTATGTTTATCAAGAAAAATATAGACTTGTATTCCAGAAACTGTGACATGCACTCTGTGAATACTCGAGGTAAACATAAATTAGTTGGTACATATTATCGCCTACATAAAGTAAACAACTCATTTGCGGGTCTAGGTGTACGTTTCTATAACAAATTACCCATTGACATTATGAATCTACCCCTACAAAAATTGAAACAAACTGTTGAAAACCGCCTTATTCTAAAGGGTTATTATACTATTAATGATTATTTAAATGATAAAGCAGCATGGGTATAGTTGCTCGTTTAATGCAAGATTAATGTTATATTGATTATTATTGTTGTAGCTTTATTGACTATTATTATCATTAAGTATATTGATATTTTTATTATTGTACTTATATTGACTATTATTATCATTCAGTATATTGATTATTATTATAGTAATTATATTGACTATTATTGTAATTATGTTGACTATTGTAGTAAAAGTTTAATGTGAAGTGGATGCATATCATGATCATTACGAGTTCGTAAGGCATAATACATTTTATTAGGGTTCTTTTACCACCCATGCCCTGCATTGTCATGCTCACTAAAATGTCATTGCTTGTGGTGTCGTATTGGCCGGGTCATCACCTTCCCTCTAATATGGCGAGGGTGATGATGGCTGGCCCGTGCGTCATGCTCGTGAACGGGTGCTACTTGGGATGACTGGTCAATCTTGGCATGGCTTACATTTAATATTCAATCCAGTATTACCTTGTCGTTCAATGTGACCAGGGGGTGCATTTACCAGTTTAATTAAAATACGTAGTCAAATTACCATACTAGTTGAAACTAAATAATTGAATTCCTTGTTTTCTTTCTTTAATCTTAGTATTATATTAATTAGTTAATTTGTAATAATTAGTTTGTATGGTTCTTTGGTTGCGTTGAGTGTTTAAATTGTAACTCATTCAAATAACTGTAATTATCTGGCGATTGAAAAGAGTGGCGTGAGTTTCTTGCCAGTTCTTCTCACAGCTCTACCTCGTCAGCGAACTGGCTGTAGGTCAATTGGCTGACAAAATGTAATGTTGACTTTTCATAAGCATCATACTTTATGATCTAAATGAAATAAATGCTTTGACTTTGACTTTGACTTTAATTTATTAAATAAAAATACTAAGTGGGAATGGACTCGTAGTCACGATAACGCATTCAACCAAATAAAAACCATATTAGCATCCGATAAGACATTAGCACATTTTGACCCGAAGTCTAAGTTAATTTTAACAGTAGACGCGTCACCGACAGGGTTAGGAGCTGTATTATCCCAGATAGACGAAGAAGGGTTTGAAAGGCCAATATCGTACGCTTCCCGAACACTAACGTCAGCTGAAAAAAATTACGCGCAGATTCAAAAAGAAGCCACGGCTATAGTTTTCGGGGTAAGGCGGTTCCACCAATACCTATATGGGCGGTGTGAACCTTTCGTGCTACGAACGGATCATAAACCCCTTTTAACTATATTCGGGCCATATAAAGGCATTCCCGAAGTGTCCGCTAATAGGCTACAGAGGTACGCTATATTTTTGTCGGCGTATAATTATACGATCGAGTATATCAGTAGCAAGCAAAACAGTGCAGACTATTTATCTCGAGCGCACAGTGCGAGCGGTGTGACCGTGACGGAAGCGCCGGGGGAGCATGGGGATTGCGAGGACCACGCGACTTATGTTAACTTCGTAGTGGACGGCCACTTACCTGTTACACTAAGCGACATGCGTCGCGAGACAGCTCTGGACACGCACCTTGTCACTATAAAACGATATGTCTTAGACGGGTGGCCTAGGAAAGTTAACGACGCTGGTTTACAACCATATTTTAATTGTCGCTCACAGTTATCTTTCGAAAATGGTATTTTAATGCGCGGGCATAAGGTGGTTATTCCCTCATCTTTGCAAGACACCGTATGTAGGGAACTGCATAGTTCACATTTCGGGGTTGTTAAGATGAAAGCGGAGGCTCGCAAGCGACTATGGTTTCCTGGCGTGGACGCGGCGCTAGAACGAAAAGCAGGCGCCTGTGACGTGTGCTGCGCGCTACGCCCGGCGCCGGCGCACGCCCCCCTCGCTTCGTGGCCATTACCGCCTCACCCTTTTTATCGTATTCACATAGATTTTTTAGGCCCCGTTCATGGGTATATGTTTTTAATTATAGTAGATGCATATAGTAAATGGGTAGAATGTTACGATGTATCCTCGAGTTATAGTTCTAAGGTAGTTATAGGTAAATTATATGATTTAATGTCGCGGTTTGGAGTTCCACACACGTTGGTGAGTGACAATGGTACGTCTTTTGTATCTTTAGAGTTTAAAGATTTTTGTAAACTTAACGGTATCGAACATATCCTATCTCCAGTATATCATCCGGCAAGCAACGGACAAGCTGAGAGTTTTGTTAAAATTGTTAAAAAGGGACTAAAAGTTATAATTTTGGAGGGTTGTAAAAAGAATACGATACATGGAAAAATAGCAAAATTTTTATTTGACTACAGAAACTCTAAAAATACTACCACTGATAAATCACCCGCGGAGATAATTTTTGGGCGTTCGTTGCGCTCACGGCTAGATTTACTTATACCTACTGTGCCGTCGCCGTCACCTTCGTTCACCGATCTTACTAACTCCGTCGCACACAATCAGTCCTTGCAGGCTAAATACTACCGAGGTATGCACAGAGCAGACTTTAATGAAAATGATAATGTTTGGATAACTAAAAATATAAATAATAAGCAATTCAATTGGATTCAAGGGGTCATTCGTAAAAAGATCGGCAAAACGATGTACTTGATTTACGTGCCTGAAATAGGACGCGAAGTCACCAGGCACATTGACCAAATTAGGAAGAGGGTGTACTCCTCACCAAACAACGATCAAGACTGGGTCCCGGATGTGGTGCCCGATGTTACGCCGCATGCTGCCGCTCATCCCGAGCCTGTGGCACAACTAGGAGAGGAAGGAGGGCTGGTAACGGATCCTAAACAGGAAGCAACGTCGCTTGCTATACCGGTGACTCCTCCACGCGCCGCTGCAACTCATAGGCGAATGGAGATTAGTCCGGTCTTCTCGACACCTGTTGCGAGCCATTCCGAAAGTGTTGACGATGACAATGACCCCCAACAGTAAACAATGGTACCTAATAGTATTTTGGAAATAAGTAGATTAAGTTCACCTATGTCCTAGCTTAAGAGGAAGGGATGTTATGTATGCGCGTGCTTAGATACAGACATAAGACGTGCGGGCTGCGACCCGCCCTTTTGCCGCGCGCTTGCGCCACCAATAAATCAGTGTTTGACTGACTAGCGAGTTTGATTGACGCATGTCACAGCCCTTAGATACAACAATCCCACATAGCGAATCACTGATTGTACCCTAGGGTTGGTATCACTATTACAGTTAGTTTTCTTTCTTAGTTCCTGTATCAACCCTTCCAATGCTTCAATTCAATTGTCCTTCCTTTTAAGTTCTTTTTTATTTATTTATTTATTTATGACTTCATATACAGAGTATATAGGCGGACTTAATGCCAAAGGCATTCTCTACCAGTCAACCTCACAGGGTGATGCAGAGATAAAACAAAGTAAGTGCATTTGAAGTAGCAATCAAACTGAAAATATTAATACTTGATACATATAAGTATAAGATATACATAATATATAAAGAAAGTATATAAATACATAACCCTAACAACAAATAAATATCTATCAATATATACACACATAAATAAATACTAAGCTATTGTGATGATTCTGCCAAATTTTTTGCAAGGAGCTGTTTCACCCTCGTTTTGAATGTCAAACGGTTTGTGGACATCCTGATCTCGGGAGGGAGCGCATTCCATAGAAGAACAGATTGAACACGGAAAGAGGAGCCAACGAAGTTAGAATTATGTGAAGGGCATAAGAGTATTTGATTGTTTGAAGAGCGAAGATTGCGATCGTGGGTCATATGTAAATACTCAAAATAGTTCATTAAGTATGAAGGAGTATAAGAAGACTTTAGAAATGAAAAGAGAGTAGTAAGAGTACGTAAACATCGACGCTGACATATAGGCAACCAATTTAGTTGTGAGCGAAATGAAGACACATGGTCATACTTGCGAAGGTTAAAAATGAATCGAATGCAGTTATTAAGAAGACGATCTAGCTTATTGATGAGATCTGCATTCAGGTCAAGATAGCACACGTCACCATAGTCAGTTATTGGAAGCACTAAAGTTTGTACAAGCATAACCTTGATTTTGATTGAAAGAAAATTTTTCAAGCGATAGAGAGCACGAAGAGTATTGGTGACTCGTTGGCTAACATTTGTTATTTGAGCTTGCCAGTTCAGTGTCAAGTCAATGTACAAGCCAAGGTTTTTGACCGCTGGACTCAGTGCTATTACTGAACTGTCAAATACTACTGGTGGAATCGCAGAAAAATCTAGTTTATTAATCATGCGTTGGCTGCCAACAATGATAGCCTGACATTTGTTAGGATTAACCACCAAGCCAAACCTATCCGACCAGGCTTTGATGGTATCTAGGTCACTGTTTATTTTGTTAACAGCCAGATGTACTCTATCAACACTCTCTTGTGCGTAAAGCAAGTCATCGGCGTACAGATGATACGAGCACTGAAGGTTTAGGGTTACAAGATTTATAAATATTGAAAATAATAAAGGAGAGAGAATACCGCCTTGAGGAACGCCTGCGCTGAGATTTCGCCAGTTCGATGAAGATTCACCAAGGCGAACAGACTGCTGGCGTCCCTGAAGATAATTTGAGAACCATTCCAGTGCTTCAGTCGAGATCATAAAATAGGAAAGGACGGACAGTAGGATATCGTAACCGACGGTGTTGAAGGCATTTGTAAAGTCAATTAAAACAAGAACAGTAATTTTAGTGTCCTCCATGGCCTCCCTCACATCGCCGGTTACTTTTAGGAGAGCAGAGACAGTACTGTGGCCTGGCCTGAAACCAGATTGTAAAGGACTTAAAGGGTTATGCTGGTTTACAAAGTTTGTCAACTGTTTGTGGGCACAGGCCTCCAGTACCTTGGAGAGGAATGGTAGAATGGATATGGGACGGAAATGATTGGGTTGTGTAGGATTGTGTATCTTGGGTAAGGGAATAACATAGGCTCTTCGCCACAAGGATGGAAAACTACCTGTAAGGAAAGAAAAGTTAATAATGTGGGTGATAGCAGGAAGAAGGTGTTCAAGGATGAGGACTATCATGCGGCGACTGATATTATCACAGCCGATTGCATTTGATTTAATGGATAGGATGATTTTCTTGATCTCTCCCGAAGCAACTGGAGAAAAATAAAAGGGATCTATGCTAGAGCGAGGCAAACTAGCAACGTATTCCAGAGTGTGACGCTTGGTTTAGAGATTAATCAAAGTTGTAGAAGTGAAGTGACAGTTGATATCATCCAAACCAATCGTCTCACCCAGGTCCAAGTGACGCTGCCTGCCTATGCCTATGGTTCCAAGAAACTTCCAAATGCTGGCAGGGGACGAGGTAGTAATGTTATCGAGAATATGGCGGCGTTTTGCATTGCGAATCATCTGATTACACCGGTTCCTTGCACCTTAAAGAGGTTCCAATTGTCTTCAGTACGGTCTTTCTTATATTTACGAAACATCCGGTCCCTTCGCCTCATCGCCATTTGAACGCCCCTTGTCATCCAAGGTGCAGGCAATCTCTTCATCTTTATCTTCTTAACAGGCGCATGAACATCATATAAACAAATAATGGTTTCATTGAATGTATGCAGTTTCTCATCAAGGGTAGAGGCTGATTCCAGGTTTTCCCAATCAATAGCTGCTGCATAACTATGTAATTTAGCTAAATCTATGCGTCCAAAGCAACGCTTATACAAAACTTTAGGCGAGGATTTGGGCGATTTTAGGACATAGGACATAAATAAAAGGTCATGATGGGAAAAGGCAGGCGCTGGATGTTGACCATGACCGGCAACAAGGGATGGAGTCGAGGTGAGGATTAGGTCTAGCCAGGTGTCATGCCCATCAGTATTATGATGAGTGGCCTGTAATGGTAGCAAGTGCAAGCTGGTAGACCTAATGATATCAAGGAGTTTCCGGGAACGAGGTGTGTTGTGGGATAGGAGATCGGTATTGAAATCACCCATGATGACGTGATGTGCGTAATCTGACCCTAAAGATTCCAGAATCGATTCGAGACTGGAGAAGTAATCGACAGAAGGAGGACAGTAAACGACACCAAGTAAACACTTGACACCTGTAACACTAACCTCAAGAAATAAATATTCGACAGAGGCAGTATAGTCACCAGAAGACGTAGCCAAAATTTTAAATGGGAAGTTTGACCGAAAATAAATAGCAACCCCACCCCCTCTCCTATCAACTCTATCATTTCGGATCAGAATGTAGCCAGGGAGAGGATAAGAAGTTGAAGGAAGATGAGGTTTGAGAGAACTCTCCGAGATCATTATGGCATGAGCGTTTGCATCCGTGAAGGTAGCAGACAGCTCACTGTAGTGACTGGGCACACTCTGCGCATTGATATGACATACATTAAAGAAGTTGCGAGATTGTCCACTAAACGATTGTTGTAGCATATCACCGAGCGTGCCAGTCACTGAACAGAAACTATTATCACCAGACGTGGAGGCAGAACCCGTGGCAGAAAGCAAACAATCATCATCAGAGTTCATAGCTTAATTAAAAAAAATACTAATAAATATTATATATAAAGCAAAGTAATTAACTACAATATATACATATATATATAAGTATGCACAAACGAATTATTATAGAACACGTACGTTCTTCTCTGCACCACCCGCAAGCAAACATGTACAATTTTAAACAGACAAAAGAACATAACACAAAATTTTAATAAGACACTAAAACAGGAACTTGACAATAACAAAACGTATTTCTTTGGCAGTAACTAAACGTGACAGCAAGTTAAACGTTTCAGAACGCATCATTCGGCTGATAAAAAAAAAACAAAGTGTCATCTGTCATTGTCATTTCACTTCATGTTCAGTTCACACTTTCTTGTAAATAAAATAAAATAGGAGGGTAAAAAAGTAGTAAGAGTGAAAACATAGTTACAAAAGAGGAGACAAAAACAAAATAAAGTGAGACAAAAACAAAATCTAGGCACCATACAGATGGGATTAGTTTTTACGCGCCTTCGAGTGTGTACTAAGCGCTCCCTCAATACTTTTAGGCGCAGATGATGATACAGCTGGCGCTTTGGGATACTTTTCCATTTGGGAGATCAACTCGTTTATGCTGTTAACCTTCTTTCGGCTTCCATTAGCAACCTTTACTACAATATTGCCGTCCTGTGACCAACATTCGCGCATGCCAAAGTGTAACCTAGCCTTAGCGAAAATGGCCTGTCGGTTTTTGGTCAAGAACTCCTTCATAGTTATGGAAGTTCCTTTGAGCTTCGATTTAGCCTTCCAAACCACTGACCTTGACTCAACTGAACTAAACCACACAAGGACTGGCCGATGATGCTCCTTAGTTGTAGTGCCAAGTCTGTGGCAAGCACGAACAGTCTTTTCTGTGTTTTTTACTTTTAGACTATCTGACAGAGTTATGAGAACCCGAGGAAGAAGAACTACTAGACCTTTGTCTCTTCTTGTGCCGACCCATGTTTATAATTAAACAAAGTTACAAACAATAAATTTAAACACTTATGAACAACACTGCTATCTATTACACTAATAATTATTATTTCTGAATAATGTACATAAATATCTCTCCCAAATATTTAAATTGAAGTAATTCACTAGAAGTTCAATTGTCAAATTATATATTACTATGCATTAATTTTACATAAACACTTTATCAAGTGCGAAACTGTTCACTTGTATTGTTATCAAATTTTAAAGGCAATTAATTCACTGAAAGTTCAATTGTCAAAATCTATGCATTGATCTTACAAAATAAGTTCAACACTTTATCAAGTCCAAAATTGTCCACTTGTATTAATAACAGATTTTAAAGACAGTCTTTTAGGATGTAATAGAGTGAGAAAATAGATATCAGTCCAATAAGTACAAAAATTAAGGAACAATCTCACCAAGTAGTCAGGAACTTATTCAACAGACAGCTGAAGCATATTCAGGCACCCAACAGGGTACTTGTAGTCAGACCACACCAGCAAGCCCGATTTTGAATCGGAAAACTCCCAACAAAAACGTGTCTAAACTTGTTGCACAGAAGCTTAATGTCCTTTCACCGGAATGAAAATAATCGAGCAATACTTGCAAGTTAGTTAATTAAGCGTTCTTATTTATATTATCAAGCATCCAACTCGGATTACCAACACCAAAAACATAGAATAAAGCGTCTTTTCGCAACAACCAGATAGGTATTATATGTTAATCCGAACCAAATTGTCCTTTTCAACTAGTACTATCACATAATTTACAAAAGTCCACTCGTGTGGATGAGTGAATATGCCACTTCTGAAATTGTTAGATACAAAACACACAAGATAATGCTTTATAAACAAATAAAAAGTATCAACAAAATACACAATGTTTGCTACATTGTGAAACTAAAGTAAGTAAGTAATTATTAACCTAGACCAAATTTTACTATGATGATAGTACAGTGCATGGGCGATATCTCGGACATCCTGCGGCTGGCTAAACAGACTGACATCGAGGCAAAACGCCTAGAACTTGTCGCTGAGCTCTACCAAGTATTATACCGCATTACTAAATGGGGTTGTGAGAATTTGGTCGAGTTCAATGCCAAGAAAACACAAGTGTGCGCGTTCTCTGCAAAAAATCTCCGTTCCTTCCCCTTCCCTCTCTTCAGAACAGCGTTATCACTTCAGGATAGCCTAAGTATTCTGGGTATGGACATCAGCCGAGATCTCAACTCCAAGAACTACATCGAGTGCGTCATTAAAACCGCCTCCTGTAAACTCAGGGTGAGGCGGTACTTCACGCCCGAGCAGCTCTGTCTTCTTTATAAGACACAGGTTCGGTCCAGCGTGGAGTACTGCTCTCATCTTTGGGATGGCTCCGCACAGTACTTACTGGAGGGCGATTCACTAAGGCAAAACATCCTTACAACCAAGACTTCAACGGCGAAACATCTGTGAAATAGCTCTTCGGTATTCTCAAGTCAATAGGTCCAAAGATGTGCGATCACAGCGCTACATCGATGCAAACGGCGCGAGCAGGAACTAATTTACAGTTTCGAATGTATGAAAATCGGTATTCTCTAAGCATAAACATCTAGCCTTCGACTACAACATCGACCTTCGCCTTCGATCTATCTGTCAAATCACATCGTCTTTAAATTGTAGATTTTTCAACATTGCACAGTGCTTTAGTCAACAAATAATTACAATAATCTAGTTTGTTTTAAATTAAATTATATTTATAATTATTTTTAATACTTCGTCTTTCTTGTATGATATTTTTGTTGGAGGAGACTAACCGTGAAGACAACATGCGTAAACGACGGCAAGCTAGGCTTGTTCGTAGTTTAAATATATTAAGAACTGACGGAAATTATATCAGAATTTATAGGTTAACTGAGGACCTAATAAGTAAGTTGGAAGAAGATATTCTGCCATTTTTTCCTAAAGAAAAACGGCAGGGAGGCATTACAATCCGGACAAAGGTGGGTGATGTCATTTATTACTGTCAGTGATTAGGTACATATGTGCTGCTTATGATACTACCACACACCAAGTTATTTAATAGGTACTACAAATACTTATTACATTTTAAGATTCTCTATACACTTGCATTTCTTGCTAGTGGGAGCTACCAGAAGACATTAGGCGAAAATGTCTCCAACTTCATATCGCAGCCCTCTGCTTCTCGAGCTATTCGGACAGTCATAGATGCCATAAACCATCCAAGTATCATAAGCAAATATATAAGGTTCCCCCAAAACATCAATGAAAGACAAGCTTTAAAAGAGAGGTACTGTGTCTTACCTACTGTAATGTTTTATTTATTTTCGACTTTCTCTTGTAGATAGGGGTTAATTTTCATGTTTACCTTTTATTTCAGATTCTATGAAAAATTCAAAATACCTGGAGTCAGTGGCGTGCACTCCCTAGAGGCATAAAAGCACTGCCTACCCTAATAAATTCATCATAATTTTATCTAACTAGCAATATGCATAATGTATTATATTAAAAGAGATAGATTACCATTATTTTATACTCAGCAATATGTATATTTTCACGCGTAATGATTTACTCTTTCAATTTAATCAACACAATATTACTTTACATCTATCTATGATACAACAGCGCCATGGTCGTCCACGCGGAATAATCAGAAAACAGCAATGCCTAAAAAAACACACATGCAAGCTTCTTATGCTCTATATATACACGCACGCACACAGACGCACGCGGTTGATTTTCTTCGCGACTAAAGCACTGCTTAATTAAACGACACGCCAATAGAAAGCGTCAATTTTGAATTAAATTGAATTACCCAATGACGACGCATTTCATGAGTTCTCATTGGTGGATTTGTAGTTTATGTATTATCCTATTAAATTAAATATGTATCTATAGATGACATTTTAAGAGTTTTTGTAAAAGATCTAATTTAGTTGCGTAATATTTGTAATATTTTATTAGGTATTAATATTTTATTCGCGTCAAAAAATAGCTAGTCGCCATTACCTAATGTTTTGTTTTGTTTTGTTTGAGTGCAGACAATTAAATTGAATTATGGTGTTTATGACTTATATTAGTAGGTAATGTAATTTTTTTTGTGGTGTGATTGTGTTATTATGGTTAATGTGATTCAGTGGTCAATTTATTTTTGTTATATTATAGATTCAATACCAAGTGATTTGTGATGTTAATGATAGGTTAAGTACAGAAAAGGCAAACTAAAATTTAATATTAAGTAAGTACTTTAGCAATTAAACATACAAATGCCTAACTGGTTTTACCTATATTTACAAAGTAGACAATCGGTAGGTACCTACGTAGTCTCTTGTGTTTTCCGTGATAGCTATTTCATAAGTTACAAAACGTTCGTAATACATTACCGATCTAACTAACAATAAATTTTCAATTCGCAAAGAAGCTTCTTCATAAGTGACTGCCTCTGTGGTTCGGTGGTACTGTGTATGGACTATCACAGAGGTCATGGGTTCGATTCCAGCTTGGTGCAATAATTTGTGTGCATGAAGATGTCTTTTTGCATTGGTCTGGGTGTTTCTATCTATACATATAATAAAAATGTAACCGATCGCTGTCTGTACATGGAAGATATATGAGAAAAAAAATTATTGGGGCCTTTATCAACGCAAATAGAACCCAAAACAATGATTGTTACAATTTTTGTCTGTTTGTCTGTTTGTCTGTTAGTCTGTTTGTCTGTTAGTCTGTTTGTCTGTTTGTCTGTTTGTCTGTTTGTCTGTTTGTCTGTTTGTCTGTGCGTTTGTTCACGCTAATCTCAGAAACGGCTTATCCGATTTAGATATGGTTTTCACTAATACATTGTAGTAAGCTTCACTTAACATTTAGTGTTTGTTTCATGTCAATCGGTTCATAAATAAAAAAGTTATGCCAATTTAAAGAATCACGTCGAACATTTGTTAATTTACTACGAAATCTGATAGAAACAGAGACTTTAACAGGTTACGGAATTAGCTGATAGCGTTTTTATTTTTCGGATTCCGCTCATTCTAAACAATCTTCCGTTTAGTTTTAAATGAGTCCATTTTCCAGTGAGCCTATGTTTCGCGATGACAATTAATAAAGCCCAAGGTCAGACACAACTAAAAGTTGTGGGCGTGGATCTAAGTATTAGCTGTTTTTCGCACGGTCAGCTTTATGTGGCTCATCACGTGTTAGCATTCCTAGCAGCCTGTATGCTTTGATCCGCGATGGCTATACGTCTAATCCATACATCCATACACCCATACATATTATATAAGGCTTTGTCCTGACTGACTGACTGACTAACAGACAACGCACAGCCTAAACTGCTGGTCGTAGCGACTTGAAATTTGGAGGGTGTGTTTGTCTAAATGTCTGGAGGTTGTACTAAAAAAGGGTTTTTTAAAATTTAATTCCTAAGTGTGTGAAAAGGGATGAAATCGATTATATGAATCTTCTTCATTTTTTAACTTACAGTTTTGAAATTTTATTTTGGAATACTTCTATTTTAATAAAAAATATCCTTATAATTTTATTTTAACAAGGATGGATTTAGAGGGGTGAAATTAGGGATGAAATATTCTATACAAAGATCTTTAGCTTCTGAAGCTAGCGACTCGAAATTTACAGGGAGGGGGAGGGAGAGAAAGGAGGGAGGAAAAGGAGGAACTGATGAGAAGGAGGAAGGGAGAGGAAAGTGAGAGGGAAGTGATGGGGAAGTGAGAGGCAAGTGATGGGGAAGTGAGGAGGAAGTGAAGAGGAAATGCGGGAGAAGTGAAGGGAAAGTCAGGGAGAAGTCAGAGGGAAGTAAGGGGAAATCCAGGAAGAAGTGAGGGGAAAGTGAGGGGAAGTGAGAGGAAAGTGAAGGAGAAGTAACGGGGAAGTGAGGGGAAGTGAGAGGGAAGTGAGAGGGAAGTGAGGGAGAAGTGAGGGGGAGTGAGGGGGAGTGAGGGGGAGTGAGGGGGAGATAAAAAATAGTATGAAAAACAGTATTTAAACAATATAAAAATGTCTATTGGAAAAAACGACATTCACGCGAGCGAAGCCCAAAAGGTCACTCACTCACTTATCACGAAATCTCAGAAACAACAAGTGCTAGGAATCTCAAACTTTGCATTGTCATTCCTATTAGAATATAGGTGCTCACTTAGACGGAATTTTGCGAAATCCATCCCCTAAGGGGGTATAAAGGGGTGGCAAAGTTTGTATGAAACTTCTATAGTTTTTATAGTAGGATTACCAAATTACTAGAAAATACTCTTTTTTTAATATTCAGAAACCACCCCTATTAAATGGGCAAATAAGAGTCGCAAGTTTGTGTGAAAGTGGTTTGTCAGTTTTAGCGGTAGCGGGTTTAAGCTGGATTCGCCATAGAGACGGATAATACTGATACAATGTACGATTGCCATAAAATCAGGCACGCAATATTCTCATAGAGGCACCCATCTGAATTTTCACGCGAACGAAGTCGCGGGCAACAGCTAGTGTATAATATGTATGTATTTACAAAAAAAAGTATGTAGGGATGTAAATATTCTAGAACCCATAATACAAGCTTAAATGCTTACCTTAAATCTAGATGGCGTTGTGTGTAGTTGTTGAAATATTAAATTATATTATTATAAGTCAATTGGAGGTGGTCACTCAAAATTATCATAACCATTAATCAACACATTTCGGCAAATTATGTTATGCCTACCCTATCGAAAATGTCTGTGCACGCCACTGCCTGAAGTGATAGGGTGTGTGGATGGTACAATGGTATCAATGGTTCGGCCAAGAGTTCACGAAGAGAGATTTTATTGTAGAAAAGGTTATCATGCTAGAAATGCCCTTATTGTAAGTAGGAATAATATTACAGTGTCATTTGTGTCGGGTTCATTTAAATAAACCATGTTCTAATAACTTATGTTCATGTTTTAGATTAATGATGCTGATTTGAATATCCAGCATGTGGATGCAATATAAGGTTGGGTGTCAGATAGATTGAAACATCACAGCTCTTGGTATAAGAATGTCTTTATTTCTGTTCTTACATGGGTTATATAGATTACACACGCTAACGATTATAGGTACTTACATTCTACTACGTCACACCTCCCAAGGCAGTGAGAAAAAAAAAAAATAATAATACTCATAAACTAATCATTTTGTACTTTTACATTTAAGTGTTTTTTTTTTTTTTTTTTTTAATACATTAACTGTTAATAGTTGATAATAATAACAATAGGTACCTACATTTTTACAACATGTGTTACTACATAATGGTAATTTTAGTAGAAAGTTTACACACTAATACATTCTTGATTAATTGATAGGTTTTACATATGTAAGCCTTATAATGATTACAATTTATGACACTAGCATAATGGTCATTTAAACACACTAACACTACATATATATGACACTACATAATTATGGTCATTTTATAAGTTTATACACTAATACATTCTTGATTAATTGATAATTATACTAACGTACTTAGATACAATTAAGTTACGAGTTATTAAATTACTCTTATAGTCTATCCAGTGCAACATGAGTGCATGTAAGTGATGCAATCGTAATTGCAATGTAAATATTGAACAAAGATCAGTGTAATATTTATGAATAGTACAACTTCGTTCTGTTTTTATGAATAACATCGGTTTTTCCTTTAATGTTGACCTCTACATTAGGTGATGCATCTCTTATTACAGTATAAGGGCCGGAATAAAGATTTGTGAGCTTGTTACCAGTTTCATTTTTTATTAAAATTTTGTCATTTGTCTTATATTTTATAGATTTTATATATTGATCATACCTGCTTTTTCGTTCTAATTTGGACGCAATTAAGTGTTTTCGCGCTTCCGCTTGCGAAACCTGTAATCGATATTTCAACTCTAAAGGGATAACCATCGTAATTATAAAGTGGATCTACTGTTTTTATAAGATTAGTTGGCAAGTTACATTTCTTTCCATAAACGAGTTTGAATGGTGTAAATTTAGTTGACGTATGTACTGTAGTATTATAGGCAAAAGCCCAAAAAGGTAACCAAGAGCTCCACGTATCCGGTCTACCATCGACATGTATTCTTAAAAATGCCCCTAGAGACTTGTGAGAATTCTCTAGAGCGCCAATACTTTGATGGTGGTATGCTGTTGAATTTAATTTAGAAATATTAAGAAATTTACATACCTCTCTGAAAGTCTCCGACATAAACTCCGAGCCTCGGTCAGTTGCTACTTCTCGAGGTACTCCATGCTGAAGGATAAAGTTATTGACGAACACTCGTGCTACTTCAGTTGACGTTTTACTAATTAGCGGAAAAGCACAAACATATTTTGACAGTTCACATTGAAGTGTTAAAATGTATGTGTAATTATGACAATCCTTGTCGAGTGGGCCAACTATGTCTAAAAATATTTTGTCAAATGAAGAGTGAGCAGTCGTAGTGATAACCATAGGTTCTTTTACCACCACTGTATATTTTTGTTTCTGACAAACATCACATTTTTTAACAAATTCAATAATATCTTTCTTTAGACCCGGCCAAAAGTAATATTTTTTAATGTTATTAAACATTCTTCTAATGCCTGCATGCCCACTTGACGGTAACAAATGAAAGTCATTCAAGATAACTTTCCTATCATCTAAATTATCTATTTTTTCTATGTCATTTAAAATACATAGACGTGGTCCTTTCCATTTGGTGTATCCTTTAATTTCATCCGTTAATTATTTTTTTTTAATATTTCCTTACTTTACCAAGATCATCAAATAAATTAAATAAGTTTTCATACATTACTGTCCATTATCTTGATATTTTATATACCTAAATCACTCACTGTTGATTCACTGTTGTTCACAGTTGCCGCACTTTTACGAACTATATTAGTAACATAATACTCACAATTACACTAGCCGTATCGTCGAATAGAATGCCCATCCGTGAGCTATTATCAGGGATTCTTGTGGCATGGACCCGATAGTCCTCGCCAGCAGATGCGCCACATGAACCTCCACGGTACCTCCTAGATCGAAGCGAAGAACGCCCCAAGATATGCCTCGTTATTTGCTCTCGCGTCCAAGACTCGTGACATCTTATATAGAGCTTATACATCCAGTATATCGCGCCAAGGAATAAAACCGTGCAAATTATTATTAATACGATGCTTATTGTCGACAAATGAAATTTAAACTCCTCTACTGTAGCCGAATTTTTAGCCGCACTATTCTGATTGATAAAGATTTCCTCGTTTCTTACTTTAGAATTACACATTATTGCAACAGATGATTTTTGATTTATTCACGATGAAACTATAGCCACACAGAGCAAAGTCCGTACTAAACGCGTACATGATTAGAGCCCTGCTTAGTGGCAGGGTCGCCATATAAGGTTGGGTGTCAGATAGATTGAAACATCACAGCTCTTGGTATAAGAATGTCTTTATTTCTGTTCTTACATGGGTTATATAGATTACACACTCTAACGATTATAGGTACCTACTTACATTCTACTACGTCACAGCAACCTTTGGAGGTGCAACACATGACAGCTTTATTTTTAATAGCTGTATAATAAAATCTCACTTAGAGCACTTAAACAACTTAGGTGAAGCAGTATATTTACTTGGTATGTATTTTATTTATTAAAATGCTCATACCTACTTTATTTCAATAGTTTCAATAGAACATATAAAAAAAAAACAAATTTAAAGTCATACTCTTTATATTTCAGGAGACTCAGGGTTTGCTCAAAGGCCCTACATGATGATTCCGTTTAATGACCCTTAAACTGGCTCGCAAGAGGCACTCTATAATGAACTGCATGCCACAGCAAGAAACACTGCAGAAAGAACCATTGGTTTATTAAAAGCGCGTTTCAGGTGCTTATTAGTTCATAGAGTGCTTCATTATGATCCAGATATGGTGGTAAAAATAATAATAGCTTGTTGCATATTGCACAATATATGTCAGCGTGCTGGTCTGCCAGCTGTAGAGTTACCTGCACATTTACAAAGAAGTGAGGACAGAGTGCTCCAGTTACTTCAAACAAGGAATCAGAGATCTACTGATGGTTTGGAGGCTGGACGTCTAGCTAGAGACCGTCTAGTAAATAGATTGTGGCGTGCTCATAATTTTAGTTGAATTTTATTACTTTAGTTTAAAATTAATTACTTTAGCTTAGTTAAATTGTATATAATTTAAAGTTCAAATGACTTTCATATGTGTTGTTTAAATTACCATTATTATTATTAAACAGTTTTGATTTAATTTCAAAGTTTATGAAAGAAATTAAATGAAGTAAGTTTGTTGTAAACATTGTCTTTTATTTTTATTATACACACTTGGCAATTATAAGCACATATATTAATATCCTAGTATATAGTTGGCAGTATAGAATGTTGTAACTTGTGAGTTACAACATTCTACTCTGTCAACTAACCTGTAATAAATTGAAATATTCATTTTAATTGGATGAAAGAAAATAAAACATTGTATATAAGAAAATTAACAAATGTATTAGTATTTATATATTATAATTAAATAATCACCTAAGTATTTACAACATCTTGATAACTAATTGTACATAGCTTACCTAAATAATTAAAATATTCTTAAACCAAACTATTTACAACATCCTAATATCTAAATTAGATAGAAGATTCTTATCTTATATTTTACATTATTTACTTATTTAAATAGGGACGGCAGGATCATCTCGTCTACGCCAGAAGTTTTAGAGGAGGTCGAGAGGTTCTACGGACAGTTATACACGACACAACATGCACCTGTTAGCTCCCTAGCATCAGATCCAAGAGCTAGGTTAACTCGACATTACACCAAAGACATCCCGGACGTCAGCCTGTGCGAGATTGGTATGGCCCTCAGACAGCTCAAGAACAACAAGGCGCCGGGTGAGGATGGAATCACAGCCGAGCTACTGAAGGCAGGCGGAAATCCTGTCCTGAAGGCCCTTCAGAGGCTCTTTAGTGCCGTCCTCCTCGAGGGCAAAACGCCACAGGCATGGCATAGGGGTGTGGTGAAGCTGTTCTTCAAGAAGGGCGATAAAACCCTTCTGAAGAATTACAGACCTATCACACTCCTGAGTCACGTCTACAAGCTGTTCTCAAGATTCATCACTAATCGTCTCGCAAACAGGTTCGACGACTTCCAGCCTCCCGAACAAGCCGGTTTCCGAAAAGGTTTTAGTACCATAGACCACATACATACGCTGCGGCAGGTTATACATAAGTCCACAGAGTATAACCGGCCCCTATGCTTAGCGTTTGTGGACTATGAGAAAGCCTTTGATTCGATCGAGACCTGGGCCGTGCTGCAGTCTCTCCAACGGTGCCATATTGACTATCGATATATCGAAGTGCTGAAGTGTTTGTATGAAAACGCCACCATGTCAGTACGAATTAATGGTCAGAGCTCAAGGCCTATCCAGTTACAGCGAGGAGTGCGACAGGGAGATGTCATATCTCCGAATCTGTTCACCGCTGCACTGGAGGACGTGTTCAAGCTTTTGACCTGGAATGGACTTGGCATCAACATAAACGGCGAGTACATCACTCACCTTCGATTCGCGGACAATATCGTGGTCATGGCTGAGACCGTGGAGGAGCTCAGTGCAATGCTCGATGACCTCAGTAGAGTCTCTCGACAAGTGGGCCTAAAAATGAACATGGACAAGACTAAAGTCATGACCAACGTCCATGTTACACCCACTCCTACTACGGTCGGAGGCTCGATGCTCGAATTCGTTGACAAGTACATATACCTGGGACAAACAGTCCGATTAGGTAAGTCCGATTTCAAGAAAGAGGTCACTCGTCGAATCCAGCTCGGCTGGGCAGCGTTCGGGAAGCTACAACATATCTTCTCGTCCGCACTACCGCAGTGTCTTAAGACCAAGGTCTTTGACCAGTGTGTGCTGCCAGTGATGACATACGAAGCAGAGACGTGGTCGCTTACTATGGGTCTTATCCGAAGGCTCAAAGTCGCTCAGAGGGCGATGGAGCGGGCTATGTTAGGCGTCTCCCTGCGCGATCGTTTGAGAAAAGAAGAAATCCGCAGGTGAACCAAAGTGACTGACGTGGCTCGCAGAGTTGCTTCTCTGAAGTGGCAATGGGCAGGACACATAGCTCGCAGAACTGACGGCCGCTGGGGCAGAAAGGTTCTAGAGTGGCGACCACGAACCGGAAGACGCAGCGTGGGCAGACCCCTCACAAGGTGGACCGACGACCTTATAAGGGTGGCGGGCAACCGATGGATGAGGGCGGCGAACGACCGGCTACGATGGCGAAAATTGGGGGAGGCCTATGTCCAGCAGTGGACGTCTTTTGGCTGATATGATGATGATGATGATGATGACAATAGATTTACACTTATTTAAATGATATGGCTAGGGCCATTAGCAAATTCAGACTATCATGGACTAAATTATTGTTTTAAAGTAACACAAGACTAACCTTACACCACTGGTCAGACGATTTTACACAACCACTACCATCGCAGTTTAAGGTTGTTGCAATGTCAGACCAAGCTTTACGAGTGCGAATGCGAGCATTAGCAGTTCGAGCATGGCCTGTAGCAAGCCAAGGCTTAGCTTCTAAAACGCTCACCAACATTTCAAGCTGGCCTGCTGAAGGAGCTGCATTGCGAGACACTAAAAAAACGTTTAGGCATTGTATTATGAATTTTGATCACTACAATAAGACACTTTAGTATAGGTACAGTATTGTGCAGATTTGGCAAGAGATACCCATTATTAAAGTTAAAATTCACTTACTTTTAACTTGTTTGTATAGAACTTCTTTGTAGCACACAACAAACCCAAATAAAGTAGACCACCACTAACCCAGATAAAAACCCATATTTATTCTTGAGTTCATTATTAACAACGCACCACTTATAACCACTTAACTTATTTGGAATTTTGTAACAAAAAGTTAAAACTTTGTTTTAGCTAAAACGATAACTGTCAAAATGTCAGCCAATGTTTATGTTTATTACTGCTTGTTGAAAAAAAATTACGAGAAGTTGTATGATTAAAATTTTTGATCTAATTATCCAGTTATAGTTTAATAAATACCTCGTATTTTTCTATAACTTATTTTGTATTTAAATTATTTTAAATATGATGATTTACGCTATAATTTGATAATCGAGATTTCTCGACTATCATTTAGGTTGAACTACTACAACACTTAACATCTACGGTATCATTTACGGTAGTAGATCCACGCTGATTTCAGCATGAATGGGTCGGATCGTCCGGGGAAGTACTACCCTCTCATAGAAGATCGACTTAAGAGTAGTAGTATCCGTACTACTGCGTTTCGTTCGGTGAGTGAGAGCGCCGGAGGCCCGATTTCCCCCCTTTCCTCTTTCCTCACCTCCCTCATTCCCTTCCCCTAACCTCATTCCCAGCCGCCATAGTGGAGGCCACCATACCAGCAGTTTAAGACGATGGCTTTTGGTATAGTGGCCGCCATTTCTGGATTCCACTGACTGCTTACCATCAGGCGGGGTGGAGTCACTTTGGTAGGCTATAATATAAAAAAAAAAAAAAAAAAAAAAAAAAAAATCTTAAACAACATCGTTGTGATCACGCATCCGAGAGATCGTGAACGAGTATTTATGCTTTGAGAATACCAATTTTGTCAACGTTGTTTTTAAAGGCGTTCTTATGAACGAAACATCCGTGAAGCTCGTCGTTGTCAACATCTTTAACGCAATGCTTAGAGAATCACCTTCCTGGATGCACTCGATAGGTTGCAGCGGCGAGCAGTCCGTATCATCGGAAGCCCGGAGGCTACCAAGGCCCTTGAGCCTTTACAGCTGCGAAGAGACATCGCCTCAATGGCCGTCTTCTATCGCCTTTACCATGGAGAGTGTTCTGAAGAGCTCTTTGAATTAATCCCACCCTCTCCCTTTTTATCCAGAACGACACGTGCGGGACTAAAGTGCCACCCTTTCACAGTGGAATCTAAAGGGTCTCGAACCAAACGGTTCAGCACTTCATACTTTTGTCGCTCAATTAAAGCCTGGAACTCTTTGCCAGCGCATGTGTTCCCATCTAATTTTGATCCTGAGTCTTTTAAGCGGGGCGTGAAAAAGCATCTCACTAAGCCGCCATAGTGGAGGCCACCATACCAGTAGTTTGGCTTTTGGAATAGTGTCCGCCACTTCAGGATTCCACTTACTGCTTACCATCAGGCAGAGTGGAGTCACTTTGGTAGGCTAATATAAAAAAAAAAAAAAATACTACTCGTATTTTCATCGCGAGTTACTAAACTATCATCATCATTGGTTGCACTATGTTACTATCTGGACGCAAACAGCTGTCGAGAATTATTTGTCTTCGATTGCGACGAATTACTGAGCCGCTATTTAGTTTTATAAAGTATGACCTTAGCCCAGTTATACCTGTGATCGTGCCATCTAGCCAGTTCTTATTTGTGCGAACTTTAACTTTATTTCCTACGGACAACGGTTTAAGATACTTTGCACCTTTATCGTAATATTTTTTTTGTACTAATTGTTTATTAAGTAATCTATTATGCACATTTAAAGTGTCATATTGTTTAGGCTCTAGTAACTGTGGATAACAAGGCAGTACACTGCGTAATTTTCTGCTATTTAAGAACTCCGAGGGAGATGGCAATTGATTATCAATTGGTGTGTTTAAAACTTCTAGTCATGCTAATCTGAACTCAGACCTATCGTAACTTGTTTTCCGCAACATAGACTTTACAGTTTGAATGGCCTTTTCTACCTGACCGTTGGACTGTGGATGTCTAGGCGATGACGTCTTATGCTGAAACTTCCACTCTTGACTGAATTCCCTAAAACATTTTGATGAGAATTCCGGGCCATTATCTGTAAAAACTAAATCCGGAATGCCTTGACGACTAAATATATTTTTTAACTTGCCTATTACACATAGTGAGCTTAAATTATCCACTTCCTCCACTTCGACATATTTACTAAAATAGTCTATTACTAAAAGATAAATTTTATCCATAAAATGAAAAAAATCTTCACCAACCTTTGCCCATGCCCTTAAAGGTATTTCATGTGAAATTAGAGTTTCCTTACAATTTTGTTTTTTATATGTTAAACATGCCTGACGATGAGAAATCATGTCCTGTATTTGAGCATTCATGCTCGGCCAATACATACACTCACGCGCTCTTAGTTTCGTTTCATCCGCTCCCAAGTGCCCTACGTGAATTTTCTTTAACATATCCTTTCTCATACACTTCGGTATTGGAAATCAGATTCCCTATGGGAGCATAGGTTCGAATCCTACCGGCTGCGCCATGTAAAGATACTGGGTAAGGGAGACGAAATGATAACACCGGGCAACGTGCAAAGACTACACTTTATTACCACCCACATGCAATATATATATGCGATAGGTACATAGAATATTTCCAATCTACCTACCATCACATAAGTAGTATGATATATCTGTTAAAATTTAATATGATGCACATCACTTAAACTACGTCTATTATTATTTTCGAGTTATATGTTAATAGGCGAGTGATGTTTACTTAACGCTGTGTTGCCAGCTGAATACGGACGACGGAATACGGACAACTCGATAGTGCGCTCAATAGAAAGATCTGCTATATCTTTACGTTCCTTATAATTAACACTACTACATACATATATCAGAGAGCAACCATGTATAGTCTTCTTTCTTACAAACGCACTACCAACAGAAAAATATTCACTATTAATTAATAATAATTGTTCCATCTTTAGCCAATGTTCAGTAACACATAAAATTGGAACATTGTACTTTTTCAAACATAAATCTATTTCTAGCGCTTTGCTGGATAAGCCCTGTATATTTTGATGAGTTATATTTCGAGCCTGCTTATCCATTGTCTCATCAACTAGTTTAAACTAGCAGATGTGATTAGAATAGAATAGAATAGAATAGAATAGAATAGAATATGCTTTATTGTACACCATATGTAACTTACATTAGATATTTAAAAATATTTAACAACAAATAGTGACAATGGGCGGTCTTATCGCTAAAAGCGATCTCTTCCAGACAAACTTTGGATGGACATGAAGTTAGAAGTTAATCGGTAGTTAATGGCGCACAGGTATTTCTAAAATATATTTAAATAAATATATATATTATATATAATATATATGTGTGTATAATAAAATGAATATCTACAATATAATACATACTTATACATACATATACATATCTACTTACCTACTAAATATTTAGTAATGAATAGAAACTTGTTTAAAATATTAGTATATAACATATTTATAGTGGTGACAGAACATAATGAACAAAAAATAATGTTTATGATGATATTGCAATTTAGGAAAAGTACATTATCAGTAAAATTATAAAGTAAGAGTAAATTATAAATTTAAATAAAATTTTGTTACCATAGCTTTAAAAGAAGCAAGCGTTGGAGCACGTCTAATTTGTAAAGGTAATGCATTCCACAAACGTGTAGCTGTTACTGTAAAGGAATTATCATAGAAGGTTGTGGCATGCGACGGCATTTTTAGCTTTAGATTTTCTGATGAACGTAAAAATCTTGAATGTGTATCGTGAAGAAACTGGAAACGTTCTTTAAGATAGATAGGTGTTGACGGGCTAAACAGTATATTGTATAATAGAGAAAGGATGTGAGCATTCCGGCGAAGTCGTATCGGTAACCACTTGATTGTGATTGTATAACATACTTGTCAATTCAAATCAAATCAAATCAAATTTTTATTTATTTCTCTCAAAATGGTACATTTGCAATAACAATATAACAGATATACAATCCGAAGAAGTTAGTTCCAAGATGAGAGCTGGAGTTTGTACTTGGTTCGAGACCCGTGTTACAAATCTCCAGGCCCCCTACAAAAAGTGATTTATTAGAATTGTAACAGTTAGTAAAGTACAAAGTTATACCATAACAAATTTGCATATAAACTTATAAATTTAAAAAGGTGGGTACCTATATAATAAAAAAGTTTGCTTACAAAATAAAAGTATTTAAAAGTAAGTATAGCGAGTGTAAGTATGAATGTTATTTGTCTGTGCGTGTGGAATAGTTGTAATTAAAAAGTATATTATAGAAATGTGTGCAGGCAGCGCGCGTTATGTGAGTGTATTGTGGTTTTATGGCGCGTGAGTCTGTGAGTGGCTATCGATCAACGGTCGCAGCACGGTAATACTATCTATCAGTAATCCATCTTCGAGCTATGCCTACGCGCCTCGGTCTCGGTATGCGCTCGGTGTGTAGACAGTTGCGAATGTGCCGCAGTGACGAACGGACGGTGTGTTGTTTTTTTAACAATAAGCCCTTATTAGTTACTAAAAATAAGTTCAAGTACATATTTAATATGAAGAGTAGGATATATTGTGCTGTTTTTGGTTGCATGAATTCGTCAGTAACGCATCCAGAGATATTTTTTTTTAGATTACCTGGAAACTTTGAAAGGTAAGACTATAAAATAATTTTATTTACTAGTAGGTAGGTACTATCGGCAAAAGGTCCGGTTTACCACTCATCGGTCGTGAATCGCTTCCACGCGTTGCGCATGGGCTCAGCAAGCTCCGCCCTAGAGTAAAGCAGCGATATCGCATAACTCTTCTCACTTATAACAACACATAACCATAGCTAAGTGTAATCGTTTCTATATATGCGTATTTTCGTTGTTAGCATGTTTCCACGTGAATATAACGAAGGCGTAGCGTCGACTCTAAATGAAATATAATAATGTGGTTGCTTTGACTGCGAGAAATTTGAAATAATAAATAAATGCTTATTAATCTGTAATGTTCTGTTTTTTAGAGATTTATAGGTTGATAGTTATCTACCTACCTCTATAATATTTGCAAAAAGATTCATTAGATTTTGTTTTTTACATCTACATTGTATCGCTCTGTTTAATCGATTTGATAAACCAACTAAGTTGGTAAAAACTTATCTATGTTCCCAGTTCTCCAGGATCAAAATGATATAATTAATCTGTGTCTTATTTATTCATACATAGGTAATTGTTTCAGTGATTTAGCCATGATAGCGTAACAAATAAACTGAGTTACTATCATTATTTATTGCATCAAATCATTTTGATAGAAAATATTATCCCCTAGTTCATACAACTTACCTCTAGTTAAAAAGCTATTTATTCCTACTTATTTATTATTTATAAATAAAGGTGTTAAAAAATAAAACAATTTTCATCAATAAAAGTTTTATTCTAGTGATTAATAGCTTCTGCGCGGCTTTTTCCGCCTGGTTGTCGATAAAAAGTATACTAATGCATTGAGAGTATTTGCGTAGATGAAAAACAAACATAAAAAAAAATTCAGGTCTATATTTTATTAAAAATAAATAAAAATAAAATAAAAATGTTTTATTCAGTAACTTAAAGTTATCAGTTTTATAATAGGATAAAAGTATCATTTTAAGTATGGTAATACCTGTATTAGGATACCTCCCTCCGGAGTGGAAGGCGCGACTTGCGCGACCAAGTGCAGGGCACGCCACGGTGGTGGCGGTAAGTCCCGTCCTAGAGGAGTGGCTGGAGAGGAGGCACGGCGTCCTCACGTTCCGGCTGACACAGGTACTCACCGGTCACGGGTGCTTCGGCACGTAGGGGAAACCTGTACAAAATCGTATACCGGGGTAAAACAGTACAGTGTGTTTATTCCAGTCAATAATTTAAATATCCCGCGCTATTGCCGCTTAGCGGTGTCAACCAATGAGAACTAATTGTCAACAGACACTTGTGGCGACAAGTTAGCGCGTTGTCAAAATATTCAATTTTATTGTTTTTTAGTGTTCCTGATCTAATTTTTGTGTGGAAACAAACACCAATCATCCGGTTTAAGTATATTATAGGTAAGTTATTATTAATTTTGATTGAAGTATGTGTATTTGGTGGTAATTTAGAATACTTTACTTCTTACATTGATTTGCGTCAATAGTAGTGAGTGACATGTTATTATAAAAGTCAAGGGGGGTAAAACCGTTCGGGGTAAAACCGGCCCGTATACGATATTGACCCGGATGTTCTAATATGGCCTAACCTTAATCATGTATTATTATTTATTTCAGATGCAACAACGATGCCTCGTAATTATAAAAGGACATCTTCTAGACAAAGTTGGGACCCGGAAAACATGAAAAAAGCTGTTCAAGCTGTATTTGATGGCATTATGGGATACTTCAAAGCCGCGCAAACACATCAGGTTCCGAAATCTACATTACAAGACCGAGTTAACAAATTCAAACAGAGTAATGATCTAGTTGTGTCAACATCTAAAGGGCTAGGGCGTTTTAAACCTATATTTTCTGTTTCTCAAGAAGATAGTCTGGTTAATAATGTATTACTCATGGAAAAACGACTGTTTGGCCTGACTTATAAAGACCTGCGACGCTTAGCATATCAGTTTGCGGAAGATAATCGTATCGACCATTGTTTTAATAGAACTTATAAGCTAGCTGGGGAGGATTGGCTATCTGGATTTATAAAAAGGCATCCACAATTATCGTTGCGTGCAGCTGAACCTACGTCCGTGGCAAGAGCAATGGGGTTTAACAGGGTCAGTGTCAATAAGTTTTTTGATTTGCTCGAGGAACTTATAGACCAATATAAATTTCTGCCTACAAATATATATAACGTTGATGAAACGGGCTTAACAACAGTTCCTAAAAGACAAAGTAGGATAATCGCCTTAAAAGGAAGAAAACAAGTCGGTCTCGCTAGTTCAGCAGAAAGAGGACAACTAACTACTGCTATACTATGTGTCTCCGCTTCCGGGAACTATATTCCTCCACTGTTGATATTTCCGCGGGTTCGTATGAAGGCAGAACTGCTAGACGGTGCTCCACCAGGGACAGTTTCAGTTTGTCACCCAAGTGGCTGGATTCAAAGTGACATTTTCGTAGAGTGGCTGAACCACTTTATATCATCGGTGAAACCTACGAAAGAAGACCCCGTTTTACTTTTGCTCGATGGGCACTCGACCCATACAAAAAATCTCCCCTTGATTGAGAAAGCTAGAGACAATGGTATTATTATTCTAAGCTTTCCACCCCATTGTACCCACAAGTTACAGCCCCTGGATGTTAGTGTTATGGGTCCTATGAGCACTTATTATACTCAAGAAGTGAATATGTGGCTAAGAAATAACCCCGGTCGAGTTGTAACACAATTTCAGCTTGCTAGACTTTTTGGCGCAGCTTATTGTAAAGCGGCGACGATACATAACGCCGTATCTGGATTTCTGAAAACCGGCATTTTTCCGACTAATAGGAACGTTTTCGATGAAACAGATTTTGTTGCGGCTGAAACCACAGAGATACTCTCAACTTCTGCTGAGGCAGTTACCCCAGAGCCATTACCACCAACGATGTTTTTTAGTGATCCTATTTCATCTACCTCTACTAGACTCATCAATCTGGGGTCATCAGCTTCTTCAGCGCCTATTAATGATCTAGTGCAAATTGATTCTTCTGCTCCTTTCGTTGACCCAACTCCATCAACCTCAGCTGTATCATTAACTTCTACTGCATTCAACCTAGAATATGAAACTGTGTCTCCGGCAGACATAATGCCAGTACCTAAGGTTAGTATGATCCAAAAACGGACAACGAATCGCCGTAAAGGAAAAACAGCTGTGATCACCTCCTCTCCGTACAAAAATGACCTAATTAATATCTCTCAAAATAGAAAAGCACCTAAGCTAAATCTAAATCAGCCAAAGAAAACCAAAAAGCAGAAAACAACCAATGACAACATATGTGTATACTGTCTTGAAGAATATGGTGCTAGTCGACTGGATGATGGTTGGGTACAATGTACAAAGTGTAAAGGCTGGGCACATGAAGGTTGTACAGGTTACGACTCGGAGGAGTTGGATGATTTTATGTGTACTAGTTGCATAGTTGCACGTTGATTGTTGGGGCAATACCGTATATAGTATACGATTTTGTACACACGTCGGGGTAAAATCGTATTTAGTAGAAGATCCGTTTTGTTACCTTTTTTTTCGTTTACTCCTGATTTATGCAATATATGTTGCTATGATTATGTACCTTATGAGACTGACTAATAATAAATGTTGATTTAGTACGTCTATGTTTCAAAATTATTGACCTGCATCGTCAAACCCTTAGCTATACGGTTTTGGACCGGTCTCCCCTACCTGTGTCTCATAGGCCGGGAGCAGACGTCCGTCTGCCACCACTGCGGGGTCTGCCCGCGCGACACGGCGCTCCACACGCTCGTGGAGTGTCCAGCGTGGGCGGACCAGCGCCGCGACCTTGTTGCAGCGCTCGCGACGGGCCAACTCTCGCTGCCGGCCGTGGTTCTGGCCATGGTCCGCAGCGAGAGGGCTTGGGAAGGAGTCGCCTCCTTTTGCGAGGAGGTGATGCTCGCCAAGGAGGCGGCTGAGCGGGAGAGGGAGCTGAACACCATGCTCCCCGCCCGTCGCGTCCGCCCCGGACGTCGCCGTGGGGCGCTCCGGGATCTCCAGCCACCGTAGGAGGATGCCTGCGGGCGGCGATTGGGCAATCGCCGCTCGAACAGCACAGGCCCGAGAAGGCGGCGTACGTGTTCCACGAACGCCTCTCGATGGAGGAAGGGGGGCCAGGCCCCCCAAATCGACGGGGCCCGCTCACGTTGAGCGGGCCGTGGCCTGTCGGGGTCGCGGATGAATGCGCGAGCGTCTCCCGTGACCCCGACACTCTGGCCGTCTTGAGGAACACCGTGGGTTTTAGTCGGTATGCCGGCCGCTGTCTCATTGTGGCCGGAGAGCCCGACATAACCCCCGCCTCGCCCATAATCCCACGAAAAAAAAAAAAAAAAAAAAAAAAAAAGGATACCTCCCTCTTCCATAACAGGGTTACATATTTGTGATTCCGTGGTTAATAAACATTTAGCTGTTTTAAGCAAAAATTTAAATAATCAACTAATAATATATAATCACAATGGAGTGTGTGTGTGTGTGTGTGTGTGTGTGTGTGTGTGTGTGTGTGTGTGTGTGTGTGTGTGTGTGTGTGTGTGTGTGTGTGTGTGTGTGTGTGTGTGTGTGTGTGTGTGTGTGTGTGTGTGTGTGTGTGTGTGTGTGTGTGTGTGTGTGTGTGTGTGTGTGTGTGTGTGTGTGTGTGTGTGTGTGTGTGTGTGTGTGTGTGTGTGTGTGTGTGTGTGTGTGTGTGTGTGTGTGTGTGTGTGTGTGTGTGTGTGTGTGTGTGTGTGTGTGTGTGTGTGTGTGTGTGTGTGTGTGTGTGTGTGTGTGTGTGTGTGTGTGTGTGTGTGTGTGTGTGTGTGTGTGTGTGTGTGTGTGTGTGTGTGTGTGTGTGTGTGTGTGTGTGTGTGTGTGTGTGTGTGTGTGTGTGTGTGTGTGTGTGTGTGTGTGTGTGTGTGTGTGTGTGTGTGTGTGTGTGTGTGTGTGTGTGTGTGTGTGTGTGTGTGTGTGTGTGTGTGTGTGTGTGTGTGTGTGTGTGTGTGTGTGTGTGTGTGTGTGTGTGTGTGTGTGTGTGTGTGTGTGTGTGTGTGTGTGTGTGTGTGTGTGTGTGTGTGTGTGTGTGTGTGTGTGTGTGTGTGTGTGTGTGTGTGTGTGTGTGTGTGTGTGTGTGTGTGTGTGTGTGTGTGTGTGTGTGTGTGTGTGTGTGTGTGTGTGTGTGTGTGTGTGTGTGTGTGTGTGTGTGTGTGTGTGTGTGTGTGTGTGTGTGTGTGTGTGTGTGTGTGTGTGTGTGTGTGTGTGTGTGTGTGTGTGTGTGTGTGTGTGTGTGTGTGTGTGTGTGTGTGTGTGTGTGTGTGTGTGTGTGTGTGTGTGTGTGTGTGTGTGTGTGTGTGTGTGTGTGTGTGTGTGTGTGTGTGTGTGTGTGTGTGTGTGTGTGTGTGTGTGTGTGTGTGTGTGTGTGTGTGTGTGTGTGTGTGTGTGTGTGTGTGTGTGTGTGTGTGTGTGTGTGTGTGTGTGTGTGTGTGTGTGTGTGTGTGTGTGTGTGTGTGTGTGTGTGTGTGTGTGTGTGTGTGTGTGTGTGTGTGTGTGTGTGTGTGTGTGTGTGTGTGTGTGTGTGTGTGTGTGTGTGTGTGTGTGTGTGTGTGTGTGTGTGTGTGTGTGTGTGTGTGTGTGTGTGTGTGTGTGTGTGTGTGTGTGTGTGTGTGTGTGTGTGTGTGTGTGTGTGTGTGTGTGTGTGTGTGTGTGTGTGTGTGTGTGTGTGTGTGTGTGTGTGTGTGTGTGTGTGTGTGTGTGTGTGTGTGTGTGTGTGTGTGTGTGTGTGTGTGTGTGTGTGTGTGTGTGTGTGTGTGTGTGTGTGTGTGTGTGTGTGTGTGTGTGTGTGTGTGTGTGTGTGTGTGTGTGTGTGTGTGTGTGTGTGTGTGTGTGTGTGTGTGTGTGTGTGTGTGTGTGTGTGTGTGTGTGTGTGTGTGTGTGTGTGTGTGTGTGTGTGTGTGTGTGTGTGTGTGTGTGTGTGTGTGTGTGTGTGTGTGTGTGTGTGTGTGTGTGTGTGTGTGTGTGTGTGTGTGTGTGTGTGTGTGTGTGTGTGTGTGTGTGTGTGTGTGTGTGTGTGTGTGTGTGTGTGTGTGTGTGTGTGTGTGTGTGTGTGTGTGTGTGTGTGTGTGTGTGTGTGTGTGTGTGTGTGTGTGTGTGTGTGTGTGTGTGTGTGTGTGTGTGTGTGTGTGTGTGTGTGTGTGTGTGTGTGTGTGTGTGTGTGTGTGTGTGTGTGTGTGTGTGTGTGTGTGTGTGTGTGTGTGTGTGTGTGTGTGTGTGTGTGTGTGTGTGTGTGTGTGTGTGTGTGTGTGTGTGTGTGTGTGTGTGTGTGTGTGTGTGTGTGTGTGTGTGTGTGTGTGTGTGTGTGTGTGTGTGTGTGTGTGTGTGTGTGTGTGTGTGTGTGTGTGTGTGTGTGTGTGTGTGTGTGTGTGTGTGTGTGTGTGTGTGTGTGTGTGTGTGTGTGTGTGTGTGTGTGTGTGTGTGTGTGTGTGTGTGTGTGTGTGTGTGTGTGTGTGTGTGTGTGTGTGTGTGTGTGTGTGTGTGTGTGTGTGTGTGTGTGTGTGTGTGTGTGTGTGTGTGTGTGTGTGTGTGTGTGTGTGTGTGTGTGTGTGTGTGTGTGTGTGTGTGTGTGTGTGTGTGTGTGTGTGTGTGTGTGTGTGTGTGTGTGTGTGTGTGTGTGTGTGTGTGTGTGTGTGTGTGTGTGTGTGTGTGTGTGTGTGTGTGTGTGTGTGTGTGTGTGTGTGTGTGTGTGTGTGTGTGTGTGTGTGCAAGAGAGAGAAAAAGAGAGTGGTTATGATACAGTATTCATGTCTTTGTTAATTGTGTTGTATAAGTAAGCCGACTGTCTGTCAAATTGTCTTTTGGCAAAGCTACTTCTAACTGAGATGACTGAGGCCACCACAAGTACATCAGGGTTATAATTTAAAGATTTATGCAGTTTCAAAACAGTTTGTAGGATGTAGAGTTTTCTAACAGAAAGCAGTTTACTAATGAAATACAGTTCAATGGTTTAGCGTACATGACCTTAATTAGGGACCTCTGCGCTCGCTCCAGTTCCAACGATTTCATTTTAGTTGCTCCACCCCATAAAGGAATGCAGTAACTTAGGACTGACTGTGCCAGCGAGATGTATATTTTGTTCAACAGGCTTGTTGAAGCAACGTGTCTAAGTGTTTTAAAGGTTCATATCAATTTTCGGGTCCTGGACATCATCATTTCCAGGTGTCTATGCCAGGACAACCGCTGATCCACCATAAATCCTAGGTACTTGGTGGTTGTTACTTTTGTTATTGTATTACAAGGACAATTAGTGTGGATATTTGTGTGACATGTGTGAATCTTAATCTGAAAATCTGTTGGTGGTTGAGTCGTGATGTATTTGGTAAATGTAATGTAATTTGTCTTTGTAATGTTTAAATAGAGTAGATTAGCATGAAGCCAGCCTGCAATTTTGGAAAGACCCTTCTCTGCAGTTTTCTTTACAGAAGCCCAGGTATCACCAGTGAAAACTATTGCTGTGTCATCCGCATATGAAAATATATGGCCTTCAATGTCTTTCATGTCACAGAACGCCATATGTAATAGTTACCTCATGACTAATGTAGTTTCCGATTTTTGTACGTTGTTTTCGATCCTTTAGGTAGTCTGTCAGCAGTTCCAGAGGTACTCCCCTGATTCCAGCGTTTTCTAGCCTGTTTACAAGGATATTGGTAGAGATGGTATCGAAAGCCTTTTTTATATCTAGGAACACTGTTAGGCACTTATTATTTAAATCGACTTGGTTAACAATAAGAGATGTTAGTGCAGTTACAGTATCTTCTGTAGACCTTTTGCGTCTAAGCCCATATTGTGAGTCAGAAAGTATGGCAAAATTATCAAGATAGTTTAGTAAACGATTATTTATAAGTTTCTCTAGGATTTTAGATATTGTAGGTAACATTTATTACTTTGAAATTTAATCCCTGGGTCGACAAATATTATATTTTTTGCGTTCGCTAACAACCAATGAACAAACATTTATAGCTCTTGCCTAATTACCCAGAAGAGATAGGCAAAGGTGTATAAATACCCACGGTTAGCCAGCTATGTTCGGTCGCATGTATCAAGGGGCGAGTTTGTTGTCATTTACTGGGCACAATTCCGAAAAATACTGAGATTTTTTGCAATAGAAAACCCAATATCACTTTTATCCGACCCAGGAATCGAACCCGAAACCTCATGCGTGTCACAACTGAGCCCCCGAACAACCAAACTTAATCGTCATTTGGGCACTTGAAAACTTGACGATCACTAAAAGTATTCAGATCGGTTATTATTTTATTAAAGAAGATTACTATAACAAAGTAGCTAGGATCAATTAGCATTAGGAAAGGCTTCAATTTGGAAATAAAAAATTCAAAGAAACATCAAATTTGCCTTTCAATATTTTTATTGTTTTTTTTTTCTTTAAAAATCATCATAATAGATCATAAACTTTAAGTTACTCCTTAGCACACTAAGGATTAGCTAACAACAAACAAGTATTTATATAAAACTATTTTTGAAAATGGGTATGAATCTACAGACAAATAGGATTTGTATAAACATTAATCTAGGTTAATACACAACAATATCACAATTTTTATTATAA
The DNA here is from genome assembly GCA_963082885.1 of Parascotia fuliginaria. Lineage (NCBI taxonomy): Eukaryota > Metazoa > Arthropoda > Insecta > Lepidoptera > Erebidae > Parascotia > Parascotia fuliginaria. Next base: position 6,969,951 of record OY720189.1, read on the forward strand.
ATAGTTTAAATTTATCAATTTAAAAATCAACTTAGGTAAATAAATCAAAATAAAATATATTTAAGTCTTAATATTATGCAATCAAAACATTACATTTCGCTTTAGCTAGTAAAATAAAAATTTCACATTTCAATTTTCCACAGAACAGTTTTGTTTTAAAACCGTAATTATTATAGTTATCTTTGTCCCATGTAGTGTCACTACTGGACTATATAATATTATATAATATTTAGTACGCTTTATTAATTGTAAAAAATGTTTTTATGAACCAACAAATAATTTATACCTAGGTAAATAATTTTTATTCAATAATAATATTGTTAGGCAAATATTACAACAGTTAATAACTTAATAAAATGTAAATAAATCAATGTGAAATTTAAAATCTAAATTATAAATTAATATACCTACCTAATCGAAATAATCAAACTATTAGAGTTAGCTTTATTTATTTATTTAGTAAATACCTTTATGCTAACAGAATTTATCCTAAGTACTTACAAACCCAAATCTATAACATACTATCTATTATTATTAAAGTAGAAATACAATTCAATTCTAAATAATACAATTCCAATTAAATCAATACAATAATATAAAAATACAACTTAGGATTTTTTGCGTCTCCTACGTCATAAGGAAAGTCACTAGATCAATTATTTATCGCTACATAGAAAACGCTGCATCGATGGGTCGTTACATTGACAGTCCACTACATCGACTATCGCAAAAACGAATTGTTTCAACATCGATAGGTTAAGACATCTACATCCTGGTAAATGGGTACTCCATTCCTGTCAGAATGCGTGGATGAGCTCGAGGTCGGTCCGCAATAGAGGGTTCAGCAGCATTCCTTTGCACCCAGCGGTGCACAGTAGCTCTCTATAAACAAAATATAAAATAAACTTAAACATTTTTATAATTAGGTATTAGTTACTATTACTTTTGGTAAGGATTGTTTATTTTTCCAATGTATCCAAAAAAGTATCTTTTAGAGGCAAAAAGAGCCTTAGTCAACGACATGTTTTTCTAATCCTCGGTAGATATAATTTGGAAACTGGAGCCGTCGTTGCGTTTCAACCAATGCCTATATTTATGGCCCTTTTGTTCAAACTTAATATACATATCTAAACTTTAACTAACACTAAAATAGTTCGGCGTCACCCGAGCGGCGTTCACTAGAGGTTTTAGAGTAGCTTTTTAATACGCTTTTTTGTTTTGAAGTACGCACGTGCTTTATGGTAGGTATTGTTTGTAAATTTCCTTTGTCAATTAAAGAAAAGAAAGAAAAGAAAGAAAACGTTTATTTGGTACATAACACGAGACATACTAATTAACAATTATAGGTATAGACAGGACAAGTAACAAGATACAAATAAAAAGCAGTCTCATGACTGTACCAAATAGGCACCACTTCAGCATAATGCCGAGCACGGGTAAATGTTTTATTTATATCATTTATTATACGTATAAAGTGATGTGGAAAAGAAAGTGTATAGTGTTGGTTTATAAGATATGAATTTAATGAAGTGCAAATTATATGGCAAAGACGCTAAAATAAACAAAACATGGCGCCTCAATGATTTTAATTTTTTTATACCTATAAAACTGCAATGTCGTAGGTAAGTTTATTATTTCAGTTGTTGACATAACAAGTACTGTTTATATAGCTTATTAAAACTATTCAACGTTTTCAGAGCGCGTAATGGCGGTGGAAGATCGTTCCAGCAACGGCTGGCGGCAAACCTGAAACTCCCACGAAATGCAGCTGACGAATATTGAGGAGTAATTAATAAAAAGCTTGAAGCCCTAGTCTTGTACTTATTATAGTCTCTTGACTAGGTGAGCTTATTAAACAGATATTTTGGACGCTGAGACAGTACAACACTAAACAATAAAGTAGCCAAGTGCAGCTTATAACGTAACCATGTTCAACATCTTAAGCTTGTTTAAAAAAGGAGTTATTCTAGAGCGAGGTGGGATATTTAAACAGAACCTAATGCAGGCATTTTGCACGCGCTGAATCATGTTTTTACTTCTACTCAGCAAACAGCTGCTATATAGGGTATCAGCATAATTTAGTTTGCTGAGTATAAGTGACTCACACAGCATGATGCGCGTATCTAGACCAATGTATGGGCGTATACGATAGAGCAGCTTAAGGCGATAAAAACAGTGCGTACAGTTTCAAGCACATATGTTTCAAACTGCATTTGATTGTCAAAAATTACTCCAAGGTTACGTGCTTCTTTTACTTGTTCTATTGGGCTACCTTGTATTGCAATATCTAGGTTTAATCCATTTAATTTAGAGAGCATGTCTTTAGACCCAATGAGTAAAAATTTTGATTTCTTTGGGTTAATAACAAGACAATTTCTCTTGGACCATTCTGTGATAGTACTCAAGTCATTGTTCATATCGTTTACAGCTACGCCGCAATTGTGTGGTTGGACGTGACAATATATTTGGAGGTCATCAGCACAGAAGTGAAATTTGCAATGGTGAATAGAAGCAACAACATCTGAAGTGTAAATGATATATAGAAGTGGGCCCAGAATGGACCCTTGTGGAACTCCTCTCTTAACCGAGCACAGTGACCAGTTTTGTCACATGGGACCTGTAGATATTTGTACCTGTTGCTCAGGTAGCTATGAAACCATTTTATCACCTCTGGATCGCATCCATAATATGAAAGCTTGGATAGGAGAAGTGAGACACTAATACAATCAAATGCGCGGGAGTCTAGGGATTGTGGTATGGGGACTACAATCCCTAGCCTCCAAAACATTGTCCACAATATCTATCAGAGCTGTTGTTGTGCTGTGCCCTTTTCGAAAACCGGATTGATGAGATGGTAAAATATTATGATGCTCCAGATAGTCACTCAACTGATTGTAGACCACCCTTTCCAGTATTTTAGAAATACAAGGGAGTATACTGATTGGTCTTAAGTCTTTAGGACTAGATGATAGATTTATGAAACTCCAAAAAGCTTTAGGATTCTTACGTAAGTCATCCTGTATTTTATCTTTATATTGTTGATAGCACTGGCGGCCGAGGCTGTGGCAGCGGTTTCTAATAATATCGTATTCAATTTTATCTCGTGGATTTCTGAACCTGACGTACTTACGACGTAGTTTTTCTTTTTCAGACAGCAATTTGATTAGTTTGTTTGTAAACCAGACAGGAAATCGCGACTTTTTAGATTTTCTTTTGGGAACAAATTTTTCTATTACTTTATCAAGTGTTTCGTAAAGCACAGAAGTCATTTCATCAATATTCTTACAAATCAATAGGCCAGAATACCAATTAATATCGCTTAATTCGGAAATTATGCTATAATAGTCAGCCTTAAAAAAATTTAAGTCATTACGTGGCTTAGTAGACAAGTTTTCTGAGTTGCTAAATGGCAATTGAATAAGAAGATTAGGATGTTTTACATCCAATTTACTTAAAACATCCGGACATTTCGTGACATTGACAGGTTTGATATTACTTAGTACAAAATCTAGAACTCTGTTGTCACTATTGTGTACACTGTTATATTGACACAAGTTATTAAAGCACATGAAATCCGTCAGAAGATATCCTAAGCCGTTATTATAATTACTGGGTACAGTATTACAACAATCGTCATCATTTGTCCATTTGATGAAACTCAAATTCAAATCTCCCAGTATTACAACATCATTTGTGTGTTGTTAACTTTTATCTGAATTATCACCCAAATGTCTTCACATTCGCTTTCAAAAGAACGTGCACGGACCGATTGAATATCACGCGATACCGCTATGAGAACACCACCTCCGTCTTTTTTACACATGCCTTTGCTATGTCTTAAGAAAATTCCGATAACCTTTTTTTTTATATATATATATATATATATATATTAGCCTACCAAAGTGACTCCACCCCGCCTGATGGTAAGCAGTCAGTGGAATCCAGAAGTGGTGGCCACCATACCAAAAGCTATCGTCTTAAACTGCTGGTATGGTGGCCTCCACTATGGCGGCTGGAAATGGGGTTTGAGGAAGGGAGTTAAATAGTCGTAGGCATAACTTAAGAATACACATACCAAAGAATAAAACCAGGCTATTTAACAATAGTATACTCTGCATGATTCCACGTATTTACAACAAACTACCAATTTCGATACTGGAAATTACTGATGTGTGAAAAACAAAGTAAAACACTTATTACTAACCAAGGGGTACTACACTATTAAGGAATATTTAACAGATAAGCATTTGTAATTACTATGACTGTGTAATGATGATACTTAATAATGTCTTAATATGAATATAATTATCCACCTCTGACATACTTTCACGCTTTGGTTGACAAATTCATCTAATCTATTAGTTTAGTTCATAAATTAATCTATTGACATTGACATAATCACAATTGACGTATCTTATTCTCCTTTTGACGTATTGTATATTAATTTTATTCTCAATGTGACAATAATCATAATCATAAAATAAAATTGTATTGTATTTCATAAATTTATTAAGATTTAATCAGGTGAATGAACTTACTTTTATTATATTTGCATGCTATTCAGCCGAATATGGTGATACTACTATTATATAAAACAACTTACATGTACCCATCTCACGCAAATAAATGATTTTGATTGATTTGATTGATTGATTGGAATGATGGAGGTGAGGAAAGAGGAAAGGGGGAAATTGGGCCTCTGGCACTCTCACTCACCGAACGAAACGCAGTAGTAAGGATACTACTACTCTTAAGTCGATCTTCTATGAGAGGGTAGTACTTCCCCGGACGATCCGGCCTTTTGCTTTTGGTCTAATCTGGAGACAATTTCGTTGGTTAGATCTAGTACAGCGTAGTACGTACGTAGTAACAGCGTTACTGGTAGAGATACCTGAGGCCCTAGACAAATGGCAAAGATTTCTATTCTATTCATAGAATAGATTAAAAAATGTATAGGAATGACATAAGCTAACGCCAACGCATATGTCAATCTCATACATTTTTTATTTATTCTATGAATAGAATAGAAAACTTTGACACTTGTCTAGGGCCTCTGAACGGAAACCATATTGAGTTGGTGCTAGAATGTGATATTTTTCGAGGTAATTAGTAAGTCTGTTATTCATTAGCCTTTCTAATATTTTCGATAAAGTAGGTAGAATCGAAATAGGCCTATAATTGCTCGGCAGATCTCTGTCCCTACTCTTGTGAATAGGATGCACGATTGCTAATTTTAGAGCCTGAGGAAATACGCCCGTAGAAAAAGCCAAATTACATATAAAAGTAATAGGAGGAATTAAAATATTTTTATACCGTTTGAGAAACGATCCAGATATACTATCTGATCCAACCGCACAGTTACTTAAAGTAAATAAATAAAAAAAAAAAAAAAAAAAACTTCTAAGGTTCTGTATTAACCGATCAATTTCGTCTTCATCTGTCTCTATTAAAACGAATGAGTGATTAGCGTGTGGAGAGTTTTTAATTTTATGACTGTGCTAAAGGGTGTTATATGTTTTTCAGCTAAAAAACGACCAATGTTAGCGAAATAGGTATTGGCTTCGTTTACAGAGCGTATGGGATCTGAAGCTAAGAGAAGATCAGTTGCCATTGTTTTTTGTTTCGTTGTATGTGTAATGGTTTTAATCGCTTGCAAGTTTCTTACTATTATTTTGTGCTTTACTAATTTGTAATTTCTTGTAGTTACTTTTTGCTTTTTTAATCAGCATGCTGCAACTTGCAGTAAAACAAGTATATAATTTTCTGGTGATTTCTTCAGCTTAAGATGAAGACTGTTTTTTAAGCATTTGAGGAGACCCGATGTTATCCATGGCTTTCGTAGCCTTTTGCGATTTGGTACGATTTTCAATACTCAATACTCAATACTCAATATTTTATTTGCGTTCCACAATGTAGATAAGACGTTAAAGATATATTGCATGGCATCATTATGGACCCTGTCGGGCACAGCAAAGTTAGAAAAGAGGAGAGGAAGAGGGCTTTAATTTAATAAAAATACTAGATTTCCTATGTAATATACTACCATATTATTATAATTATATTCATCTATTGTTTTCTACTTTTTAATGTCTGAAATAGTGTCATAATATCATCTAGGTTAGTTTATTATATATGTTTTAGTTATTTATATATTATATTATGTATATAGGTTATATTAATTTTATTATTATATTATTTTCTATCAATATTTGTGTCAATTAGTATTTTAATTTTATTGCATATTATTAGATATAAGTACCTATACCGATTAGAATTTGTCAATTAAGTATTCATTTATATTGTAGTAGCATTTACATAATAGTAGCGATTTTATTTTATTTGTAAATATATTAAATTTAGTTTCGTTTTTTATTACTTCAGGCAATTTATTATAGATTTTAATAGACATCACACATGTACTGTCAGAGTGTAGTTTTAAACGAGAATTTGGTAGGTTAAGTCTATCTTTATGGCGTAATGTGTACTGTAATTGTTTGTCCCTTCTCTTCGTAAAGAAATTTAGATTATTTCTTACATATTTACATATTTCTAAGATATAGATGGACGGTAGAGTAAGGATATTGTGTTCTCTGAAATGGGGTTTGCAACTGTCGGTATTATCGATATTTACTAATATTCTAACAAGATTTTTTTGAAGTATGAAGAGAGTTGGTGCATCTGTACTGTTGCCCCACAATATTATGCCATAGCTAAACCATGCATAAGCATATGCATAATATGTGGCCAGGGCAGTTTGCAAATTGGTTGTCTTTTTCACTTCATAAAGGGCATATTTAAATTTGGAAATCTTTGCTCTTATTTTTTTAATGTGTGATTTCCAGTTTATATTGGTATCTATTGATAGGCCAAGTAGTGTAAATTCCGATACTGTTTCTATTTCTATGTTATTATAAACAAAATTTATTTCTATTGGAGTTTTTTGGTGAGGATGGAAAGACATAATTTTAGTTTTTGAAAAGTTAATTTCGAGATTGTGTTCGTTCATCCAGGAGACAGCTTTATCGAGTGTGGATGATAGCTGTTTGTTAAGTTCACTATTGTTTTTGCATGAAGTGAGGAGTGAAATATCGTCTGCAAATAGGACACATGGCCCATTTATGTTTTTGGGCAGGTCATTGATATAGATGAGAAACAAAAGACAACCAACTACACTACCCTGTGGGATAGAAGCATTAACGATTTTCTTATTTGATCTGACATGTTGTATTTCATTAATTGAATGGTTGAAATATTCTATTTCTACTAGATGTTCTCTGTTTTTCAGATATGACTGAAACCATTCATAAGCTTTGCCGCGAATACCTATGCCCTGTAACTTTCTAAGTAGTATATTGTACTGAACTTTATCGTAGGCTTTAGTCATATCCAGTAGTAGTCCGACCGCGTATTTTTTATCATTAATAATGTTAATAGCCTCTTGTATAAATTTATAAACTGCCAATGTAGTTGATCTGTTTTTTCGAAAACCATTTTGACTATCGGTAAATATTTCATATTTCTCACAGAAGTTATAAACACGATTACACATGGCTTTTTCAAAAATTTTTGAGGCGGTTGGTAACAGAGCTATTGGACGGTAATTACTGGGGTCTGTTTGTGTTTTTTTGTGGATCGGTTTTATTATGGCTTGCTTTAAGTAATCTGGAAATGTGCCTTCTTCGAAGGTTTGGTTGATCAATAGATAAAATGGTAAAGTTAATTCGTCTTATTAAGATGGATGGTAATTCGTCTATTCCATGGCTTTGTTTGTTTTTTAAATTTTTGATGATCGTATAAATTTCATAGGGTTCTACGGGACTAAGAAACATAGTGTTTTCGATAGGTGATAGCACACAGGGACCACACTGCTTATCTTTAGGTATTTGAGCAACATTTTCTCCAATTGATGCAAAGAAATCGTTAAATGTATCGGCTATGAGATGAGGGTCAGATATGGTACTGTTATTTATTTCTAATTTTATGTTTGATTTTTCTTTTTTTCTTTTCTTGTTGGTACGTTCATTTATTATGTTCCAAATTGTTTTTACTTTATTGTCTGATTTTTTTAATTTTTTTATGTAATGTAATTTTTTTGCCGTCGCTACTACTTTTTTTAACATCCTTTCATATTTTTTGTAATTTTGTTTTAAGATTGGATTATTAGTTTTTAATGTAATTATTTTTAAGAGACGTTTATTTTTGCAAGAAGTCTTTATACCCGTAGTTAACCAGTGTTTTGTAAAGTTTTGTTTTAGTTTTATTTTTCGTTGTGGTATGTTTTGATTTAATATATTTTTTATAGTACTATTGAACGCTTCATAGTTTTCATTGATATTTCTGTGTTTATTTATTATATTGCTCCACTTTATTTCTTTTAATGAGGCCTTAAATAGTTGTATATTTGTATTATTAAAAAATCTTTTTTTAGTATACCAAATTATTTGTTTACTTTGATTAGCTAAAGTCGTTTGTATTAAAGTAGCACAATGGTCTGAGAAACCTAACTCCTCAACTGTTGTGGATAGATAATTGTTATTGAAGTTCGTAAATATTAGATCAAGGCACGTGGACGTGTTACGAGTAATTCTTGTTGGTTTTTTTATTTGTTGTACGAATTTATATTGTAACATGAATTCTAAAAAAATATTGGTTTTCGGATTGTTATCAAAAACATTTATATTAAAGTCACCGCCCAAGATTATGTCAAATTTGTAATATTTGCTATTTATGTATTTTAAAATTAGTTTTAATTGACTATAAAATACTTCTTCCTCTCTTCTATTCCAGTACATGCTAATTAATAATATATTTTCTCTAGGTAACTCTATTGCACACACTTCTATTATATATTCTTTTGACATATTAGTAATATCACATATTTCTTTAAATTCAATATGTTCTTGTAAAAGGATGCAGACGCCGCCTCCCGTTCTCTCCTGTCGGCAGAAAGATGTTGCAAATCTGTAGCCGCTTATCTGTAGTAACTCTATTTTCTCTTGTGTTAGCCAAGTTTCCGACAAACAAATAGCTTTAAAGTGTGGATTCTGTTGTACAAAAGCTTCTAATATGTGTTGCTTGTTATTAAGGCTTTGGATGTTTTGAAATAAAACTTTAAATTGTTGGTCTTTGGTTTCGAAAAAAGTTTATCTCGTTTGGTGGTCTGTCTCTTGTGTCATGTTGATTGGTTTGAGGTATGGTTTCGGAGTGTAATTGGTATCTATTTTCTTCATGTTTTGTTGTGTAGGTCTTGTCTAGAATGTTTATTTTCTTGCCTTCTATAAACAAGTGGTTGTTACGGATTACTGCGTATAGTCCTTTTTGTCTTGCTTTAATCATCTCGTCTCGCATTAATTGCCTTATTTTTTGTGCTTTTTAGTCTAAAAATTCAGATACAGATAATCCAGTGCCTTTGAAACAAAGTTTATTTTCTTTTATATATTTGGCCATTCTCTTGCTCATGAGTTCAAAAGTGGTCTGTTTCTCGTAGTATTTCTGCCCATTCTATATGTTTCTTCAATATAACCGGTTAAGTCAACATTCATAAAATCATAACTTCGCGAAAGATTTCTATTAATCGATAATGTAAGTCAATCTCCGATTCTTTGTGATATTCAGAAAGACCATAGAGTACAATTTTCTTTGAGTAGTTTTTTGTAGATTTTTGTCCTGTAGCATCTATCTTATTTTTTAAATTCTTAATTTCAATCGTTAATTTTTCATTTTCCTTTTCAATTCTTCAATATTTTGGTTTGTTTGTTCTATGTCAAAATGGTATTTGCCAATATAATTGAGTTTAATGTATTTATAAAAAAGTTACTCGCGGCGTCTACGTCAAGAGACCGATAGACATTATCAAAATTAGTCTAAAGAAGAGCTGTATCAATTTTGTCAAAGTCAAGTAGACGAATTGTTTTGGTATATTAGGAAGTAGCATTTTGGTGATTTGACGTGTGATGGAAAAGAAGCACTGTATCATGGTCAGTGAGTGAAGTGTGAGCAATGTAGCAAAATGACGGCCTTTTTGATTTTATAAAAACGTGATCTGCACGGCAGGAGCGATTTTGTCTAGTAGGGAAAGCATGAGCTGGGAGCATAGCATGAAACGCTAATTGGGTAAGGTAATCCGTAGCTCGCGAATCATTGCTATTGCTCGAGATATCAATATTTATGTCACCGGTGAGAACAATGTTTTTTAGCATGTTTGGGGATCCCAAAAGGTCATTTAAAGAGTCCAGAAATTTATTTACGTTATGGTGTGCCGGAGGTCGGTAAATGGCTATCACTGTAGTATCTCTATTTATTGTTAATAGCAGGCAGTTTTGCATCCTGGATCATAAGTTCCGTTACCGAAATTTGTAGGTTGTGTTTGTAATAGACAACCACACCCTCGTTCTGCGAACGAATATTGTTAAACACCAGGATTGGTGTCTAATGAAGAGCACTGATTTTACTTTAACTATGAAAATAAAACCACTGTGAACTGCTGGATAGATAAACTATATTTGAAGTGTCACACAAATACAAAATTGCGCCAGCTATTTATACTAGCCGTGTGAACGAAACCATAGCGCGATCTAACTCGATTGTAACGCCATCTAGTTGCGATGAAGACAACTCGGGTTGGCTATACATTTTGTAGTTCTTATTGATCGCGCTACGGTTGTTCGTCATGAACATACCGCCTACCAAGGACATTATTGAAGGAATGTCTTTCTTAACCTTAAATATTTGTACATACATTTCAACGAGTAAGTTAATTGAAACATTTGCAATACATAGTATGAGTATTGGTTTGTATAATAAACAACATGAGAAAAAAAAATAAGTTTTTTGATTTTAAAAAAATAAAATGAACAAACTTAAAAGTCTTAAAGCTAATACAAAATAAGGTTTACAATTTAATGTTTACAAGCTTATAATCTTGGTCTAAAACCATTGAATAAAGATGTATGGTTTGTTCAAATTGTAAAGTAAAAATAATTAAATAACTTTCAATCAGCGATAGGCAATACACATATTTTGGATGTTGGTCTTTTTATTGTGGATGATTTAGTGCGCAGTGTGACCACACGGGTGATACTATCATCACCGGGATGTTTTTTCAACACACGACCTAATAACCAACGACTTGGCGGCAAATCGTCTTCCTTAATCAACACAATGTCTCCGACTTTTGGTTCTGGCACCTGGGCAGATCATTTGTACCTGTTCATTAAATTTGCTAAATATTCGTGGGATCAACGTTTCCAAAATGACTGCAGCATTTTTTTAATGAATTGCCAACGTGATAAATGACTTACGCTTGAACTTTCGTATTGATCATCTGGCACATTATCAAAGGTTCTCCAATTAGGAAATGTCCTGGAGTCAGTGGCACAGGTTCACCAGGATCAGAAACATTAATTATGCTCATTGATCGAGAGTTTAAACATGCCTCCACTTGGCTAAGAAGAGTGATCATCTCTTCAAATGTAAGCGTGGCATCACCAATTGTTCGTTTCAAATGAAACTTCGTGGACTTCACTCCTTTTTTAATTCACAGCTTAATTCTTCGTCCCAAGCAACACCTGCAAGCCAGAGTTTTTGGATGAACACCTTTGCCAATACCACGCTAGGTGCTAACCAACCCAATGGATCGAAGAGACGAGCTATGTCTGACAGTATGGATCTTTTAGTGACAGGTGCAGTTGATAGCGGCGGGAGATTACCCAGTAATGAAACACGTCCTGTTTGCGATTCCAGGTAAGTCCCAAAATTTTAATAGTATTGTCTAGTTTTCTAATTCGTTATCTTTGTACTCTATATTTTTAATGTTATTGTTCTGAAATTTATTATCTATGTCCTGTTCTGTGTTTTCATTTTTATTATTATTTATATATGTAGCTTGCTCTATTTGCTCTTTATTATTAATTTCTAAAACACTTATTCCGTCTAAGAGTTCTTGACTGTTACTATTCCATTTTTGCAATTTGAATCCGCCTTTTTCTAATAAATAATTCTGTTAATTGCTTGTACATCTCTATACCTATCTCTACGCTTGAGCAACCTGTCATGACGTCATCTATATATAGGCAATTCAGGACTACGTCACGTGCTAGCGGATAAGCCTCGCCTTCATCATAGACGACCTGGTGTAAGGTGCGAACTGCTTGGTACGGTGCAGATGCAGTACCGAATGTAACAGTCATAAGCTCATAGTCTGTGATCTCCTTTTCAGGGCTGTCTCGCCAGAGTACGCGCTGAAACAATGCGTCTTTTTCAGCAATTCTCACCTGGCGATACATTTTGATTATGTCTGCTACGAGAGTTATTGAATAAACTCTCCAACTTAAAACTATGTATCGCAAGTCAGACTGCAGCGTCGGCCCAACCATCAGCGTGTCGTTTAATGAAACTCCGTTTCTGTTCCTTTCCGAAGCATTAAAAACAACACGAACCTTTGTAGTGGTTTTGTCGTCTCGTACAACCGCGTGATGAGGTAAGTAGACCGCTACTTGCTTATTAGTATCGTCTTTACTGACTGGCCTCATATATCCTAGCCGCAAGTATTCTTCCATAACTTGCGTGTACTTTTCTTTTAATTTTAAATTATTCTGTAATCTTTTCTCTAATGCTTTAATTATTTTTTCAGCTATAATACGTGAATATCCAGCTTTACATGCAGGATCATCGTCTTTGAAAGGTAACCTGACTATGTATCTACCATTGCTGTCTCTTGTAGTAGTCGTGTGCATGCATTACGCTTATATTGCTTGACCTATTAATATTGCTTTCTGTACTTACTGTACCTGAAAGTATCCAACCTAAAGTGGTACTTTGTGCAATCAGTGTACCGGTAGGACACCTTAGAAGGCCTTCTCTGATGATATTGCTGTAGGCCTCAGCACTCAATAGAATATCTATTTTAGTAGGCGTGCTAAACTCTGGGTCTGCAAGCTGCAGATCTGAAAAACCTTACCAATCCACTGTGGTATCTACACGACGTTCAGGTATGTAGGACGTAATTTTACTTAAAACATAAGCGTTTATAGTGAGCTTAAAAGCTGAATCTATCCTTGACTTAATATTAATTTTTTTTTTTTTTTTTTTTATATTAGCCTACCAAAGTGACTCCACTCTGCCTGATGGTAAGCAGTAAGTGGAATCCAGAAGTGGCGGACACCATTCCAAAAGCCAAACTACTGGTATGGTGGCCTCCACTATGGCGGCTTAGTGAGATGCTTTTTCACGCCCCGCTTAAAGGACCCAGGATCAAAATTAGATGGGAACACATGCGCTGGCAAAGAGTTCCAGGCTTTAATTGAGCGACAAAAGTATGAAGTGCTGAACCGTTTGGTTCGAGACCCTTTAGATTCCACTGTGAAAGGGTGGCACTTTAGTCCCGCACGTGTTGTTCTGGATAAAAAGGGAGAGGTTGGGATTAATTCAAAGAGCTCTTCAGAACACTCTCCATGGTAAAGGCGATAGAAGACGGCCATTGAGGCGATGTCTCTTCGCAGCTGTAAAGGCTCAAGGGTCTTAGTAGCCTCCGGGCTTCCGATGATACGGACTGCTCGCCGCTGCAACCTATCGAGTGCATCCAGTAAGTACTGTGCGGAGCCATCCCAAAGATGAGAGCAGTACTCCACGCAGGAACGAACCTGTGTCTTATAAAGAAGACAGAGCTGCTCGGGCGTGAAGTACCGCCTCACCCTGTTCAGGACACCGAGTTTACAGGAGGCGGTTTTAATGACGCACTCGATGTAGTTCTTGGGGTTGAGATCTCGGCTGATGTCCATACCCAGAATACTTAGGCTATCCTGTAGTGGTAACGCTGTGTTCTGAAGAGAGGGAAGGGGAAGGAACGGAGATTTTTTTGCAGAGAACGCGCACACCTGTGTTTTCTTGGCATTGAACTCGACCAAATTCTCACAACCCCATTTAGAAATGCGGTATAATACTTGGTCGAGCTCAGCGACAAGTTCTAGGCGTTTTGCCTCGATGTCAGTCTGTTTAGCCAGCCGCAGGATGTCCGAGATATCGCCCATGCACTGTACTATCATCTGCATAGCAATGAATGTTGCCAAGGGACAACATGTCATTGACATGCAGAAGATACAGAGTGGGCGACAGGACGGACCCCTGAGGCACCCCAGCGTTGACCTGCAAATAATTGGAGGCCGATCCGTCACAAAGGACTCTAATGCGGCGCTCACGCAGGAATGTGGCAATCCAGTTGCACAGCTGGGGTGGCAGACCATATGCTGGAAGCTTGGACAGAAGCGAACGGTGCCAGACTCTATCGAAGGCTTTGGTTATGTCAAGGCCGATGGCCAAGGACTCGCCATGCCTGTCCATAGCTACACCCCATTGGTGCGTGATATACGCTAGAAAGTCACCCGTAGACCGTTTTGACCTAAAGCCATATTGTCGGTCACTAATTAACGAGTGACCCTCTAGGTAGCGGACTAGTTGGGAGTTTATTATCCGCTCAAGCACCTTGCAGAGAACTGAGGTGACATCTATGGGTCGATAGTTGCCTGGCTCGGACCTATCCCCTTTTTTGGGAATAGGTTGAACATTCGCCTCTCTCCAAGCCTCCGGCACAATTCCCGAGGAATAAGATAGGCGGAATAGGCGCGTCAATGCAGGAGACAACTCCGCTGCGCATTTCTTAAGGACCACCGCTGGAATACCATCCGGTCCGCTGGCTTTCCGAACATCGAGCGACCTTAGTTCCGCATGGACATCACGATGCCTAATACGAATATTAGGCATAACGGAGTCGCAGCCAGATATAGTCGGCGGGTGCAAGCCACGGTCGTCGATTCGGGAGTTAGCCGCAAAGAGTTCAACAAGCAAGTTTGTTTTCTCTTGCGGCTCGTGGGCCAGCGATCCATCAGGACATTTCAAGGGGGGCAGCGAAGGCTTGCAGAAGTTGGATTGCACGGCCTTGGCTAGTCGCCAGTAGCTACGGCTACCCGTAGGATGCGAAATGAGTTCTTGCCCAATCCGTGCAATGCGCTGGGCATCCGCTCTGATGTAAGCCCTCTTGCATTCCCTAGTGGCTTTGTTGTACGCTGCTTTTAGGCGATCCAAGCTAGGGTCGCGCCGTGCTCGGGCCCTGATCCAAGCGCGGTACGCCGATTCTTTTTGTTTAACAGTGTCGGCGCACTCACGGTTGAACCAGGGATGCGTTTTACCGGCACTGGTGACATCTGAGGATGGAATGTAATATTCCATACCTAACAAGATCTCACCAGCGACAGCAGTAGCACTTTGCGACGGATCCCTGTCTTTAAAGCAGCGTAATGCCCATGGGACGGAAGCAAAGTAATCCCGCATACCGTCCCAGTCTGCTGACGAGTAGTGCCATAGTCGTCGCTTTACCTCCGAACGTCGTGGGGGAGCAACAAGAGGCACTGAGGCGCAGACCAAACAGTGGTCGGAATTACCCAGTGGGGCGTGGACCGAAACACTGTATTGGTCTGGGTGACTCGTCAGCAGTAGGTCTAGCAAAGAGGGCGCTTGACTTGGAATATCTGGTATCCTGGTGGGATGGATTACCAGTTGCGTCAGGTCATGCGTGAGAGCGAATGCATGGGCGGCTCGTCCCGCATGGTCTGTTCTGAGAGAACCCAACCAGGTCTCGTGGTGGGCGTTAAAGTCTCCCAGAAACACCAATTCCGCGTTCGGAAACCGCTCCTGCGCTAAGTCTGCCGCCTGACTCAGATGGTCAAAGAGTCGAGTTGTCTCCAAATCTCCGGAGTGGGAACGGTAAAGGCACGCGTAGATCCGGCTCAGAGAACCAAGATCAACGTGAAGCCAAAGGATGGGGTAGGATGGGTCCTCTAGGCAGCGCAGACGGCGAACGCAAACATCCGCCCTGACGAATGCGCATACTCCGGCCTTAATATTTACCATATGCCTTGCAACGGTTGAACTGTGGCTCCCAAGTCCTGAAATAAGTCCATGAACTGGAATCTTTTGCAGCCTGAGAAATTGAACTGTAGCCTCAGTTACAAAACAACCTTGTGAACCTTGGTCGAGTAAGGCTCGAACTGCTTTTATTAGTGCCGTGACTAATAAAACCTGCCTGGGTGTAGAAACCTTTCCCGTGGCTAAGCATGTTACTATCGGGTCAGAGCTAGTTCCAAAACTAGCGCTTTCGACAGCAGGCTTGCCTGACGTTGATTGTTCTTTATTTCCCGACTCACGATAAAGATGCAATAGTGAATGATGACGTTTCTGACAAACTCTACATGTGGTACGTTTCTTACAATCGTGTACAGTGTGATTACTGCCCATGCAGTTGAAACAAATATTGTTTTTTGCTACAAACGCACGCCTACTCTCAACGGTTTGTTTCGCAAACGATTTGCAAAAGCACAGTTTGTGAGATTCTGAACAATATTCACAACGCATACTAGAAGAATTCGTGCGACTGCTAACATTGCTTTAGATGAATGAGCATGTGCACCTTGATTACTTTTATTGACCTGATGTCCCGTTGCCTTTATTGGCTCTATAGACTCTAAGGCGCGGAAACGATTTTCAAGGAAAACTCTAAACTGATCAAAAGACGGTAAATCGTCACTGGCCTCACTTAGTTCCCATTGTTTTCGCGTTTCATTGACCAATTTGTGCGTGACGATGTGTATGATGATAACATCCCATGTGTTCACACTGACTTCTAAATTAGTTAAAGCATTTAAACAATCACACGTAGTGTCGAGCAACTCTTTTATTGCCGTAGATGACTCCACAAGTGTGCGTTTTTGACCAAACAACCTTTTTAAAATACTTCTACTTAAATACTTTTTATTATTATAGCGTTTTTCTAAACGAGACCAACATTGAATGTAGTTTGCCTCAGTCGTAGGAGTGTGACGCACTAATTGCTCAGCTTCACCAGATAGGTGGTTTTTTAAATAATGGAGCTTTTGCACTTTATCTAGTGAATCATTGTTGTGTATTAATGAAGTAAAAAGATCATGGAAGGTAGTCCATTCTTCATATTTGCCAGAGAAAATTGGAATGGCTATCTTAGGTAACATTACGCTAGACTTTGCTGATTTAGAACAAGTATTGTTGCTTAGTTGACTAGAATTATTTCCTACCCTATCAACTTGAATTTTATTAAATGTAGTTTTCATCAAAGATTTATAAGTTATATAGGTATCCTCAGTTGTATCATATATATCTTCTACATTTGAGTCCATTTCATCTGATTCATAACCTTCACTTAATTTAGTGCTAGTTTCTTTAAATAAAGACCAATCCTTTTCTAACAATTCTTGCCTTGTCTCTATATACTCAACCGTTAATCTATCCTTTCCACATTTCTTAAAATTAGTCAGTCCTTTAGTTATGACTTTTTGTTGATCTTTTAAAACATTGATTAAACCTTCCATTTCTATGGCTTAATGAAATTTGTAGATAAGAAAGGAGACAAGTTGATTCGAATTTATACAAGACAAAAGAGTACCAGGTAATTTATAAATTTATCTTATTATATCTATAATTCATAAACAATAAGTTATGAAAGACTACAAAACTAGCAATTAATTTTTAAAGTTTAAAATATAAGAAACTATCCGCTTGAAGACTAATCTGACAAAATTTCAAAAACAGAAATTGTTCTAAGTGCAAAAATATCGTAAAAATTTTACAAGTGTTTTACGACATTATAAATCTGGTAGAAAACGGGCATAGATTCCCCGTCTCAACGTTTTTTGCAAACTATTCTAAGTTAAACTAGCATGCACAATTTTAAAAGGACAAAGAAAAATAAATTAACAAAGTGAAATTTTCTAAGTTCAAAACTTAATTATAATAAAGTTCAAAATTGCTTGCTGTTGATTGACATGTTTGATGAAATAACCTTAATGATATAAATGAATAAATTGTACTCACAGTTTGCACTTCACACACATACGATTTTTTTACTAACTAGTGGCGCCATCTGTAGGGTGATCCTCTGGACTGTTAATGACGTACTTCATACGTCACGATGAACTGTCATCCGCGTCACTGCACTGATGGTGACTAGATGTTGAACTGATGTAAAGGACTGGTGGCGCCCTCCGTGGTGACACCTTGAACTAATCCGTCCGCTGCCGACGACTTCATCAACCTAAAGGCGAAGCCTTCGCCGCTGCTTGCGGATGTCGTGTACCCTTTTCGGCAGCGATCCACTGCAGGTAACACGGGGAGGTCGCGAGCCACAGCCAAAACGGTGGCGCCGCGCAAAAATACAGTCTTATCGATACGGTTCGATGGACCAATGTTAAACACCAGGATTGATGTCTAACGACGAGCACTGATTTTACTTTAACTATGAAAATAAAACCTATATTTGAAGTGTCACACAAATACAAAATTGCGCCAGCTATTTATATTAGCCGTGTGAACAAAACCATAGCGCGATCTAACTCGATTGTAACGCCGCCTAGTTGCGATGGAGACAACTCGGGTTGGCCATACATTTTGTAGTTCTTGTTGATCGCGCTATGGTTGTTCGTCATGAACAAATATATTTTGTGGCTGTAGAGTTATAGCCAGGCAGTGGCGGTATCTGTGGTTGGTTGATTAACCAGCACTCGGTTAATATAATTAAATCCCATGAAATTTTGCTACGAGTAAGGAGTGTGGATAAGCCTGCAAAATTTTTGTTAATACTCCGAATGTTTTGGCAAAGAAACCTAAAAGCATTTTTGTCTGTATGGCTATAAAGATAAGTGTATTTGTCGGATAAGTGGCTCTGTTATCTAAGCAAAATAAAATGGACGTAGTTTTGCAAACTAGAACTAACCCACAACATATCAGTTTTGAGATAATTAGGTTTTTGTTTTAAAGGTGTGTAAAAACAATTGGTAAGTTTTATGAGATAAATAACTTAACAACGTTAAAGGACTGTATTAGCAGGAATAAAGAAAAACAACATAATTCAATTTTATGACAGTTTAGTGTTTATTTAGGATCAAAAACCTGATGGTTCCTTATAGCAAAATTATTGTATTGTGGTTTGGTTCTTTGTTGATTTTTTTTAGGAATAATAAATGTTAGATAAATGGTTTATTCATATTTGTTTATTGCAACTTGAACACACGAACAGTTTATACTCTTTTTACATACAGAAATGGTTAATAAATACACAATTATAACAGTCAATAATCACTATTATTCATCATCTTGTACATAAAGTTACGTAAGCAGCATGTTCAACTTCTACTTCAAAATCAATAGTACCAGAAAACCCACATACGTCGTCTTGAACTGTTGAATTTCCGGTTAATTTTTTATAATATTCTTGAGCATCATCTGGTATAAGATGCATCAAACTTTTTAGGTCATTCAGCTTTGCTTCGGGAATAGGTTTTCCATTAGGCCAAAGTGGATCCATTACTTGTTTCGTTAATAGCCCCGTATTTCCTCGTAAACTTCTCTTTATATTTACTTCTATATGTTCTTTATCCAGGTTTGATCGCATAAAAATCGAAAACTCATCTTCTTTTTTGAGCATTATCTCTTTTGTAATAAGCAGTGATCGGAGTAGGTAGATTGAAATGGGGTCATTGATCCGAAACGTATATATTAATATGGACACTCCTCCGGAATTGGTGGATTATTAAAAAAAAACCGGAACTTATGTAGGAATTTTATTCTGCCAGAGTGGAAGGAGTCATTTGATGATTTGCCATCCTCAAAAAAAGGTAGGAATTGTAATAAAATGAGCAATATTATTCTTTATTATTCTTCATATTTTTTTTAACGGCACACAGTCACGATTTGACAAAACCCAACGACCAATCAGAACAAAGGATCATGGGTGGTACAATAACCGGTTATCAGAACAATGCGTACGCCCGCCGACGACATGCCAGGTAGCTCACTCGTTTACTTCGGTTCGTAGAGTGCGCATCTTTGTTTGTTACTGTGTTGTGAAAACGTTACTTGACCCTGGCTTGTGTACATACTGACTTCTGGAATCTGCTCTAAACCACGATTTGGCTCGAATATACGGACTCAGATTTTTCACTATTGAATTGGATCTACATATTTAAACCAAGCTTTGGTAAGTAATATTTTACTAGTTACAAGGAGTATAAAGCATGTTTGGATGTACTATAAGAACATTTTTAGTATTGTGTTTGTTCACTTAACCTGCTGAACATACCATGAGTCTTAATATTGTTAAATCTTTAATAGAGTATGAACCAGTGAGCTTAGTGCGAAACAAAATTATGATATTCTAGTAATGTAGTCGCAATTCAGCTAACTACACTATTAACCGACATTTTACTGGAATCCGTATATAATTTGAATGCCCTGTGTCCTCTTGCAATGTATTGGTAAAATAAATTACTATAGGCCTTATCTACTTCTCTACAAAATATTCTACGTAACAAGCCCTTTCATTTGATACCCATATTGATGGAATTGAAAAAAAAAATAAGTTGTCCGCCATCTTGTAGCGGCAACCATTTTGGATTGACAATAATATTGAATATACATAATTGTATTGTCACCAGAATCAAAGGCGAATACCAAATTTTAGATCAATCGGTTGACAGGAAGAGGGTGAAATTTCAATGACTAAATTTGATCCACGAAAAATAAAACAAACGGAGTAAGCTAAATAAACTAAATAAAATGTAGTTTTTTCATGTCTTTGTTTTAGGTGATATATACGAGGTTCCATCTCTAAAACAAAGTTCAGATATGGCAAACGTCAAGGCTGAAACTGTAGAAAAATGGATATCCGGTCATCCCGAACTACTTTACGATCACGCTAGTGGTACAATATACTGTTCAAAATGTGAAAGCCATTTGAAAACCATAAATAAAGGAAACGTTAAAAGACATATCGAAGGAGCAGTACACCAGGGAAAGTTTAAGCGGCCCGAAGAGGAATTTTATTTCGATCTTATAAAATTTCTCATTTTGTGCAATATTCCGTGGTCTCAGATGAAAAATACTACTTTTCAAGATTTCTTTTAAAAATGCAAGTACTTAGTTCGAAATTCGCCTGATTGATGACAGATTTCTTTTGCAACGTGCTTGTTATCATTTTATTAGACACTGACATTTTACTGAGTACACTGTTGTTACGTTAGTATTTAAAAAGTCCTAAGTGCATTAAAAACGATAGATCTTTCTAGTTTGAAGCGAATTATCATCAAAATGGGTCTTGATTCAGCTGGTTCGTTCAATTGTACGGACATTGTAACGATAGGTAAGACGGCCGCGGCCGTTGACCGTACAGCGCCAATTTATATGGCAGTCAGCTGTAGCTGTCCGAGTCACTCCGGCCGCCCTTGATAGTAAAATGCGTAGGTAATAATTTTAGCGCGTAAACGTCTCGATACTTTCCTTTATTTATTGTATTTTTTATTCGATTTTTTTTTTATTTTGGAATTATTGGTTTTTTCGATTTTGTTTGTTATTAATTTACTTAATTTACTTAGACATGTTTTTTTTTATGTACTTAATACTGAATTTTATAGTGCATAAGTACTTGGTACTATGTATAGAATAACAGGTTAAAAGGATGCTAATGAATTCAAAATCACACTGTATATATAGGTTTTTTGTACATGAACAAACTAAAACATTTTGACTTAAAATATGTATTAACATCCTATTAATATTATAAATGCGAAAGTTTGTGTGTTTGCACGTATGAAACGTATGCGTACCTCATCTTCATTTATATTTTTACTATTTGCAATAGTGTCGCTAGTATCATGAAGCCGCTATGCTAGCAGTTTGAGACAATTTCTATTAGAATAGTTTCTTCCACTTCTGGACTTCATTGGCTGCTTACCGTCAGGCAGAGGAGTGCGTTACCCCAGCAAAATGTTGATAAAAATGTGCTTATAAGAGGTGAGAGTATAACAGATAATTAGTGCGTCGTAAGGAGTAATTTGTTTGCCTATAGCAAAATTTGTTTGCATTATAGTTTTAAAGTTATTCGGAAAAAAAACAGATTTTGCTGGGGTAACGTTTGAAACATTACCCCAGCAAAATGTCTTTTCTTTAAATTATCCAGGCAGAGTCACGTTGGTAGACCAGTATGAATAAAATGACTGTATCAATAGTACTAGTACATGACTTTTTAAAACAATACTGAAAAATTCAATCTTAATTTATGCCCGTCTGATTGTTAAGTGTTCAAAATTAGCTCTTACAAAAGCCAAGAGTTTTCATAACTTTCTAACTCCACTGCGTCTTCATGGACTGATGATATGAGGTCCTGCATCAATAATAAAAAAGCATCTCATAAAGACCACCTAGCCAGCAGTTTGAAACAATGACCCTTGGAATGGCGGCTACCACTTAGTTATTTGGATCCCACTGACTGTATCATAAGGCAGAGTGAAGTCACTTCGATAGGCAATTGTACGGCATGGTTATATTCAATAATAATAATAATAATAAAATTTATTTTTAACCTTCAATACAATGGTACTCATAAAGTAGCTATACAAAAATGTTTGAAACATAAATAGGTAATGTAGGTTGTACAAATAGGGTGAACCCTAACTCCCAAACTAGGTGGAACCTATGACTCAGGAGTCAGTGATCTGCTGTTGTCTTATAATGCTCTATGTTACATTGTTGATTTGGTGGTTTGAGTGTGAGTGTGAGTGTGAGTGTGAGTGTGAGTGTGAGTGTGGGTGTGGGTGTGGGTGTGGGTGTGGGTGTGGGTGTGGGTGTGGGTGTGGGTGTGGGTGTGGGTGTGGGTGTGGGTGTGGGTGTGGGTGTGGGTGTGGGTGTGGGTGTGGGTGTGGGTGTGGGTGTGGGTGTGGGTGTGGGTGTGGGTGTGGGTGTGGGTGTGGGTGTGGGTGTGGGTGTGGGTGTGGGTGTGGGTGTGGGTGTGGGTGTGGGTGTGGGTGTGAGTGTGAGTGTGAGTGTGAGTGTGAGTGTGAGTGTGAGTGTGAGTGTGCGTGTGCGTGCGTGCGTGCGTGCGTGCGTGCGTGCGTGCGTGCGTGCGTGCGTGTGTGTGTGTGTGTGTGTGAGCACATATGCATGTTGTTCAACACTCAAACAAGCAACCTCTCTGTGTCGTCGTAACTTTTGCTTTGGAGAAAAGACCATACATTTTTCTTGCAGTTATGGTATGATAGGTGGTATATCGGACATTCTTTACTAATTTTATTATAAAGAAATGGCCCAAGAAAATGAAAAAACCTTTTACTAAAGGATGTCCGAAGCTGTAAATTAGCTGAAGTTGTCACTGATGAGTCTGGTTTAAACGCATTTGAATAACTATCGCTATGCAATAAGCTATTGTGTTTCTTTTGACACTGTCTGCAGAGACCGAACCTACACTCTGAGAGTGGGTGTCCTGCGCGTAAACAGTTTCGACATACCTTTTTCTCGTCAATGAATTTATTCCTATCTAATACAGATAAATTAAGAAAACGCGTACATGTATACAATAAGTGATTATCGCCGCACATAATGCACGATCGAGTAAACTTTTCGCATTTACCTTCATTATTACGAGTTGAAACGAAACTTTGTGATTTCTGCGCATTCTTTGGCCGTTTATTATCAACGGTATTGGATTTACTGTCATTTTTATTTTTATGAATCATATCTAAAGTATCTGCACGCAAGAATTTTAATAAATCATCTAATTTAATTTTCGTATTTTTAGATTCAGATGGAATTAAACCGATATAACTTTCCCACTCAAGTTCAGTGGATGAGTCTAATTTTGATACTAGTAGGTAAGAGATAAGAGTATCCCACGTGTCCGTTGGTTCACCTAATGACTTGAGTGCCCGTAAATTACGCAAAACTATGTCAATTAAATTTCTAATTTCTATTGCCGATGCCTTTCGAATAGTGTAACCTTTTTTTCTAAAATTGATAGGTTAAATAAAATAAAAGTAGATATATTATCCAAATGTAGGTATATTAAAAAAATAAATAAATAACACCCTGAAGGGAGTGGATTCGTTAACGCTCACTAAGGAGAATGTAAAAAGCCGCTAATAGCAATGCCACTGCCCTGCTGTAGCCTCCCGGCAGTATGAGTGGTTCTCGCAGTCCGGATAGTAGAACCCAGCAGACGAAGAAGGTGGCAGAAGAAGAAATCTTGATATCTCTTTTAGATGGTCCGTGCCTAGTGGGTGAACCCTGGAATCGGTTAAAATTCCAATGTAGAAATTGCTCAGTTTCATAGTTTGACTGCGACATCCCGACCGACCCAACTACGCATGAAGTGCTAAGCAAAAGCAGATGACATACTAAGATGATGCATGTAATAGTGTTCGATGATGAGGCAGTCAAATAAGATAACAATTGTTTAGGTACGTAGTACATTATGCAGAATTTAAAACTAGCGTGAAGATGATATTGCAACTTTTACGAAATGTAAACGTAGGTAGGTAGTTACACACGGAATTAACATCATTCGTAGAAGTAAGAAACTTATTTCGATTTTATAATAAAATAGCATGGCCAAAGTGAGGTTTTATACGAAATAAAAGATTAACTAACTAATTTGTAAAAGTTACAAATATTATAAACTAGAACTACATCTATCACTAATTACTTAACATATAATATTTTGCAACACTCACCCAATTCGGGGTAATCACTGCACACAGTAGGTATAAAAGTATTCACGTTTTTAAATAGATTCTCAGAATTATTATATTCGTAATAGCTATAGTAAATACAATAATAGGTAGTCGGTACTTGGTGAAGCCAATAGAATAATTTATCTGCGTTAACGTCGAGCTTCTACCACGAGCAAGGTAATGAGTGAGTGATCGGCGCTCGAGAGCGCGGCTTGCCGCACCAGCCGGCGAAGGGACCGGTTTCGCGTGGTAGCAACATGATTTGCACTTTAGAGAAACATATAGTATGCCCTGTCTTTGCTCGTAGAATTATTACTTATTTAAAATAATGTTTGTAAATAGTTTTAAAGTGTTTTATTAGATTTTTGTAAGTAGATTATAATTAGGTTTTAGATTTTATTACTTTTAAAAATAGGGAATCGTTATATTTTAGTTAGTTACATAACGGAAGTGTAACGAAACCGTTACATACCCCCCTTTTTAGGTTCGGATTTTTGCTTATAAAATCCAATATCAGAAATCTATGTTAACTTAAAATCTTTAATATGCCAAGTGCCTAAGTTATTACCTGACATGTCTTCCAAGTCAAAGACAAGTTTAGATTTCTTGCCTGTGATACGACATTTAACGAATTTAGTAGCTAGTTTCTTTGAGAACCTATTATCTTTATCGCTTTGATAAAATGTTCTCTTCCAAACGGTATCTCCTACATTAAAATCTACATTTTTACGTCTAAGATTATATTGACTACTATTCCGAGAGTGTGCTTTGATAAGTTAGACCGATAGCGCTAGGCTATTTTGGGGTCATAAGTTACAAAAATTTTAAAGTTGCTTAATTTTTGCCTGTGGATACAGTCATACATAAGAAGCCTAATATTATGTTTTGTGTCACATCTGCCATTTGCGTTTTGAGCAATTCGATGATTTGTGATTAATTCTTTTAATTTAAATCAAAACTGGCAAAATTAATTTAAAGTTAACAAAAATTATGGGAGCATGTCTAGGATAGCCTACGGAGTGTGCAAGCCTAATTTGTGTCATCTTCGTCCAGTGCAATCTGATATAGGGTCAGGATCTAAATACGGTGCTAAAAAAAAAATTATAATTGATTAAATAACTATCTCCTATTTCAGATCACTTACATATACCCATTAAAGAAATTTGTGCCCAATTAGAGCATGCAATTTTAAGATTTTTAATTATTTTGTTTTTCGAAGCTACAAACGCTCCAAAAAAATATTACAATCATTAGAGTTCACATATTTAATAACATAAATGTATGAAAAATCGACATTGTAAATTTGTGTCATTTTCATGCACGATAAATTAACGCATTGAGCGCACAATTGAAATATCTTGTGTGGAGCTTGAGCAACATGTTGTTGTGTGTGTATACAGACCGCCACAGAGTGACTTCACCTTGTTTGAAACTGTAATGGAAGATGTACTGAAACGCTTGAGCATTTGTAACAGGCATGTGGTTGTGTGTGGTGATTTTAATGTAAACTTACTTGAGGAATCAGCTATATGTAGTAGATTAATTAGCTTGTTTACCTCATTTGACTTACATTATTTATTCTATGAACCTACTAGAGTTACTACTCATTCTGCTACATGCCTAGATAATATTTTCTGCAACTGTCAGTCTTTAAATAGTTCTATATTGAATGATTTAACATCTGATCACTATGGGCAAAAGGTTGAATTGCCTGTAATTAAAATACCTAAAGTTAATTATAAGATCACATGTAGGCCAGTGACCTCTGAACGCCTGAAACACTTTAGCGAGAACATTAGTACTAAAGTTACCAATATAGATCTTAGTCGCGACGATCCTGACAGCCTCTACCTATCTTTGTTTAATTTAATTAAGGTAGAATATGAAAATATTTTTAAACCCAAGACTTTCAATAAAAATATTAAAATTAAATTTTGTGACTGGGCAACAACAGGCATCTATAAAAGTAGAACTAAACTGTTTGAACTATATGGTATGAAAAAATATAATACAAATCCGAACTTTGTAGATTACGTTAGGAATTATTCAAAAATTTTTAAAAAGGCTTGTACCACAGCCAAATCTTTATACATAAGTAATAAAATTAAAGAATCTGACAATAAAATCAAAACAACTTGGAGTATCATTAACAATGAAACTGGACGAACCACATTGCGGGATACTAACTTTGAACTTAACGTAAATAATAAAATTATTTCAGATAATTTAGATGTAGCACAAACATTTAATAATTTCTTTATAAACATACCTGTTAATGCAACCAGGTCCTTAGATTCTTGCCCAGTCAAAGCCAAAACTTTAGCTAGGGTTAGCGTGGGAGAGTGCAGCGTTTTATTTAGTTTCAAGTATATTAACCCCAATGATGTGATAAAAGTGTTTAAGTCACTTAACTCAAAAAGAACTGCTGACATATGGGGTATTTCAACGAATCTAATTAATAATATAATATCTAGTATAGCTCCACACCTTGCCACAATATTTAATAGATGTGTGGACACAGGCGTGTTTCCTGATCTGATGAAACACAGTAAAGTAATACCTTTATTCAAAAATGGATCAAAAAGTGACGCAACTAACTTTAGACCGATTTCCATATTGCCAGCTATTAGCAAAGTGTTTGAGAAAATAATTTTGCAGCAATTAGAAAGTCACTTTGTCTCAAATAAATTGTTACACAAAGAGCAATATGGCTTTACTAAAGGTCGTTCTACAATAGATGCAGGTATTACATTGATTAAGCATATTTATAGTGCCTGGGAAAATTCGATGGATGCTATTGGTGTCTTCTGTGACCTTTCAAAAGCCTTTGATTGCGTCGAACACAATACGCTTCTACGAAAACTCAGTCATTATGGTATTAGGGATGCTGCACTCACTCTAGTTGCCACTTACTTAAGCAATAGAATACAATATGTTGATATAAACGGAAGTAGGTCTACCGGATTACCTGTAGCTATGGGCGTGCCACAGGGTTCCATTTTAGGCCCTTTTCTTTTTCTGATTTATATCAATGATTTGCCATTCCATATTCAGAATTTTTGCGACATTGTACTGTTCGCTGATGACACATCACTTTTATTTAAAGTGGATCGTAAGGAAACTAACATTGATGAAGTGAATAGCTCACTAGTGAAAGTTCTGGACTGGTTTAGTGCGAATAACCTACTGCTTAATTCAAAGAAAACTAAATGTGTTAAATTTACTATGCCCAATACTAAAAGCCTAGCTATTAATATAAGTTTAAATAATGAAACTTTGAGCTTTGTTGAGTCTACAGTTTTTTTGGGTTTAACTTTAGATAACAAGCTTCAATGGGGTACCCAAATATCGTGTCTTGCTGGTAAACTTAGTTCCGCAGCCTTTGCGATAAGAAAGGTAAGACAGTTTACCGACATAGAAACAGCTAGACTTGTCTATTTCAGCTATTTCCATAACGTGATGTCATACGGTATACTACTCTGGGGCAAGTCTGCGGATATTGAGTCAATTTTTATAATTCAAAAACGAGCAGTGCGATCTATTTACAATTTGGGCCCTAGGGTTTCACTAAGAGAGATTTTTAAAGAAATAGGTATTCTGACGGTGGCGTCTCAGTATATCTTCGCCAATATTATGTTTATCAAGAAAAATATAGACTTGTATTCCAGAAACTGTGACATGCACTCTGTGAATACTCGAGGTAAACATAAATTAGTTGGTACATATTATCGCCTACATAAAGTAAACAACTCATTTGCGGGTCTAGGTGTACGTTTCTATAACAAATTACCCATTGACATTATGAATCTACCCCTACAAAAATTCAAACAAGCTGTTAAAAACCGCCTTATTCTAAAGGGTTATTATACTATTAATGATTATTTAAATGATAAAGCAGCATGGGTATAGTTGCTCGTTTAATGCAAGATTAATGTTATATTGATTATTATTGTTGTAGCTATATTGACTATTATTATCATTAAGTATATTGATATTTTTATTATTGTACTTATATTGACTATTATTATCATTCGGTATATTGATTATTATTATAGTAATTATATTGACTATTATTGTAATTATGTTGACTATTGTAGTAAAAGTTTAATGTGAAGTGGATGCATATCATGATCATTACGAGTTCGTAAGGCATAATACATTTTATTAGGGTTCTTTTACCACCCATGCCCTGCATTGTCATGCTCACTAAAATGTCATTGCTTGTGGTGTCGTATTGGCCGGGTCATCACCTTCCCTCTAATATGGCGAGGGTGATGATGGCTGGCCCGTGCGTCATGCTCGTGAACGGGTGCTACTTGGGATGACTGGTCAATCTTGGCATGGTTTACATTTAATATTCAATCCAGTATTACCTTGTCGTTCAATGTGACCAGGGGGTGCATTTACCAGTTTAATTAAAATACGTAGTTAAATTACCATACTAGTTGAAACTAAATAATTGAATTCCTTGTTTTCTTTCTTTAATCTTAGTATTATATTAATTAGTTAATTTGTAATAATTACTTTGTATGGTTCTTTGGTTGCGTTGAGTGTTTAAATTGTAACTCATTCAAATAACTGTAATTATCTGGCGATTGAAAAGAGTGGCGTGAGTTTCTTGCCAGTTCTTCTCACAGCTCTACCTCGTCAGCGAACTGGCTGTAGGTCAATTGGCTGACAAAATGTAATGTTGACTTTTCATAAGCATCATACTTTATGATCTAAATGAAATAAATGCTTTGACTTTGACTTTGACTTTGACAACACAAAAAAATAATGGTTGCGGTCCAAGCTGGCTCGCAAGAGGACGCGCGGCGGCGCGGCGTTGCCTCCTTCTACGCACGCACACCAAATTCGTTCGGTACCTACGATTTCTTCTAAGCGAATCGTTCTTTATAAATTAAATTAAAATTAACGTATATTTTATTTTTACACTACGCTATCTGGTCCCAAAATAAGCAAGGCATAATACAAATACATACTTCTTTTATAACTACTAGCTGCTCGCTGTGGCTTCGCCCTCGCGATATATGGTATTATGTTTAATTATGTAACTCAGGCACCAGACCAATTTTCGGGATAAAAAATAAAAAGTTTCCTATGGGCTATGTCCGTCGCCGGCACCTATGTACGTACCAATTTTCATCAAAATCGGTTCAACCACTTAGACGCTGAGTGGTAACAAACAAACACCATACATACAAATTTTCGCATTTATAATATTAGTAGAATGTAAGTAAGTGCATACAATAAATTATTATTAAAGAAACTCCCAGACTCAAAACAAACTCTATGTGTTTATTCACAAAACTGTTTGTCTCTTCACGGTTGGAAACCAGCCTTCCAACAAAGGTCACCTTGGCGGGAGATTGGTTTCAATCTGCGGTTTGTGTTGCGTCGAGATGGATCTAAACCACGCATAAACCACGCACTAACACGCTCGCGAGTCAGTACCGGGCGAGTCGTCTCCTCTTCTGGCGTGAGATTAACTAGGGTTGCCACCTTCTTCCGACGGAAATCTAAACTAAAAATTACAATAAAGCAAGTAACTTCAGATAATTTTTTTTTAATTGCTGATAGTGGCAGACGAGCAAACAGCCCACGTGATGGTAAGTGGTAAATGTCATTCATGAACGAATTACGAGTCCCTAGCATTGCTACTGCCAGGGACTGCGAAGTTGCTGCCTACAGTGAAGGGAGAGGGTTAGGAGAGGAAAAAGGAAAAAGGGAGGCACAATAGTACGGATACTATTACTCTTTCGTCGATCTTCTACGAGAGGGTAGTACTTCCCCGTTCGATCCAGTCCATTCATGCTGAAACCAGCGTGAATCTACTACCGTGACTATTTAGTTATAAATTTTAACTAACTATCTTTGTATTAAATTTTTTGTTTTTATTTTATACTATATTTGTATAACTTTTTAGTTATCAATTTAAATATTAGTAAACGAAAATAAATGATGCAATACCATTGAAAAAGTGTTGCAATTATATTATATAGGCGTTTGTTGTGAGACCAAATAAACCGTTTACATTATTTTGAAGTTAATATGGTGTTGAACTATTATAAAATATGTTAAAATTAGTACAAATATCCGTAGGGGCAAAGACGCTTGCAATAACTATATTATAATAATAATAATATTCTACCACATTCACACAGCACCATCTAGCCCCAAATGAAGCAATTATATTTGCTTGTGTATATATATATATTATTATATATAGCAAAATTATTGGTACCTACTTATATAATACTGTACTATTTACTATTTATATTCAGTTATTTTTGGAATCGGAGCTAGCCAACAGGATTTTAATTTTGTCTTTGCAACAAACTTGAACTGCACGGGGTGGCAATAGTGCGCACAAGCAGGGGCGCGTCGCGATAGCTTGGTAGCGCAGGACGTGATGCGCTGGATGTGCCTGAGTCGCGGACGGACGCGGTCAGTCAGACGTATGAGAGCAGACGTCGTTGACAGTTGTGTCTAAATACATAAAAAAATTAATACGCAGTTAAGATTAGGTTTCGTTCGATTTCTTTTATTAAATCTTTATTTTACATTCATATATTCATAGATTAATCTTTTCTTTAAAGTAATTTCTGATGAATTCTTTCTTTCAAAAGAAACCCCAAAGAAAATGAACTTGGCAAAGCCCCGACAACATCACTAAAAATGAAATTGACTTCATCATGACGGACAAAAAGCGCATATTTAGGGATGTCTCTGTGATCAACAGGTTTAACACCGGAAGCGATCACCGACTGGTAAGGGGCACCCTAAATATAGTCTTCAGAGCTGAGGGAAACCACACGGTGAAGTCCATATTGAGACCAACTCTGCAACAAACCATAGCTGGCTCTGAACAGTTTCAGTTGGAGCTAAAGAAAAGTTTTGATGCCCTGAAACTTGAAAACACACAGGACATTGACAAGGACCTAGACAGCGTGGTTACAACCATTAGGGATATGGGCAAACGGTTTCGTGAGCGAAAAAGTATGGGCCGAGATTTGCGACTATCAGCTGAGACTTAAAACTCATGAGTAAGAGACGTGAAATGGTACATCATTCCTCAGACCGAATGGCTCTGTCAAAGCTCATCAAAAAATCAATACGGAGGGACCTAAGGCGCTCAAACATGCAACGCATTATGAACACAATTGAGCGAAATAAAGGTCTCAAAGTGTTCGAACAAAAGCTTGGCAGAAGCCATTTAAGACAGATAAAAACCGAGAATGGACAAATCCACACGTCTCAAACTCAAGTTCTCGCTGGAGTCGAAGAATTCTACGGAAACCTGTACTCCTCTAACGCCGCACCACCTTCGCCATCTCACCAAGACCTGAGAGCCGCCCTGACCCGCCATTTTACCGATGAACTGCCAGATACCAGCCCAGAGGAGATCGAGTTGGCCCTTGGACAGCTGAAAAATGGGAAAGCCCCAGGTGAGGACGCGGACGGTGTTACGAAGGAGCTCTTGAAGTCAGGCAGCAAACCCGTGCTGCAAGAACTCCAACGCTTATTTCATTCTATAATTCATAGCGGGAGAACCCCAAGGGCATGGAGCAGGAGTACCGTAGTACTCTTTTTCAAAAAAGAAGATAACACTCTTTTGAAAAACTACAGGCCCATCTCACTCCTGAGCCATGTCTATAAGCTGTTCTCAAGGATCATGTCGAATCGACTTACTAGAAGACTTGACGAGTTTCAGCCTCCGGAACAGGCCAGATTTCGCGGAGGATTTGGCACCATAGACCACATCCACACTATCAGGCAGGTCATACCAAACACAGAGGAATACAACCTCCCTCTCTGTCTCGTCTTCGTGGACTATGAAAAAGCCTTTGACTCTGTCGAGATCTGGTCTGTCATGGAGTCCTTGCAAGGTTGACTGGCGATGTATCAGTGTGCTGAAATGTTTATACAGCAACGCCACAATGTCCGTCCAAGTACAGGGTCGTCCGACAAAGCTTATCCAACTACACAAAGGAGTGAGACAGGGGGATGTCATATCCCCGAAACTGTTCACAGCTGTATGGATGCTTTTAAGACAATAGACTGGAAAGGACGTGGCATAAACATAAACGGGGAACACATTTCGCACCTGAGATTTGCCGATGATATTGTCATAATGGCTGAGACCCCACAGGAGCTCCAAGTTATGCTGAACGATTTAAATGAGTCCTCCCAACGAATCAGTCTGCGGATGAACTTGAACAAAACGAAGACCATGTTCAATGATCACGTTACGCCACAACCGATTATCGTTGATGATGTACCTCTCGAAGATGTTAAATCCTATGTCTACCTTGGACAAACACTACAACTATATAAAAACAACTTCGAGAGGGAAATCGACAGGAGGATTCAGTTGGGTTGGGCAGCATTTCACAAACTCCGTCAAGTTTTTACGTCGCCCATACCGCAAACCCTAAAGACCAAGGTGTTTGACCAATGCGTCCTGACAATTGTAAACTGATTTTCGAAATTCTTTATTTGTTAGAAACAACGTGTCCGTGGATGGGTGACCATTTGTGGCATTTCATTTTGAGCGTCTTCATGTTTTAGTAGCGTAGACTCTTATCACTTCATGCCAAGTTAGAGGTGTCATGATCGTGAGAAATTCCAACAGCAGCGGGTGGCTACAAACTTGCCGTTACAGCAACACTGTTAATCTTTTGTATATTTGTTACGCGATTACTCCGTCAGTTAAATTATGATTTTTGATAATTCTTGGTACATTGACGTTTTAGCGACGAGGGCGAGGGAGAGGTGCTTGTTAGCAGCGGCTCTCTTAGTGACTCTATGAAAGGGCGTAACTATTGATCCAAAACTGTATATAAATTTTTTGTAAGTCTCGAAAATACTATAATATTGCTGTTTTTCAAAAATATATATAGCTATTGCAAGCGGCTTTGCCTGCGCAAGTATATGTATTATATTATTTTTCCACACCGTATAAACTTCAAAATAATGTAAACTCTTTTTGATCTCACAACAAACGCCTCCATTAAATATAATTGCAATACTTGTTCAATGGTATAATTATAAGTATAATTTTTAATGAAAATAAATGTGCATTATTTACTTTCACTCACAAAAATGAAAATAAATAATGCACATTTTTTTCGTTTACAAATATTACAAACTAAAAAGTTTTTTTTCTCTAAGATTAGTTTAGATTTCCGTCGGAAAAAGGTGCCAACCCTAGTGATCTCACGCCGGAGACGAATCGCTCGGTATTGACTCGCGCGCGTGTTGGCGCATGGTTTATATCCATTTAGACTAGATGCAACACAAACCGCGGTTTGAAGCACCCGCCAAGGTGAACTTTGTTAGAAGGTTGGTTTCCAAACCTGAAGATCGTGCATAATAAGTCAATCAAATCGAATAACGCACGCACTTTTCGCAGCTTGCACCGAATACCGAATGTAAACAAACAACACGTTCTACGCGCCCGTCAGCGCGTCAGGCTAGCCGGGGCGCCCGCCGCCTGCGCCCGCGCTCTTCCCCGCGATCGCCCTTCTTGCGAAGAAATCGTTTTTTTTTTAAATATTAAGATTTCGTGGATAAAAACAACACAAACTATGAATAGGGTTTTGTTACACCATAATAATCAAAAACACGTAATCTCTAATAACTTGCATTTTCTTTTGTGGCTTTTACAGAGTGTTGTAATAAAAAAATCAAATATCTATAAATGTCGTGGATAAATTCGACACAAAATATTTTGAACAACAGATAACCGAACTCTAAAACACATAACACCTCTAATACAAATTTTAATATTTTTTTAGAGCTAGTTGGGTGACGTATTAGGTACTAGTTAAATATCACGATTCCCTTGGGCAGAGATGACACAAAAAGCCTATGTACATCAGTTACTACTTTGTTATTATCATGGAAGTCAAATTTTTGTCTTTAATTTTCTTTTCGTCCAATACTGAGCGAAAAGACAAAATACCTAAATTTCTACCTATGCAACTAGGATGACACAAACTAATGTTTTAGGCTAGGCTAACGGTCAAGAAACTATATGCGAAAAATAAACAACTTTAATATTTTTGAAACCTCAAAACCTAGCGCTACGGGTCTAAGTGCTAACTGAACCTTATCAAATATTTTAGCCAGACTACGTAGATTCTCTGCGTACGCATCTCGTGGAGTGAAAATAATATTATCATTAATGTCAGAATCTATATAATGAGAACCACAGCCAACCAACTCACGACCAAACACCAAGAATGGACTTGCTATTTTTTGAAATTTTCTTTTGGTTTTATGTTGTTTGTTGACTAATTAGCAGGTAGTTTTTATCCCTTGGTTATACTCCAACGGGAACACGTGTCAAATTACACATTTTTCAGGAACTTAGTACATTTTGACGAAATTTTTGCAGTTTTTAATTTTTCTATAGCACTAGACGTATTCCAAATTCCTGTGTATCATTTGTTTTGGCTTGAGGACGGTGAGACCTATCTAGGGATACCTCTGGATCGCTTCTGCACCCTCTGAAACACACAAAAATAGTTAAAACAGTGGTGTCACCGCATACTTTTCAGTAAATTTTTGAACAAAGTCGCTAATAACTTTTGACCGTGAACCCTGGTGGTGTCCGGGATAGTCTCGTCTTGTAGCTGGTGATCAGCCGCGTCTTTTGACACCCCTCGCGTCCAGATCGGGCGAAGGGAACTTGAAAAATTTGACGTTTTCGTAGACTCGTGTTCTATACACATATACATATATACATACAAAAGTCTGTCTACCTTAGGGAGCTGATGTTAGAAATTTTACTTGCTATTTTTTGAAATTTTCTTTTGGTTTTATGTTGTTTGTTGACTAATTAGCAGGTAGTTTTTATCCCTTGGTTATACTCCAACGGGAACACGTGTCAAATTACACATTTTTCAGGAACTTAGTACATTTTGACGAAATTTTTGCAGTTTTTAATTTTTCTATAGCACTAGACGTATTCCAAATTCCTGTGTATCATTTGTTTTGGCTTGAGGACGGTGAGACCTATCTAGGGATACCTCTGGATCGCTTCTGCACCCTCTGAAACACACAAAAATAGTTAAAACAGTGGTGTCACCGCATACTTTTCAGTAAATTTTTGAACAAAGTCGCTAATAACTTTTGACCGTGAACCCTGGTGGTGTCCGGGATAGTCTCGTCTTGTAGCTGGTGATCAGCCGCGTCTTTTGACACCCCTCGCGTCCAGATCGGGCGAAGGGAACTTGAAAAATTTGACGTTTTCGTAGACTCGTGTTCTATACACATATACATATATACATACAAAAGTCTGTCTACCTTAGGGAGCTGATGTTAGAAATTTTACTTGCTATTTTTTGAAATTTTCTTTTGGTTTTATGTTGTTTGTTGACTAATTAGCAGGTAGTTTTTATCCCTTGGTTATACTCCAACGGGAACACGTGTCAAATTACACATTTTTCAGGAACTTAGTACATTTTGACGAAATTTTTGCAGTTTTTAATTTTTCTATAGCACTAGACGTATTCCAAATTCCTGTGTATCATTTGTTTTGGCTTGAGGACGGTGAGACCTATCTAGGGATACCTCTGGATCGCTTCTGCACCCTCTGAAACACACAAAAATAGTTAAAACAGTGGTGTCACCGCATACTTTTCAGTAAATTTTTGAACAAAGTCGCTAATAACTTTTGACCGTGAACCCTGGTGGTGTCCGGGATAGTCTCGTCTTGTAGCTGGTGATCAGCCGCGTCTTTTGACACCCCTCGCGTCCAGATCGGGCGAAGGGAACTTGAAAAATTTGACGTTTTCGTAGACTCGTGTTCTATACACATATACATATATACATACAAAAGTCTGTCTACCTTAGGGAGCTGATGTTAGAAATTTTACTTGCTATTTTTTGAAATTTTCTTTTGGTTTTATGTTGTTTGTTGACTAATTAGCAGGTAGTTTTTATCCCTTGGTTATACTCCAACGGGAACACGTGTCAAATTACACATTTTTCAGGAACTTAGTACATTTTGACGAAATTTTTGCAGTTTTTAATTTTTCTATAGCACTAGACGTATTCCAAATTCCTGTGTATCATTTGTTTTGGCTTGAGGACGGTGAGACCTATCTAGGGATACCTCTGGATCGCTTCTGCACCCTCTGAAACACACAAAAATAGTTAAAACAGTGGTGTCACCGCATACTTTTCAGTAAATTTTTGAACAAAGTCGCTAATAACTTTTGACCGTGAACCCTGGTGGTGTCCGGGATAGTCTCGTCTTGTAGCTGGTGATCAGCCGCGTCTTTTGACACCCCTCGCGTCCAGATCGGGCGAAGGGAACTTGAAAAATTTGACGTTTTCGTAGACTCGTGTTCTATACACATATACATATATACATACAAAAGTCTGTCTACCTTAGGGAGCTGATGTTAGAAATTTTACTTGCTATTTTTTGAAATTTTCTTTTGGTTTTATGTTGTTTGTTGACTAATTAGCAGGTAGTTTTTATCCCTTGGTTATACTCCAACGGGAACACGTGTCAAATTACACATTTTTCAGGAACTTAGTACATTTTGACGAAATTTTTGCAGTTTTTAATTTTTCTATAGCACTAGACGTATTCCAAATTCCTGTGTATCATTTGTTTTGGCTTGAGGACGGTGAGACCTATCTAGGGATACCTCTGGATTGCTTCTGCACCCTCTGAAACACACAAAAATAGTTAAAACAGTGGTGTCACCGCATACTTTTCAGTAAATTTTTGAACAAAGTCGCTAATAACTTTTGACCGTGAACCCTGGTGGTGTCCGGGATAGTCTCGTCTTGTAGCTGGTGATCAGCCGCGTCTTTTGACACCCACAACCTCCGCACAGACATCAAGAACGACGTGCTGGAGGCCGTTGATAGGCTATATCAGATTGTAAAGGAGCAGGCGGCCGAACGTGGTGAGAAGGTAGAATCGGCGGTTAGGGATCCCGTGGCCAAGGATCACCAGATTGAGAGGTCGACTAGTGAGGCAACACTTATGGAGAAGCTAGTAGAACACGGAAAACTATTAGAGGAAAGTAAGAAGGAAATGGTTGGCCTCAGGGAGGCCTTGCGGCAGGCACCGGTGTCCTACGCGAGTGCAGTGGCCGGACCCCCGAAGCCCCAAGCTTGGGGAGCGTCGGCCATGCACTCGATAGTAATAAAGTCGACAGACGAAATGGACACCGGTGACCAGGTAATAGAAAAGATCAGATGCGCCGCAGAGGCCATAAAAGAGGGAGTCAGAGTGGACCGAATTCGTAAAATTAAGGACCAAAGGGTCATACTGGGATGTGCATCGGCAGAGGAGCTGGAACGTGTGAAGGCCAAGCTCCAGAACAACGGCAAGGACCTACACATCGAGGGCATTGCAGGCAGGGACCCGCTGATTGTCCTTAAGGACGTTATGTCCTATAACACCGACGAGGAGGTGCTTAGGGCGCTTAGGGCGCAGAACAAGCACCTCCTCAAGGACATCAGCGGGGACGATGACCGGATGGAGGTCAGATATCGGAAGAGGACCAGGAACCCGTTGGTGGCCCACATCGTGGTGAAGGTGTCACCCCGATTGTGGGGCTGCCTGACGGGGGCCGGGGCCGTCCATATTGACCTCCAGCGGGTCAGAGTCGAGGACCAGTCCCCCCTGGTGCAGTGCTCTCGGTGCTTAGGTTACGGGCACACAAGGCGGCTGTGTCAGGACACTGAGGACGTGTGCAGTCATTGTGGAGGGCCGCATCGCAAAGACGCGTGCAAGGAGAGGCTTGCGGAGCGGCCCTCCTGCTGCAACTGCACAAAGGCCGGGTGTCCTGACACAGGGCACAACGCCTTTGACTCCCAGTGCCCAGTCAGGCGGAAGTGGGACACCTTAGCAAGGTCAGCAGTGGCCTATTGCTAAGGTGTTCCATTGGAGCGAGGCTGCCGATGCACAGCCCAGATGCACAAGCTTGCCGTGCGTTGTCCATTTGTGCATACTGTACGGACCGCACTCTACATTCACCAGCACCGCACCACGGCGCAGTCCAGGACCTGCACGGCTCTGTCTCTTGGACTACATTATAACCAATGCAAGCCAGAGAAGAGTTCCGTTAGCAGTCTCCCTCCGTTTCGAGGGAGAAGTTGGCAAAGCGCCGTGGTCGGCCCACAGTGTCGGTCTGTGCAGTGTGCACATTGGAGGGGTAATTGTTGTGTTGTTTCGTTTGTTGGCCTCTTCTTGTTGTTGTCTTTTTTGTTGGTTGTTCTCCATTTGTTTATGTACACTTCTCTGTTGTTTTCATGAATATAAAATTATGAGCTCTGCACTACAGTGCAGTGGCGATTTATTGAATTGCAAACTAAGCTTGCACTTTGGCAAACACGCTCTGCACTGTGGTGCAGACTCATAGTAAAATAATTGTAGATAAAATTTTAGTATCAGTAAATATTAAGTAAAAAACGAAAAATTCAAAATGCAAATAAAATAAGTAATTATAGTATTAAATAAGTGTAAAATAAAACAAAACAGAAAATAGGCAAACTTTAGAAATTCAAAATGTAAATATAAAATGTAACAACCCAAATTTAAATTTAACAAAAAACAAAATAAATATGCAACAATAACCTTACTAGCAAACAAGGGCTCTGACCACGTCAGAGGATTCTTTGGCCGGCCACACTATAAAGTGTGGTCATTAACAAAAAAAAAAAAAAAAAAAAAAAAAAAAAAAAAAAAAAAAAAAAAAAAAAAAAAAAAAAAAAACACCAAGAATGAGGGTGTAAAGCCAGTTACCTCGTTTACAGCGCTATTTAAGGCGAACTGAATTTTTGGTATATTAGTATCCCATGACCTATGATCGTTCTCTATGAATGTAGACACTGCAGTTATTATCGTTTTATTGTAACGCTCAACTATGTTCACTTGAGGTGTATAAAGTGGAGTGTAGAAAACGTTAGGTATATTGTAAGTAGTAAATAAATTTTTCATAATATTGCTAGTAAACTGTCTACCATTATCCATTAGTATGGTCCTAGGTATACCATGTATAAGAAATACCTTTTCTTCAAGAATTCGCGAAATTATATCAGCAGTTGCACGTCTTATAGGGAATAGTAGGCAATACTTTGAAAAACAGCAGGTGACTACTAGTAAAAAGGTATTCTGTTTTCTAGATATCGGTAGAGGACCTACGAGATCTATACTTAGCATTTGGAAGGGACGACAACAATCCTTTGGCCTACCCATTACACCAAGAGTTGTGTGATTGGGGTATTTGTATGATAAACAGGTATCACAGTTAGTAACATAGTTAGTGACATCCCGATGCATACTAGGCCAGAAATAAGTGATAAACGTTTAAAAGTTTTAAAGATACCTAAGTGACCAGAAGTAGGTTCGTTATGGTTTTGAGCAATGATATTTGTGCGTTGTTCTAATGGAATTACTTCTTTCCAAGATAACTCACTAGTGAGTGGATTCAAGGTCTTGATAAAACGGTATAACTTTCCATTAGTTACGCGATAATTTTTAAAAGTATCTTGTGAGTTTAGGCAACCATCAAAGGTGTTAGTATACCAAGAGTCTTCAGTGCTTGGACAATTTGTAGTTGGCACGTTATCTATAGCTTCTATGGGAACAGACCGTGATAAACTATCGGGAACGATATTTTCACTTCCTTTGCGATGCTTTATTTCAAAGTTATAGGCAGAGAGACGAACACCCCAACGAGCGAGTCTCCCAGTAGGATTATTTAGATTTAGGAACCATTTAAGTGAGGAATGGTCTGTATATACTGTAAATGGTAGGCCATTTTCTATATAACACCGCCAATGTTCGATAGCAGTAAGCACAGCTAATGCTTCACGCTCTGTGGCGCTGAAATTACGTTCTTGCTTAGTCAGAGATTTGCTCATGTAAGCGATCACCTTTTCCTCGCCATTTATGGTCTGTGTAAGTAAAGCGCCAAGACCATAATCGCTAGCATCAGTGTGCACTTCAAATGGCATCGAGTAATTAGGACAAGCAAGAACGGGAGCTGAGGCTAGGTGAGATTTAAGCTTCTTAAATGATTCATCAGCTTCTTCAGACCAGGCGAAAGGAGTAGCATTTTTGCCCTGTGAAGTCAATTTATTAAGAGGAGCAGCTAAGTGACTGAAATTGGCAATAAAACGACGGTACCATGAAGCAGTACCAATAAATCGTCGTACTTCCTTTCGATTAGAAGGAGTAGGGTAATTCGAGATTGATTCTACTTTTTCAGGATCAGCTTGTACCCCCCCATCGGGGTTCTCGCCTTGTCGCGGCGGGGGGCTTAGTAGCCGTGGTTACCAAGGACCACGGTGAACCAAGAGGAACCCCAAGGAGGCGCCGCTCCTCTGGGCTTTGCCGATAAGCCCACTAAGGAGCGGCTCTGGTGGGTTGCGGTGCTATTTGGGCGGCACCGCAACTGGGTCGGGCTGCAGTGTTGCTTCGGCGACACTGCGGCTGAGGAGTGGCGAGGCCGCGGCGGGAGAGGAGTGCCGGTATAACGGTGCGCCGCTCTCCCTACCTTCCGCGGCCTCGGCGGGGCCGCAACCGCCAGATTGCGGACGCGGTGGGGCCGCAGGGGAAGAGGAGTGTCGGTATTGCGATGCGCCGTTCTCCCTATCCTCTGCGGCCGAGTTGGCCTGCGGGCGGCGATCGGGCAGTCGCCGCCCGAACAGCACGGGCCCGAGACGGCAGTGCG
Source organism: Parascotia fuliginaria (assembly GCA_963082885.1). Lineage (NCBI taxonomy): Eukaryota > Metazoa > Arthropoda > Insecta > Lepidoptera > Erebidae > Parascotia > Parascotia fuliginaria. The sequence continues at coordinate 7,011,241 of OY720189.1, forward strand.
CGTGTTCCGCACGCGTCTCTCGAAGGAGGGGGGGCTAGGCCCCTAAATCGGACGGGGCCCGCTCGCGGTGAGCGGGCCATGGCCCGTGGGGGTCGCGGATGTATGCGCAAGCGACTCCCGTGACCCCGACACTGGCCGTCTGGAGGAACACCGTGGGTTTTAGTCGGTATGCTGGCCGCGCTTTGAGTGCGGTCGGAGAGTCCGACATAAGTCCGCCTTGCCCGGGCGGGTGCGTATGCGTAATGCATTTCCCACGTAAAAAAAAAAAAAAAAGGATCAGCTTGTAGTCCGTTAGCATCCACAATATAGCCAAGGTATTTTAACTTATTTCGAAAAAATTGACTTTTTTCTAAGTTAATGGTCAAATTTGCCATTCTAAGTTTATCTAAGACTTGTGTTAGAAGCGAAATATGGGACTCAAATGAATTTGACACAATTATTATGTCATCAACGTAACAGAAAACTTTGTGTTCAAATTCTGGGCCGTAGAATAGAATATCCACCAGCCTTTGTTGAGTGGCTGGTGCATTTGTTAAACCAAAAGGCATACATTTAAATTGGAAGCTACCACGCGAAGGAATATAAAAAGCAGTCTTACATCTATCTTCTTCTTTTATCAAAACCTGCCAAAAACTTTTAGAGAGATCTATACTGCTAAGATACTTAGCATCCCTCAGATTGTCTAGGATCTCTGAAATATAAGGCAGGCTGTATGCATCTTTTCTAGTAACAGCGTTAAGTTTTCTGCTGTCAAGGCAGAAACGAAAATCACCGTTCTTTTTAGGAGTAAGAAGCACAGGTGACGACCATGGACTCTCACATGGCTCAACAACGTCGTCTTTGAGCATCTCCTCTAACTGTTGAACTAGCAATTTTTGCTTTTCTGGTGACATTCGATAATAGCGTTGACGTATGGGGGCAGCATCCCCAGTGTCAATAGAATGCGTAATTAGCGAAGTACGCCCTAAACCACGCTTTTCGTATGAAATATCATGGTACTGTGCGATTATATTATCAGCAGTACGTTTCTGATAATCTGTCAGATGTTCGTAGGAACACAGAGTACTGGGTTTACAAATAGGGAACGTAGTAAGATATGTAGAAGTCTTACAAAAGGCATATAGCATCTAAATGTTTAGGAAAGATACCAAAAGTCCGCCAGAAGTCTATACCTAATATTAAGTTAGTAGTGATATTAGGTACTACGTGCACATTAAGTACATGGGTTTGACCTTTAAATTTCATCGGGAGGGCAATTAGTCCAATAGATTTAAGATGTTCCCCACCAGCTGAAACGAAATGGATCTATGTAATGGCTCGTAGTTTAAAACCCATATCCAGCAGCTTTAAATGTGAGCTGTTGCCTAAGATTTTGACACAAGAGCCTGTGTCCAACAGTCCCACTAATGACAGGTTCAGTACTTTTATAGCGACAAAAGGCCGTGTCTTATTAGAATTAAGTTTGTCGATTGAGGCGACCGAACTAAATGCAAAGTAGTTATTTATAAATTTTAACCATTCCTGCCATTCTTTAGTCTGGTCACTCCAATCAGGCCTAACTAATTTTTTGAGCTATTAACGTTTTTATTAAGTTTGCAATCAGGGCAGTCAGGATAGCGTACGTCCTTTTTACCACATTTAAAACAAATGAGGAATCTTTCCTGGCTACAGGTTCTTAACGAAACCGTTACAATAGATTGTGCAGTAAACAAAGAACGAACATGATTCTGAATTAATAATCGATTGTTGTTAAACCTTTCTTCTAACAAATCCCACGCGTGGGCATAATTAGAAGGCGTGAATTCTAGCTCACCTACGACTTGTAAGGCTAAACCACTAAGAGATCGTTTCAAATAATGAAATTTTTCTATCGCATCTAAATCGCTTCGCTTGTGTATCATCGACAAGTATGAATTTCTATACTCGAGCCAATGATCAAATGTACCATCGAATGAGGGTAATTTTATGCGTCTACAATCGTGAGGATATGGTTATATTGTTTCTTCGTTTCAGTCATTGGCCTGATGTGATCTAAATGAAGTGTATGCAGTGGTGATACTTCTTTTTCAATCGGAGTTAGGAATCCTTCTTGTTTTCCCTTTTTACGCGTAGCCAATTTATTTATTTTATATTTATTTATTTATTTATTGAGATAAAAACGAATATGATTCAATTACAATTATCTCACATGGGTACATCAATATAATATAAACAGTCAATTCAATACAATAATTCAATAAAATAATAATTCAATACAATGTCAAAAATAGTAAATGTCAAGATATTAATTATTTAATGATATCACAAATATTCGAATTCGTTAAAGTCATCTTTCTTATATCTATCCCATTGGTCGGGTAAGTTTTCACAATATGTCAGAAAATATGTCTTAATAGTTGTCCAACTGTCACACAAAATATCACATTCAGTGTTAAGTGCGAGGAGTGCATTAAAGTGGCGACGCGCACGTATCAACGGTGACTTAGATCGTGCCACTGTACGACTACAGTCAACGTAGAATAAGTCCGCCAATCGGCCACGTCTGTTTACTGAAACACCAGGCGTATCGGGCACGTACAACTTACACAATAGTGCATGTAGGTGTAAGGAGTCGACTTGTCCTTTAAGCACCTTGCAGCAGATAATGAGTTGGTCTAGAGTCCTTCTCACTTCATACCATACTACCATAAACATGGTATACAACTCGTAATAAACTCTTCAATTTTTTTTTAAGGTTCTTGATAAAATAGTCTTTACTTATTAATTCAATCATTTTTTGTTTTGAAAAATGTCCATTTGTATGAGCCCTTTTTATGATTTCATTTTCCATAGACTTTGGGACCACTAAATGCTTTTCAATTCCTTTATACAGCAATCCGTTATCAATATAATAATCACCATAAGTTCTCTCCTGTAAAATCTCTAATATAGTTTTCACACCGTCATCCAACTGTTGTGCTCGCCTGATCTCATCGTGCAGGGTTACTACTGCTATATATGGGTTTCGGCTTAATGCATCAGTATGCTTCATCCGCGCTCCTGGCCGATGTTCAACCACAAAGTCAAACTCTTGCTGAGGCAATGCCCACCTTGCGACTCTGGTACTCAAATCTTTTTTCTTAAGTGTCATCTGGAATGCTTGGCAATCAGTTACAATTTTGAATCTTATACCATACAAGTAATGTCCAAATTTTTTTATTCCTTCTATTCTAGCCAGACTCTCCAGTTGTGTGTACTTTTTTTCCGCATCATTTGTCTTACGACTCATGTAATATACTGGATGTAGTCCACCATCATCATCGGATCGCTGCATGAGTATAGCAGCATAAGCCAGACATGATGCGTCTGTATGCATTTCCGTTGCAAATCTTGAATTAAATATTTGCAAAACTGGTTTAGTGGTTAAACATTCCTTTAAATAATTGAATGCACACCGTTGCTCATCATTAAATTTGAAATTGACGTCTTTCTTAAGTAAATCTGTAAGTGGCCGTGCTATAGATGCAAAATTCTGGATATACTTTCTAAAATATGATGCCAAACCAATGAAACTTTGAAAGTGTTTAACTGTTTTGGGTTCTGGAAACTTTGTAACTGCATCAATCTTTTTACTGGCAGGCCTTACTTGTCCATTCTCAATCGTATGACCTAAATAAGTTATGCTTCGACATATCAGCTGTGCTTTTTTCCAATTTATTTGTAAGCCATATTCAGATGCCACTCTTAAAACTTCTCTTAATCTATCTACAGCTTCCTGCTCATCTTTTGCTGGAATAAGAATATCGTCAACAAATATTAGAACAATCCCTTTAGATATTAATTCTCTGAAGATTATGGTTACAAACCTCATAAAATAGTTTGGGCAAACAGACAACCCAAACGGAGCTTTCAAAAACTCGAACTGACCGTGGTGTGTAACAAATGCAGTGTACTTTACTGACTCACTGCTGACCTTTAGATGGAAAAATCCGTTTTTTAAGTCTAGTACACTAAATACCTTTGCTTCAGCCAACTTGTCAATGTAATCCTCAATAATCGGCAATGGAAACTCATCTTTTATAATTTTACTATTTAGTTTTCTATAATCAACACACACCCTAATAGCACCATCTTTTTTGCGAACAATAACTATATTCAGAGTAACTTACACGTACCACTCTTTGCTCAAGCCACTTAGCAACCTGCTCCTTTAGTGATATGCGTCGTGGACGTTGCACCACTGGGACATCATCTTCGACAATAATTTTCAGCTGAATAGAAGCTTCTTTAATTTGACATGGTTGATAGCTCTCAATTATCTGCACAACCTCTTCTTTATGGCAGGTATTACTTACATGACCAATCTCGACACTGCAACTGAAACAATCAATTTCATTCACCCATTCCACAGGTTTCATCCACACAGCACTACCATTCATAACCACCACAACATTCCTGAGAAATAATAATAATAACAATAATTTTTTATTTATCATAATTTGGTTTTAACAATTTTTCTCTTAATCTACTTAGTATAATTGTAAATTATATCATGAAGCGTTTTATATGATAAGAGAAATCGATGACGACTGTACTAGTGTAAACTGTGCTACAGTCGCCAGCGCCTTCCACCCTAAGATTGTTACAAAAAATTGCATTGTTTTGCACATCAAGAAAGTAGAGAAAAACAATTAAAATCTAAAACAATTTTGTTTTGAGTTTGGTTGTACATTATTAATAAGAAGTGAAATATTTAAAATATGTATACCTAGTTAGAATACTGTTACCACTCGAGAGATCCTGATCATCAATAAAGGTAAGTTCAATCTGTCTTAGTGTGATGTATGTGTGTTTGGTAGAGTAAGTTTATATGATGTGTGCGTGTGCGTGTGCGTGTGTTTGGTAGAGTAAGTTTATATGATGTGTGCGTGTGCGTGTGCGTGTGCGTGTGTGTGTGTGTGTGTGCGTGTGTGTGTGCGTGTGTGTGTGTGTGTGTGTGTGTGTGTGTGTGTGTGTGTGTGTGTGTGTGTGTGTGTGTGTGTGTGTTTCCGTTTGGTGAATATTTTACTAATATATGGTTTAAGAATACGAATTTAATTTAAAAGGTCTTCAGTTTCTGCTAGATTTGCTGCATTATATAATTTGTTACTAATAACATAAAATTGATTTTTGGCTAGGGTTGTACGATGGGGAGTAACTGAACAAATTTTCATTTTGTTTCGCTTTGTAATCGCATTATACGTAATACTTTTATGTTTTCGGAGTACAGTTGATAGTATAAAAAGTTGTCTGACGGTTAGTACAGAACATTCGTTATATAGAAGACTAGTGCTATACCTTCGTGGTTTTCCCAGTATCACCTTCAACAATGCCCTCTGAGCACGTTCCAAAGGAAGTAGTGTGGTCTTGCCAATACCACCCCACACCGCAACACAGTATTGGAGTAAACACTGAGCAAGAGCATGATAAACACATAGGAGTGTTTCAATGTTAGCAGAGGTCCTGAGTTTTCTAAAAATAGGAATCAATCGCCTAACACGAGTTATTAATAGGTTTATGTGAGGTTGCCAACTAAGCGAACAATCTATTATGAGACCTAGATATTTTATATTTGCTGTACGGGTTAGTTGAGGGCATCCACAACTATTTTGTACTTCACAGGTATGTGCAGTTATCACAAAATCAGGAGGCGGCTGAGTATTCGCACGAGGAGAAAAGGTAATGTAACGTGTTTTATCTATATTTAATGTTAATAGATTATCAGTTAACCACGTCACTACCTCCCTAAGCGCATGCTCTGTACAGAGTTGAGTCTCATTCCAGTGCCTACCATGGATGATTAATGCGGTGTCATCAGCGTAAGTGATAATTTTACAGTTTGGTAGCGTCTTGGTACATAAACTGTTAATATACAGTAAGAACAAAGTAGGACCTAGCACGCTACCTTGCGGCACTCCAAAGGAAAGCGACTGCTGGGAGCTTGTGAAGTTTCCTACTCTAACGCTTTGGGTTCTATTTATGAGGTAAGAACGAAATAGCTCTAATACAACACCACGAATACCGATCGACTCCATTTTACAAAGCAATAGAGGGACCGAGACAGTGTCGAAGGCCTTAGAGAGATCTAAAAAGACACCTATGACCTTTTCTCTTTTGTCAAGATGTTTACTGATAATTTCTGTGAGTAACAAAGTAGCATCCTCTGTAGATTTACCTTTAATAAAGCCAAATTGGTTTTCAGCCAAAATATTATTTTTTTCTAAAAATTTAATTAACCTGTAATTTATGAGTTTTTCCAATATTTTTGAAACGACACTTAATACTGATATAGGTCTATAGTTCCCAACACTGTCGCGGTCGCCACTCTTATAAATGGGGTGCACAAGTGCACTTTTTAAAATATCTGGAAAGACTCCGGTTTGCAAGCATCTATTATATATAGCCGTGAGAGGAGGAATTAAACTACTCTTTGCAGATTTAATTACAAGTATCGGTATATTGTCAATGCCAGCTGCAGAGTCATTCTTTAAGTTAGTGATAATATTATCGACCTCCCTCCAGTCAGTATCAAATAACGCCATGGAGTCTATCGATGGTGAGGATGGCATACATCTGTTTGAGATATTCGGTGAATTAAGAGTTTTTTTTTTATTTAATATTGCATTTGCATAGGTCGATCCAATATCCGCAAAAAAGCGATTTACTGAATTAAGTGATTCGCAAGGATCCGGAGCTAAATTAAGTAGTTCTCTCGGAGAAGGTGAGGATTTTTTAAGATTGGCAATTTTATTAATTGTGACTTTGAAATTCGTGACCTATGATTACATCAAAAGGCATACAGTCTCTAGGTACCACGTAGAATAACACGTCCTCGTATTTCGTATCGTCGATCACAACCTCTGTCGTTATACAACCTGATGACTTTACTTTAGCAAAACCAAGTCCAGTTAACGTAATGTTATTGTCCATCACCTTACCGACATTAGCACAAAACTCAGAAGATACTAAGTTCACATCACTGCCCGAATCAATAAGCGCACTTGTCGTTTTTATATAATAATAATAATAATAATAATAATATGTGGACACTATCACACATCGTCATCTAGTCCCAAGCTAAGCAGAGCTTGTGTTATGGGTACTAGATAATTGAAATATAATACATATACGTACTTTTTTTTTTGTAAATACATACTTAATATACATATAAAACACCCAAACTGAAGACAAATACAAATGTTCATCACACAAATATTTGCCTTCCGCGGGAATCGAACCCACGACACCCGGCGTCGCAGTCAGTTACACTAACCACTAGACCAACGGTGCAGTCAAACAGAGAGTTTTCCACATAACTCTACGATCTTCAATGGTTTTTCCCGCCGCTCTTGGTTGTTTACCTTGTCATCATGCTCGACTTCATTTTGAAATACATTATCTTCGTTGACATCTGTCATCTTGTCACTGTCATTCTGTGAGAGTGACGTAACATCTGCGTTGTTGAACGACGATTGACCGAACATCGCTTGCCTGCTCACACGTTCACCGCTCCCGCTTCCACTCGATTTCGATGCGCTGTTGTGATTATTATTTCTATCGCCAGAAGTGCCGGAAGTACGCCATCTTGATGAACTCCTTGAATCTTCCTTACTGCCAACTGCCATGTTTTTTCTATGCGGGCACTTTGGTGAAATATGCCCATGTTCGTTGCAGTTAAAGCACTTTGGTCCTTGTGCCTTCTGCGGACATTCCTAGGACACATGATCGTCGTCACCACAGTTATAGCACCTTCTCAACGTCCTTTCGCGACGTAAGATGCTGCCGCGTTTTTCGTTACTATAAGTGTAGGTACTTTTAGAATGTTCCAGCTTCATCTTCTCCTTCACAGTTTCGTAGATTTTCAACTTTTCTTTAAGATCCGAATACGTAGTTACACCGTATAGCATGATTTTATTGGTCTCGTGGTCGACTATGCCATCAACTATGTATTTAATGGCCACGTAATCGGCTATTTTGCCCCTTTTTCCCAATTCCTTCATGACCATCATATAGTCGATGCAAGTCTCTTCATGTCTTTTCTTCCGCTGGCTCATGAGCTCGTGTATAGCCTTGATGTCAACGGTGTCAGGGAACTCTTTACTCAGTGCCGTCTTTAGGTCTTCCCATGTTTTGTGAGGGCGTTCAGCTTGTATCCACAGCTGTGCGGTGCCGGAAAGGGATCTCCGTGCCATCAACAGCTGTTGTAAAGGAGTCCAATCGCATATTTCTCCATTTTCTTCTACGTCTTGTATCCATCGCGTCACTGGATAGGTTTTATCTTGACCGGTGAATTTAGGTATTAGATCCGAAGTTAGGTACAACATTGAGCTTAGCCCCGTACGTGATTCGTCTTTCGTCATTTTCACAATCGTCGTTCTCACCGTTTGCCGATACCGTCGTAAATAGGCCGCCGTTGATTTTCGAATACGATCTGTCGCCGTTCACCACGCCACGCCGGACTCCGTCGTTCGTCGTTAAACTTCTTAAAACTCGAACCTGCGTTGTTATTTTGCCAATCCCGGACGAGCCCCCAATTTTGTGGGATTGTATGGCAAAATAAACGAGGAAAGATAATTAAAATACTTTTTATTTGAAAATACACGTCTCTTGATAAGCGTTACACCGACTGTTCTCTTTTTCCTCTCCCAGTTACCCCGTACTTCCGTCGTGTATCCATCCCTCTCACTCGCACACATACTTCCCTTTCTTTCATCCGCTGCGTTCCGTTTGCACATTACTCTCTTATACGCTACGTTCATAGTTTAACAATATTTTATCCCACATATACATATAAATAACCTTATTAACATGAAAGTTAATGATGTGATGACTCTGCCAATCTGTCGAATAGATGTTCCCAAACTTTCAACTTGAACTTGTAGCGATCTGTAACCATCCTGACTTCGAGAGGAAGCGCATTCCAAAGTAATACCGATTGAATGAAAAAGGAAGAGTGAACGAAGTCAGTGGTATGAGAGGGACTTGCTAGAAGAAGATTATTAGAGGAGCGAAGAATTCTGTCATGAGTTGAACATAAAGGTTGGAAATAGGGAGATAAATAGCTAGGAATTGAGGAAGAATGTAGAAATGAAAATAGAGTTGTAAGAGCACGCGAATTTCGGCGTTGCCGTATGGGTAACCATTTTAGCTCAGCACGATAAGAAGAAATATCATCATATTTACGAAGATTAAAAATGAATCGAATGCAGTTATTAAGAAGCCGGTCGTATTTATTGAGGAGATCTGCATTCAGGTCAAAATAACATACATCAGCACGCTCAAATGTTGAATCGTATCCTAGAGTCGATTGTCAAAAAAGGCCCCGTCTGTGTAATCGACTCCAGGAGTCGATTCAAGATGGCCGCCGTCGAAAATTCGAATTATTTCTAAAATCGCTATTACTCCAAATATTCTTGTCCGAATATAACCGAATTTTTTACCGTAATAGTCGACTAAATGCAGATTATAACAATACCCAACACTACTACATTCATAGTCTTTGACGTTTTAAATAAAAAAGTCAGGCAGTCATGTTTACGCGCGCGAGAGATTTCTTTCGTTCTCCTTTGTTGTTGATTTCTTAAGTTTTTAATATAGTAGCCAGTATTGTTTTTAACCCAACATGTTGGAAATCTTATCTTTTTGTGAAGTGTTATGTTTTATTTTAAAACAACGCTATCGTAATAAAGTCATGGAACCTTTTTTTTGTCAAGGACCCTTGTTTTTTTTTAAGTGGTTCGAGTGTTTTGTTATTTCGTCTAACTAATAAAGTAAGCACTTGTAACAGCTGCTAACTGTGTGTGTGAAAAGTGTGTGAACCAAACTACACAATGGATGTTGATGCTCACCCGAGTCAACAGGCAGCTGTTCTACCGCGCCCGACAAGCCGCTGAGCGACTAGGCTGGCGCTACACTTGGACTAAGCGCGGCAGAATCTTCACCAAGCAGGGCGACGGTAAGCGCACAATCAACATACGCTCCGATGCGGACCTTGAGCGTGTTTTTGGTCTTGATCCCCTTAAAGACAATAGTATTAATTAGTGTCACCATAATTATAACTTTAGTATTTAAGCTTATTTATAATGAATCTACTCTGTTTATTCACTCTCTGACTTATTTAGTTTATATACAATGGTCATATTATATATTTTACTTCAGTTGCAGTATGTGTAGTGTAATTTTGTGTGTGGTTGTATTGTATGATACAATTAAAGCTTGCTATCACAGCAGTAATAAAAAGATAAAACGGACATTACTTTCAATAAACAAAATGAATTATAATCCTAATACAGTTAATAGTTTAATGACATATTATAAACATTTATATATATATACTATCTATGCCCAATATCTACTTAAATTTACTCCTGATGTTCATATAATAAATACATTACCTACTATGTTCATTTACAACAACTCTCTTATGTTCATATTTTAATAACTTCATACTAATTTCCCCTAATTTTCAATTGCATTACATATGCCACACATACATTAATAAAAATCACATAGTAGCAAACAATTATAATAATCATGATAAATAATAAAAAAATGCGTATTGGATTCTTTAATGCAGGGTCACTTGGTTCGCGTCATGAGGAATTTCTTGTGGCAATGGAGAATGTAGCAGTTGATATCATGGCAATTAACGAGACATGGCTTAGGGAGGGAGAGGAGGGCCGCGCGCCTGCGGTGCCTGGCTACCGGCTACGACACACGCCGCGACCACGTGCTGTGCGCGGGGGACGCGGCGGAGGAGTGGGATTTTACGTGCGTAAGGGCTTGACTGTGCGCAGTGTACCTCATCCACATGCACCAATGGTTGAACAAATGTGGATCAAACTTGTACGCAATTCCAATTCGATGATTATTGGTACAGCTTACAGACCACCCTGGCTAGATGTCAACATTTTTTTGGATGCAATCACCGACACCTTGTTCTCCTATAGCAGCGCTGACAAGATACTTTTGCTTGGTGACTTTAACATCAACGTTCTAGATGTGGAGGAGAATAAGAATAAACTATTGAATGGTTTTCTAAATTACACAGGCCTTAGGAATGTGATTGCTGAACCTACGCACTTCACAAGTCACAGTCAAACACTCATTGATTTGGTCTGTACAGATGCCCAGATATGTGAAACCTCTGTTTTACACATACCTGAGCTCGGCCAACATGCTATGATTGCAGTGGAACTTAATTTTAAAACAGAGAAATTTACTCCTTATTGGATAACTTATAGGCCACTGAAAGATATACTTCCTGATATTTTCAATCAAGATATAAGCAGAATGGACTGGGATTGTACTATAGATTTGGGTGATATCAATACCATGGTGGATACATTCAACTTGTATATGCTAACCTTATTTAACCTGCATGTGCCATTCAAGAAGGTTCGAATTAAAGATAAAAGATGCCCCTGGATAACTGATACAGTCAAAGATATGATTAAGCTCAGGGACAAATATCATCAGCGTTTCAAGGTTACCAAGTCTAATTCCTATTGTAACATATATAAGAACCTCAAAAGTGTAGTTACAGCTGCAATATTTAGTGAAAAGCAGGCTTATTTTAAATGTCACATTAATGAGAATATTGGCAATCCCAAAAAAATGTGGAATAACATTAAGTATGTTATTTCTTATAAAAATAATAGGGAACATGACTTGCCTTATTTTTGTAGAGATCCTGAGGCTATCAATAAACATTTCCTTGAAGTGCCTGGCAGTGGAAGCATTACCATATCAGATCTAACCTTTTTCGACTTTGGCAAATATAGCTCGGATAATTTCCATCTTCAACCAACTAATGAAGTGGCAGTTTTAAAAGTCCTACAGACTCTAAAGTCCAATGCCTTAGGTGTTGATGACATATCTCTAGAGATGCTTATTATGACTCTACCACATGTGTATGTGGTAGAGTCATCAAAGTTATTACTGCCATCATAAATAAATCTTTGACCTCCTTTGTTTTTCCAGACTTGTGGAAAATATCTAGAGTGACACCTATCCCTAAAAAGTCAAATCCCAGTTCATATAAAGATCTCAGGCCAATAAGCCTACTGCCTTGCTTATCTAAGGTCTTGGAAAAAATTGTATGTAGTCAATTGAGGCATTATATAGAACATCTTAAAATCTTACCTGAGAAACAATCAGGATTTCGCAAAGAGTATAGTACTGCCACTGCCTTGATTGATATTGTGGATAAGATCCTGGAGGCTAGAGATCAGAGAAAGGGGACACTGCTCACCCTGCTTGATTACTCCCGCGCATTTGAATCTATAAACATCACTCTCTTACTATCCAAGCTCGCATACTATGGCTGTGACACGGAGACAGTGCGTTGGTTTGATAGCTACTTGAGCAATCGCTCTCAATTTGTGCAGTTGCAGAGTGGTGTGGATGGTAGTTGTATCACCTCTTCTCTCAGTCCTGTAGCACGCGGCGTCCCACAAGGTTCGGTCCTCGGGCCTTTGTTGTTTATCATCTACACAGCAGATATAACTAGCTCCGTGACTAACTGCAACTATCATCTGTACGCTGATGATCTCCAGCTGTATATCTCTTTTTCTCCCAGTGAATGTCTCGAGTCTGTAAATGACATGAACAATGATTTAGACAAGATATCAGAGTGGGCTCATAGAAATTCTTTAGTACTTAACCCCAGTAAATCTAAGTTTATGATAATGAGCTCGAGGGATATCATCGGGAAGATTCAAGACAACAAGCCTAATAGCCTACCAATAGAACAGGTACTGGAGGCCCGCAACCTGGGGGTGTTTCTTGATGGTATGTTACAGTTTGAGACTCATGTACTAGAAGCTGTACGCAACTGTTTCTACCGTCTAAAACTGCTATACCGGATCCGTCCTCACCTTAGTGTAGACATGCGTATTACATTGTGTGAATCGCTGATTTTGTCAAGGCTTAATTATGCTGATACAGTGTTTGGACCCTGCCTCCACGGCAGGACTGAAAGGCTACTGCAGAGGGTTCAAAATGCATGCGCTCGGTTCTGCTTCAATGTACCGCCTCGTTCACATGTTACTCCCTACATCAACAATGGAAACATGATGAAGATGTCGACGCGCAGAAGACTTCACTTGGCCACTTTACTCTTTGGCGTTATATTTAATGAAAGGCCCGAATACTTATATAAAAAACTTACCTGGTCGAGTGATCATAACAAGCACAACACTCGTGCGTCTACATATCTTCTTGTAACACCACAACATAGAACTGCTGCTTTTCGTGGCAGTTTCAAGTTGACTGCCACTCGCTGCTGGAACAACTTGCCGCCGCCCATTCGTAATCTAAGGACAGTTCAAAGTTTCAGCAAGAATTATAATCAGTATGTATTGAACGAACAGAAGCACGAAACATGAACTTACCACCACGTCTTTGCGTGGAGCAGCAGCAGTTACAAGTTTTCACGATGTAGGTCATCAAATCAATTATGGCACCAGACCAAGTAACATGACATAAACACACACAAACACAACACACAATCAATTCTCAACAATCATTATCACTTATTTTGCAGCTTAAACACATCATGAACAATAATTTACAAATTTAACGAATTTTCATTTAAGATTTTCTACTTTTCACATTGTTTCACTACACCAAACTTCATCAAAGCGTCACTTGTATAATTTTTAAATCCCGCGCCTTCTCTTGATCTTTGCTATTGGCTAATGGGTGTGGTAATGTCAGTTGTCACAGCCACAGAGTACATTTTACATACTGAGATAGAGACGTCACTCAAATATATGCGGAGCGCGCCGCCTGGTGTTAAAAGAATACAACTTTGTAGCGTATTGAGAGGTACATACATAACATACACACACAGTAACACAAGTTGACTACTAGTACCTAGTACCTACCCGGTTTTGATTCGCAGGCCAAATGGTTAATGCCAATAATACAATTTGTTAAAGATGTGAACGATTTTAACCATTACTTGACCCTGTGAATCAAAAACCGAGTAACGCAGATGAAAGTATTGATGAGGTTACCATAAAGTAAAACAATATCTATGTTAAAATTGTAGAAGTCTTTACTTTTCCCTCTTATTGTAATTAGATAGTGAAAAAATTAAATATATGGCCATTCTAATTTTTGGGTCGGCGGTATCTTCGCACTCCCTTGACAGGATTCCCATACCTGGAAAAGAAAATGATATAGGTTAGGTTCCTCTATTCACAAATGTACTAAGTATTATGTACTATATTTATTATTTAGTATCTTTCAGATGCACATGAACAAAACTAATTTAAACGTTAAAAACTTTGTGTAATTTTAAATTATAAATACCATAATATAATAAACTACCTGAACCTGTCAGTAAAGTAAAAAAAAAGTTAGCATTTTTATACTAACTTTACTTTACTATACTAAGAAAAAATATATTAATGAAAAATAATGAAATTTATAGGTTATTTTTACTTATTTTAATAATAAGTAAGTATAATATTATTAATCTGGTAATAAATTAAATTGAATGTGTAGGTACACAAAACTAAGCCAGAATTATATTTTAAATAAAACCTTTCCCCTAGTATGCTTGTATGCTGTGCCTAGCAAGGTCTCTATTTGATAATTCGATTTAAAACTAACAACTATACTACACTAGCTGCGCCCTATGGCTTCGCCCGCGCGTAAAATATGTTTTTGTCTACCTCGGTAACAAGACCGATTTTCTGAATAAAAAGTAGCCTATGTCCGTCTTCGGCACCAAACTATCTACATAATAATAACTCAACGAATACAGACAACGCCATCTAGACCTAAAGTAAGTCAAAGTCAAAGTACCTATTTATTTCATTTTGATCATAAAGTATGATACTTATGAAAATTCAAATTACATGAAGTCAGCTAATTAACCTACAACCAGTTCGCTGACGAGGTAGAGCTGTGAGAAGAACTGGCAAGAAACTCGCAAGAAACCATATTATATATATATAGATAACCATATATAAGCCATATTATGTATAGCTTGTGTTATTAATTCTAGAATGCGGATATACATACTTAAATACTTTTTTTTTGTAAATACATACATATTATATGCGTGGCAGTCCGTACACAGTACCACTGAACCACAGAGGTAGTCAAATACCAATACAATACATACAAATTTTTATCGAAATCGGTTCAGCCGTTTAGGCGCAGACTGGTAACAATAAACAAACAAACACAAACTTTCGTTTTTATAATATTAGTAGGATTACGGTATGATTACTTGCTCAACACTCAGTACTTTATTGCTCACCATAATGTAGTACCTCCAGTTGGTAATCGTAGAGCTAGTATTAATTTTGGGTCCTATCGGGCACAGCATAGCAGTAGTTAGGACTTAGGACAGAGGAAGAGGGCTTATTTTCTACCATCCTACTAATATTGTAAATGCGAAAGTTTGTGTGTGTTTGTTACCACCCAACCAATATCGATAAAGATTGGTATATAGATAGATTTGGTGCCGGGGACGGACATAGGCTACTTTTTATCTTAAAAATTGCTCTGGTTTCCGAGACAAAACTAAAAGTGATATCTTAGAAAGACAGATAGCCTATAATAATATGTACTATAAATTATAATATCAAAATATTACTAGAAAGGTAAAAATATGAGATTTAGAAATTAATTCTGTTTTCCTTCCTTTCATGTATTATTTTATACTGAAGGAGTTATTATTTACTTGATAAATATTCTATTCCAAGTCTTTACTTTTGGCTCTTATTGCAATAAGTTATCAAACATTTTTGGTTATCGTAGAGCTGGACAAAATCAGTACAAAATCCTATTGACAATTTATTTTACAGAAATTCTACTAAAATTATCTCCTCGTTGCACAGGTGGCATACTGCTAATGAGAATACCTAGAATAATATTTAAATAATATTTGTATAGTTCACTTTAATTTTATAAAAGACAATAAACACTTTTTATTACCTTAAAAGCCAAGATAGGGTATTTCGTTTGGGCTTAAGGTATTTGCACTGTAAAATTTTTGTTCAAAGTGCGAGTGGCAAGCTCTTCCACATTTATAAATATGCAGTAGATCCAGTATAAACAGGGCCCACAAACAGCAATTATAATCACTTATAGCACCACATTATCTACACCTGAAAGGGAATTTTAAATCATTACTAGGGGATCCATTAAATAATTTATAGATACTTAACAAATCGTGTATAAAATACATCGAATTCAAGTATGTTTAGTTCGTAAGTACTTTGTTTAAAGCTTACGAAGACTATTTTGTCGTGAAAAACTTCGTTTATGTGAGAGTATGTATGTTTTATGTATGAACTATGTAGATATTCCTTGTATTGTGTATTAATTGTTAGATAAGTCACTTTATTTTATTCTTGTAAGCTATAAGAGTATATGAGTACAAGACCATATGGTATGCCTATATGGTCTCTATAGGTGTACCTATATGTTTTTCGAACTCAAACTTATTACGCAGAAGCAATGGCAATCTTCATATATCATCCAGTTTTTATAACCTAGTCGTCAAAGGATACTTACGAGTTACGAGTTATCGAATAGCTCGGCACCCAACACTTTTTGTCGTGTTTATTCACAATTTTTCAAAAACCAAAATGTCTCGTTCAAAAAGTACGTAGGTACCTAATTAACGATACGATTTTCGTGTAGCGATAGTATCAAAATCTAAACGTACCCGGACCAACAATAGTAGATAAGAGAATTTAAAGGCATGTAAAAATAGTACACGAGGAAGCAAAAATATTTCAAATGTTTACAGCCGCCATTAGCGATATAATTTTGAAGTTTACCGAAATAGGCATGAGTAACTCCGGACACATCTCAAGTGAGAGCGATGATCAAACACGCAACTGGGGGCCTACTCCAAAAATCGAACGTTGAACTTTCGACTGACGGATCGTGCACCTACATATCACGAAATGTTTCGGATCCGAAGATCGGATCGAAGATCGCGAATTGACGTTTTGGCTTTCGTTGACGCTACTCCGAAATGATTTTTGACGTTTAATTATCGTTGTTTGACAATACTTTGATCGTAAATTTAACCTCTAATTTTACGATAATAACGTAGCTTTCGTTTCACTATCGTAAAAAGATTTTGCGTTTAATTTTATGAACGAAAATGGCACGTTTTGGCTCTATGAGGTCTTAGGGCAAGATTCACAGACCGCACTTTGACTTTACAAAGTAAAGTCTAAACTTTGTACCAAAAATATGTTTGAATATGAAGTTGAAAGTAATCTTCGGCAATACAAAGCTTACTTTGGGAAGGTGCCTTTGCTGTAAAGTAAAGTCACGATTGTGAATCTGGGCCTAAGATACATATTTTTGGTACAAAGTAGATCTTTGCATCAAAGTAAAGTCAAAGTACGGTCTGTGAATCTTGCCCTTAGACGAAGAAAGGCAAGAGCGCAGTCGGAGGCGTGAATTTAATTACCTACCTATATGAATTTGTTTCAGATATGTCGTGTTGGGATTTTTTTAAATTAATAATAAATACTTATTTACAATTTATCCAATAGTTTATTTAAGGTATTAATTAATTCTTGAAGCTGGCCGAAGATCGAGGCGAAGCCCTCGACTAGAGGTTTGGTTGCGCAGCACGCAAACTTCGTCGAGTTCGCCTCAAGGCTGTTAAATTAAAAAAGAAAATTAGTGACACAAATTAGAAACACAATTAGGGACATATTGACTGGCCTGTTGGTCTAGTGGTTAGTGACCCTGACTGCTAAGCCGGAGGTCGTGGGTTCGATTCCCACCCAGGACAAACCTCTGTGTGATGAGCATGATTGTTTGTTCTGTGTCTAGGTGTAATTTATCTATAATATGTATGTATTTACAAAAAAAAAAAATGTATATAAGTAGTATATCAGTTGTTTAGTACCCATAACACAAGCAAATATAATTGCTTAATTTGGGACTAGATGGCGCTGTGTGAATGTGGTAGAATATTATTATTATTATTATTATATTGAAAATGTAATGATTTCCATAATAAAATAATGTTTAAAATTTACAAACTCTGGCTACATAAAAAAAATCATATGTAAAATTGAAAGCTTGACATATTTTCTGCGTAAAATGGAATACTTTTTTGAATTTTATCTAAACGTTAATTGAGAATGATACCATCTAGTAAACTCCGCCATCAACTTTACTGCTAAATTAAAATTACCTGTACTATTTTCCTTTACTTAATATCGCGAGGCCTTCTTAAGCTGCCTGTTTAATAAACTCACAGTTTTGTTCTAAGCTAAACGTGCATGGTCACAGCCAATAGGAAAGTTTGCGTTCCGCTCCGTTTTATTTTATTATATGATACAAATTATTGTTAGATTACATGTTATATGATACTATTTAAATAATAACTATATAATTATATTACAGATTTATATATTTGAACATTTTATAAGATCATTATTATATTCACTTATTTATTTTAAGTATTTTGTTTCAATCTACACAAATTGTATCTACGATTGTTATTAATGTCAGGGTATTCTTTGATCAATCCGTGATATTGTCAATTTGTCATACCAGAATACCATCCATCTTGGCTCTAACAGAATAACAGCGCTGCTTTGTTCGCAAAGTGGCACAAAGCTGAGTTAGGGCCATTTTGTATCTCACTAAGTTTGTTACTTTTATTTTTTATTTATTACAATGTATTGTTGATATGTTCTGTAAACTAACTTGTTGAGAACAAATAAATGTTTTTTCTTTCTTTCCTTCTTTCTTTCTTTCTTGATGATGCCGGATGCCAGATGTTGTAAGTATTCTTAGAATTTATAAACAACGGACCCTATTGCTTACGTTAGCGATCGGATTACGCTCGGGTGTCGGGTTACGGCTTTGTCAAGGTCTCACTGTGAAATAATTGATGACAAGGAATGTTATTGTTTATTGAATATGAGATTAATGTATGTTTATGTATTTAAAACATTAACTTTTTCGATTACGGGTATTTTTTTTAAATAATAAATATTTATGTAATTTGAGACGTCATAAAATACCTACTTTTTAAAAAAAATAAAAAAATAATAATTTTCTTGTAGACCAAAAGGGACTATAGTCCCTTTTATTCATCTGTTGGTAGAAGGCGTAACGGGACTTGACTCCCTTTTTAGCTCCTCTTTGAAAATTAAGAGATATCGCGAAATTAAAATTGCTGAGTTGCGAAATTAAATTTTCGCGATTCGCGGTAATTAGCGCCACTTGGGGGCGCAATTGACATTTATAGGCTCCACAGCTAAAAGGATAATCAATCAGGGGAAAAATTAAAGTCTGCACAATCATTATCTTGGTTTTAGTTGGAAGGAAGTTCTTCAGGCGGTATAAGGCACGTAGGGTACCTGTAACTCTTTGACTAACACTGGTTGTTTGAGCTTTCCAATTGAGATTGGAGTCGATAAGCAACCCAAAATCTTTAACCACGGGGCTAAATGCAATGGGCGACCCATCAAAAATGATCGATGGTAGGAGCTGAATATCTAGTCCTGTTTATTAACCGTTGGCTACCTACAACTATAGCCTGACACTTACAGGGATTCACCAGTAAGCCAAATTTCTTAGACCAACACTTAATAGCATCTAGATCACAATTAATATTAGCGATGGCTTCCGTCACATTCTCCACTTTGGCCTTAGCATACAGTTGCAAGTCATCGGCATAAAGATGATACTAACATTGAAGACTAGGTGTCAGGAAATTAATAAAGATAGAAAATAATAATGGAGAAAGTATTCCGCCTTGAGGTACGCCAGAGAAGAGATCACGCCACGTAGATGATGAATCATCTGAGCGAACCGACTGTTGACGTCCCTGAAGATATTTTGAGAACCATTCCAGTGCATCAGGAGAAATCAAAAGATGGGAGAGGATTGACAGAAGGATGTTGTGACTGACGGTATTAAAGGCATTTGAAAAGTCAATTAAGACCAGTATAGTAACTTTGGTTTCTTCCATACCTGCCCTTATATCGCCAGTCACTTTCAGAAGGGCGGCAGTCGTGCTGTGACCGGGCCTAAATCCAGATTGCAGAGGACTCAGTAAATTATTCCGAAATACGTACTCAGACAACTGCTTCTGTACACCTTATTTTTACTTTTTGTTTCTTGTAGCGTTTTGTTACTGTTCTGTTAGTATTTCATTTTCTCTGTTTTGTTTTTTATTTAATCTGTCTTTTTTTTTTATGAAGCATTTTTCTTCATTAATGTATGTGTAAATATGTATGCTGGCGGGTGGTGCAGAGATGAACGTATTACACAGTTTGTTTATAGATTTATATAACTAATATATTATATAAGTATATTTTTATTACTAATATTATATTTATTTATTTTTTATGTCTTACATAGATGATGATAATGACTCTTTTAAGTCTGCTAATGATTCTGCTTTAAGTTCAGAGGATGATAGTTTCTGCTCGGTGAATGGTACTTTAGGCGATCTTGTACAGCAATCCTTTGTGGACACATCTCACAATTTTTTTAATGCGTGCCATTTAAATGCCCAGAGTATACCAAGCCACTTCAGCGAGTTGTCAGCAACTTTCACCTATGCTAACGTTCATGCCATCCTGATTTCAGAGAGCTGGCTCAAACCTCATCTTCTGTCTACATTCTACCCTCTCTCCGGCTATGTTTTAGTTCGTAATGATCGTATTGATAGACGAGGAGGCGGAGTAGCTATTTACCTGCGATCCAACTTTTCTTTTAAAATTCTAGCCTCGTCACCTGGTAACTATTCTGCATCTGTAGAATATCTTTTTCTGGAGGTTTGTGTCAAATGAGCCAAATGTTTACTTGGGGTAGTTTATTGTCCTCCTGCTATTGATTACCATCTAGTCTCGAATCGGTGCTGGAATCTTTAGGGTCTGAGTATGCACATCACGTCATCATGGGAGATTTTAATACCGACCTTTTAGCCCACTCCTCATCCCGTTCACAGAAACTCCTCAATATTATTGAGTCCACTAGTCTGCACTTACTTCCGTTACAAGCAACTCATCATAATATCGATGGAAATAACACCTGGCTGGACCTGATCCTTACTTCCTCTCCTTCCCTTGTTGCCTCTCATGGTCAACATCCTGCTCCTGGCTTTTCCCATCATGACCTTATCTATTTATCCTACGTTCTTAAACCTCCCAAATCCTCACCTAAAGTTTTGCACAGGCGCTGTTTCGGTCGCATGGACAAAGAAAAATTATGCAATGACGCCGCTGCACTCAACTGGAATTCTTTAACGGCGGCCCCACACTTGAGGACAAAGTCGAAATTTTTAACAAATCGCTTATACAACTTTACGATGTACATGCCCCTGTGAAGAGGATAAGACTTAAGCGACCACCAGCGCCTTGGATGACCAGGGGTGTTCGGATGGCGATGCGGCGTAGGGATCGTATTTTTCGAAAATTTAAAAAAGAACGCACCGATGACAATTGGCAACAATTTAGAGTTGCAAGAAATCGGTGTAATCAGATGATACGCAATGCAAAACGCCGCCATATTCTTGATAATATTTCTTCCTCTTCTCCTGCCAATATCTGGAAGTTCCTCGGTACTCTAGGTATTGGTAAACAGCGATCTGCAGAGTTGTTTCAGAAAATTGGTTTGGACGACATCAACCGTCATTTCTCCTCTACAACTCCGATTGATAACCAAACCAAGTGTCATACTCTGGAGTACTTAGCTAGCCTTCCCCGTCTTAACATAAATCCATTTTCCTTTTCTCCAGTTTCTTCGGCAGAGATCAAAAAGATAATCATGTCCATTAGGTCTAAAGCTGTGGGCTGCGATAACATCAGTCGCAGTATGATTATACCTATCCTTGACCACCTTCTTCCAGCCATTTCCCACATCATAAATTTCTCTCTCCAGGTAGGCAGTTTCCCATCTTTATGGCGTAAGGCCTATTTTTTTTTTTTTTTTTTATACGTCTAAGGTGACAAACAAGCATACGGCCCGCCTGATGGTAAGCAGTTACCGTAGCCTATGAACGCTTGCAACACCAGGAGCATCACTAGCGCGTTGTCGACCCTGTTAAAAACCTTTTAACTCCTTTCTTGAAGAACTCCATGTTGTAGTCTCTCGGGAAAACCTCGACGGGGAGCTCATTCCACAACCTTATCGTACGAGGGAGAAAGTTTCTCTGAAACCTCACTGTACGGGATCTAAGAGGTTCTAAGGTGTGAGGATGAACTCCCAGCCGATGGCGGGAGGTGCGATGATAAAAAGTGGCCGTTGGCACCATCCTAAACAATTCCTCAGAACACAGCCCATTATACAGGCGATAGAATACACATAAGAAGGCAACGTCTCTCCTTAAGCCTAGTGATTCAATACCGCCTGTTAGCTTGGGATTGTCGACAACTCTTACAGCACGCCTTTGGACCGCGTCAAGCGGCCCAAGCTGGTATCCGGGTGCTCCCGCCCAAAGATGGCAGCAGTACTCCATGTGGGGACGAACTTGAGCTTTGTAAAGCAATAGTCTTTGCCCCGCACTGAAGTACTGCTTCGCCCTGTTGAGCACACCGAGCTTTTTGGAGGCCAACTTGGCTTTAGCCTCCAGATGACTGCGGAACTGGACGCTGCTGGAGATGTCGATTCCAAGGATCTCAAGGCTTTCAGATGTTGTAAGGGCTGTGTCTTGGAATTGCGGAGTATCTACAAATGGAGCTTTTTCAGCGGTGAACGCGCAGACTTGTGTCTTGGTGGGGTTAAATTGGACTAGATTTAGTCGTCTCCAATCAGAGACTCTGTTAAGAGTGCTCTCGATTTCAGACACAAGTCTTTTACGACTTTCCTCCACAATGGAACGAGAGGTGTTTGCCCGGCCCGTGTAATACGTATCCCCAGTGCTGTCGTCTGCATAGCAATGAACATTGTCGATGGACAACATATCATTGATATGCAGCAAAAACAGCGTCGGGGATAGCACGGAGCCTTGCGGGACGCCAGCATTTATGACCAGGCTATCCGAGCAACAACCGTCGACGACAGCTCTTATGCTTCTGCCGATCAAAAAGCTGGCAACCCATCGGCACAACCCCTCGGGGAGTCCGTAAGATGGTAACTTCGACAGAGCCTATGTCATCCCTTTACCAAAAATCTCTAATCCCACTCTTGCTAATCACTTCCGTCCCATATCCATACTCCCATTCCTTTCCAAAGTACTTGAGGCCTGTGTTCATAGACAATTGTCTAGATTCGTGCATGAACATGAGTTACTTAGTCTATTACAATCTGGATTTAGGCCTGGTCACAGAACTACCTCTGCACTCCTTAAGGTGACTGGTGATGTGAGAACGGCTATGGAGGACGCTAAGGTCACCATCTTGACTTTAGTTGACTTTGCCAATGCCTTCAACACCGTCAATCATGATATCCTGCTAGCCATCCTCTCCTACTTTATGATCTCTGCCGAGGTATTAGAATGGTTCTCGTCTTATCTTCAGGGACGTCAGCAGTCAGTGCGCCTGGATGATTCCTGGTCCGGTTGGTGTTATCTTGATTCTGGTGTTCCTCAAGGCGGCATTCTCTCTCCTATATTGTTTTCAATTTTTATTAATCTTATAACCCAAAATCTTCAGTGCTCGTATCATCTGTATGCCGATGACTTGCAACTTTATTCACACGAAAGGGTAGACTGTTTACATACGACAATTAATAAAGTGAATAATAATCTGGACTATATCAAGAGCTGGTCAGATAGATTCGGTTTGATGGTAAATCCCAGTAAGTGCCAGGTCATTATGCTAGGTAGTCAAAATATGCTACGTAAAGTGGATACTATGACGCTTCCAACAATAGCTTTTGGTGGTTGCCCTATAGAGCTGAGTGCTACGGTCAAAGACCTTGGTCTGTACATTGACTCTGCTCTAAACTGGCAGGCTCAAGTAACATGCGTTAGTCAAAGGGTCACTGCTACTGGTGAGGTTCGTGTAACTATGGATGGTTGGTTGTTGTATTGTTGGCGGTTGTAAATGAGACGATTTTTAACTTCGACAATATATTATTATTATATTGAAAATAGTACAAACAAATTGAAACAAATATTACGCGTGTGTCTTTATGCGAGTCGCTGCGCAGAGTGGTGTTCAAAATGGCCGACCGTCACCGGCGCGGCTAGTGAGGGGACGCGGCGACGCGGCTAGTGTGGGGCCGCAACCGAAACTCTCGTTCATGCGTCAACAAGCTGCCCCCCCTTGGAACTGGCTGTTCCAATATAGGAAGTGGACAGAGCCTGTTGTAGGCCCTCCTGATGGTGCCTGTAGTGGTTCTGACGTCCACCACTCGGTTGACTCCGTCGGTACTCGGGTAGACTGCGATGATCCGTCCGAGCAGCCATCTGTTGGGCGGCACTCGGTCATCCATCACTAGCACCATGTCACCTAGGTGCGGTTGATTGCCCTCTTTGCCCCATTTACTCCTTCTTTGTAATTCTGAAATGTATTCAGTATAGTAGCGTTGCCAAAAATGAGTCTTTAATAGTTGTATGCGCTTGTATCTGCTGATGGTGGTGATCTGGGCGTCTTCCACCTGAGGAGCAGGCAAAGTGGTGAGTGGCCGTCCAATTAAAAAATGCATAGGAGTTAGAGGAATTAGATCACAAGGATCGGAGGAGAGAGGGGTGAGGGGTCTTGAGTTTAAGATTGCTTCAATTTGTATCAATAAAGTATTCATCTCCTCATAATCTAAATGCGCCCCGGATAACACACTATTCAGGTGATGCTTAACCGATTTTACTGAACTATCTGCTAAGCCATTGAAGTGTGGACTATACGCTGGGCAAAATTTAAAATTAATATTGTGTTCAGTAGCAGCAGAGACAATACTACTGTTATTTTGTTTTAAAAATTTTGATAATTCATTGCAAGCACCGACAAAATTAGTACCATTATCAGAAAAAATTGTATTAGGCCTGCCCCTTCGAGAAACAAATCTATTCAGCGCTTCTAAAAAACCTTGTGACGTCAGCTCAGTTACGAGTTCAATGTGGATCGCTCGTGTAGCCAAACATACAAATATACAAATGTACGCCTTTATCAGCCTGCACCCTCTCCCTTTTCTGTTCGCTATCAATATTGGACCTGCATAGTCTACAGCGGTATTGCAAAAGGGAAATTCTGCCTGTAACCTCTGTGCCGGAAGGTTACCCATGATAGGCTGGAATGACTTACCTGAGAATCTACAGCACTTTATACAGTCATGAGTAATCCTCCTTGTGAGTCTACGACCGTTAACTACCCAGTAGTTATGACGAAGTGTAGCTAGCAATAATTGCGGTCCTGCATGTAACATGATTAAATGATAATGTTTTACTAACAAGTGGGTTATGTGATGGGATGCGTGTAACACAATAGGATGCTTAGTATTGTAGTCAAAATTTGTGTTTGAAAGGCGTCCCCCCACACGTATAAGCCCCATTTGATCAATAAAAGAGTTTAAGTTCAAAAGTTTATTTTTTGTTGGTAGACAACCATTAAATTTTAATAATGAAATTTCCTTATAGAATGTTTTTAACTGTACTATTTTACAAAGAAATCTAGTTGCCAAATGTAATTCTGATAATGACAATGGACCAATGAATCTATTATTTCGGTTACGACAGTTATGAAAAAATCTATTTATGTATACTGTAATGCGCTGAAGCTTACAATAATTTGAAAAATTAATAGTGAAATCGTTTTCACATGATTCATCTGCTGACAAATGACATAAAATCTTTGTTTCAGGTAAGTTATCAATGTTTATGTTCTGAGGTTGTAATGGAAACTGTATTTCTGTCTGGTGTAAGAAATGTGGACCTCCCCACCACAATTGTGACGATTTGAGTCGCTCAGCATTTGAACCCCGAGACCCTATTCGGCAGGATTCAAATCTGTTGGTACATATTTCCATTGAGAATCATTTGAATATTGTGCTATCTCATTAACTCTATTGTAAACAAATTGTTTTAATTTTTTCTTGCAACTTCTAATCCATCCCAACACAATGGTGGAATCACTCCAAAAATGTTGAGAATGAAATTTTAAAGTAAGTGATTTTGTAACCTTTTTGCTAATCGTACTCCTAGGAGAGCCGCACAAAGCTCTAGTCTAGGCATAGTTAATCGTTGTTTTAGTGGGGCTACTCTACTTTTAGCTAATAACAACCGGACTGTGACTTCACTGGTTTTGGACACAGAGCGGACATAGACACATGCTGCATATGCCTTAATGCTCGCGTCACTAAATATGTGTAACTCCAACTTATCAAATAAGTCACAAACCACCAGTCGAGGAATTTCAATATGTTTAAAGTGTTTACCACACTTTAAACATATTGAAATTCCTCGACTGGTGTTTGTATGAAACTATTTCACTGTGATTGAATATCACTGGGTAACTCATCGTCCCATGATATATTTTTTGACCATAACAATTGTAAAATGAGTTTCGCTTGTAATATACAAGGATTAATTAGGCCCAGTGGGTCGAACACTTGAGCAATTGTAGATAAAATAGTGCGTTTATTTGTGACTGTGTGTAAATCTGTATTTGTTGACAAAAATAGAAATGTGAAATATGTACGTCGCTGGCGGAAGACCCAAAAAAAACCAAAATGATTTTATAACTAATTTAATTAAGATAAAAATTACAATATAAGTACTAAGTCTATAATAAAACCTATTCCGTTCGATGTTTGAATAAGAATGTTTTACAATAAAAAGTAGTTAGTTAAGTAAAATGATGTTGCAACATAATATGGTCCGATCGTCGAGCGTCGCTATGTGGCGTCAGCAGTTTCTGTCTCCACGTGCAGGGCTCGTCGTTTACTTCGATTCGAGGCCAATGCAGTATTAGCGTTTTACATGGTACCTAATACTATAACACCTCCACCGTCAGATCAGCAATTATTTCTGAAGTTTTAGCTGAGGAAATATTGCTGAATGCGTTGTCGATGTTCCGGAATGTGTAGGTTTCTCAGCGGTTTCATTTTTCATTGTAGGTGTCGCAACTTCGCGTTGACATATGATCTTACGACGTTTCAATACGATGAATACTGCAAGTGCGAATGCACCGAATAATATTACGTAGAGCGGAATCGTTGTATGGTATAAGTATTCTGATGATATTGATTGCAGTTGTACTGAAGACTGGGACATTACATTATACTGCGCGTTGTGTAATCTTGACAGATCAATTGACTTGAGATGAATTTGAGACGTTTCAGGCTGAATATCTTCGTCATAATGTAATTTCGTTATCTTCACTGGTTGGCCTTTCACATGGTCGTTGAGATTGGTAATGGTGAATTCTGAAATGTGTACAGAAAACAGTTCATAGGTATTGTAGCTAAGTAACTGCCATTGAGTATGTTGTAATCTTCGCGTCCGCATAATGTATGTATTCTGGTTGCGTTTGGAAATGATATGACGTAATGTTTCTCGTCCAATTCTTCCATAGAAATTCTTGAAAGAGATACAGTTGTAACTTCGCAAGTTTTGTCTAATGATTGATTCAGGATAAGATTCTGGATGCAGTCCGGTTGCTGACGAAGCTGGTGGTCCATCTTATCTTCACAGAGATACCATGTGTTGTACTTCGGGCATTCAGCCTCTATGTACACGTAACCTTTTCTGTTGGTTGCAATCAATGGGAAAGGAGGGATAAGGGCCTGTCTAAATTTATTAGGAGCTATTGATAACCTGTAAAGGTCGTAACTATCTACGGAAAATATAGGTAACTTAAATATAATTACTATTTGGTTACCTGAATAGTAATAACCTGGTTTAATTATGTCATAATACTCTCTAAGTTCTAAATCTAATATCTTATCTTTACCATAAATCTTAACTAACCTTTTAATCATGTAGCGGAGGCTGTCAATGCTGATCATAGAATGATGTGGGCTGGAACTATGGATAAAAGCTAATATATTTTCGATTCTAACTAACTCGTTTAAGATTTCATCTAAATTTTCAGTTAATATTGTTAAACATTGACTAAATTTCGCTAATTGTATA
The DNA here is from genome assembly GCA_963082885.1 of Parascotia fuliginaria. Taxonomy (NCBI): domain Eukaryota; kingdom Metazoa; phylum Arthropoda; class Insecta; order Lepidoptera; family Erebidae; genus Parascotia; species Parascotia fuliginaria. Next base: position 7,039,289 of record OY720189.1, read on the forward strand.
TGACTGTATTCATTGCGAATATCTCTAGTTAATAACGCTTGTAAGGTACTATTAATCAAGATCTGATTTTCTACTAATTGAGAGATAATACTGTTATGTTGAACCATCCATTCTTTACTGAAACTAATATGATTATTAAACTCTTCTGCAATCTTCTGGCTATTTTCCTGTAAGATTTTGATAGCATTATCGTATTTAATCGCGTCTGAATAGTCTAAGTTACCTGTAACGCTTTTAACTATAGATCCTAAACCATCAATGAGACCTCGTTTTACACGATTCGGTTTTAACGTTTCTAAATTATCAATTACTTTTACTAACTTACTTGATAGATAATCTATCTGAAGTTCATATAACATAATAGTATACGTATTATTACCTAATCTTATCTTAAAATAATCTAGTTGATGCTGTAATAACCTAACTTTTTCCTCGATATCTTCTAACTGAATATACTGTAAGAAGGTATGATAGTGAGTAATAAGTTTGGTTGCACCAAGACGAAAAGGAAGTAGTCCTGGGCCATCGTCCAGGCTCTCAAGTGATATCTCCGGGTTTGTTGCCTGGGCTGCTATCAAAGGAGCAGTCAGGACCAGTAGCACCCTGTAACAATTGAGCACTTTTAGGTACTCTTTTTAATCTACTCTTAGCAACGGGCCCTCGCTTCTTGGAGGTATAAATGTGAATGGGTAGGTCAGCTAACACATTATCTTGAGTATACCTAGGAGCTACCTTCTGACGACTTGCCAAAGGATTACTGACAAAGATGCGTTGCTGAGGTTGGTACTCAACTTCAGGCTCACGATTTTTATTAAGATTTTCTATGATTCTAGTACGATCTGACAATGTAGATTCATTTATTAAACTGTAAACTATTTTCATCTGATCTCTATGATGCTGCGTATACTGTTGAATGAGATGCTTACTTAAATCTATATCAGATGGATCGCGTGGGTCAAAGTGACCGGTTATAATATCAAATGGTCGGCATTTAGTAAAGCTATGGATAGCGCTATTGTAAGCTAATATGGCGTATGGAACAAGGTTAATTATATCTTCGCCTTTGTGAGTTAACTTTAGGATACGTAAATGCTCTAATAAAGTTGAGTGGAATCGTTCCACTATTCCATTGTCGTTAGGGGCATGAGGCAACGTTCTATGATGAATAATTTTGTGTAAATTAATGAATTCATTAAACAATTGATTATTAAATTCTGTACCATTGTCTGACACAATAGTTAAGGGCAGACCATGGTGTGTACAGAACTTTAACAACGCCTGTAAAATACTAACCGCGGTGCCATCTCTTATATGATACGCTTGTGCGTACTTAGAGAAAACATCTACGATTGTCAAATATTTTTCAGTTTGAATTGTTAACAAATCTATGTGAACGGTTTCGAACGGTTTGATAGCAGGGGGCACTAAATTAAACTGTTGTTTGATGGGACGGCGATCATACTTTGCTTGTCCGCAAACAGTACAATTATTAATAAATTTAGTTATTTCGTCTTTCATTTTCGGCCAATAATAGCGACGGGATAGAGCCAAATAACATTCATTGATACCGCGATGGTTAGTTTTACCGTCGTGGTAATGCTTAATAATTTCTTGTTGTCTTAAATATTCTTTTACATTTTCTAATTCGGTTTTAGCTAACACTAAATTCATTGCAGAGCTTTTAAATTTATTTTGTATAATAGGTATAATATTGTACATTGCTAAAGGGGGATTTATTAACAAAGCGGTTTTAACCTTAGGGTTAACATATTATTTAACAAGATTAACTACGTCTGATTCTAAGTTAGATTGAGATACTTGAACGGCGGTTCTAGTATGTGTATCAAAAGGCTTAGATGCTGTAGGGCGCTTCTTAATGTCGCCAACTACGGTTATACAAATTTGTCTATGGAATTTATTTAATGGCTCGTCTACTATAGGTACTTCTAATATAGGATTTTCTTGACTGGTATGGGCAGATGCTGTAGAAGAATTATTATTAACGGATAGTGGACGCTCAGATGCGTTTACTGCCATAGAACTTGTTTCCTCATTATTAATTTGAATGCGGGAAAGAGCATCGGCGTTCGTATTATTTGAACCTTTTTTATAATGAACTGTAAAATCATACTCTGAAAGTTTAAGTTTCCATCTAGTTAATCGGGAGTTGGGCTCTTTTAAATTCATAACCCACTCAAGAGGCTTATGGTCTGTAATAATCTTAAATTTTCTACCGAACAAATACGGTCTAAAATACTTCGTTGCCCATACTATTGCAAGAAGTTCTTTCTCAATAGTACTATAGTTTATCTCGCTCTCATTTAGAGTGCAAGAGGCGTAGCAAACAGGTTTATCTGCGCCTACTGTACCTTGAGACAAAACGGCTCCTAATGCAAAGTTAGAGGCATCCGTAGTAAGTATAAAATCTTTTTTAAAATCGGGATATTGAAGAATCGGATCATTAGTTAAAAGGTCTTTACATTTTTCAAAACTTTCATTGTACTCGGCATTAATAATAACCTTTCTACCTTTCTTTAAACATTTAGTTAACGGCTTAGTAATACGGGCAAAGTCTGGGATGAATTTTCTATAGTAGCCAATTAAACCAAGAAATTGTTTAATTTCTTTAGGGGTAGTTGGAATGGGATAATTCTGAATAGCTTTAATTTTGTCTGGATTGGGTTTGATACCATCTCTAGTTATTACATGGCCTAAATAAGCAGTTTCTAATTTAAGAAATTTGGACTTATCTAACTGTATTTTAACGTTAGATTCCTGTAACTTTTTGAAGACTTTTTCTAGGTTAATTATATGCTCCTGAAGGGAAGTACTGAAAACTACGATATCGTCCAGGTACACCAGGCAAACGGTGTTCTGAAGGTCCTTGAGGACATTGTCCATAACTCGCTGGAAAGTGGAAGGGGAATTTTTCAATCCCATGGGCATACGTAAAAATTCGTAATGTCCATTCTCCACATTAAAAGCGGTCTTAGGTATGTCGTCAGGGTCCATCTCCACTTGGTAAAAACCACTGGCAAGGTCAAGGGTCGTGAAATACTGACAGTTGCCTAATTTATCTAAGACGTCACTAATATTGGGGATAGGATACTTATCATCATAAGTTTTTTCATTTAATTTTCTAAAATCTACTACAAGACGCCATTTGGTTTTTCCAGAGGCATCAGCCTTCTTTGGGACAACCCAAATGGGAGAACTCCAGGCGGACTCCGAAGGTCTAATAATACCTTGGCTCAACATTTTACTAATTTGATCTTTAACTTCATCTCTATGAATATATGGATAGCGGTAGCTTTTACTATAAACGGGGATTTCATCTGTGGTTCTAATATGGTGTTTTATTTTATTTGTGAACGTTAAGGCCTCTCCATCTATGTAAAATATGTCGGCATATTTTCCACACAAAGTTTCTAAATTAATACGCTCCTCTTCGTTAAGATGATCCGTACGTAAACGCGATAAAACGTCTTTCGCGCGGGCCGATACTGTACGAGAGTATAGAGTATCGCGAGGCGCGGGTGCAGTGCGGGTGCACTCGATATTATAGGTCTCGGCTTGAACGGCACGGTCCATACAGAATATTAAATCATGCGAAGTGGGATTAATAACTTCTATATATCCGCGATTATTTTTAACAGTAGTTAAACAATCTCTAATAATGCAATTCGATATAGTTTGTTCATTAATTAAGGCATCGCCATCATGTAAATTAATTGGTACTTTAAGTAATTTAGAAGAATTCGCGGGTTTTTTTTTACGTCTTCGTATAAATTTATGTTTCGGGAGTTATACATACTAATATGATTGATAGAATTACGAGTAATTAACGCTTTGTCTTTAAAATCAATTCTCGCTTCCCACTGCTCTAACAAATCTAAACCTATCAATCCGTCAAAATAATCGTGAAAATTGTAAACGAATAATTTAATATAATCGGACTCCTGAAATTCATTAAATGTAGGAATAGTTATAGAATAATTATTACGCGTTGTAGCATGCACGTTTGTTACTTCGAATGGGTCAATATTTAATGGAAAATTACTGTAAAAAGTCTGTACAGCTTTAGGACTAATAAAAGATTGATTCGCGCCTGTATCTATTAAAAATTTTAATGGAGGCTGTGAAATCTGTATATACGGAAGCTGTCTCTGAGTCTGTAAATTTAATTCTATTTTAATTTGTCTGATCTCCCGCGTGTCTGAAAATCCTGGTCATCTGAGTTAGATGAACTTGGACCGGGTTGCGCATCTTCTTGGGAAGATGTGGGACAATGTACATAATTTTCATAACAAAGTGGCTCAATAGTAAACTGAGGTTCTACGTTACAGTTATAATACTCCGAATTTGCAACGTAGTTGGGGTCAATAAAATACTCGGGATAATTATACTGCTCTAAATAATCAGCACATTCGTTCATATTCATTTCTTTAGTTTTAAAATAATTAGTTGGAGGCGGGTTACCGCTCCTTCTCCAATCATGACTCGGTAACTGAGAGAACGACGGTTTCTCTTTAGCAACATAGTGACTAACGCCACTCATAGGCTTAGGGCCTGTATTCGACTGAAAAGATCTAGGTTGTAACTGAAAATTATTATTAAAACGATTATAATTAGGCGGCGGAGCCCTAAACATTTGTTGCGTACGCGACGGCATTATTGCAGCATTACTTTGCGAATTATTATAATTATTACCTTGATAATTATTAGGCTTAATAAATACCATATTCGGTCTCCATGCTTGTTGAGGCTGCTGAAAATTATTAGCATGCGTGTTTCGTATAGGAAAATTGAACGGTTTCGTAATTTGATTTGCAAACTGGGCCGTCGGAGCGGTGTGTGAAGGCTTATTTAAATTATTACTTTGCGACTTTCTATCATGAGAAGGTTCATGACGATTCTGTAGATACATAACGTTCAATTCTTCTTGTACGAATTCTAACGCTTTCTCCACACTATCAGGACGCATACAGCGTACACGCGAGCCTAGAGGCTCCTTTAATCCACGAACAAATGCCTGCATCGTTAACTTTTTATATAACGTGCGCTTGGCCTCTATCGTTGTCGCGATAGTCTCGTGCAATGTAACTTATGTCATGATAGTGCAGAATAATGTAACACAACGATCATAAAATGCGACTAAAATTAACTATAATATAAGGAAAGGATATTGAAAGCAACACACAGAAACGATTTTCAAGTGTACTTACAGTATCTGCATTTCAGTATCTCTGGGATCGATGTCTGGATGTATCTTCCACGCAGGACGCCAGGTTCTTCTTTCGGGATACTCGGTGAACGCGATCGCTCACGGCGGCGGTAGCGAATTAGCGAAACGGTATTCGATATTAGAATGTCCCTAAATTGCTATCTCGAGACGCCTCGAGTATCCTACCGACTGCGCCAAATATGTACGTCGCTGGCGGAAGACCCAAAAAAAACCAAAATGATTTTATAACTAATTTAATTAAGATAAAAATTACAATATAAGTACTAAGTCTATAATAAAACCTATTCCGTTCGATGTTTGAATAAGAATGTTTTACAATAAAAAGTAGTTAGTTAAATAAAATGATGTTGCAACATAATATGGTCCGATCGTCGAGCGTCGCTATGTGGCGTCAGCAGTTTCTGTCTCCACGTGCAGGGCTCGTCGTTTACTTCGATTCGAGGCCAATGCAGTATTAGCGTTTTACATGGTACCTAATACTATAACATGTGTCATTCTTGCATGACCATAGCAAGCCTAATGTTTTGGAAAATTGATCTTCGCTTAAATTGAGCAACTCATCATTAGTGCTTTTGCCAACAATTTGATTGAGTATGTCTGTGTTGTTAGAGTGCCACTTACGAAGATGGAAGTGTGCACCTTCCAACTCCTTGATGACACCCTTGCACGTTTGTATTAATGCATGAAAATCGTTATTTCCGCTGACATAATCATCAACATAAAAATCATGTAAGATTGTTTCACTAACATGTTTATCTAAACAATCTTTTTTTTTTTTTTTTTTTTTTTCGTGGGAAACTCATTACGAGTACGCACCCGCCTGGGCGAGGCGGGGGTTATGTCGGGCTCTCCGGCCACAATGAGACAGCGGCCGGCATACCGACTAAAACCCACGGTGTTCCTCCAGACGGCCAGAGTGCCACGGGAGACGCTCGCGCATTCATCCGCGACCCCGACGGGCCACGGCCCGCTCAACGTGAGCGGGCCCCGTCTGATTTGGGGGGCCTAGCCCCCCTTCCTCCATCGAGAGGCGTTCGTGGAACACGTACGCCGCCTTCTCGGGCCTGTGCTGTTCGAGCGGCGATTGCCCAATCGCCGCCCGCAGGCTTCCTCCTACGGTGGCTGGAGATCCCGGAGCGCCCCACGGCGACGTCCGGGGCGGACGCGACGGGCGGTGAGCAAGGTGGTCAGCTCCCTCTCCCGCTCGGCCGCCTCCTTGGCGAGCATTACCTGCTCGCAAAAGGAGGCGACCCCCTCCCAAGCCCTCTCGCTGCGGACCATGGACAGAACCACGGCCGGCAGCGAGAGTTGGGCCGTCGCGAGCGCCGCAACTAGGTCGCGGCGCTGGTCCGCCCACGCTGGACACTCCACGAGCGTGTGGAGCGCCGTGTCGCGCGGGCAAACCCCGCAATGGTGGCAGACGGACGTCTGCTCCCGGCCTATGAGACACAGGTACGTGCCGAAGCACCCGTGACCGGTGAGTACCTGTGTCAGCCGGAACGTGAGGACGCCGTGCCTCCTCTCCAGCCACTCCTCGAGGACGGGACTTACCGCCACCACCGTGGCGTGCCCTTTATCTAAACAATCTTGACCTAACTGTTTAAGACATCTTGTTGCTAAGTATGGAGCTGAGGCTGTTCCGTAGGTTACGGTGTTTAGTTTATATTGTTTGATTTCCGCACTAGGATCGAACCGCCAGAATATATTTGTTGTAAACTACGCTGATTTTCTTTCACAAGAATCTGCCTATACATTTTTTCTACATCAGATGTAACAACATATTTGTGTTGCCGAAATCTGAGTAATATGCTTATGAGATCATCTTGTACAGGAGCGCCGATGTATTGGATATCATTTAAAGATTTACCGGAGCTAGTGACAGCTGAGGCATCGAAAACAGTTCTAAGTTTTGTTGTTAAACTATTTTCGCGTAAAACGCCGTGATGTGGCAAAAATTATTGAACTTCATTATTCTGTGGTTCTGTGTTTACGGTCATATGACCAAGAGCTATATATTCTTTCATAAAATCTATGTATTTATGTTTGAATGATGGGTCACGTTTGAACCTACGTTCCAATGATTGGAATCTGAGCCATGCTTTTTCCTTTGAGTTTCCTAGACACTCTGGTGTTTCCTTAAAGGGAATTGTTACGACAAATCTACCATCAGATTGACGAAACGTTGTTTGTGTGAAAATGTTCTCACATTCACTCTCAGCCTTTGATGTAGCTTGTTGAGTGATGGGAATTGACTCTAATTCAAAAAAAATATTTAATTTTTGATCTAGCTCAGTATTGTTTAATAGATGACAATGGACTGTATTTTGTTTATGTTTGTGATGATGATTGATAGAAACTTGAATGGACCCAGATACTAACCACCCCAGTTTTGTTTCAACTAAGGTTGACCTGTTTTTGCCTTAAGGTATTTGATTGCTTGTTAGCACCTCCCAAAAAAGGTCAGCTCCCAATAGCATCTGCACCTTTGACGGAATATTGAATGTTGGATCCGCAAGGTGGACATGTTTGGGAATATTAAAATTATTGATATATTTGATTGTGTGTGATGGTATGTATTGTGTTATTTGTGGTACAACAAAACAATTTATTTCAGCATTGTAACCACTGTTTGAAAGTGATGATATTGACACATCACATCTTTTTGTGATTTTTGATAACTGTTTGTTAAGTCCTTGGACTGCAACAGAAGTAGAATAGTATGGTAGTTGTAACTGATTCAACAATGATTTTGTTATAAAACTAGATGTACTACCATTATCTAACAGGACACGAACATTGTGCATTCGGCCATTTATGTCTGAGACATTTATTATAGCAGTGGATAGCAAAACTTGACTATAATTATGTGTAGTGGATAGTGTGACACTTTGTTGCAGTGTCTGTTTGTGCGTCTCTGTATGTAGGGTATCCGTGTGTTGTGAAGCTTGTGAGGTAGGAAGAACAATACACTCACTACTTTTTGCTGAACTTGGTTTTTGTTCAATATGTAACATACTGTTATGACGTTGTTTACATAATTTGCAAGGCCCTAACTTACACCTATTTTCACTGTGTCCCTGGCGCAAACAATTTTTGCATAAATTTAATTTCTTTACTAAATCTATACGAGATTCAATTGGCATCGCCTTAAACTTAAAACATTGGTAAATAGAATGAATATTTTTGCAAACAGGGCAATGGTATTTTGGTGTTTCATTTGTAATGAATGTTTTTAGTCGTGTAGGTGTAATGTCACTGTGTCTTCGTGGTTTGTTATGTGTTTCCTCCATGGTAGCAAGTAGATCTGCTCTGTTCTTTAGAAAAGTATTGAATTCGTCAAATGTTGGAATGTCTTTAACCTTTCGCGCGCCCAAACTGATTTTTCGCTTAATGTGTCCCGTGTCCAAGACATTAAACCGTATTTTAGATATGAAAATTATAATTATATGTTGTGATACGCACATCGTTATCATTGCAAAAAAAGCCCTATCAACTAATTAGTATAAAAAGTATTAAAATACGCACGTTTGTAAGTAATGATGAGATGAATTGCACTGTTCATATTTTTTGGCGGCAAAATGCAACAGGTCGTCACCAATTTATTATCAATAACCTTTCACTGTTTATACATACACTTGAATAAGCACCACAACAATATACTAGAATAACGTAGCTTTCATTTTAGTAACGTTTCAATAGGACTATTTATTATTTTATATTTTGACTAAGCTGGATGCCCAAAAAAAATGTAATTTTATGACTATGTATAGTATATAATATTATGTAAGTGTGTTGTAAACCGTATTAAAATCACTAATTAATATGACATAATAATATTGTACACCTCTATGGTATGTTGCAGCGAGACTTAACATTGTGTAATAACTTTCTTCCACCTGTTACAAACAATAAATGAATTTGAATTTGAATTTGAATTTGAAGGACTTGATGTTATGAAACTAAATAATTACACGTTAAACTTGCATAGTCACTTTTACAAACTTTTACCGATAACCAATGGCCGGCCGTCGGCGACCGACCGGCATTCTTGCACATTGCACATGTGGTACTTTTGTGAGAGACTGACCGCGAGTGTTTGACAAAAACAAATGCATATCGATAGATGAAATATTTGTTTGAAACGAAAAAAATATGTTTATGTTATTGTAAATGTACTATATTCGATTATATTTATTGCTATGCGTAGTCAAGACTGCCTTGCATAGCCCAAGACTCAATATTATAAGGTTTTCGGCTCCGACGTGGGAGGGGTGTAGTTTTTCTTAATAACAAACAGTCAGACATTATCGTTCTATGTAGTACAACAAAACTAAGGTACCTAATAGGGTAACGGTCACACGTTATACAATACAAAACTTAAAAGTAACAGAACATGTTGTAAAACCCTAACATTAAAGAGCACTTTATAGTATCATAAACTCTAGAGCAAAAAGGCGGTGTTATACAATTGTTTATAGCTTTGCAAATCTATACAAATAACAAAAATGGTTAACACTATTGTCTACAAAAAATTTAATGATTATCTAACGGAACAAGACGTGGGAACAGTTATTCGCAGGTACTGCATTATGCTAAATTGTAAAACATCTGGTCCATATTTCGAAATCTGTGTGAGTGACTTCAACATTTGGCGAGGTAATGGCTATGGCTGTTGGTTGAGGAGGACACCAGATTTCCGGGATCCAGCGCGTGATGTGGGCCGGGTTCGTTTGCAAGAGCTCTTCTATCTCGCCGTCAGAGATGTCCATCGCCTCGACCCTCTCCAGCACGTTATCACTAGAATGAAGCATAGATTGTAAATAATCCGCAAACTGCTTTAAACCTGCACCAACAGCTAGAAATAACAATGTAAACAACTTACCGAACCAGCTCGGTAAGTTGTAGTAAGCTAAGTTACATATTTTTTTAAATTGGTTAAAACGAACTTTTGCTAACATTGCAATCTAAATATAATGAAAATCGGTAACAGATTTCTAACAAGCGTGTCATACAGTCTGTGCAAAAATCTGTCGATAATTTTATCGTCAAGCGTACTATGCCATCCGCACATCACTACGATGCAATATTTTTTGACAATGGCGGCTGAATAATTTTATATATTACGATTTGTATCACGATTATAATGTAAATATGCTTTATTATGAGAAACTAATTAATAACTTTTATTTCACAATGTATACTCTAACAACTTATCTATATAAATACTAGAAATAAACATATTTTATCACATAATAATAACAAAATATGCTCCACGTCTGATGTGAAATCGTCACTTCAAAAGTTTGAAACATTTTTCACTTAAATATATCGTGTATTTCACGTAAAATGCACTTTAAACATATTCTATACTTCTTTGTGAGTAAATATATTATATAATTTCATAAGAATACTTACCGCGCTTTCCTGGTATACATGTTTCTTTATTCTGATCTTTCTCTTAATTCACTGCTAATATGGCGAACGTCAAGAACGTGAGTGTTGTTTACATTTTACTTGTATTTAGACGCGTGAGTGATATAGTACTGTTCGAAAACGCTAAAATCCATAAACTATATATTAAACTAGTCGATTGTAGACAAACATTGTGTAGTGATGGAACGAAACGTTAACTTTATAAAAACCAATCAGGCGTTGTTTAAGCTCCTACTTAAATTCTCATAGCAACGACCCGTCGACCGCAGTTAAATCCCTCGTAGTTTTATTAGTTAAAAGTTAAGTGTCATACTATGTAACCCACACTTCTTATAATACACTGAGACGTAAAAGTTTATTTCTTTGCATTTTTATTTAAAAGTCCTGTAGGAATCAGTACATGGTCCTTCGAGCCGGATTGAAGTGATTATCAAGGAATAGCTGTTATTTCCTGCGTATATTACGGATTAATTATTATTTCAATCAGCGAAGAATCACATTAAGTACATGTGGAGTGGCCATCGTGACGAACTTTCTGGATCAAGTTTTGCCTTGTGTATTATTTGGTAAAAATATCATCACCCAACACTCATCAGGTAGTATTTAGCCTTAATTATGAAAATTGTAATAAGGTTAGTGCATTTTACCATAATTAGTTGTTAAGAAGTACATAGTGAATAATTAATTAATTGTCGTTAACATTAACTTATTAGCTGCAGTTAATATTTAATTATACTGTTAACGGTATAGTTGTATTAATTATATACAACATTATTAAATATACTGAGGCAGACAATCATTATTCACATCAAATTGTAATAAATATTTCCTTACAGTACTTATATACCTAAACTATGTAAAATATAATTACAAGTTATATTAATATCTTTAAGTGCAATTGGTTAAGCATTATTAGTTTATTTGTATCTAGATATTTCAATCATTAGTTATTTTAGGTCCGATAATTTTCTATATGTAGGTAGAAACCTACAGTGCAAAATTAGTTATAATACAATAATTATTCCTTGTACATTAGCTTAAAGATACTACTTTATTTACTTTTTATTAATAACTTATAAATAATTATTTCTGTTATCCATTTAACATTACATAATTCTTGGTACTTTGTAAATTTATGTAGCAGGTAGTACGGACTTGTATTGTTAAGTTTGCTCATTTAGTTATTATAAGTTATATTTGTATAAATTCCAGGTCGGCAACGCTTGATTCCCAGTATGTCCGAGGAAAGGGAGTTGGTTAAGAAGCGAGGGAGCTTCAAAGGTCGATTGACTTCCTTTATTAACTACCTTAATGCGCTTGATTGTAAATCATTAACTGAGAATGATGTCTCAGAGTTACAGCTGCGAGTTGGTAAGATCGAGTCGTTGTACGAACAATACGATGAGGTACAGTTACGTTTAGAGTGTATTGCTGATGATATTAAATTACAGTATTCTGATCGTTCTGAGTTTGAATCCTCTTATTATGACTCCTTGTCTAGAGCACAAGTCATCTTGAGCAAACATAACAAAGACAATCAGTCAATTGCTAATGATAAAAGTACTCATGCCAGTCATTTAAAGCCGGTTAAACTGCCTACAATACAGTTACCAAAGTTTGATGGTTCATATAGTAAGTGGCTGGAGTTTCGCGACACTCACCAGCCTCATTCACTCCAATGATGACATTGACGATGTCAATAAATTCCATTATTTACGTGCGTCTCTGGAAGGATCCGCTGCAGTGGTGATACAATCCACTCAGTTCTCGTCTGAAAATTACAATATGGCGTGGAATTTGCTATGTGAACATTTCGATAACAAACGATTATTGATACAAAATCATGTGTCAGCCTCATTTAATATTAATGCCATTGGTACAGAATCTTCATTGACTCTAATAGATTTAATAGACCAATTAAATAAAAACTTGAGATCGTTAGAATTATTAGGCGAGCCAGTCAAACATTGGGATACACTGTTGATATATATTGTTACTCGTAAACTACACCACAAAACATTCCGTAAGTGGGAAGAGTACAAGGGCCGCTTAGACAAAGATAGTATCATAACGCTCGATCTATTCATTCAATTCATACGCACACGTGCTGATTTAATTGAAACTTTAGAGTTATCGCGACATAATGTTTCTAATACTGTTATGAAAACAAATCAAAAACATAAGGCGATGGTTATGGCACAAAGTTCAATTAGTTCTAGCAGTAATTGTCCAGAATCAACTTCCAAAAATTGCCCACATTGTAATGGTGATCATAATTTACATAATTGTCCACAGTTTCTTGCAATGAGTACCTATTGAAAATCGTCTTAAATCATTACCAAGTTATAAAATATGTTATAACTGTTTCCGAAAGGGTCATTTTGCCAACCAGTGTAAAAAAGCCGGTTGCAAAATATGTAAACGTCGTCATAATGCGCTAATTCATTTATCAGACTATAAAAATGTTGCAAACACTCGCAGTGAGCGTTTAAATAATAAAAACACAACAGCTGACGGCTTAGCGCCGATCTCAAGCCTACCTATAACTAGTAATACACAGGATGTAACGTTGAGTGCGAATGCACCGGCGTTCTGTAGTTTTTTTCAGCATAAAAGTGTATTATTGTCAACCGCTTTGATTAAAATATACGATCATAATGATTGTGAGCATATTGTACGTGCTGTCTTAGATAGCGGTAGCACTTCATGCTTTATAACGACAAAACTACGTAATAAGCTTAAATTAAACACTAGTTTTACAAATGGATCAATTTTAGGTATAAATAACCTTAGTTCTCAGGTAAGTGAATCATGCCAAGTTAAAATTACTTCAATTGATAGTAGTTATGTTACTAAGATGTGCTGTTTTGTTTTACCTGCAATAACTACCGATGTGCCATGTCGTAAAATCGATATATCGCGTTTAAACATTCCGTCTAATATTTGCTTAGCTGACCCCAATTTTTTCGAGCCTTCCGCTGTTGATATTTTAATAGGTTGTGATCTCTTTTGGGACATATTAGGGTCTCAGCGAATAAAATTAGGCACCGGAATGCCAGTGTTATGTGAAACTAGCCTTGGTTGGATAGTATCTGGCCCTATTACCTATCACCGTGCCAGTTCTCAGTCAGATAATATTAGATGTCAATTTATTCAAATGAATACTTCTTCTGACGATTTTAGGAACTATATTAAAGATGAATTATCGCGTTTTTGGCAATTGGAGGATGTGAATTCTCAATCTTCTCATTACCTTCCAGAAGAAAAGCTGTGTGAGGAACATTTCATAAAACATACAACACGTTTACCTGACGGTCGTTTTTGTGTTCGCATTCCGCTCAAACAATGTCCTTCTGTTTTGGGGGACTCATTTAAAAGGGCTACACATTGTTTATATTCCCTAGAACGTAGATTAAAGGCCAAACCTGATTATAGTAAGTTATATCATGACTTTATGTCTGAATACGAGTTATTACATCATATGACTGAAGTAAAATCAATTAAGGCAAACCCTGATGGATATTTTATACCACACCATGGGGTACTACGTGAGTGTAGCACTACTACTAAGCTCCGTGTAGTTTTTAACGCAAGTAGTCCTACGTCATCGGGTGTCTCATTTAATGATATACAGATGGTTGGTCCTACCGTCCAAGACGATTTATTGTCTATACTTCTTAGATTTAGATTATATAAATATATATTATCAGCAGACGTAGAAAAGATGTATAGGCAAATAGTTGTCCATCCATCTGACAGACATTTACAAAAAATTCTTTGGCGTAGTTCTCAATGTGACTCTGTTAGGATGTATAATTTAAATACCGTTACATATGGCACGGCTAGCGCACCTTTTCTCGCGACGCGCTGTCTTAAACAGATAGGCCTTGAGTGTAAACATGAAAATATTGCCCTAATAATCTTGCACGACCTATATGTTGATGATCTATTGTCCGGGGCAAATGAGTTAAATGAGATACAGTTCATTCGTACAGAAGTAACGTCTGCACTAGCGTCAGGTTGCTTTTCTCTAAGAAAATGGAGGTCAAACGAACCTCAATTAATTGAGGAAGATAATCAAATATCATTAGATTTGCATATAAAGAGTGAGTCTAACAAATTGTTGGGCATTAATTGGTTTACAAAGTCTGACGACTTGGGTTTTTCAGTAAATTCACACTAAGCGTGACCTTCTTTCAGCAATAGCACGCATTTTTGACCCCTTAGGTCTTTTGTCACCTTGCATTGTGACTATGAAAATGCTATTACAAAGAATGTGGTTAGATAAACTTTCGTGGGATGAGCCTCTAACCCAAGAGCTCATTGATAGTTGGAATGAGATAGCCAATGGTTTGCAATTATTAAATAATTTTCGTATTCCTCGTATTGTTGTTTGCAATTCATATAAGCGATTAGAACTACATGTTTTTACAGACGCGTCTGAGCGTGCATATGGCGCGTGCGCTTATGTACGCAGTGTTAATTATGATAACGGCGAAAGTATGGTTAGGTTATTAATGGCTAAAAGTCGAGTGGCGCCAATCAAACCCACCACGATTCCAAGGTTAGAATTGTGTGGCGCTTTAGTGGGAGCTCGTGTATGTGATAAGGTTTTAAATTCACTTAGAGCACATATTGATCATGTGTACTGTTGGACTGACTCGACCATTGTATTAGGTTGGTTACAAATGTTACCATCTAAACTTCAGCCTTTTGTTAGGAACCGCGTAGCTGAAATCATAGATAAAACAGGTACTTGCACATGGCGACACGTGCCTACTGACAAGAATCCTGCAGATTTTATATCGCGCGGTGTAAGCATTAGTACCCTGCAAGGGCTAGATTTATGGTGGGATGGTCCGCATTTTTTAAACCAAAACGAGTCCAATTGGCCTTCTCTAATTAAAGGTTTACAATTAGATACATTACCCGAAACTCGACCTCAAGTCTCCTTGACTACTATAACAAGTTCGTTAAGTCAAACCGACAGCCTTATAGATTTCAAGCGTTTCTCAAATTATTCTCGTCTTTTGCGTTCTATGGCTTACGTGTTACGATTTATTCAAGCATGTAAGAAAGTTTCGTTACCTAGCAAATTGTTATTACAAGACGACTTACAAAATGCTTTAAATAAATTAATTGTGATTAGCCAACGCCAGTCCTTTCCTGAATATTCTATATTAATTAATCAACAGGAATTACCAAAACGAAGCGTCCTTTTAAAATTTAATATTTTCTTAGATGAAAATAAAATCATGCGCGTTGGAGGACGTCTCGATAATTCAAATTTCAATTATTATAAAAAGCATCCTATAATTTTACAGTCCACTCATTTATTTACAAAATTGTTATTTAATTTTGAACATAAAAGGTTAATGCATGCGGGCCCACAATTATTATTGGCTTCCATTAGAGAATCCTACTGGCCTATAGGTGGCCGTAATTTAGCTAGGGCTTGCTATCATAAATGTGTTCGTTGTCATAGAATGAAAGGTAAAGTTGTGACCCCTTTAATGGGAAATTTACCCTCTCAGCGCCTTCTTCCAGGTTATCCCTTTGAAACTACAGGCGTTGATTATGCTGGCCCTATTATGTGCGCTAGTCGCCAAGGTCGTGGATGTAGGCTGGTTAAAGTGTACATTGCGATTTTTATATGTTTTACAACAAAGGCTGTTCACTTGGAACTTGTGGGTGACTTAACCAGCAATAAATATTTACTGGCTTTGTATAGATTTATATCACGAAGAGGTAAACCCGTTAATATTTTTTCCGACAATGGTACTTCATTTGTGGGTGCGTACAACGACATTTCTAATTTTTTTAAAAACTAATTGTGACTCATTGGGTGAAAAGGTAGCCAATGATGGAATTAAGTTCCATTTCATTCCCGCGTATACTCTTCATTTTGGCGGACTCTGGGAAGCAGGCGTTAAGTCGACCAAATATCATCTTCAGCGAGTGTTGGGCAATTGTAACTTAACGTATGAGGAATTGAGTACCACGTTAACTCAAATAGAGGCAATTTTAAACTCTCGTCCATTAACACCGCTGTCTGCTGATCCCGATGACTACACACCGCTAACGCCAGGTCATTTTCTAATTGGGCGACCTCTAACTTCGCTACAACAGCCAGACTATCATGATCACTCCGTCAATCAATTATCTCGTTTTCAACGAATAGAACAGCTTCGTCAACACTTCTGGGCTAGATGGAGCAAGGAGTATGTTGCAGAATTACAACAGAGAGTCAAATGGCGTTCCTGCAAGAATAATTTGAAACTTGACTCCTTGATTGTCATTAAGGAGGACCATTTGCCTCCTCTCAAATGGAGATTAGGAAGAATCGTGGCAGTTTATCCAGGGACTGACGGGATTGTTCGTGTTGCTGACATTCGGACTTCTACTGGTGTGATACGAAGGGCCTTTAACAGGATTTGCCCGTTGCCGGTGGACTCGGATTCTGGTTTAAAAATTTAGGATCTTTCAACGCCCGGGGGCATGTTTAAGCTCCTACTTAAATTCTCATAGCAACGACCCGTCGACCGCAGTTAAATTCCTCGTAGTTTTATTAGTTAAAAGTTAAGTGTCATACTATGTAACCCTCACTTCTTATAATACACTGAGACGTAAAAGTTTATTTCTTCGCATTTTTATTTAAAAGTCCTGTAGGAATCAGTACAGGCGTATTTATTTTGACACACCCGTATGGGCCACGGACGCTCAACGGTAGTATTTTACTTGACACAACGGTATGTATCATGGACGTTTGAAAGGTTAATAATGTTGCGCTGGGTTTCCCAAGCGCGATGTGTAGCAGAATCAAGTTTACTTGAAACCATGTGGATTATCAACATGTCCCAGTGTTCAGTGGGTAAGTTCAACCCAAGTAGCATTCGGGGTTCTATATAAGATGTCAAGTCGTTCACATGTACTCCACAAGCTGTGTAAATAAGCTGTATAAGGGCTGTATAGCTTGCTATAATGCTCTTATAGAACCAGTTTGGGCACAAATTAGACAGCCTTAAGTTCACTATGGCTGTACATTAGCAGTATAATAGCATTATAATTGCAGTTTAAGTAGTAACATCGGACCTAAAGCTGACTTACGGCACTATATGGGACGCAGTGTGAACCATACAACGTACATGAGTGTAATAAATAGCAACAAGTGGCTAAATACACAGCCTTCACAGTTATAAAATGCGACAAAAGTACTCCAGTGCTACCTAAAGTTCACGTGTGTCCTAAATTATTTCTTTATTTTATAATTATCCTCATTAGTTTGGTTTTGTGTGTGCCATCAAGAAACACTATTAACTCCGGCGGATATCAATTGGATAAAAATTTATGAAAACACGCGGTAAGTACCTGTTTTAAATACTTAATAATGTTAATGCCATGGGAATGCAACTTTATCGTCAAATGTATACATATTTACAGCTAAAATATTCACGCGCCTCTGTAAAAACGCGATATTCTTTTTAAAATATTTAAAACTGGCAGAGAGGAAATCTACAATCTTCAGTTTTTGATATTATATTGGCATTATAATTATACTACGGTAATTAATTATAACATGAAACCAAAACTCAATCGCTCTATCTGCGTATTTTTAGATTTGCATGATAATTTTGGACATTTATTTGGTAAATATTTTAGGTTACGTAGAACAAAATGGTGGAAATGAAATACGGCTATGTGAACTGTTATAACTCCAATTTAATGCAGTGAGCGTGTATAGGTTCACATGTGTTCTGTTAGAATGCTGTTATCTATATGAAGTCCCACATTTGTACCACTACAGAGCCAATGTCTATACATTTATTCTAATGTGAACTTATGTACAGCTTTAAGATGTAGTTCAGGTCAATTGAGTCATCGTTTAATTCTTTCAAAATACTGAAATTTTAGAGATCCGCAATAATAATTATTGTCCATTAAATCACCTAGCCCAGGTACTAAGGGCAAGATTCACAGACCGCACTTTGACTTTACTTTGATGCAAAGATCTACTTTGTACCAAAAATATGTTTGAATATGAAGTTGAAAGTAATGTTCGGCAATACAAAGCTTACTTTGCGAAGGTGCCTTTGCTGTAAAGTAAAGTCACGATTGTGAATCTGGGCCTAAGAAACATATTTTTGGTACAAAGTAGATCTTTGCATCAAAGTAAAGTCAAAGTGCGGTCTGTGAATCTTGCCCTAAGTCAAGTGTATGAATACCTAAAGTACAAATTTGGTAACAAACCAACAAAAATCACTATTTGTTTTCGTGTGAGACACACAGTTTGATGTCAGAGTATCTACACTTACAAAAACACTATTCTGTTCAAGAAGCTATTTAAGAGAATGTAAACAAACTATATAAAGAGGCACAACATTATGCCCTGCGACAGAAAAGAACAGAAAATAATAGTTCTCACTCAGCCATAGTAACAAACACTGTTTACAATCTTTTAAATCTTTCTTGGCGCGTACGGCGCTGACGGGTGTACGATCACCTTAAATATCTACTTAGACAAAGTTTATGCAATTTCTTTCTGACCTTGAAATTAATCATGCGCATTCCTTTTAACAAGTAAGCGAGAAATAGAGGCGGGAACAGGATAGGTATAGATCCTCTGATTACTCGCGTGCGCCCGTGACGTGCGTGATGGCCAGGATAGGATTAGTTATTGTATTTTTATTTAGTTGCGAAATAAATACCACGTGAAGTGCATGTTTCTGTGAGTGTCACTGTTATTCGTATTTTAGAAAGGTATTATTTGTTTGTTTGTTTTAAGGAGCGCGTATGTATGTATTATTTGTTTATTAGTATAAATTCATTTGAATGTGAATCTATATATAAATACTTGATAGGTAATTTGTCTTCATAAAGAGGTTTAATACCACGCACTACCGTCTCCGGATTTAATTTCCAAACGACATCTATCTATATCGATATATATAAAAATGAATCCCTATTTCCCTTGGTCATGGCTTCACGCGTGAACGGCTAGATCAATTTCGTTAATTCTTTTTTTGTTGTGTTTGTTATTGTCAGGAGAAGGTTCTTATGCAAGAAAACTATGAAAATTGCGCGGTGATTTAGAAAGTTTAAGATACTTAACTACCATATCACCACTACATAGTATAAAACAAAGTCGGTTCCCGCTGTCTGTCCCTATGTATGCTTAGATCTTTAAAACTACGCAACGGATTTTGATGCGAGGTTTTTTAATAGATAAGGTGATTCAAGAGGAAGGTTTATATGTATATAACATGCATAATATACATATAAACCTTCCTCTTGAATCAACATGCATAATATAGTAGAGAAACATTGATAAATTTAGGTGTTTTTAATGTGATGTCGTAAATAAACAAATTTTTTGCGTTTACATTGCAACGCTGGCTAAACCTTACAAGATAGATCAAAATAATGTACTACAGTATTGTACACCTTAAAACGGTCTACAAAAGAGTCCTCGATAGTATATGACTATCTCTAAGGGATAACCCACAATAACCATTTTTATCCTTTACATTTTATGATAAATAATGGCTTATTTTCGAAGCGATTTTAAGCAATACATCATTTATCCTTATCAAATTAAGTACCTTAAATACATTGTGTATTTAATATTAATCAATAATGGCCTTTGGAGCATGTATTTTAAATAAATATTTTCAAAGATATTACAGATTAAAAATGCAGGGTAGGATATAGCGGCAGGGGGCCGGCATTCTGAAGTAAAATTAAATATACTACAGAATGTGTAAATACAATGTTCACAGCATTTGTTTTTCTTCGCACGGGCAATGCTGTTACTAAATATAGTATCAGCATTGCACCCGTGCGAAGTCGGGGCGGGTCGCTAGTTTTGAATAAAGCAGCGATAACACGTCCCAATTCGGAATACATTGCTGGTTATCTTGACTTTATTGTAGGTGATTCTATCCATAATAACCAGCAATGAAATGCTGAATCGGGCCCGATAAATCGGGATGTGTCGCTGCTTCAAATTCGTATGGTGGTATTTTGGCTCAAGGGTAATGCTTCGTTGTGTATGTGTTAATGTGTGTCTCATATTTAATTTTGTACTTTTCTTTAAACTGATTAAATGATTTGATTTGATTTGAATTTTAATTATTAAAAACAGATATTATTATTATTTTTGATGATGATGAATGTACTAGTAGGTATTAACCCAATTATTTTCTTTCAGACAATGCCGTTTCAGATTGTACAAACTGTGGAAAAAGGACGACCAAGATTAAGTATAGTACCGTCTGTTTGGGAGGATGGTGGAAAACTATTCTGGCCTACAGAAAAAGTTAAAAACCGAGCACGACTCGCAAAAGACGAAAACTCTTTTCCAAGTCCGAATTGGGACATTTTGGATTGCGTGGTAAAACGAAATAATATTGCAACGTACGCCGAAGCGCAAACTGAACTGCGTATTATGGAAAATCACACAGATACAGATAATGAAACAAGTACATCGCGCCCTAGCCCAGCACCTGTAAGATCAGCGGCAATACCACCAGCAAGCCGTTTTGAAAATATGGTGCAAAATTTGGTAAGTGATTTTATTATGTTTCAGCAACACATACAAACATATAATAATAACTAGTATATTGCACCGAGCGCGGGCTACCTAAGCAGGGTTACAATTTAGTGTCTGTGGTATTTTGTTTTGGTAGGGTAGGCACGCCTAAAATGGAGAAAATTGTTTAACATGGCAACACTGCAATTAATTTACCTATTTATGATTTGATATATTTTTTGGATTTTCTCAAATAACTTCTATTACTATTCAAATATTAATATTTTTTTTTTATCACTTTTTTACCACTAACAAATAGTATTTTATTATTTCAAGAAGACTGATGATAATTTGGCACTAAAAAGATTGATATCAAACTGTTTACCTACTGACTAAAATATACTAAGCTAAACCATTAATTTTTCTGAAAATATTGAAAGGATTCGTTAGCTCGTGGTTTTGTGGGCGCGGATGTAAATCCACCTATCTAATTCTATATGTAAATTATCATTGGAATAAAAATAACAGCCGAACTGCAAAGTTTTATTATCATCGTACAAGACAAGAGTTATGATTTTTTGTTTGTTTCAGATGCCAAGTGCCTTCAACGCGGTAGGGACTCAAATGGATCCTACTTCTGCTACAAGTAATCAAATCGAAGCTAATGATGAAATATCATGTGTAACCGTCTTCGACGGCGAACAGTGTATTGCAAATCAAAACATTTTAATTCAAAAAGTTAATATCCAAGAATTAATACTGCAAAATCTTGTTGAAAGCGTTCAAAAACTTACTCAAAAAGTGGCCGAGTTGTCTGTACAATTAGATGAATGCATGGTACAACTTATGGAAAAAATCGAGCAGCCAGTTACTTTTTTAAAAGACGCTGACCAAGTTGATAATGAATCGTTTAGTTTCAAACAAATAAGTGACAAGCAACAGCTAGAAAATCTGGAAAGAAGTTTAATGACTAAAACTGAGAGATCAAAACTACAAAAACAGCTGGAGATTTTGTTTCAACCCTGTGGAGGAAATGGCTTGACCTTTGCCTATAAATTGATCGACTCAATGGTTTCACGTGAGTTTCTGTGCGAATGCTCCTGGTCTGGGGGAAGCCGTGGCAACACATCGAAGGTCCCAATAAAAGACTACAAAAACTTTATTAAATTCTTTTGTGATATGATACGTTCATGTGATTGTAAATTTACTATGGGACAAACTGAAAAGTTTTTTAAGATCGTTCTGAAAAATGCTGTTAAAAGGAAATCAATGAAAGACCTAAGATCCTCTTCAAAACGAGTCCGAAAAATTAAATCAAAACCAAAAGACCAGGCAAGCACAAGTAAGCAAGAAGTTTCTGCTAATTCAACAATTAATCAAAATAAAGAATCAAATGAAACATTAGAGATGGAAGTAGCAGAAGTGGAGCAGGAAAAGGAAAATAATGGTGAAGAAGAGATAGAAGATGATGAAGACGAAGAAAGTTTGCGCTAATATTTTTTATGCTTTTTCTTTTCTTGTTGATTTTGTTTTATTATGTCTGGTATATTGTTTAGGTAAGTACTGCCCGGCGTTACTAGATATAATCACACGGTAGTTTTTTCGTACTGACTGTGCGCATGCTTCTTTTGTAACATTTCACCTTATGCCTCGTTACAAAACCGGTCATTACCAGTACCTGCCTTTAGTTGATTTTGTTATTACTAGACTTGATTACAGCTTATGTAATAATTATTTTTCGGTGATGAGACTTAAATATTTTTAAATATCTCCGTTTATTAGAACTCATTATATGCTGATTACATAATACGGGTACTTTAAGCTTAGTTATGTATGACTATGCACATTATGCTGATTTACATAAAGCCTTATTTTTAAGATAGTTAATTTTGAAAATTATACAGGAAGTAACAAAAAGGGTATAACAAGCCGTAAGAATGGTCAAGGTACTCATGAAACTGAACATTTTTCCCCATGGAACATGTATCGAAATATTTAAAATAATTGGACCTCCCATACCAAATTAACTAGCTGATCAACAGTTTTGTATGGGAGGTCCCAATTTTATTTTTACTATTTCGACCCATGTTCTACAGCGGAAAACGTTCAATTTCATGAGTACCACTTTGACCTCTGTTCGGCTTATTATTCCCTTTTTATTACTACTGTTTTTGAAACAAATTTTATGTTAAATGTTGTTTGATACCAAGTGCTATTTTCATAAAAATATTTAGACTGATTAAAATAGTTAATTATGTATAAGTATAATATTTCGTTTTATAGAACTCAATATGCTGATTATATTGCCTGACTGGCCTGTTGGTCTAGTGGTTAGTGACCCTGACTGCTAAGCCGGAGGTCGTGGGTTCGATTCCCACCTAGGACAAACCTTTGTGTGATGAGCATGATTGTTTGTTCTGTGTCTGGGTGTAATTTATCTATAATATGTATGTATTTACAAAAAAAAAAATGTATTTAAGTAGTATATCAGTTGTTTAGTACCCATAACACAAGCAAATATAATTGCTTAATTTGGGGCTAAATGGCGCTGTGTGAATGTGGTAGAATATTATATTATTATATTATATATTCGTTTTTGATATATTAGGTAGGTGTTTTAAGCTTAGTTATGACTGCGTATGTTGCTGTGTAATGTTGATTTGCAAATAGCCTTGATAGGAGGTTAAGTTTAATTTTGTTAATTAATTTTTTGTTATACTTGATTTTGTTACAATTATTTTATGTTATAATAATGTTGTTTGCTACAAAATGTTTTTTAGATAGAAAGATTTAGACTGATTAAAATAGGTAGTTAGCTAGTATAAACTATTCTTTACTCTGTTTTATGAGAAACAGCCCACCGAAAAATTTGTGTGCTCCGTTGGAACTAAACAACTTCTCCATTTTTTTTCAAAAAAAAAATTGTCTCATGCTTGCGTCGTCAGTCAGCTGGATTTGTATGTACAGTACAGTAGTCGAAATGTTTTTTTTTTCATTTCCGGACCATGTTCCATGTGAAAAGTTGTTTAGTTTCATGGACTAATTTGGCATTGTGCATTGCAAAGTTTTTGGAGGGCTGTTTCTTATGTTCTACATCATTATTAAGAGCCATTTCCTTAAAAACATCGTGAAACTGTACGTAATTATAATTACTAAATAAGAATAAATGGAAAAATATGTTGATTATCTATGGTAGAGTTTAAAGTGACATAGGAAAATTCAGGGAAGATTGTATAAGCAAAATAAATATAAAAAAAACTGTATGTTAATTGTATGAGTGTTTAGTGCAACCACTGTGTGAAAAAAAAGGTAATAAAAGCCAAAAATATCACATCAAACAGTATTTTATTTATATGTGTGTAACAAAGGGATAAAGAATTTAAATTCTTTGTGTTCAATACATACTAATTTACATTTAATCTCTTTGGGTTCTAAAACGATCAGAATATGGGTACTATTCTGCTGACATCTTGATTTGTATATCGCAAGATGAGACGATTTAATTGGATCTTCAAAAACGTCTTCTGTGTTGTTGATTTTATTTCCTTTAATTAAAATCTTATTGTGGTCGACTTCTACGCAGCTAATTTTAACAACCTCATTGCATCTGGTAAGTAAATAACTGTCTTTTTCTTTGCTTGAAAGTTTAAAATCTTCAAAATTTAATATATTATTGTTTTTAATTGTGTTAAATAGGGGTATTTCTTTTCTTTATGTGTTTGAAAATTAATATCATCCGTATTTTCAGCCAATCGTTTGGCGACTTGAGACAGTGGTTTTTTTCCTGATCTCAGCATACTTTTGATCATAAATAACATATTCTCGAAGGGATATTCGTTAAACGTTATCAGAGGGCCAAACATTTCAATTTCATTCGTCAGGTGTAGTCAGTAAGTTGTGTATGTTGCTTGTAACGTAGCCTGAACCATAAAAGTCTTTGTAAAATTTTACAAAATGTTCCAGAAGTTCCTTTGCTAATGGCAACAAAGTTCGGTATGTTTCTGTTGAGCAAATTGTTATACTACAACATAGTGTTAAGAAATGATTATAAGCCTCATTGTTCATAACATCAGGCAAAATTACAATACTTAAATAATGCAAAAACGCTCTAAATTCTGACGCTTTCCAATGTGCTAATAAATCTAAACCTCGCACTGCTCGATGCACTTCTGAAGGCAATTTGCAGTTGCATAGAAAATTTAAAACTAGTACAATATCACTTGCCCGCATTTTAGTAATATATTTGCCAAAGTTGCCGTCACGCCAACCAATCAGTAATCTTTTCATTACACCCAAGTCGATCAAATGAAGTGAATCGGTAACAATAAATTGGTTCACCATGTCAATAGGAAGATTTAATAAAGGTGAGACATTTTTATGATGCAAGCCATGAATTTTGTTTCTAAATCCTTCATCTGTCCTTTCAGGACACAACGACTCAGAAAATGTGACGGTATGTGTGATATGCGAATATTCTCCAACCGTAGTACATTTATGGCAGCCGTGTTTACCATTAAAATTGCAGACTCCTGCAAATAATATTTTAAATTAAATTATAATAATACAAGCTTGAAGTTAATAAACTACAAATATTTGTGTCATGTGCAGATCGAACCTACGGACCACAGAATAGAAGACAGGTTCACTACCAACTGAGCTATCAAAGATATCTAGGAATACAAGTCAAGTGCCTATAGGTAAGAAGCACCAATAATTTCAACTACTTATTTATCGGTATTAGGTGCATATTGGCGTAATATGCGACACTAAGATAGGCTTACCTTTAATATAGGCTCGAGCTGGCGAGTCACAAATGAAGCATCTGATTTTTATCTTTATAGTTTTCTCTAATCGCTCAACTAGAAGACCTTCTTCTAATAATATCTTCATGTCATTTACAAAGTCTTCTAAGAATTCATTTAAATTTTTTGGCTTTCCTTTCCCAAAATAGATTCCAATAACAAAAGGCCGAATTCTGGGATTTTCAAAAATGTTACATAAAATGGGCCAAAATTCATTTGTCGAACTTTTAAAAATAGGCAAACCATCCACATTTATGTTAATTGAAATCATATCTGGAATATCTATCCAATCTTGCAAAATGTTCTTCAAAGAAGTTGCTATCCCATTGTGCCAGTATTGACCTCCTTCTACATTTTTTAAAGTTACATTAACGGGAGTGCATAAAATTGTTCTAGCATCAGACGGTGTTCCCGGTTTAAATTCGTTTATTATGCCTGACAATTTATTCAAAGCGGAATGAGGAATACGATTTTCAATAGCCCATGTTCTAATTTTTTTGCGAAGGATTAAATGATTGTCCAAATCAAAATTGTATTCACTATCACTAGAACTGCAATCACCACACTCTGATATCTGTATATTTTGAAGGGAACTTTCAGGTTCAGGCACATTTTCCTCTGCATCATGTACAGAACCACCATGTTCAACGGTTGAAGTCGCACTTGTTGAAGCCGTATCGACGGGCCCATTTTCGGGCGTCGTTGTCAATCGACTGTTTATTTTTACAATTTGCGAATATTTTTTTGCAATTTTTCTTCTTATTCCACCAGTTCTCGCTCTTATTTTCCAAGATTTTTTATCCATTTTCGCAAGTTTTTGCACGCGACGTATAAACAAACACACAGCTTGTGGGATTAGTATAATAGAATATCACATTCACATTCATGTTCAGCTTACAGCAAATAAGAGTAGTATTTGTGGACAAATAAACTGCTATTGATGGTAATGGACAACACATATAGTCCTTTTAACAGCCTACAGTGCACATGCGAACCATTTAAACACTTCTGTACAGATAGTAAAAAAAGGTTATTTTAATGATCACAAATCAAATCAAATCAAATCAAATCATTTATTGCGAACATGGGTGTTACAAGGATGGTCGTTATTATTTGAGGCGCCACATTCCGCCTATAGGCATGCAATATTTAATACTTTTTAATTACTTAATTCATTATTTATTGATCATTAATAATGTGACTATCTATTCAATTGCTATATATTCATAAATGTCAAGAAAATGAAACGTTGATTAAAAAATTGTCAATAGTTAATTATATTATATGGTAAAATGTCATTAAATATTTCAAATATGTCAGAGTAAAATACATGTCAGCGGAATATATTGAAATTAAATAGTTACAATGTCACAAGAGTTATACAATTGTCATTAAAATAGTCATTTATAGAATAATAACATTTCTTAATAAGGATTATATATAGTTTAGTTTTAAAGACGTCTATGCTTAAACATTTTAATTCATTGGGCAATTTATTCAAGTCCTACTACAGCTACTAGCTGTACAACAGTTTAAAACAAGTAAGCATAACAGCCTTTGGCTTTATTAATGACCACGTGTGTTATATTAAAATGCTAGCTCTATAACATCGTACAAGTAGGCCGTTAAACAGCGGTTGTCGTATCTCTACCCTCCTATAATGCTCTTAGTCAGACGGCTGACTAAAGGATAGTTGTTAGAGTATTATAACACCAACAATAGTATAAAAGTATAACTCTACACTCCTATAAGTCCCTTAGACAGGTATAGGTGTTATTAATCGCAATAATGCAGCTTATACATCACGAGTGAACTGTAATAATGCTTCAAGTACACCTGGGAACTAAATGTGTACTCTTAAATGGAGTAAAATGCTATTTGGGAATGTTTTGAGAGCTCTTAAATTCTTATTAACTGTGTCAACCACGTTTCGTAAATCGTTTGAAGATTCCCTAGTAATAGGCTCAATATTAAACAACGCTTGAATGTGATTATTCACTAAAATTCTGTTATTATTGTATCTATCACAAAGTGAATGCCACGCAATATCAAAATTTTCAGATGAAAACCCTAATGACTGTATAATTGCTGCTGCACTGTCTTTTAATGACGCACGTAAATAATGAAACTTGTGGATATTTGGTATTGAACTATTAGTGTGAATAAGAGATGTGTATGTGTCATGATACTCTAACCAATCTTGAGAGCGACCAGAAAAGGTAGGCAAGTGAATGGTAGGCAATTTGACATTTGGCATACCTGGTTTAGCACTATTACCACTAGAACTCGCCACCGAGCCGCCGTCCTCCGGCGCTGCAGCGCGGCCAACTCGGCTGAGCAGCTCCTGTGCAGTTGCCAGCGTTTGAAAGTAGGCACTTTCAAACGTTTCCCTTTCATTATACTCGTCATCTGGAATTTCACATAAGTGTTCGATTTCAGACTGTGTTGAATCAAATTCACTGTATACTTCTTGCATTTTATCAAATCTTAACTGCAATTCATGTATTTGTTACTTATTTAGCTCTTTGCTGTGCAATAAAGGTTCAAGATAATTTTTGAAAATAGTAAGCTTTGCTTTTAATGACGCTCGCGTTTTCTTTAATGTTTTTAAGTCCATGATGAATAATGTTTAGCAAAAGAAAATATGATTTACTATGAACACAATATCAATTAAAAATATCCAGCTATAGAAAGAAAACACAAAATTTTAATAATGCACTGATCGATGAGCGAAAATCGGTAAGTGAAAAGAATAAAATGCTGCAAGTACTTAAATTTTATGTGCCGTGCAGAAAATGGAAAAGGCGAAGCAAAAGGCGCCACCCGAATCGACCAATCACCATGCGCCAACGCTTATGGATGTGACGTCAGCGGGCCTACGTGACTCGGCACGCTTTCGATATTTTTCTGACACCGCAAACGCACTCCAACCCCTTTTCTTGGTTTTGAAAATATGTATATAATCACTGTCGAAATAATCTCGCACACGTGCTTGTTTCAGCAACTTGATATAGATAGGAATTCTTCCGCTTGTTTTAGCTTCTTTTCCTTTAGAAATATTGTTCTACAGCTTGTTTCAGCCTTATCCCGCAGAAATGGAATGAAATAACCAATTGTTCTTGTATTGACCACACCGCTGCGTCTTCGATCGCCGATTTCTTCACGCGTCGCCACGTTTTTTGTCCGGCGATCCAAGGCCACATCCGGCTCGAAATCTTGTTGAGGTTCGTGTAACTATGGATGGTTGGTTGTTGTATTGTTGGCGGTTGTAAATGAGACGATTTTTAACTTCGACAATATATTATTATTATATTGAAAATAGTACAAACAAATTGAAACAAATGTTACGCGTGTGTCTTTATGCGAGTCGCTGCGCAGAGTGGTGTTGAAAATGGCCGACCGTCGCCGGCGCGGCTAGTGAGGGGACGCGGCGACGCGGCTAGTGTGGGGCCACAACCGAAACTCTCGTTCATGCGTCAACACGCGCTCTTTATCGCCTGAAGAACTTCCTGCCATCCAAGATTAAGGTGGCACTTGTGCAAACTTTAGTTTTTCCTCTAATTGACTATGGTGACGTATGCTATTTAGACCTGAATGCAGATCTTCTCAACAAATATGACCGTCTTCTCAATAACTGCATTCGATTCATTTTCAATCTTCGTAAGTATGACCACGTGTCTACATATCGCTCGCAACTAAATTGGTTACCTATTCGTCAACGCCGTAGCATGCCTACTCTCACTACTCTCTATTCTTTTCTAACTTCTCCCACTCCTCCCTCTTACCTAATGGACTCCTTTCAGTATTTATGCAGTAACCATCATAAAAACCTTCGTTCTTCTAATAATTTACTTCTACAATGTTCATCCCACTGGGGCGGAGGCGGGCCAAACTCAACATAAATTTGCGACCGGTCGCTAGTTTAGATAGGTTCATCTCTATCTTGGTTACCTGTCCGGTGATCAAGATGGCGAATGACCTAGGTAGGAGCATACAATTGCCATGATCCCCTAGGTAAGACTGGTTACTTTTCCTTCATGTAGTTGCTGCCTGTTATGTACACATCATGCCGACATGATGTGCACAACTAGAAGAACCAGCCGCTCCTCCAGAAGCATCCTAATAACCTATCCTATCCTTATTTCCCTTCAAATCAGCTGTGAAGGTTTGTGGCTGTACTTCACGGACCTAATCTCCGAAAGAAACAGGAGGTTAGGGAGGACTGAAAAGCTCATAGCCACCCGCGTGTTTGTGCCGTGCGTGGAAACCCGTGTAAGGACGATGAAGGAATCCTGGAGGTTGAGTCTGGTGGTGGTGCGGAGTAGTTCACTGCCACTAGACAACACGCCTCTTTGGGCCGGGATTTGTTCTAAACGGGAGGTTGTGTCCTAGCCAGGCACGATCAATCGGCTGAGGTGTTCCGTCAGAGGACCACCAGGCTAGGGTTGCGGGTTAATGGGGAGTCAGTCGGAGCGTGCGAGGCCTAGGGTGAGCTTCTGGTTATTCCCGGCCAGGGGCAGCCCAAGAACCCCTTCGCGTTTCTTGGCTCGACTCTTCTGTAACCACGGACCCTATATCCTCAGTAGTAGTTCTGGTGTCAACATGGCACCCCCTACTGCGGGCTCCAAGGAGGGTGGAACGCTACCGAGGACGAAAGTTTGAAACCACCTTAATGGATAAGGGAAAAAACATACAACAACCGACCGTACAGTGCGAAAGTGCTGTCACAAACACCGACCAAAAACCGGCTCCACCCGCAACTTCATCGGCTGAAAGATCGCCGTTGGACATGCGGCAGCTACTGGAGGCCATCCCAACGCCGTTCGCAAGGGCAGCAAAGGGATGGAATGTGGTAGTGAAGGAAGCCAACAAACATAAAAAACCAGCCAAGGTGCGACGAAGCGCGGCACGAGCTGAACTTCGACGTAACGGCACGGATAAGAAGCTAGGACCGGCTGTAAGACTCCCTGCAGTCCCGTGCGAAAGTGCGAAGCTAGTCCCGGCTGAAGGGTCGACGACCCCTGCACTCCCTAAAGGCATCTCTGATGCCGAAGGGGGAACCGTGCCTAAAAAGGCTAAAACCAATCGAGCAGCGGCGAAAGCCAAGGCTCGACAGGAAAGGAAGGCAGCCAGGCAGTTGGTGCCTGCGAGTGAGTGCGAAAGCACAAACCTCGCGACGGCAAAGAAACCAACTGAGACGTCCACCATTCTCAAAGGCGTGGCTGCCAACCAACCAAAACATAAAGGACCAGGCAAGGCAGGGAAGAAGCTGATTCTTAACTCGGGTGGAGCGCCTAGCAAAACCAACCCGGTTAAGAGGCCTCGCGCGGATGATTCCCTATCGCCGCGCGGGTTTAGCAAGAAGCCAAAACCCAGCCAAACTCCTGGTCGCACAGCTGGTCCAGTCAGTTACTCAGACGTAATGAAGGCCAATGACCTTTGCGTCGCGGTAATGACCGAAGCATTTACCGACCTGAGTCCAGAGCAGGCGGGCGGCATCATGAAGGCGTTGGAGGGGAAAGTGATGGAAACCGTCACCAAGGCTTTAGCCGAACCCTTCGACCCGAATGCGGTCGCACCGTACGCTCCTGGATTCAGGGGCAAAGCTCACCATGGGGAGGGCGTCCTCAAGCTGTGGTGTGAAGACCAAAGAGCTCTGGACTGGCTCCGCGAGACGACGGCAGAAATGCTGTCGCCTCATCAGGGGACCAAGCTTGTGGTCAAACGGCAGGTGGACATACCTCGCAGAGCCAAGGCGGCGCTGTTCATCCCGGAGTATGAGGGAGTGTCAGAAACACTTAGTATGATTCTGGCCTGCCAAAACAACTGGGTGGACGTGCTGAATTGGTCTCTGTACCATGCGGAGAGACAAGTCGATGGGAATGGAAACATGGGTACGTTCCTAATTTTGGGCATACCCATAACCGACATTCCCAAGATCACCGCCAGAGACCGACGTATGAGCTATATGCTAGGGTCGGTCTATGTAAGGTACTTCGGGGATTCAGGTGGTGCTCTGCAAAATGAGTTGCCTGAACCCAGCAAGCAATGCTCTGGCCCAGTGCAAGCTTCAGACGGGAAACCTGCGGCCGAAAGGCTGCAGGAGACCGTTAAGAGCAATGCGGGGTCAGATCTGCAAAAATCTCGGTCTGGAAGGCTGAATTCGGCTGAAAAGCTGAGTCTGACTACTAAACTAGACCCCAAACGACCCTGGTCTAGCCAATTGGACTCGGTTGAAAAGCTAAGTCCAGCCGGCAACCAGGGTAAGTACTTCGCCAAAGACGGTGCAGTGCCTTCCACCTCGAGAGGGTATGCTGGGTCGTCACAGGCGAAGTCAACAACTAGCAACGTTGGTAGCTCGAGTGGCAACACTACGGAGGGGGATGACTTGGAAAGTCATCCCCTCTAGTGGAACTGGACCGAAACCAACGGCTGCGGATGATGCTGGTATAAGTATCGTCCAAATCAATCTCCAACATAGCAAAACCGCAACGGCTACCCTGCGACGAATGCTGGAGACTACTACCGAGTCCGTAGCCTTGATCCAGGAGCCGTGGATCAATGGCAACCGCATATGCGGACTCAATAATCCAGACAAGAAGTTAATTCTTGACACCACCGTAAGTAACCCGCGTACATGCATTTTGGTTCCTATCAACATACCGACAGTACTTATGAACGAATTCTGCTCTAGAAACTTGACGGCAGTCAGGCTCCCGAGCAGTCTATGTACAGACTCACCTGAGCTGGTATTGGCCTCAGCCTACCTACCGATCGATGAGGAGGTACCGTCGCAAGAACTAATGGCACTCATCCAGCACTGCGAACGAAACAAGCAGGAGCTGATCATCGCAGTGGACTCCAACTCGCATCACTCACTGTGGGGATGTTCCACATCAAATCGAAGAGGAGAGGACCTGGTAAGTTACCTATTTACTACTAATCTCCAAATATTGAATCGAGGGGCAGAACCTACTTTTGTAACGTCTCGGGCCCAATCTATAATCGACATAACACTAGTATCAGAGGGGATAGCTTCTTACGTGTCGAACTGGCATGTTTCAAAAGAGCCCTCCTCCTCAGACCATAGGTACCTATGTTATAAACTAGCAAAGGAACTAAAAATTATCGAACCTAAACGCAACCCACGTAAGACCAACATAGTCAAGTTTAGAGAAATCACTGAGATGCAGCTGCGAGAACTGAGTATCAAGCACAGTTTCAGCGGCACATCAGACATCGAAGTGAATATGATAGAATAAAATAAATAGAATATGTAAGTAAATTAACTTCAATTCTTACTAACTCGTTCGAACAAACCTGCCCTTTAACCATTCCTAAACCACACCAGCAGAATCAACGCTGGTGGGGTTCAGAGCTAGAAAAACTTAGACAAAAACTAAGAAGGCTCTTTAATAGGGCAATGAACACCAGGAAAGAGGAAGACTGGGACAACTACAAAACGCTCCAATATCACTATAAAAAACGTATACGTGCGCGTAAAAGTGAAGCCTGGAAACGTTTCTGTAGCAACATCGAATCAAATCATCAAGCGATCAGGGTCAAGGCTATTTTGGCCAAGGACAACCACACACTTGGATCGCTCAAAAAACCGGATAACACATTCACCAAATCCGACACTGAAACATGTGAAGTATTGCTGAGCACCCATTTTCCAGGTTTCGCCACCAGGGATGAAGCAGAATGGGAAGAAACTGAACATGTTTCAAAACAGTGTGACTGGACCACCGCCCAAAAGGTCGTTACAAACGACAAAGTAACGTGGGCGCTAAACAGCTTCCAAACGTTTAAATCACCAGGCATAGACGGACTCTTTCCTGGACTGCTAAGGTGGAGCTGCCAAGATGTAACACCACATCTTGTACAGCTGTATCGGGCGTGCTTAGCATACAGATACACGCCGAAGCAGTGGAGAGAAGTCAAAGTTGTCTTCATACCCAAACCTGGAAAGAGCGACTACACTCAGGCCAAATCCTACAGACCCATCAGCCTTACCTCGTTTTTGCTCAAAACTCTGGAGAGGCTATGCGACTGGGAAATAAGGAATGTCGCCCTGAAACGTTGTCCTCTGCATAAGCAACAACATGCATATAGCCCAGGTAAATCAACGGAGTCAGCTCTTCATGATGTAGTAACACGCATTGAAAGCTCTCTATCAGCGAAGCAATCTACTATTGGTGTTTTCATCGATGTAGAAGGTGCTTTTGATAAAACAAACTTCACGAGCATAAGTCGAGCTCTGAGAAAGCATGGGGTAGATGACACCATTAGTGGATGGATCGACAACATGCTAAAACTCAGAGCTGTAAGATACACGGTGAATACCACTACCAGAGGAGTGGTATCGAGGGGCTGTCCGCAAGGAGGAGTTCTCTCACCACTGCTCTGGAATATCGTAGTGGACGAACTTTTGTGTCGTCTAAACGACGGTGGGTATTACACCGTAGGCTATGCGGACGATATTGCCATTCTTTTGAATGGGCCATTTGAGGGAGTGCTATGCAACCTAATGCGATCCGCTTTGAAGATCGTAGAAAAATGGTGCACAGAACATGAACTCTCGGTTAATCCATCGAAAACAGAACTGGTTCTGTTTACCAACAAAAGGAAAATACCAATCCTTAATCTACCAGAACTTTTGGGCACCCAGTTGACCAGAGCACATGAGGTCAAATATCTAGGTGTAATTATTGACTCCAAACTGCTCTGGAACACTCATATAGAACAAAAGTTAACCAAGGCTTGTATCATATTTTGGCAGTGCAAACGCCTCATAGGCAAAACCTGGGGACTTTCCCCCAGGATTGCAATGTGGCTTTATACTGCCGTAATTAGACCTATTATCACCTATGGTGCAGTGATCTGGTGGCCTAGAACAGATCTCTGCACTGTAAAAAACCAGATGCGACAATTCCAAAGACATGCTTGCATGGCTATAACAGGAAGCATGCGCACCACACCGACCGCAGCCCTGGAAGTCTTGTTGGGACTTTTGCCTCTTGATTTGTACGTACAACAAGAGGAAAAAGCCTCCTCGATAAGGCTCAAACATGCAGGACTGTGGCACGAGGACCGGGGACCACACACTAAGATACTGAGCAGGGCAATTGCGCACCAACCGCTAATCGAGGCGCCCCATGATAGGATCCCCAAAAAACAGGTATTTGAACGTAGTTACTATGTTCAACTACAAGAATCGACAACAGACTATTCGGGTGTAAATGAGGTGCGTATCTACACGGATGGCTCTAAGACCAAATCAGGTACCGGTGCAGGAATATTCTCGATGGACCTAAATATCAGTTTATCAACAGCTCTAGGGACAAATAGCTCGATTTTCCAGTGTGAATGCGTAGCTATAACTAAAGCGGCAGAAACGGTGCTGCGTCGAAAGATAACCAATTTCGACATCAGAATACTCTCTGACAGCGCAGCAGTACTTCGGGCTCTTGTAAGTAACGTAATAAACTCAGGGCTCATATATGAATGTCACTCAACACTGGAAAAAGTTGCAGTAAGCAACAAGGTGACACTCCAGTGGATGAAGGGGCATAGCGGATCTCTCGGGAATGATGCAGCGGATGAGCTTGCAAGGCGAGGGTCCAACAACCCACCAATCGGACCCGAACCAATGTTACCCATCACTGCGAGTCTACTCCGCTCGTGGATTAGAGAATGGGCCCGAGAACAACACCAGATGCAGTGGGCAAGTTCTAACGACTGTAGACAGTCAAAAGAAGCTCTGCCACAACCATCGCCAAAGCTAAGTATACACTTAATCAACCTAAGAAGGGATGACCTGCGCATAATGGTGGGCACTATCACAGGCCACTGCCCTCTTAATAAACACCTATATGTTTTAGGCATTACCGACAGTCCTCTGTGCAGAGCATGCATAGAGCACGATGAAACCGTCGCCCACGTAGTCCTGGAATGCGAGGGAGTGATGACACATCGGTCACAAATCCTCGGCAACCCGAGGTCTCTCCGCGAAGCCTGCGAAGATCCCAGGAAGCTTCTGCGCTTCTGGGCGGAGTTGGGCTGGATGAAGTAATCCAGCCAAACCGGACGCAACAAAAGACCAAGAGGTCTAAATGCGGACAACGAGCCCACCAACAAGTAACAAGTAACAAGTAAAGTCCATCCCACTGTTCTAATTTCGTAGACTCTTCCTTTCCTGTCCAATCTATTCGTCTGTGGAATGCGCTCCCTCTTGAAATCAAGATGTCCTCTAACCGTTTTACATTTAAGGTGAAGGTGCGTGAACTTCTTTTAAATAAAAAAGCAGACTCATCACAATGATTCAGATCAAATATATATTATTAAGTTTATGTATATGTGTATATTTATATTTTATATTTATGTAGGTATATTTTTGAACGTAAGGCTATGTATGTGTATGTATGATTGTATGTATGTTTATTTAGTATTGTAACTCCTTGTGATAATCTCTTCATACTACACCTATTTTGTTGTTCTCTGCATCACCCGTAATGGTTGACTGGTAGAGAATGCCTCAGGCATTAAGTCCGCCAATATACTTTGTATATGAAGTTTTTAATAAATAATAAATAAATAAATTATTATATTGTGATTGCTAAGTGGTCTAGGTGTTAACGGAGAATAGGGTGGAGGCTCTATACTTTTTCTTCAACACCTTCATGAGATCTAATGTTAAAATACCTCGAGCACCCCATGCCAGAAAAAAGCAGTTCAACACTCTTCTCGCAACTGACTTCATCAGTCGGAACTTCATGCTCACTTAGACGATTGGTATCGGCATAAGGCAAAGCTGCAGAAGAAAGAAAAGTATTACCTACTGATTTAATTTTATAGAGTATTAAACAAGTAGTGCAGTAAAAACTGCCAGTAACCGACTTTAATTCCTCCTCCATAACTCCAGAAGTAGGAGTGGTCATCCTTATCTCAAAATACCAAAGATTTTATTACGATTGGTTGAATAGCTAAGGCGTAAAAGCGAAACAAATAAACTCACATTCGCCTCCAAGCACAAGTAAGTATGAAGATACAAATACAAATTAAGATTAGAGGATTAAAAATAAAACTGAAAACAACATGCTGCTGAAATATGCTCGCATTTAGAAAAGCAAAAGCTTCATTTACCTAAACAAGCTCATTCAAACTGTTTAGCTTGTTTTGCATAAATACCCAGGAGTATAGTTTTTATTAAAAGACAGTTATAAGCTAATAAAATAAAATATTAAGGCTCATCACCTCTGGATGATTTTAAATCTTACGTAAATAATAGCTGTACTTTAGTCTAAGGTTCCGTTTTTTCGGATGAAGCCCTATATGTCTGTGCCATCTAACAAGAGAAAAAGTCAATGTTTCCCTTATATCTCTTCACGCGAATCAAAACAACGACTAGTGTATCATATTTCCTTGGCTAAAAAAGTTAAGGATCGCGATAAACGTCCATTCAGGATGTTAACTAGCCATATTTTTGTTTTTGTAAGAAAAAACGGCCATAAATGTAGGTGGGATAATGACCTTTTTACTCTAGTTAAATATCGTATACTGTATGTTAAAATTAAGTGAGTATTTTGTGCAGTTTAGTAAGTAACTTACCCGTTTTTAACTTCTTTGGAGGACTATGTGGAGAATTCTCAATAAAATCTTCAAAAAAAAATGTATAACCACTCGACCGTCTGGGCTTGCGAGCCGTTTGGCACTTGAACGTCCACATACGCTATCAAAAATCAGCGGCGTCAAGCGCCTATGCCGTATTCGACAAAAATCAAGTTATCTAGACAACCACTATAGCTAGAACAAAATAATAAACACGCCAATAAAGTCAGAAATATGCAGATAATACTTATGTGTTTACAAAATTAAAAATTTCAACCCACATTACCGAAAAAAAATTTAGAAGTTGACAACATCGTTTGATTTTTAAAAAACTTTTTCTTTTGCCGAATTTTACCATGACATGTTGGCGTATAAATCAATATTATCTATTTATAATTAAAGTAGATAATGTAAGCTTTGTTTTGATACCAATATATCTTATCAAAGAAAACTGTTTATACCACTATAATTAAAAACAAATCACCGTCAAATCAAATCAAATCAAATCAAATCAGTTTATTGTTAAACATAGGTACAAAGGTGTAATATTTTTCACAAATACAGTTTCACTATGTTTTGCCGTAACATGCGGCGTACAATATTATTAAATATAACAAAATAAATATAATTAGCATGCATGCTTTCAATTAACTCAATATTAACATTACCATCTGCGTCAATAAACAGAATAATTAGTAAATATACACAAACACTATCTCTCATTTTTATTTAGGTTACACACCAACAATTAAGAAGATATAAATAAATTATGATAATAGTGATTTCAACTTGTAATTCAAAATAGTGTCAATTTGTAAATCCAATAATGTCAATTTGTAATACCAATAATGTCAATTTGAAATTTCTTTGTCAAATCACATTAATAAAATAAGTAAGTACAAACAATAAAATATAGATTAAAGCAAAATGTCAAGTAAAAATATAAATTACAAATGTCAGTTTATATCATCATCATTTATGAACGAATTTATATTGTAATAGCATTTGGCCGTTAGCAAATTATTTAGTTTGATTTTAAATAAACTTGTACTTAAATTCTTATACGAATTTGGTATTTTATTATAGATTTTAGGGGCCATACAAAAGATACTCTTGGCAAGTAGAGCTGTCTTAGCAGCATACATACACAGCTTTTTATTGTCCCGTCTGTTTCGTACTGTTACGTCTGACAGGCGGGGAAATAGATGCGGGTTGGTTTTAACAAAAATTGCCGCTTCCAATATATATAGAGAAGGAAGAGTTAAAATTTTATATTTAATAAAGTATGGCACGCAGCTGTCAGTTATGTGCAATCCAAACATAGCTCGTATACAGCGTTTTTGCTGTTTGAAAGCAACTTCTCTATCTGCCGAGTTACCCCAAAAAATTATACCATATCTTAACACAGAAGCGACCATGCCGTAGTAAGCTGTAAGCAATGTGGGAGTGTCAACAGTGGGTGCAAGTTTATGAAGGGCATATGAACTGCTACTAATTTTATTACATAATTGCTGGATGTGAGCCTTCCAATTAAGATGTTGATCTATAATTAAACCAAGAAATTTAGTTTCATTAACGTCATTTATTTTGAGATGTCCATATTTAATGTCAAGTTGTTTAGGAGGAAGAATTCTTTGAAATGCATGATCTGAGTTTTGCTAATATTGATTTTTAGATTATTATTATTAAGCCAATTTACAATTAAGTTGATAGAATTATTAATATTAATTTCATAAGATTCTGGATTGGAACATGGAATGGTTATGGTACTATCATCGGCAAAAAGGGTCATAGGTTGGTTGATAGTTCTTGGTAGGTCGTTAATGTAGATGATAAACATTAAAGGCCCTAGCACGCTACCTTGTGGCACCCCAAATGTCACTGTACGCTCGTTTGAAGTATATGTAATTTGTCTTTTTGTTTTTATATTTATTCTTGATATTGTTGTAAGTTGTTTCCTATTTGACAAATAAGATTTAATTAAATCAAGAACATTACCTCTAATGCCATATAGCTCTAACTTCTTGTTCAAAATGTTATGGTCAACGTGGTCAAAAGCCTGCGTCATATCGCAGTATACGGCACAGACTGGGATTCTTTTATCCACGTTTTCCATTGTTTTATTTAAGAAATTGTAGATAGCCACATTTATAGACATGTTTTTTCTAAATCCTTTTTGTTCACTACAGATAATGTTATTATTTTCCAAATATTTATATAATTGCCCGTATATATATTTTTCAAAATTTTTTGAAAAAATAGGTATGAGAGCTATTGGTCTATAATTTGACATGGAGTCCCTATTTCCCTTTTTGTACAACGGCTTTACAATTGTAGTTTTTAAGCTATCTGGGAATATACCTGAACTGATGCATAAGTTCAGAAGATAACTTAGGGGTGTGCAGATGAGATCTTTTACTGATTTTATTATTTTTGTAGCTATACCATCATAGCCAACGCTGTTTGTGTTTTTCAATTTTTTTATTATATTTAGTATATCTTGTGGTACACTAGGTGACAAGAATATGGAATCTTTTTTACTACTTATATTTGTTAATATATTTTTGGTATTTTTACTGGATTCTGGAATCGGCACTACCTTATCCACAAAATAATTATTGAAACTGTCAACTATGACTTGAGGATCTTTAACAGTAACATTGTTTATAGTCAGTGATTGTATCGAATTAATTGGTGTGTTTAGTCTTTTACTGTTAATTATTTGCCATGTTGATTTAGACTTATTACCAGAGGTGTTGATTTTATGGATAATTTGGGCTCGTTTCAACGGATAATTTGGTCAATCTAATAATTTTTCTAAACAGCTTAGAATACTGTACATATTGCTTTTTTGTGGCTAGTGATGGTTTGTTTCTGTAAGTCCATAGCAACTGTCTTTTCCTTTTGCTACATTTTTTTATACCTTTAGATACCCATGTAATTTTCCTTTCACTTCTAATAGTTACACGCTTCATAGGGAAGCATAGACGATAAAATAGACCAAATGTTTAAAAAAATAAATCTATTAGTATCTTTAACAGTATACATTTCGGTAAATGTCAAATTACATATACAGTCACAAAATTTTGTGATATTTTCTTCTGAATAGTCACGTTGTTGTTTTTGCAAAAATTTTAGAGTACACGTGTTTTTCACTTCTCCGTCTCCTTGTTAATTTGAGATCGCCTCCGGTAATGCCAAAAGAGCAAGATGGCCACCATCTAAGGTTTCGACCATACTTATGTGTATTATGGAATTATTAAATATTTTTGTTTCTTTATTTAATTACAACAATTATTCAACCATGATTTTGGGATGTACTTACACATTTAATTATAATGCGTAGACGTAGTTAGAAATCAAGCACAATGTTGTAAATAGAAATTTTAATTGTATTTAATATTTATTCTTATTCTATTCTATTACTATAACAATAAGAACAATTTATTTTGCTAAAAACATGGTTGCAAGATTACAATAATAAACTATAGTAATGAATACCATTTATTACTTTGCTATGGAACTTACGCAATCCTCATCTTTTTTAAAACAAGATCCCGTGATCACAATGAACACATCTGTTCACTAACCAATAGATATAAAACATTAAATGAATGGTCATAAAAAATACAGCTAACAAATTTCTAATGTTTTGTTGCAATCAGTTTTTTGTTTTGACCTTTTTAGGGTAACTAAATATAATAGAACAAAAAAAGGACAAAGAAAGAGAAAGCTTTAAAAGTCAGTAAACGCACGATTGTTGCATGCAAGCGATGGTCTGACTTGCCTGAATAGGTACGGTAGGTAGGTAGTAAAAGCAAAAAATCTCAAGACTTGTGGTATGCTTTTAAACAGCCCTCGATGCAAAGATTGACAACGCACTTTCAAATGGTTTTTGTTTTTTTGGGACACATCCAGTATCATCGTTTTTTGAGCCTGTACGTACCGTTGTGGTCAACTAACAGTCTGGCCTTCGTTTTACGTTTGGTCTTACGTCTAACCACTGTCGCCGTAATTGATCAATCGTATTTGACCTAACATTCAAACATCGGCATTCAGATGTCAGGTCTATAAATCCATGTCTTTTAAGTAAATCGCCTGCTAATACAGTTTTGAACTTACGATGTGATATTTTTAATGAACACTAGGAAATAATATTATTTTTAATTAAAAATTGTTAACAAAACCGCACAAAAAAATTGTTTCTAAAACCGCTAAAAACTGGTGCAAAGCAAATAAGAAAATGTATGAGTAAAATTAGATGGCAAAAAAAAAAGAAGTACCTAAAAAAGTATAGACAAATAAGAAAATGTATGAGTAAAATTAGATGGCTAAAAAAGAAAGAAGTACCTAAAAAAGTATAGACACAAGCTAAATTAAATCCACTACACCAATTTAATCCTTTTGTATGAGCCCTTATTCCGGCACGATACGTTAACGTTACGGGCGGCCATGGTCGCCCATACTATAAACTCTGCGACATGCAACTGTGAAATGTGAAATCCCAGTTTGTTTCATAATATTTAGATCCTGTAACGGTATTTAATTAAAAGTTATGATATCTTTTATTACTACAAATAATTATTATCTAGCATCCTACGCCTATCCTCCTATCCCATCATAACGCGCAGTGGTGATACTTTGTTTCCAAATCAAATAAGATCTTTACCAAACATTATACGTCTGATCTTCTTCTTCTTTGTCCTCGCCTTTTCCCGTTACGCGGGGTCGGCTTTCCTAATCTTTCGGCGCCATTGACTTCGTTGGTAAGCATCCTCTTTTGTTAGGCCAAGCATTTGCATGTCCTTCCGGACATTTGTCATCCAGGTAGTTTGCGGTCTACCTTTCCCCCTCTTCTCTGTAGCCATGGAAAGGCACTTCTTCACGATATGGTCTTCGGGTCTGCGCATAATGTGCCCGTACCACCTTAGCCTGGACTCTCTAATCTTGTCTAAAAACATTATACGTCTGATATTTATACATATTCATAAAGCATGAAATATCAGGATTACAATGATATACGACACTAATACACTGAAATAGTAAAAGTAATATACTTACATCTTAAACACTTCCAAACAAACCACTTTATAACAATGAGCGTCAATATTAATTTAAAAATTTTTATTTGAACTTTTGTGTTGCCAGCTAACGTTTTCTAAGTAAAACTACTCTGGAAATATATCAAAGAGTCATCTAGTGTTGCTTTAATGAAGTTTAAATACAGTTTTAACAGATTAAAAATACATTTATGAACGTAAGTACGCTGGGCTGCTCTAGTCGCCTGAACGTTCAACTGCAAAAAGTTTTGGGCGGCTATAGTCGCCCGGACGTTCGAGTGGATAAAGAAAAATACTTGTGTTGTTTAGCAGAATGAGTTTGTGTTGTTAATTTTTACAATCTACCTACGATATACCGTCAAAAAGACTAAATATATAGAACTTAATCAAATATCATTGCCTGTTTAATTAAGCCTTTAGTTATCAACAAAATAACATCCTTTGAGGTTAGAACAACAAACTCATATAGTAAATTATTATTTACTTACCTGCACCACTGTGGTTTTCACCTTCATCATCTGAGCTATTTTGAAGGCAAGCACTTACAAGTGCCCTTGTTCGAGCACTCAACTTTTTATTCATTCTTTTTTGAAATAAGATCAAAGCACAGTAGAAAATGTAGAAGTGAATGTATCAGTGTTACCCGCTAAAATTTCGTGTTGCTATTTTATAATTACGATAGTGTGGCGATGCTGACCCCACTCGCCTCCGCCGCTCTGAACCCTACCACCGGCCTACCATCGCGCGCGCCGCCGGGTATATAAACGCCGGCAGCAGCCGCAGCCGCCCTCTTACGCTCCAGCCTGCAACCAAGATAAGTGTCTGCCTGTTTGTTCCTGGCCAGACACCTACGAAATCTTCCACGTCGCACCCACGCCCTGTATACATTCGTTTGCTCTGTATAAAGCCGCGGCAAACTCTTTTCGTGTTAATATTTC
This sequence comes from Parascotia fuliginaria, assembly GCA_963082885.1. Classification (NCBI taxonomy): domain Eukaryota; kingdom Metazoa; phylum Arthropoda; class Insecta; order Lepidoptera; family Erebidae; genus Parascotia; species Parascotia fuliginaria. The sequence continues at coordinate 7,082,905 of OY720189.1, forward strand.
GATGTAAACTCTGCTAAGTATTACATTCATGTAAATTCTGGTAGACTTGTATTTTATTCCTCTCTGAACTAAATTCCCTACCGGCCGCCACGTTCTACAAGCGAGGTGGCCCTTCACCGTTACATCTGGCGCCCAATAAAACAGGCTGTGGAGATTTCGTAGCGTGTTCTGTGTCTTCTTTATATTGTGTTGTGTGAAATTCGGCAAAGAAAGTGTTTTTTTTTTCTTTATACGTGAATTAATTATATATTTTAGTGGTGACCATATCGATATACAGACCACGTGCCCTTAAATTTTCTCACTAACAGAAATATTATCGCATGTAATAAATCCTTCTGGTATTTGCAACCACGCGGTCGCCCGGTAACCTTTAGTCGTCCTCTACTCGTGAGAGTGAGCGAGACGGACAACGCCCTCACGCATAGTCATTAACTAATCACTATTTTTCATTACACATTCTTAGCCGATTTTCTACTGTAATTGCTTTTTTTTCTAAATCGCGCAATCTTTCATTGTTTGTTTTAATTTAATATTAGCCTTTTTCTGTGAATTGCCTAGGTATACTTAAATACCTACTTAGATTTTGTTTCGGTCTTTCCTTTTAAACTTCGTTTGGCTAAAATGGCTTACGAGATTAAATTTACGTGCTTACATAAAGCGGAACTAGAATATGAAGTTTGCTTAAGAGGCGGTGTGAAATCTAACACCGTCGACGAGTTGCGAAAACAAATTTCGAAGCTTGCGCCAACCTCTCCTTCCGAGGACATCTCAATGTCTTATTTACCTCCCGAAGAAGATATCGAAGCTATCGAAAGTTCAATCTTTAAAGCGAATAACAATATCAAAATGTTAAAGGCTAAACTAGACAAAAATTTTTTGCTAAGGACAGAGGCTCTTTTACACCATATTTATCACAGGTTGAACCGCCTAGACCTAGACGCCCTATCAGATAGGAGTCAAGGCGAAGTTGCCTGGAACGAATTTCATTCCTTATACGCGCAATTTAGCTTTCTAAACTCTTCACCACCTGAGCGTGTATTACAGACGGACTGCTTAACGGACGGAACGTTAGACCCTTCAATCAATTCATTTATTTACGAGCGGAAACTATTCTCTGACTTGTCTAAATTCAAATATAATGGTAAATCTTGCGTCCGCGCTTTCATACAAAGAGTGAACGAGTTTATGTCGAGTAGGGGCATCCCCGATAAAAAAATACTCCCTTTTGCTTTTGAAATTTTCTCAGAAGATGCTTTAACTTGGTTCCGTAGCGTCAAAGATAGTGTTTCTTCATGGTTTCAGCTATGTCAGTTATTAAAAAGAGATTTCAGCCCTCATAACTACGATTATAAACTAATGTCTGAGATAAGATTGCGCTCACAAGGCGAAAACGAAAACATAACCTTATACGTTGCAAAAATGCAAGGTCTATTTTCCCGTCTCAACGCCCCTATAGGCGAATCGGACAAACTAGAAATACTTTTAAATAATATTAGGCCTTGTTATACTAATTCTCTTCTAACTGCAAACATAGTCGACATCCCTAGTCTGATTAATGTGTGCAGAAATTTCGAAAGGTTCGACAGTCGCAGAAGGGACTTCCAGGAGCCTCCCAAGGTGTCTTCTAACACCCTAGCACCAGATCTGGCATACAACTACCCTTCTTCTAATTCTTCTAGCCCTTCTAAAGGCAACTCCAATAATAAAAACTTTGATAATAAATATTCAAATTCCAATAATAAAACCTATAACAACTCATCTTCGACAAATTCTAATAATAACAATAATAATCGATTTTGTCCTCGCTGTAGATCTACCTCACACTCGCTCGCTGATTGTCGTCGGTCGAGATATTTAATTTGTTTTAAATGCGGGACGAAAGGTTTTCGTGTCTCCGATTGCCCTAATTGCAAATCTAACCCAAATACTACACATTCAAAAAACTAAATACCAAGGATTGCGGAGATAATAATTTCTCTAAAACTAATAAAACTGAATGGACAAATTGGTTATCTTACATATCAAAATTTTTTAAATGTCACCACCTTCTCCTCAATCCGCAATAATAGCGTCGAACGCTCTCCATATATTCCTCTTAAAATAAATGGCAAAAATGCCGTTGGCTTACTTGACTCAGGTTCTACTGTGACAATTCCAGGAAATAATTCCCATAAAAATCTTATAGACAACAACTTCCAATTCAATAATTCTAAACAGCTGAATTTAATTACGGCGACTGGTGAAAAGCTAAACTCACTAGGCTCCGTCTCACTCCCGTTCAATTTCTTAAATAAAACAATTAACCTTGTCGTTCACGTTATACCTGGCATAAAAGATTCAGTAATTCTTGGCATGGATTTTTTTAGAAGTTTTGGTTTGTTTCCAAAACACTTGGAATCTATTTCTTTTGTAAACAAATCTGACTCACACTCGGACGATGATCTACAGCCGGACGTAGATAATCACATTGCCGTCGTTTCTTACGATAATCTAAAGGCCAACCAGAGAGCTACCGCCGATAAAATTATCTCGAAATTCTCAGATATTTCATATCAAAAGCGGGGTCTCGGTTGCACTTCTATCATTACTCACTCTATCGATACAGGTGATAGCCCCCCAATTCGTCAACGTTATTATCGTATGTCCCCCGATAAACAACGTATTTTAATTAAACATCTCGACGAGATGCTTAGGGAGGATATTGTCGAACCCTCAGAGAGTCCATGGTCGAGCCCCGTCATTTTAATACCCAAAAAAAATGGTGAATTACGCTTTTGTCTAGACAGTCGTAAATTGAATTCTGTAACTAAAAAAGATGCTTACAACTTACCTTATATATCAGAAATTTTAGATAATTTAAAAGACGCCAAATACTTATCAAATTTAGACTTGTCGAAATCTTATTGGCAAACAATGATCAAAAAAGAAGATCGATGCAAAACCGCTTTTTACATTCCCACCCGCGGTTCCTTCCATTTTAAGCGCATGCCTTTCGGTTTGTCCAATAGTGGGCTAACCCAACAAAGACTCGTCGACATGTTGTTCTGTGGCCCTGAGTTCGAAAATAAGGTGTTTTTTTACAGTGACGATATCGTCTGCATATCTTCTAATTTCGTCGAACATATCACACTACTATCACGAATATTAGAAAAACTAAAAATGGCAAACTTAACTATAAATCTCGACAAATGCAATTTCTTTAAAGATAAACTAAAATATTTGGGTTACGTTGTCGATTCCGAAGGTTTACATCCCGACCCCGATAAGATCGATGCAATAAAGCATTACTCTATCCCCACTAATAAAAAGGAAGTCCGCCGTTTCTTAGGCGCTGTATCGTGGTTTAGACGATTTATTCCAAATTTTAGCACTCTAGCAGCTCCTCTAAACAAATTAACGTCTCAAGGGAAAAAATCGCCTCCCTTTTGTTGGTCTCATGAAGCAGACGAATCATTCAACAAACTAAAAGAATGCTTAATGTCATGCACTGTACTTTCTTGTCCCGACTATTCGGAATCTTTCGAAATTCATACCGATGCTAGCGACTACGGTATCGGCGCAGTCCTCTGCCAGGTCTTAAACGGAGAGGAGAAGGCCATCGCTTATTACAGTAAATCGCTCAGTAATCAGGAGAGGAACTATAGTGCCACCGAGCGAGAAGCTTTAGCAGTCTTATCTGCCATTGAGCACTGGCGTTGCTACGTTGAAAATGGTAAAAAAATAATCATATACACCGACCATGCCGCTCTCAAGTGGTTCCTAAATCTAAACAACCCTACAGGTCGTTTAGCTAGGTGGGGTGTTCGTCTGTCTTGTTATAATTTCGAAATCAGGCACCGTCGAGGTGCCGACAACATACTGCCTGATTTCCTGTCTCGTTCTGTACCCGTCTCGTCTATTACAAACGACGATAGTAATAATAATGTTAATTCTAGTTCAAACCGACCAGCTTCTACTAATGATTCGTGGTATTTGAATATATACAACGGGTGTAAAAGCTCCCCGACTTCCTTTATTGATTATCAAGTAATAAACAACAAATTATTTCGTTTAAAAAAAAGTTTAAATCCTCTCACGAGAGAATTCCAATGGAAAGAGGTAATCCCATTTGAACATAGGTCAAATATCATGGCCGAGAATCACTCCTCTCCCACTGCTGGCCATTTCGGCATTTTTAAAACATACAACCGGCTGGCATTAAATTACTTTTGGCCTGGTATGTACTCAGACGTCGTCAAGTACATAAATTCGTGTGACACTTGTATTGCTCACAAACATCAAAATCATTCCACCTTAGGTCATATGGGAAGGCCTAAATCCTGCCAGAAGCCTTTTCAAATGATAAGTATCGATTTGATCGGTCCACTACCTCCTAGCAGGAAACAAAACACTTTCATTTTTGTCGTTAGTGGTTGTTTTTCTAAATACTGTTTACTTTTTCCCATTAAACGGGCTACCGCAGAAAATATAACAAAAATTCTAGAGGAAAACGTATTCTTAGTACACGGTATTCCATCAACCATTGTTCTAGACAATGGTAAACAATTCGTTAGTGCAACTTTCAAAAACTTGTTATCTAAATACAAAATTCCAAATTTACATTATACACCTCTGTACACGCCTCACGTGAACATGGTAGAAAGATATAATAAAACAATAATGACATCTATTTCTACTTTTGTAACATCCGATCATCGAACTTGGGATGTTTTAATAAATAAAATTCAATTTGCTCTCAACTGTGCTGTTAACGAAACAACAGGTTTTTCTCCTAATTTTCTCGTCTACGGTCGCGAATTAATAATGTGCGGATCCCACTATATTGTTTACGATTCTGATCCAAATATAGTGCACGAGCCACGAGACAGTTATGCTGAGTCGTTAGGCTACTTATCCTCTATATTTGAGAAGGTACAGTTAGCCCTCCTAACGGCACATCGCCGCAATTGTCAGTCTTATAATCTTCGTCGTAAACCCGCAGATTTCAATGTGGGTGACATAGTATGGAAGCGTACATTCTATCTCAGCGACAAAGATAAATACTTTAGTAAAAAACTAGCTCCTAAATACATAAAATGTAAAATCACTGCTAAAAAATCTCCTCTAGTTTACAAACTAGCCGATATGTCTGGCAAGCCACTAGGTGAATGGCACATAAAAGATTTAAAACTAATTAATTATAAGGAATAATAATCTAAGTACCTAAACTAAAATTCTATAATTCATAAAGTAAAACAATCACAACAATAACGCTCACAGTCTAATACGATTAGACAACACCTTTCTGCGTCGTGGGTAGTTTGGTTTTCGTGTCCCTACTCATAAACAAACTTAAATTCTAAATTTCAGCGTTCCTGTCTTACCAATTGCTATAAAAATATTGCTTTATGAATTTTTAACCATACTCTAAAATAATCGTTTTTTTTCACTGAATGGTCCAGTGGTTAAAAGGTCACTACCAAACCATGTACACAAGGTTCGATTTCTCGTCTATCTTTGTTTTCTTCTCCAAGGGCATATCTCTTCTCTAAAGTCTTTCCGGATGGTGTACTAATTACTATTGTTTCAACCAGCCATTTTATTAAACAAATATATACATTATTAAAATATAAAACCAAACATAATTGAAAAAAAAAAAAAAAAAAAAACTAAACTATTCTGAACAAATTTCATTGTACACTCTAAATTATATCTTATGTTTAAGAACTTGGAAATCATTTCTTTCTATTAACACTCTTTTGGTGCATTGGAATGCGTAAGCCACCTGCGACAAAAGTCATTCACTCGGCGTTTGCAAATACTTAGCTATAGATATATTGTTGCCTAGTAGTTTGATTGATAATTTAGTATTCCGTTCCGTCGAGCATTTTGTTCGTTACTCCTTGACATTATCTTTTTTTAAAAATATATCTACTTTTACTTCGAACCTGACACCCCCTTAGAAAACTGTTTCAGGGTACCAGACATCTCGCCGGGAGGGCCCAGGAGCAGAGAATTTTCGCCCAGCAAAAATTCTCCCCAAACGAGGGGAGTGTGTGGCGATGCTGACCCCACTCGCCTCCGCCGCTCTGAACCCTACCACCGGCCTACCATCGCGCGCGCCGCCGGGTATATAAACGCCGGCAGCAGCCGCAGCCGCCCTCTTACGCTCCAGCCTGCAACCAAGATAAGTGTCTGCCTGTTTGTTCCTGGCCAGACACCTACGAAATCTTCCACGTCGCACCCACGCCCTGTATACATTCGTTTGCTCTGTATAAAGCCGCGGCAAACTCTTTTCGTGTTAATATTTCGATGTAAACTCTGCTAAGTATTACATTCATGTAAATTCTGGTAGACTTGTATTTTATTCCTCTCTGAACTAAATTCCCTACCGGCCGCCACGTTCTACAAGCGAGGTGGCCCTTCACCGTTACAATAGTTTATATGACACATACGTAAATATTGACTGCACCGTTGGCCTAGTGGTTAGTGTAACTGACTGCGACGCCGGGTGTCGTGGGTTCGATTCCCGCGGAAGGCAAATATTTGTGTGATGAACATTTGTATTTGTCTTCAGTTTGGGTGTTTTCTATGTATATTAAGTATGTATATACAAAAAAAAGTACGTATATGTATTATATTTCAATTATCTAGTACCCATAACACAAGCTCTGCTTAGCTTGGGACTAGATGACGATGTGTGATAGTGTCCACATATTATTATTATTATATTATTATTAATAATCATAATATGTATTAGCGAACAGAGGTAAAGCATTTCTATTACTATCAAACATTCATTTTTTTAAACGCAAACCAAACCGAAGCTTTATAGACCCTTATTTTTTTTATAATTTCATAAAACATAATTATCGATATGGAACTAAGCACCTTGGTTATTTTAAGCTTATTATTTTTTTTCGCAAAAAAGAACCATACCAAATGGTTCTCTTTAGAGAAAAAAAAGGTAAATATAATTTATATTTTTATTTTCTTCTGGGAACCATGTGGCTTGGTTCTACTTTGCGTAATAAAAATTCTAAAGTACGAGAAGTACCATGCTACACGAGTCCGTTTTGCTTATAAAAAGTGACTCAAACTCGGGTTAGTACCTTAAACGGCTCTTTTTTTTTGCTTTGTGGCTTGCTATATTGGCCAGGATTTTTTCTGAGGTGATGTAATAAGTACACCATAAACAGTCTGTCTACATACATAACTCAATTTCACTCAAGTGTGGGTTGGTTCTAGTTTGCATAACTACGTCCAAATATAAAATATAAATAAATTAGAATGTGGGTGTTGGTTAAAATGTTTTATAGTGTAAACATTACACCCATAATGTTTGAAAGTGTATTAGTGTTAGTGTGTGTATTACGCGTATAAAACAAATAACAATTTAAAATAAGTACAAAATAAAAAGAGAAAATCACTGTTTGAAAGAGAAGTTTGATAACTCTGACGATCGATGTGGGCTCCAGGAGGACCTTATCCCTTTAAAGGTCATAAGGAGTGGACAGTGGAAATAAAATAATTATTATGATTATGGGTATATAATAGAAATAAAAATATATGTACATATAAATATATATGTATATATATTTATATTATAATAAACACTAATTTATATATGTATATATATATATTTCTATGGTGGGAAATATATTCCCTTTACCGGTCAGATTCTATCAATAACTAATCTCTATTGCATGCTCTTTTCTCGCGCTAGACCTATTTTATTGCAGTAATATACAATTATTTTTTTGGTAGTATATCAAATAAACATCTTTACAAAAATCAAGTTTTTTTATTTATTACAAAAATCACTTTTTTTATTATTTATTAGTATTTTTACGTATAACAAAAATCTAATCTTATTTTTTATGAAACCCACTGAAACAAGGTGCTATGCATAGTGCGACTTGGCATTTCGCACACATAATTTTCGATCGTTTATCGTTCGTTTTAGTGCTACACATTTTACATCTCTTGTATGACTGCAACTGGCACGGCATGTGATCGCCCACGTTGGTATACCGTACTTCTTCGGGGACAGCACTGATAGTTTTTTGACGGTTTTCATTCGCGAGCTTCCGCCTGCTAACATAAGATGGCATACCGCCGGTCGAGCGTCTCTTCCTGCTGGTAAAACCACCTATCAATCCTCGTGCTAAGCCGACTCTAAATTCAAGATGGGAAAGCGTACATTTTTTATTGCTTTTGTACAACAAGAAAGCATTAGTTATGCTCGTGTCAATGAGGAAGTAGAAAAGTCGCAGCCACCATCTCTTACTCCGCCTGCCCACTGAATACGTGCCTTTCAGCTGATCAAAATGATCAACGCCACCCATTCGCTTGTTGTATTCTTTTACGACAAGTGGGCAAGGTACATTCTTTTTTGAACCGTCTTTCTCAGTTCGTGTTACATGTGTTTGAGCAACTTTAGGGTGGAACGCGTTACTCATGAGAAGTACCTCTTTACTGTCTTGCCAAACTACAAATGCAACATTTTTTTGTACTCTCCATTTGAAGTGTCCTTTCGGCAGTTTCAGCTTTGTTTTATTTTTTATTATTAGCGGCATTTCCGCCCGGTGCCTGCGTACTGTTCCCGTCGCATAAAATCCTTTTTCATGTAAGTAATCCAACAGCTTATAATCACAGAAAAAATTATCAAATGTTAAGTGAACATTCTTCACCTCTAGTTGTATTAATTTTTCAGACAACTTTTTCACAATTTTTGCTCCTAATCCTTCTTCAACTCCATCATTGGTCTTACCGGTATATATGTCTAACTCGTATAGGTACCCACTCGCACTGTCGCAACGACACCAGATTTTATAGCCTCGTTTGATGGGCTTCAAAGGCATATACTGTTTGATGGTACTTCTGCCTTTGAAAAGGACCATGGACTCGTCGATACTCTGGGACGAGGAGTTTTTAGCGTTGATTTGGCAAGCGTTATTGATAATATTTACAAGGGGTCGGATCTTGTATAGTTTGTCGTAATCTGGGCTAGACTTCTCTGGGGTCAACAAGTTGTCATTAATATGTAGACAACGCATAATATTTTTGAACCTTCTAAGAGGAATTGTTGCAGCTACTTCTTCCACTCGAAAACCTGGGTCTGATGACCAATATAAATCAATGCTCGGAAGAATATGGTAACCCATGATAATAAGTATGCCTAAAAATGCCTTCAGTTCATTTTTATCAATGGGTGTCCACCATCCAAAGTTTTGTTGCTGAGCGTATAAATTTGTTTGGCATACTATCAGATCATATGCTTCCTCGGTAAAATATTTTTCAAAATAAACAATTGGTCTGGTTTTGCTATTGAACCCTTGGACTGGTTGCATTCGGGGTTCGTCAAAGCTACAAGGATTTGGTCTGCTAACTGTAGTAAAAGTTTTTTTTTTCCATAATACCTCCTCAGTATCTGACTGATCTGAATCAGAAAAATCATCAATAACAGGAAGGACTGGTACTGATGGTACTGGTCTTTGTAAATCGGAAGTACTGGGAATAGGTGTAACTCGCCGAGGACGTGTTATTCTTCTGTTTGAATCAAGAATTGGACTGAAATTATCGGGATTATTATCAACTTCCTGAACTAGTAAAGGCGAACAAGGCTGATCAATCTGTTCATCAACAGACGACGGACTAGGTATTGGTATGTTATCTACTAATAAATTTGCGGGACGAGGGTCATCTATATCTTCTAGAATGTGCTGAAGGCGGATTACACTAAAATTTGGGCATTCGTCGTCAGATTCTAAATTATCGTCCGATTGATCAGGGTCATCGGGTAGGCCAAACATGTCTTGAAGGGCCTCCTCTACTTCGTAATCCTTCAAGTGACGATCCATTTCTAAAACAAAGCAAAAAAAAGAGTTTCAAGCCATACCAAGCAACACAAAAACGAACGCCACACAGACAGAGGGAATATTCAAACCACCGTAAAATTTACAGGCAGAAGGGCAAAGGGAATATACAACCCACCACAAAAAATCAAGATTGTCCAAAACCGCGTATAGCAAACTTGAAAATATTTACATTTTTTATTAGAAGAAGCTCACGTAAACCATAAATAAAAGAACTTACCTTTCGAAATTTGTAGATCTTCGAGATAAACCCTGCTTCAAACTAGTCGAAAAAAAAAGTACACTTTTACAACTTCTCTGTGCTCTCATGAAAAAAATATTTATGTCAACTGTCAAACCTGTCATTGTCAAAATGTCTATTGACAATCATAAAACTTACCTGAATGAAAAATACCGCTGGTGGGACGTAATTTCGGCGAAAAAAAAATAAAAATCATGGTGGTGAAAATATCACCTCTAACTTATAAAGGGTTATCAGATTTGCTAATTACTGTAGTACCAACAAATTGCAGCTAAGTCTAAATAAATGTAAAACAATCACGTTTACAAGAAAACGACTGCCTTCAACACACATTTATTCCATAGGCGGCCACTGTCTTGAGAGAGTACAGACTATACGTGATCTGGGAGTCATATTGGATACAAAATTAACACTGGATGCTCATGTTGATAGTATATGCAGTAAAGCTTATAAAATGTATGGTTTTGTTTTGCGCTCTAGTAATGACTTTACACGTCCGAGCACATATTTACATCTCTTTAAGACCTTGATCCGCTCGCAGCTGGAATACGCTGCATGTATTTGGGATCCAATGTATATAAAATACTCAGATTGCCTTGAAAAAGTGCAGAAGAAATTTTTGCGTTGTGTTCACTATAAGTGCTGCCATAGTTACTTATCGTACCCTAAGTTACTAGAAAAATATAAACTCTTAGACCTAAAAGCTAGGAGAATACAACTGCAGGTTATGTTTTTGTATGATATCTGCCATAACAAATATGATTGTATTGATATTGTAAATAGTATTAATTACAAAGTACTTGTCAGAGTACACACGAGAGCATGTCGTACTATTCCACCTTTTGCTACACGATCATCCCGTACTAATGCAGGCCAACGTGCACCTATTCATCGAGTACTTACCGTGTACAATTCTTTCTTTAGTGATATTGATATTAATGCTAATAGTGCTAGTGCTTATAAAAAGCTTACAACTGAGAGGCTTAAAATCAACACTGTATGTATTTCACCATCTACCAACTACTGACAGTATTTTATTATGTAACTATTCCATAATTGTAAGTCAAAAAAAAAAAAATAAAAAAAAAATAGTTTAACATAAAGCTCCTTTCAACGTCTAATATATTTTGTTATCATATCTGTGGTAAACGGTGTGGATGTCACAATTATTTAAACTGTTTAGTGTAATATTGTATGTTTATGTAATATTGTGATTTTGTTTGTTTACCCAATAAAAAAAAAAAAAAAAAAAGTTCAGAATATACGACTAGTCACTTGTCGCGAAGGTTAGCTAGGTAAGCTTTCGACTTAATAACAGTTTGACGTTTTCCATCTCTTTTACGCAAAAATACTCGCCCAAAAGAAGTCCAACAATACTTGTAGTCGTTATCCTTTGCGAAATTTCGAGCCAGGTAATAGATGCGTTGAGTTTTAGGTGTTAATTTTTCTGATACGTACACTGGTTTAGGTGGTCCTTCTAGTTTCAGATGAGAGGTGTTGAGCTTTTGTTGCTTATTCGCGTTATTGAAACTTCTTACTTTTTGAACAATTTCATCCTTTGTACACTACAGAAGTCAACAGTTATAGTGGTTGTGTTAGTTTTATTTTTCGTACGGAATATATCCTTAATATCACTATCATGTAATTGAAGACCAATTGTATTTGCCGTTTCAGAGACTATGGAGTGTAGATCTGCCTTCGTTTCCTGTGTTTTCTGGGGGACTTTTCTAATTTCGATTTTAGTTAGGTACAATTGACGTTCCATATGGTCTATCTTTTCTTCCAACTCATTTATATAGCGACGGTCTGATTCCTGTTTTGACTCCAATTCTGCAACTTTATTCTTTATATCATCATACTCTTGTGAAAAAAAGACGATTGACTCTTTTATGTCTGCATTTTGCGCGGAAATTTCTGCCATTGCTGTCTGTAACGCTGTAGGTAAACTTAGCGTCTGATTGTGCCGTCGACGCCGTTAGTAATGCGCATAAATGATCCAATTGTGACGAGCAATTGCAGTCTTCGCGTTTACGTTTCAGACGGGTAGTGATGTTATTGTCGCTGACAACAGACGTTAGGTCTGGTGACGAACCAGATTGAGGAAAGAGTCGAGGTTTAGAAAGTGAAGAAGAAGTAGTTTCATCTTCTACAGGTGTATTGGGTGGTGTCCTTTTCAGGGGCATTTTAATAAAAATCAGTTACCAGTTAACCGCTGACGCTTATGAGTTGTGGCAAGGTCGCAGTGCTGTGCCGATACTCGATGCCGCTCTAGATGATGTTTCTATCTCAGTCGTTGTTATCTGAAGAGTTGCTGTCCTTTTAGCACTTACACTCTGCGATACTCTTAAGTAGTGTGTGCTCCTAGTAGGTACATCGCTTGTTTATTTTACGTGATTTTATTTGAAATTTGATTTTATTTTAACGAAATAGAAATCAAAACTTGTACGGGGACACGTCTAAATGCTTTGGCGATCCAAACGGAAGGGGAATTATTACAAACATTTGTCAAATTCTTCAATACCTTACTGGTACTTGTGTCAAATAGTAAATTATATGCTAATAATTTGGCAATAAGTCGCTTATAACTAAATGGTAGATACATAGTATCTTTTGTCAAATAAAAATTGGAACTAATAAATATATTAGTGTCAAAAAACAAAATATAGTCACTATGACTGTGTACAATTATAAAGTAATAAATTTAATTTGCCTATGTGCACATTTTGTAACTCAGTAAGTGCATGTGAATAAGGTAAGACACAGATAATAAACTTACATCCTACACTGTTGTGAAGCGCTATTATGACTTCAGTTAAATCTATGTATGTTTTTAGTTACTGATAGGCTATCACCATACATTATAATCACTGTTGACTGATAGTTTAGAACAGAATTCTTTAAATTATTTACTAAAATACTGAATTTCACTCCAGGGGAACAATAGTTTACAAAAGGCTTCTCAGTGAGGATATTTATCATGCTACCTAGGTCCGAGCCAAATTGATCAGTAGACATTACAACATTTTGTCTACTATTTTTGGCTGGTTCCCTACTAGAAAGTCAAACTTGGTTTATGGAGGTGGGATGATCAGTAGGCAAGTCGTTCCATTGGTTACATTGATATATGAATGTACATTATCTAATAAAGGCTGAGTATAGGCCGTTGATGACAAACACATTGAACATAGATTGTTATTTGTTAGTAAAATAACCCTTTCTATGTTCTCCCTTCCAGCTCTGGCAACCTCATCATATTTTGAAATGTACTTATAAGTCTCTTTCTCATCTTGGAGACATATTTTTGTTAAGCGAGCTTCTAGTTCAGACATACACAGGAGCTTCAGTTGCAGATAATTGCAACTGAAGCTCCTGTGTATAAATATGTATATAAATCTCTAAAGTATTGGTGTCCCTTTTGTAGGGAGCATGAGGTAAATCCCTTATCAGCATCAGTACCAATGATAATTTCATATTAGAATACTAAATTTAGAGAGGGATTATCCTATAGCTCTCTTAACTTGATAAGATCAGCCTTATCCTTGATCATAGGACCTCATGTAGGAATTGATGATAGAATGAAAAGGTTTTTCAGAGGTATTTATAAACTGCGACCAAAGAAACCTAAATATGAAGAGGTTTGGGATCCTCACATAGTTTTAAATTACCTATCTACCTTGTATCCAAACACTGGTCTTAGTCTTGAGGTCCTCACTAAGAAATTGGTCACACTTCTGGCATTAGTTACTGCCCATAGGCTACAAACCTTATCACTTATATTGGTAGAAAATATATCTATAAATGAAGACAATATCAGTATTAAAATTCCAGACAAAATCAAGACCTCTGGTCCTCATAAATTACAGCCTAACCTCATACTACCTTATTTTAAAGAAAATGTCAATATTTGCCCTGTGACAACACTTCTATTTTATTTAAATGTAACTAAAGACTTAAGAATAGATAACAATAATAATAAGAGATTAATTTTAACATTTAAGAAGCCCTATCATTCAGCTTCAACAGCATCCATCGGTAGATGGATCAAACAAACTTTATCTATTAGTGGTATAGATGTCACTAAGTACACAGCCCATAGTACTAGTCATGCAGCTACTTCCAAAGCTTCTGAAGCAGGAGTAAACATTGAAATAATTAGAAAATCAGCAGGTTGGAGTGAAAACTCCAAAACTTTTGCTCGATTCTATAAAAGACCTTTAGTTAGTGATCCTAACTATTTTGCTCAGGCCGATTGTGGCCTTAATATTAAATAATATTAATTGTAACCCTTGATGATTTATGCACATCACAGTAATTTTATACATAATATTTTTACTACTTGTATGTCTAAAGAAAATGAATAAGACTGTTGTTAAATGTTAACTGGTTGTAAGTAATACAAACCTTTTGATTGTTATTAAGATGTTAGGTTAGGTACTGAGCTAAACACTATTAATAATAATTAATATCTTATAGGAATAAACACAGACTGATTGTAGTAAGCTTTAATTAATAGTAGTGAATTGTTAACTATGCAAGAGGAATGAGACAGTTTAAATAAATAATTTTCAATTTAATAACACAACTTTCTTCTTTGAACATCTGCATTGTGTCAAATTATGAGGACGAGATTACGGAACATAATTATATAGATTGGACTAACTTACCTAGTGATGTCCAATCCTCAACTATGTGAAGTAATCTCATCCTCATCCTATTCCCAACCCTGCCCCAGAATAATTTTCAGATTCTTTCCCTTCTTTTGGAAAGTTGTGTGCTTTGAAACAATGACGGAAGAGGAAGTGAAAATAGGGATGTCACCAAAAAATAGTGATGAGCCATTTAGTAAATTTTTTATGAAGATCTTTAAAAATTGTGGCAGCGCAGCATGCAAAGGTGCTTACTACATTGTGTCAAATTATGAGGAGGAGATTACTTCACATAATTGAGGATTGGACGTCACTAGGTAAGTTACTCCAATCTATATAATTAGTTTTACTCGTGCTCAAACTCCGCTGCATTACGTTTACACCATTAAAAACACCCCCTTAGACCGGGTGTCAGAGGTAAAAGATCTAGGAGTGACAGTAAATGTTGAACTAACATTTAAGGACCATATTGTTAAAATATGTAAAAAAGCGTACCGAAATTTAGGATTTTTACTACGTAGAGCTAAATTTATTTAATATTAAGGCAATCACTGCGCTTTATAATGCATTAGTAAGAAGTCATTTGGAATGCAATGCAATCATCAGAGGCCCTAGACAAGTGTCAAAGATTTCTATTCTATTCATAGAATAGATAAAATAATGTATGGGATTGACGTACGGTATCGACATGTAATTTGATCCAACAAATCGACATTTAAATTCGTAGCCAAATGTCATAATAATCTATTCTATATCACGAAACGCCAGATTAATACACTATTCGCCCTACAAATGGCAGCCAAATGGCACTTTTGACAACGGAATAGTTTGATAACGATCGACACGAACGAACGACGACGCGCTGTGGCGCTTCTAAACGTCAAATGTGCGCATCTGTGGCGCTATTTGGCGCGATATGCGAAAATTTAAATCTCGCGGCTGCGCAGTTTTAATATCGTCATATCTTTTAATTATTATATGGCAGGTGTATATAAAACTTATGTCATTGGAATCGTCATTTAATATACTTCATATCAAAACATATATTAAGTCCGAGTAAAGAGTTTTTATATTGTTAATACTCATTTCAAAAAAGGTCGAGGTTTTCTTAACGGCTAAAGTTATAAAAATGGTTAAAAATCTAATAAAATACCTGTATTTGTAAAAAAGTTATAGTTAATATACATTAATATACATTAAACACTATATATAATAAAAAACAATATACCCTCTTCATACAAAATATCATATTTTAAGCCATGACAATGCCGGGCGGGAGCGAAAACCGGGCGCGGCCGAGCGTAAGTGTAAACAATAGGTTCATATTTTTATAAATTATCAAAATACTTACAGTTTTGGCTAATCCACACCGTAGTATATTTATTAAACTTATCACAAACACAAATTGCAGCTCTTCTAACTGCTTTTTTTCACATATATAACACAAATACACCAAAAAGTATGAAAAACACAAGTTTTTGACATTTGTGTTCCAAACTTTACTAAAGTTACGTTTTTTTTTTTTTTTTATAGTATAGCCTACCAAAGTGACTCCACCCCGCCTGATGGTAAGCAGTCAGTGGAATCCAGAAGTGGCGGCCACTATACCAAAAGCTATCGTTTTAAACTGCTGGTATGGTGGCCTCCACTATGGCGGCTGGGAATGGGGTTAGGGGAAGGAAATGAGGGACGTGAGGAAAGAGGAAAGGGGGGAAATTGGGCCTCCGGCGCTCTCACTCACCGAACGAAACGCAGTAGTATGGATACTACTACTCTTAAGTCGATCTTCTATGAGAGGGTAGTACTTCCCCGGACGGTCCGGCCCATTCATGCTGAAATCAGCGTGGATCTACTATTTACGTATTTTTTCAAATAAAACGTAATAATTAAATACTACATGACCTAATTAACGTTTTGATCAAAAAACAATACTGGCAAATGATAAAATAAACGATTTATAACAATATATAACCAACCAAGGAGGTCGGTCGC
This sequence comes from Parascotia fuliginaria, assembly GCA_963082885.1. NCBI lineage: Eukaryota > Metazoa > Arthropoda > Insecta > Lepidoptera > Erebidae > Parascotia > Parascotia fuliginaria. Next base: position 7,099,641 of record OY720189.1, read on the forward strand.
GCGTGTAAACAACAACTGACAAGTAACTTTTTTGACAATTTTTATTTGACATTGAAATTGGTAAAATTATATAGTGTTGGTATCGTTATTATCTGCATTTAGTCGACTATAACCGTAAAAATCGGTGAGTTCTACCGAATTACACAGTTCGAGTATTAGCGATTTTAGAAAAGGTAAAATTTTTTTTTGACCGCCATTTTGCATCGACCTGTAAAAGGTCGCTCCACAGATGCGGGTTTTTTGACAGACGCCTTTAAAAGGCGTTTCAACAGACAAGGGGAGCGAGGTCTGACACCGTGTAGAAAGCGCTAGCGTTAGGAAGTACAAAATGGCGGATTTGATCAGCTGGTGCTAATTGGAGGAGTTGTGATTGTGTTGTGAATTTTTTTGCTTAATTTTTTCATAAAATGCATGAATATAGTCCATTGTGGGCTACACGTAATGAAGAAGAGAATTGGAAACGAGAAAATAACTATATTTTGACAGTGTCGTTGGAGCAAATATGTGAAATACCGGCTTTTTATTTAAGTACCTACCAACTGAAAAGTTTAAATTTAACAAAATTGTGTTTGGAAAGTTTCGTCCGGCTCCGAATTTACGCATTATTATTTAAGAGGCACTAAAGAAATACCTTTCGAAGTAAAGGTAAATAAATAAAATTATCTACTATACTTAGTTATTATATCAATGATTTCTATTTAACAGAGATATGTTATGAACTTATGAGGATGCATGAAATGTTATGAGGTTAAGAATTACTTATCATATTTGTAGGTCCTGTGTATTCTGAACTTATGACGACAGGATCCTCTTAATACTGAATAAACTGTTTCAAAGGAGATCAGAGATCGTTTCAGTACGGTACTGAAACGATCTCTGATCTCCTTTGATACAGTTTATTATACCTAACTATTTATAAAGAATCTCTTGGAAGAGTATAATCAGTTACTTATACAGTTTAGACTGTATTGACTACACATAGGTACCTAACCATTACCAAACTGAATAAAGAAAAGCACCTGTTTTTTGATAGTAAACATAAGTACCTACCTACAAATACATAAATAAGCTTTTCATTTATGAATCTAGTACTTACTAGAGAGAGAAGAAAATGCGGCCCTGCTGCTTCTTGTCACTATCACTAGGTACATAGTATAAAACAAAGTCGATTCCCGCTGTCTGTCCCTATGTATGCTTAGATCTTTAAAACTACGCAACGGATTTTGATGCGGGTTTTAATAGATAGAATGATTCAAGAGGAAGGTTTATATGTATATAACATGTATAATATAGTAGAGAAACACTGATAAATTTAGACGTAAATAAACATTTTTTTGCGCTTACATTGCAACGCTGGCTAAACCCTACAAGATAAAGTATTATATAAAGGTCTACAAAAAAGTCCGCGATATTATATGTCTATCTCTAAGGGATGCACAATAAGCATTTATCCTTTACTTTTTGTGAGAAATAATGGCTTATTTTCGAAGCGATTTTAAGCAATACAGCATTAGTCCTTATCAAATTACGTACCTTAAATACATTGTGCATTTAAAATTAATGCCCTTTGCAGCATGTAATTTCAATAAATATTTTTAAAGATATTACAGATAAAAAATGCAGGGAGAGATATAGCATAGCGGCAGGGGGCCGGCATTCTGTAGTAAAATTAAATACACTACAGAATGTGTAAATACAATGTTCACAGCATTTGTTTTTCGTCGCACGGGCAATGCTGATACTAAATATAGTATCAGCATTGCACCCGTACGAAGCCGGGGCGGGTCGCTAGTTAAAATCAATAAACGTTTTATTTAAGTACTTAACTAATAATAAGTATAGGTGTAGGTACCTACCTACCTAAAATATAGAATTTTATAAAGTTAAGTACCTACTTACTTTTAAATATTTTGGTGTTTTCAGATTTGTCAGATGAAGAATAAAAAACATTTTTGTATTCAAAACATGGCATAACCATGCATGACTCTTTTATATGGACATCCAACCTAGTGGAACCTTCATCAACATGGTGAACAAACATGTTCGTTAGAGGTACTTGCAAGTGTAAGCAGCAATGATTGTACTTACGTTTCAGATAGGTAATAAACATGATTTACCACTAAATCTCAGTCTATAAAATGTTCTCTGCAACTAATCAAAATTATTATTCAATTTGTTTCAGGTGATTTTATATACCTACCAATATTAAATGCTACATCTGGCTCTCGGAAAGATGTCTACTACCTACCTGGCAAATCAGAGCAAGAAAGTGCAGTTCATTGAACATTGTTTTGGCTTATAAAATATAATATATGGTCGAATGTCTGCTGAAGCACGGAACCCTTTATTACCATGTATAGATGTTGTCAGAAAAATTGTATCAGCATGTTGTATATTACATAACATGGCATTGCAAGCTTGCCTGGCGACGATAGTGGCTCTTTTGCTATAGCAGTCCAGAAGACCTCATGTAGGGCTGGGCAATACTTAATTGTTTAGTAAATAAATACACTGTAATAAGTAAGAATTTCTTTTATTTCGTTTTATGTTTTGATTTAGATACGTTTAAACTTATTAAATAATACTTACCTACATAAAAACTAAACAACTTAGTCTAATTATTTGAACTTAAAGTAACTCAGTATTATTAAATAATACCTGGCCTGTTGGTCTAGTGGTTAGTGACCCTGACTGCTAAGCCGGAGGTCGTGGGTTCGATTCCCACCCAGGACAAACCTGTGTGATGAGCATGATTGTTTGTTCTGTGTCTGGGTGTTATTTATCTATAATATGTATGTATTTACAAAAAAAAAAAAGAAGTATTTAAGTATGTATATCCGTATTCTAGAACCCATAATACAAGCATATAATATAATAAATAGCTTACTTTGGGTCTAGATGGCGTTGTGTGTAGTTGTTGAAATATATATACATATATATACCTAGGTAGGTACCTAATTAATACTGAGTTGGTACACAGTCATCTCAGCAGACGTCCATTGCTGGACTTATCTTATTAATATTATAAATGCGAAAGTTTGTATGTGTGTGTTTGTTACCACTCGGCGCCTTAACGGCTCCGATTTCAATAAAAATTGGTACCTATGTAGATAGATTCGGTGCCAGACATAGGCTACAAAATCGGTTCAGTGGTTAAGGCGTTAAAGCGTACTGAACAGACATACAGGGTTACATACATAGGTACCTACATAACATCACGCCTGTCTCCTATTAGTGGAGTAAGCAGAGACTATAGAACGTAATTTGCTGCGATCCAAACATACTTCCTCTGCCTATTCAACATAACTTTTCATACACACACGCCGGTTACGGGTGCTTTGTAATCGCGCCCCTTGTCAAACACATCACTTACCTAATTGATATTGGTCCGCGTATGTGTCCGTCTAGGGCGATTCCTACCTACTAACTTTCTCAAGTCATTTTTGCTCCATAAATCTTTCGTTATCCTACTCTCAGCCACCCTTTCCACATGTATAAACCACCTTAATTAACATACTCCTTTCAATTTTAGTCACCTATATCATCATACAATCCACATTCTTCTTTTATTACGCTAGCTATTCCTTACTCTATCAGAAGTTTGAGAATAAACGTTTAATTTTAATTACACAAGTGCCTTTCAGTGCTCTCTTATCTTTACTGCATTTATTATGCTTTCATCTTTTCTGCCATACGCAAGATTCGCTTTCATACATACTTAACTACTGATTGTACCATGGCTAGGCGAACTTTGTTTGGATATTATTTTGCTAGCAATTATCAAATTTAATTGACCCTTTTGCATTTATAATATTAGTATGGAAATATGAATTAAAAACGTCTGTTGATATTACATCAATGAGCCGTTGACCAAGAATAAGAATACTTAAGTACTTTGTTTTTTTTTTTTTTTTTTTTTTTTTTTTTTATATTATAGCCCACCAAAGTGACTCCACCCCGCCTGATGGTAAGCAGTCAGTGGAATCCAGAAGTGGCGGCCACTATACTAAAAGCCATCGTATTAAACTGCTGGTATGGTGGTCTCCACTATGGCGGCCGGGAATGGGGTTAGGGGAAGGGAATGAGGGAGGTGAGGAAAGAGGAAAGGGGGGAAATTGGGCCTCCGGCGCTCTCACTCACCGAACGAAACGCAGTAGTACGGATACTACTACTCTTAAGTCGATCTTCTATGAGAGGGTAGTACTTCCCCGGACGATCCGGCCCATTCATGCTGAAATCAGCGTGGATCTACTACAGTCTAAAGTTATTTGCGTGAAACATGGTTAAATAGTGGTTAGTAGGTGCATTAATACACATATATTTATGTCAGCATGTCACGCCGTAATCGGCATGCAAATTTAGAATACAAGTCAATTAACAAAAGCAAAAACAAATTTTAATTATTAGAGGCAGGTAAATTACAAATAGGTACCTACATGTAAAATTAATAGAATAAAGTATGCAAATAATAATAGAAAAATGTCAACTTAAATCTAAATAATAATCATAATACATATTATAATAATCTTCCGTTTTTACACTATGAAGGTACATAGTGGACACAGCTATTTATCTTTACACTAGCATCCTGCAGCGCGGTTTCACTTGCGTCTTTGGTTACTGCTCTGCTCCCGTCGCCAGAGGAAGATTGAGAAGGTTATAGGCTATGTAATATCACACTGTTACATAGCCTTTAACGTTCCTCAAGATCTGGGCTATCATACACAAAATCCAATAATTATTCAAATCCAACAGGTAGTTCCAGAGATTCGCGTTCAAACAAACAATCTCTTACGCTTTATACAATCATAAAAAAGTATAGTACGTAGTATATGTAGATGACAACCATTCTTGAACGGAATGAAAACATAGATATATAAGCCAGCCATTTAATAAGCGCACGCGATAAGCACGTTAGTGGTAGTTCTTGAATAGATTTTTGAAATGTTATAAAATGAATCAAGAGGGTCAATCTAACACCGCGCACCAAGGCCGAATTGATTGTAGTAATCAATTGTATTTCGAGCATGAAAAGGCACGAGACAGAAGTCTTCATGTACGGGAGATGGAGAGGCCGAGAGGGTAGAAGAGGTGGCTTAATGGTGGCGTTGCTTGACGGATGCAATTTCTTCTTAACACTCGAGGCGGAGTTGTAGCTGTCGTCTGTGGTGGTGGTGTTGAGATCGGTGACGACAGCGATGCTGCTGTAGTCACAATAACATGTGATGTAAAAAGCAGCTGCTGGGGTCGTGTGAGAATGTGGCTGGCAATAGTGTGTAGTGGCTACTGCAACTGAAAAGTAATGATTATTTGATTGAGTGATTACTTATTACCTACCTTCTTAAGTTATAGGTACCTACCTAATGTATTATAATAACACCTAAGTAAGTAGCCAAAGTTATTATTTTCGTAGTCATAAAAAGTTGTTTAGGAGTACCATATTATTTGACTACCTCTGTGGTTCAGTACAGTGGTATTATGTATTGACTACCACGCAGAGGTTGCGGGTTCAATTCCTGCTCAGAGCAAATTTGTGTGCATGAACATGACTATTTACATTGGTGTATGTACAAAATTATGTAGGTACAAAAATACAATTTAGGTAGGTATGTTTATCTGCATGTAGAATTCATTACCACAAGCTAATAATACCTATAGGCTTACTTTACGTCTAAATGGCGTTGTGTAGTTATTGTGTTTATTGAGGTGTACGGCAGTTTTAATTTTTCAATTGATACATTTAATTAAACTATAATTAGGTACCTACCTATGGACCTTAATCAGTATAAAATATAGTTATGTAACTAGTAGCCTATCACACTCTGAACAACCGCATTATTGATATAGGTATGTGGAACAAGGACCCAGAAAGTATAGTGTCTGCTAGCCTAAATCAGTAGGTAAATAGTTATAAGTGTCGTTTGGATAAGTGGCTTTAAAACAAACCTTTCACTGAACCTCCTTAAATAAATTTAAAATTTTTTAATCATTTCCACATTATTATACCTACCTACTTGCTTAGTGTAATGAATTTTATTTATTTACTAGCTGTTGCCCGCGACTTCGTTCGCGTGAAAATTCAGATGGGTGCCTCTATGAGAATATTGCGTGCCTGATTTTATGGCAATCGTACATTGTATCAGTATTATCCGTCTCTATGGCGAATCCAGTTTAAACCCGCTACCGCTAAAACTGACAAACCACTTTCACACAAACTTGCGACTCTTATTTGCCCATTTAATAAGGGTGGTTTCTGAATATTAAAAAAAGAGTATTTTCTAGTAATTTGGTAATCCTACTATAAAAACTATAGAAGTTTCATACAAACTTTGCCACCCCTTTATACCCCCTTAGGGATGGATTTCGCAAAATTCCGTCTAAGTGAGCACCTATATTCTAATAGGAATGACAATGCAAAGTTTGAGATTCCTAGCACTTGTTGTTTCTGAGATTTCGTGATAAGTGAGTGAGTGACCTTTTGGCCTTCGCTCGCGTGAATGTGGTTTTTTCCAATAGACATTTTAATATTGTTTAAATAATGTTTTTCATACTATTTTTTATCTCCCCCTCACTCCCCCTCACTTCCCTCTCACTTCCCCCTCACTTCCCCTCACTTCCCCGTTACTTCTCCGTCACTTTCCTCTCACTTCCCCTCACTTTCCCCTCACTTCTCCCTCACTTCTCCCTGGCTTTCCCCTTACTTCCCTCTGACTTCTCCCTGACTTTCCCTTCACTTCTCCCGCATTTCCTCTTCACTTCCCCCTCACTTCCCCATCACTTTCCTCTCACTTCCCCATCACTTCCCTCTCACTTTCCCCTCCCTTCCTCCTTCTCATCAGTTCCTCCTTTTCCTCCCTCCTTTCCCTCCCTGTAAATTTCGAGTCGCTAGCTTCAGAAGCTAAAGATCTTTGTATAGAATATTTCATCTCTAATTTCACCCCTCTAAATCCACCCCTGTTAAAATAAAATTATAAGGATATTTTTTATTTAAATAGAAGTATTCCAAAATAAAATTTCAAAACTGTAAGTTAAAAAATGAAGAAGATTCATATAATCGATTTCATCCTTTTTCACACACTTAGGAATTAAATTTTAAAAAACCCTTTTTTAGTACAACCTCTAGACATTTAGACAAACACACCCTCCAAATTTCAAGTCGCTACGACCAGCAGTTTAGGCTGTGCGTTATCTGTTAGTCAGTCAGTCAGTCAGGACAAAGCCTTATATAATATGTATGGGTGTATGGATGTATGGATTAGACGTATAGCCATCGGGGATCAAAGCATACAGGCTGCTAGGAATGCTAACACGTGATAGAGCCACATAAAGCTGACCGTGCGAAAAACAGCTAATACTTAGATCCACGCCCACAACTTTTAGTTGTGTCTGACCTTGGGCTTTATTAATTGTTATCGCAAAACATAGGCTCACTGGAAACTGGACTCATTTAAAACTAAACGGAAGATTGTTTAGAATGAGCGGAATGCGAAAAATAAAAACGCTATCAGCTAATTCCGTAACCTGTTAAAGTCTCTGTTTCTATCAGATTTCGTAGTAAATTAACAAATGTTCGACGTGATTCTTTAAATTGGCATAACTTTTTTATTTATGAACCGATTGACATGAAACAAACACTAAATGTTAAGTGAAGCTTACCACAATGTATTAGTGAAAACCATATCTAAATCGGATAAGCCGTTTCTGAGATTAGCGTGAACAAACGCACAGACAAACAGACAAACAGACAAACAGACAAACAGACAAACAGACAAACAGACAAACAGACAAAAATTGTAACAATCATTGTTTTGGGTTCTATTTGCGTTGATAAAGGCCCCAATAATTTTTTTTCTCATATATCTTCCATGTACAGACAGCGATCGGTTACATTTTTATTATATGTATAGATTTAACAATAAGCACACCAACTGCTTAATCAGACAGAAACATATATATGGTTACATTATTATTAACATATATTAGATAGTAATCACACAAATTACAGGTATGCATAACATTTTAGATGATATCCTTTTTTAGTAGACTACAAAGATTGCTTACTATATTCAAGAAATATAAATCTAAAATGAATGACAATTATGCTAGGTTAAGACAAAATTAAATGGTAAACAATATTCAATTTTAAAATAATTAATGAATGAAAAAAATTTATACACATTTGAATAAGTTATAACTTAAAATAATATTATAACACAAAATTAAACTAATATTATATTATCCTTTTTTAATTCCTAAATTATTTAGGTTACTCTGTAGCTGAACCATTAAAACAATTTATCAAGAAGTGCCTGTAAAATGCAAACGTCATAGAAAAAAGGTCAATGGAATTGTTTGAAGTTATGGATATCTCATTGTATAGCCTTGCCATGCGTGTAAGAGGACTGGAGGAGTTGAATGTTGCATTTAAAGTAGAAGCGGGTATATCAAAGACTACTTCAGTGAAGTGAATATAAGATCACTTCAGTGCAGTGATATGGACCTAATGGCAAACCTGCTGCTCGTCCATCAATATAATTATAATAATAACTAAGTACTTACTATTCTGACTGTGGTCCTTCAACACAATCTCAGGTAAATTTACATATTTCCATGTTTCAACAACCTTCCCTTCCCTTCAACCTGAAAACAGATTCACTTAGTCTTCCCTGAAAACAGTAAAAGCATAGGTATGTACTTAACATAATTTGTTTCACACTAGAGGTATTTTAAATGGTGAGAAGTATAAAGCCAACTAGACATCTGATTTCGTTTATGTTTAAAACTGTTTACAGTCCATAGACAGCTACATAATAACCTTGAATGGTCCCTGAGGACTTAGCTAAGGTCTTAAGATATCCTTATGCTTAAAACGTTAACACAATTAAGTATTGTATGGCTTGGTGATATCATTGTTTCTAATATACCTACATACATATGCGACAAACCCAAGCGTTGTTGCGAAATTAAAAGAACTGATTTTAACAAGTACCTAAGTACCTACCTCTAGTGATTAGTGAAAGACCGCGTGGTGTAAACATTAAGTACTTATATATATTTCGTCACACAGCTACACATTACACACTTACTTTATTTTTTAAAACAATATAGCTAAACATAAGTAGGTAGTTATAGAAGCAAATATATTAGGAGCGCGCGAACATGCGCGGGGCCGAGACATTGCGCCTAGACCGATGCGGATGCGCGGCTCGACTGGCCTGAGTGGCCTGCTGGCTGCGATCCGTCCGCACGCCGCGAGCGCTGCACAAGGATGCCCATAAATCATAATATCGATACAGCACTATATATCGATATTATCGTATTCCTATACATATAAATATTGAATTTGTGAAACTGTGGCAACGTTGTAAGTATAATATTTTATAATTTCAAAACTCATAATACATCTTTACAAAATGACGATAACCAGTGCCATTGAATATAATTATTGTTATTCCTAATAAGAGATACTGTTGACAAATTTGCTTATAAAACAAGATCAGCTACCTTTTGTTTAGACTTTTAGGTATTTTAAATTATTTTAAATAGCAACGTTTTACCTGAAAATAAAACGTTTATTAAACATACTTACCTTCTTCCAAACCTAATTAATATAATGAGAGTAGCTGACCTGATTTCCGGTCGAATTAGTGCTTTTGTTCCTTTCTTTCCTGTCTTCCTGTCCCTTTCTAGCATCGACGTCACGTCCTCTTTCGCATGGCGGCGGTATGCTAATGCATGGCCGCCAATTTATGATCATTGGCTCGAATGTGTCACCAGGCAGAGTTTAGAAATATTAGGTTTGGAAGAAGGTAAGTATGTTTAATAAACGTTTTATTTTCAGGTAAAACGTTGCTATTAAACTAACTGTACCGTTCTTCCAAACCTAATTAATATAATGAGAGATTTGTTTGTTTTCGCCTGGTGAAAGAGGACGTCAATGTGATCACGTAATTAAAAAATGTGTAATCAAACCAACCCGGTCACTGCCCATTAGGGTGATAGTTCGCTTACACCTGCCAACCTTGTGAGATCTATCGAAAGTGTAATTCTGGCGATTTACTTAGTTATCGTAATAGTGTACCTACTGAGTAAAATGTCTTGTGTAGGTACATATTTTGTACTCTGTATGCGTAAGGCTTGCTCGAATCAAGGCGGGCAGGCTGCGCCGCATCGCATCGTATAACAACACCTTGTACGTTACTTTAGCGCGTTTAATATGGCCTGTTGCACACCACATGCGAGTAGCACCCTGCCCTCACCGCAACGCACACAGTACGACTATCGTAATGTATGTGCGGGTTGCTAGTACCTATATATATATAACTTATACTAAAGGCCGTTGCCTGGTATAAGAGAGCGTAATGTAAACCATATCATCCATTGCCTGATTTTAGAGGTAATAGAGACGAATGAGAGCAGTTCACGAAGCGGATGCCTGTACCACTGAGTCAACATAGGGGTTATATGCTTTGGGGAGAACAAAATAACATATCTTCGATAATAAACAAAAAGAAAATGATGAACTTTATTTGTTTCATTCTTTCAAAATGTAGGTACTTTAACAAAAATAACACAGATATAACAAAATTTAGGGGTTCCTCAGAGTAGGTATTGTTATACAGATAAACATCGCAGTAATTATGTTGTTGGTGTAAACAGCTTAGTAATCGAATGTTTATTAGTGTTTGATGAGAGGGCAATATCCCGTTGGTAGTATTTCCTGAATGTGTTAGCAGACTTCCAGTTACCTCTGGATAAGATCTCATCTAGAGGAAAATTTTCAGACCAGTTTTTTGATGCGACAGCTGAGCGACAGCTTCCTGGTGTCGCTTTAATTTCCGCTTCTTTAAGCATGTTCTTGATCCAATTTGAGATGACAGTTCTTGATGCGGCTTTTGGTTGTCCTTTTGTGGTTAAGAATAGGCAGTCTTCATCCATTGTTTTGAGTCTTCTGTTTTGGGATAACCTTATTGTGGTACGAATCCAGTGAACAGGATCCAAGACTTTGTTAGAGTGGTTTTTAGTTAATTTCCAGCTTGACTGCTGATGCGTTGCTGAATCAGTTTTTGAACCGAAACTGGGTTTGAGAATTACGTACTCATCAGATATAGTGCAGTGTTCAGGTGATATTTTTAATAAGGTTAGGTCGTGGACTCGCCGACCAGAGCATAAGAGCAGGATAGTAGCCGTCTGACTTGAAGCTTCGTATAGACTCTCCGTGTTAGGGTTCTTTGTTGCTAGGTGTTCGGCCAACACGTCGATATCCCAGATAGGTGGTTTCGGAGCCTTAGGGTTGGCCAGACTTATGGCCTTTAGGACCTGTTTCACGATACGGTGAGTGCTTAATTCATGCCTGTTGTTTGGGTCGCAGAGCGTCGAAACAACCGATTTGTGGACCAGAATTGTACTGAAGGCAAGGCTCTCCTTTAGGTGCAGATCGGTCAGAAACCGAGCTAGGTCAGAACCAGAGGGTTTGAAACAGTCGATCAGGTTCTTTTGGGACCATTGGAGCCATCGCTGCCATGCAGGCCGGTAGGTCTTGAGAGTTGACTGTCGCCAGCCGGAGGTGAGCAAAGCTTTTTGTTCGTCCGTCCAATCAGTTAGGTGCCCCTCCCACCCGCACAGCGCCATATCTCCAAGTTCATCTCCGATACGTTTGGGGGAGGAAGGCCTGTCGATGTATCTACTAGAACTTTGCAGAGATCTTTGATGGTAAACGGGGCTGATAGGGACCGATTCTTCAGATCCGGTCGCCAAAATACCTTTTCCCATCGTGGTACTACCAGAAGGTAAACACCTCGAGCCTGATTCAGGTGGCAAAGTACTCGGGGGATTAGAAATGGTGGTGGGAATACCCATGCTAGAGGGTAGTCCCAGTTGGTGCTTAACGCGTCGTAAATATTCGCTTTCGTGTCTTGTCTGTTGAGGGTGCCGTACGTGTGTACTACATGTGCTCGACTGGAAGCGAATAGGTCTATCGTCGGTGTTCCCCATTTCTTGAACACGATCCGGGTGATGTCTGGTAGTAGATGCCACTCTGGTGGTCCCCGGTTTCGTGACAGCCTGTCCGCCTGGACGTTGTAATGTCCGGGTATGTGATATATGGTGATGTCTATGTTGTAAAGATCGAGTAGAGCAAAGATTTGTCGAGTTAGTTTCATCAGAGTCATTGATTGAGTGCCGCCTTCGTTTCGAATGTATGACACTGCCGTTCGATTGTCGCATTGTATGTGGAGTGCTGTCGAGGCTAAGAGCGGGCCCCGATCGCTGAGGACGTTGAGAATTGCGATCATCTCCTTTTGATTGGAGTGCAGCTGTTGTTGCTCGGTGGTCCATATTCCCGCTAAGCTCTCGTTGTTTAGTTTCGCGCCCCATCCGGTAGCACTTGCATCGGTGACCAGGTAATTCGTTGGGGCATGAATGTGTATTTCGGAGCGTGAATTGTAGTGGTGTTGCCACCATTCGAGCTCGTTTTGTGCACCATCCGACAGGTGCCGCATTTTCCTTTTGCCTGTTCTCAGCACGTTTCTTAGTTGTTGTTGAAGGTAGCGGTGGTTCAGGCGTCCTCTTCGTACAACAAAGCTGGCGAAGTTGAGAGTGCCTATTAATTTTTGAAGGTCGGATAAGTTTGCCTTTTTCGTCTCCCGTAGTCGCGACACTTGGCTCAACAGTTTGATTGTTGACCTTTGGGGTAGGTACTTCTCGTTTCGCCAAGGGTCCCAAGTCACTCCCAAGTATTCTATGACTCTGCACGGTTTCGTTACGGATTTTTCTAGGTTCAGAACCCAGCCCATATTTTGTAGTGTTCTTACGGCTAGGTGGATGTGGTCCGTAAGGAGCTGATAGCTTTGATTTACTAGTAGATAATCGTCGAGGTATATAAGGATGCGTATGCCCAGACTCCGTAAGTGTTCGCTGATGAAGTTGGACAAACTTGCAAAGGTTTTCGGTGCCGAACTTATGCCGAATGGAAGGCAGGTCATCTGCATTGGTTTGCCTCTGTATACTAAACGTAGAAATTTTCTGTGACCCGTGGCTACGGGTAGATGGAAGTAAGTTTGGTGAATGTCCAGCTTTGCCATCCAGTCGCATGGTTGTATGAACTCGGGAACTCTTTGTACATTTATGAGCTTGAACTTGTCTGTTCGTATGTACTCGTTTAGGCTCTTTAGATTGAATATCGGTCGTAGGGTGCCATCGCTTTTTGTTCTTAGAAACATAGGGGAGATGTAGCTCGGCGAGCTGTGTACAGTTTCGAGGACTCCCTGTTCCAGCATTTTTTGAATGGCTTGATCCATGTCCGATGATGGTAGAGTCACTCTGCTGAGTTTGTTGGGTAGGTATAGTGGTGGCCTGGTCTCGAAAGGTATGCGTTATCCTTGTATCATTTTTAATATGTGAGTTGGTGCTCTCATATGTTCCCATTCTTTGTAGTAGGAACGGAGCCGACCCGCAGAGAAGTTTGGGTTGTCAGTAGCGCCGTGGCTGACTTCTCTGATTTCGGTAAGAGCTGGGTGGCGGTCTCGATCCTTCGTTTCTAGAGGTTCCAGCTCGTGGGCCCCTGGTATGCTTACGTTCTTGAAAAGAGTTATTCTTGGGTGTTCGCCGTGAAACCTTATTCTTTGGATTGGGACGTCCAGTCAGAGAGTTTGTATTATACTTCCGATTTTGGTTCGGAAAGGCTGGATTTTGATCGATTCGCGTTGCGAGAGTTTTGCGATCTTTGTAATTAAACCGGAACACCTTTTCTATACCGCCAGATCTTTCTAGTGCAGCGTTTAACTTGTCTGCGTCAAAAAGGTGGTCAGTTGATGGTGGTATTCTCCGCAGAGTATTTTTATGATATGGGTCTTTCACGTTGGAAAGCGTAGCTTCTCTTCTGCGTTGAATAATTTCGGCTCTATGGCCACAGACAATTTGGAGTGTATCGTTATACACTCTGCAATATTCACCGTTGGTGAAAATATCGCTTATTTTATCGTAAATTGTGTTGTAAGGCAAAGTAGCCTGTTGTTCTTGTGCCCACGTCAAAAACTTTGTAAAATCATCTTGTAGGCTATTGCGTTGCTTAAGTAGTGCGTATGTAATGCTGGCAAACGCTTTTTCCATTGCCCTGTCCGTCCTTGATGATGTATCATAGCGCTTTATTTCATCGTTGGTCTGTAGGTAAGTAAAACCCGGCGTACATACATATTGCTTTTGTACTTCTGAGTATCTCACGCTATTCCATTCCTCTTTGCCAAATCTTTGTACTTCGATTATTTGCTGCACGTACTTGGGACAGGCTGCAGGTATTGGTGGTTCCTGGGTTTTGGTACCGAAAGCCCAGGAGAGAGTGTTGGGGTTCTCCGTTGGAGAAGCGCCCTCTTCTTCAAAATATTCATCACTTGAGTTGAAGTTAACGTGGTCTGAATATTCATAGCCGATATCTTCGTTGCGAGAGTGAGAGTCATCAGCACTTTTATTAGACAGACGGGAGTTATGAACATTCGCCAAGGGTAAATGTTTCTTTATGACACTGAACTCCTTTAGTATATTGTCCAACTTACGGTTAAGAAGTCTCCTTTTAGTCCTTGGTTTACGTGCGGGGCGTCTGTGCTTTTCCTCGACGGAGCTTGAGCTTGTAGACGTTGAGGAGCTATCCGAGTTCGTGGAACTAGAGTCGCCTCTTGCCTTTCTTTTCCGCCCTACTGTCGGGGGTATTTGTTCCGACACGTTTCCTTTGGTGGGTGACTCCATAGCTGTATCTATATTAGGGTAACACCATTGAATTTTGCCGTCATTTATATAAACGGCAGGCAATAATAAAAAAGAGGGTAGATTTGATAAAAGAGTTGAACATTCGTAAATTACATAAACGGCGGTTGACAAATATTATACTCTTTTGTCACGTCATCGTCTGTAGTGGCTTATTTCTCTAGAATTCACTGCTGAAAACCAGGTTGGGCTGTAGTCGACCTACAATTATATCAGCACTAGAAGAATACGCCGGAGTTGAATACTTGTTGATTACATAAAAACGTGGATGACAAAAGAGTATAGTAGTGGCTTATTCCTCTAGAATTCACTGCTGAAAACCAAGTTGGGTTGTAGTCGGCCTACAATTATATCAGCACTAGAGAGATAAGCCAGACTTAAATACCTGTAAATTACATACACACAACGAATGGTAACACCATTAAATTTTATGTAGGTAGTTAAGCAGATGAAAACCGTTTTTTAAATATAGTAAAACGGTGTTGGCTGTAATTGACTTTGAAGTTTAAAAATTTAAAGAGAAATGATAAGCAGCCATTTGCACAGTTAGTAATGTATATAAAGACTTACCAGTGTTGCACTGCATGAAGTTATATTGTTAAATATAATACGAAATTGAAAATAACGAACACCAATATGATATTTTATATTGTCTTTACCCTGAAAGTTATTATCACCGGTGTACTGGATATGTTGCACTAAGTTAGGGTCTGGGAAGATGGTATCTAGCCCACGACCACTTCGACGGAATATCAAGACGCCAATGATCATAAATTGGCGGCCATGCATTAGCATACCGCCGCCATGCGAAAGAGGACGTGACGTCGATGCTAGAAAGGGACAGGAAGACAGGAAAGAAAGGAACAAAAGCACTAATTCGACCGGAAATCAGGTCAGCTACTCTCATTATATTAATTAGGTTTGGAAGAACGGTACAGTTAGTTTAATACATCTATAGTCTTTGTAATTAAATAAGATTAAGTAGTAAAAGTATATTTTTTTATCCTATTTCATTTCGTTTGAGGTCGACAAAACTTATCGAGTGTATTTCATTATCTAATCATGACAATGGCAAGTAAAATCAGTCATGTTTGAACTGAATTGAATAATTAATTCATTTCAAATACATACCTGAGAATTATTTTTCCTATTATTATATATTATTAAAAATGAAAGAATATAGATGAATGCTATTAAAAAGCATGCGATACTGTTACGTTACGATATATCGATACGAAAAAAAGCGATAATATTGCGTATTGATACAAACTAATTTCATACAGTTACGGTGAGATATGTCGATAGGTACAATACACTTTTTTGGGCATCCCTAGCGCTGTTGCGATGCATGAAAGCGGGACGCGTGTGGTGCGAGGAGTGCAGTGTCGTAAAGTGCGCCTCCACTCCACCCACTGCATCGGAATCTAAGCGTAAACAGTCGACGGATTTGTTGCTTTGTATTATTTCTTTAAGTTTATTTTATAAACCCACTACTTTCGTCGTTTCCTTTTGGTTTCCTCTGCTGATAATAAACAACTAATGACTACAATATCCTCGTCACTATCCTCCATAATGCCAATACACGTGCACAGGTGAACTCGATTACTTTCAAAGAGTACTAATATTGCCGATGTTAAATCTGAATCCAGTAGACGCAACCACGGAGCAAATATAATATTTATATTTGCTCCGTGGACGCAACTCATCAGAATTTTATAAATACCGACACGCCTCGTGCACTGCGAAGCAGTGAACGCGCAAGTTTATAAACGAGAGCTGATGGCGCGATGGCGCGAAGGCCACCGTGCCGCGTAGAAACATTACTAATACGCGCACGAATGAAAACCCGCTTTACACTTATTGACTTCTATAGGTAATTAATGCGGTACAAAACAGTAATAATTATATATAAAAATCTTTTCACGTCTATTACAACAAGAATTAGGTAGCTCTTGGCCTCAATTACATTTCGTCACATGTAAAATACTACAACTTGGAAAGATAGATATTTATGTACTTTACTTTCTCGACAAAAGTAATAAATAAAAGTAAAATATGTAGTTAATTATTAGTTAAAGTAGATACGTAGGTACGTAAGAGTGAATTCCAACTTAAATATTTTAATATTACTTAGGTAGGTACTTACCTACTTTCAACTTTATAACTCCTTTTCCTTAATTTCATGTATAAAACTGAGCATGGCTATGACTGTAGTAATAAATACCGTCAGGCAACATAAATATCTTTAACTTTTAATTTAACTAAAGTGAACTTAAAGAACTGAGAAAACTACAAAATTGTAAGTAGATCTTTCTCCTGTATCTTTCAATCTTTTTCACATTCACAATGTCAAAATGACAATCACTGTAGACAGTAAACACAACCACAGACAAAGCTTTTAGTAGGATCGTTTGGTAGCATTTAGTAGAATAGATTTAGCGATCGACAACTGTTGGTACCTTAGAGCATTAAACCAACCGGAGAGGCCACTGACAGGCGTACCCCTCTGCCAAAGGTACCAGCCCACCGGTCATACCCGTTATATAAAACTAGTTGACGCGCGTTCCGCATCATAAGTCACCTATCAGTGCATGCGAAATAGCGTCTCAATAGAAATGCCGAATTGCAGTGTATTTTGGTGTAAAAAGCGTTCAGCGACATCAAGTCTACAAAAGGATAATATTACATTCCACCTGTAAGTATTATTTTGTTCTAATATTATTAAATAAGGCATTAAATTAGCAATTTAACCAAATAAAATGCTAATCAACAAGTGTTGCCAGGCTTATCATCAATACTCCAATCTGGGGTAATATTTTAAGTTGAATTAACATAAAAACTAACCTTTCCTTTTTTATATCTCGCCTTGTTAACATATCTAATAAGTTTCATTTTGGATGTACATTATTGTGTCACCGTTCCCATATTTATTTATTTTTAATTAAAACCAATGTTTTTTTTACCAAGTAATGCACAAAATAATATTAAATGAACAAGTAAAATGAGATTATAAATCCAAATATACAAGATTAGTGCACTTTATTCCGAAAGATAATTGCTCATTTCTTACAAAAATAAGCGTATTTATTTTTAAGAAACTGGTCACACTTTAACATAATTAGAGATGAGACAGTTTAATCACAAATATCGATATTGGTTTTCCAGTATTAAATTATTTTTTTGTTGTTTGTTTTAGATTTTCAAAAGAAGCAGCGCCTCGAGTCGCTTGGGTCCAATATTGTAGGAACCATATAAGTGGGTTCCTAAGCGTACAAGTATCTGACTAACAGCTTAAAAGACAAAGCCTTCTGTGCTGCCAGCACTGCTACCTCCTCCCTACCCCCAAGCGGCGGAGAGCTCAGTTCTTAGCAAGTAAACTCGCTGTGCGCTACCTCCTCTTATTGCATTACCTAGGATTAGTTAAACTAGATTTATAAGGTTAATTTAAATTGCACAGTTTTTCAGTATTTTATTATACCTACTTAAATAAAGACTTTCTGATATATGTTCTGTTGTTTTTTTGTTATCTGAACAGATAAAATATCTCTCTAATAAAAATCTACTCATACATTCACATGTCAGTGTCTTGTTATTATGTAATCAGAACAAAATCCTCCAATTACAAGCTCTGCTTAGTTGGAACGAAATTTAATAGCAATAGACAATTAATTCAAAGTATTATTTGGTTTGAATATACATACATACTTAGGAATAATACACGTAAAATTGACAAGTAATAATTAATTACAATCTTTAATCCACACTAGAACAAATTTCAACAGGTGGTGGTTATTGAACATACATCCTTGTGCGCAGTAGTAAAATAAAAAAAAAGAGTGGGTACCCATGTACGCACGTAAGAAGTTATACTTCTTTGGCATAACAATCCAAAAATACCAAATAATAATACAACGCATACATACATAAATATTTGAATTGATATAAATGCCAATATATTTTTTATTTATTCACACAGATTATTTGTACTGATACGACACACAAAGATCCGCAACTAACTTCAGTATGTAAAAGGTTCGCAACTAACTTCAGGGTGTTGCTTTTTTCTGTCGGTGTGCGCGCGCATCGTAAAAATTCACTTTCATCATTTTTCCCAATCGCGCAAAAAAAAGTATAACTTCAAAAAAAACGGCTAAATGCCAGTAGGACTCGCGCGCCGAGGGTTCCGTACTATCAGGGATCGGAAGTATTGAATAAACATTAGTAAACATAGTAGGAGAGCCCGACCGCATAACCAGATTTGTTTGTCAAACAATGCTTAACAAATAAATTTAGCCCGACCGTATGACGGGCTTTTTTGATAATAATTACAAAAAAGTGTGCTAGTTAGAAACACTGTTTTATTCTTCCTGTAATATTGACATAGACATGAATTAACAGAATTACTTCTAGTTAATTCATGTTTATGAACTATTTACTTTACTTTCATCTATTCCAAAGTGCTTAAATAAAAAAAAACCTCATAATTATAATAGATTATTATTACCTAAAACTGTTCTTTATAATATAAGATAATGCTCATTTTAATAAGCAAACATAATAATCATGAAAATAATTAAATCTTTCGCGTACTTATATGAAATCCTAAACATCGATACTAAATATCGACAGAGTCAAGCTCTAACTGTTTTATGCTAAGGAAGCGTAAACTGATAGATGTCCCTGTGTGTGAATGTGATTGTGTGTGTTTAGTTTAAGCTAGTGTGTAATAATTTTATTGTGTGCGTGTATAACGACGCGATTTAAAAATGCATTAGTAGTTAACATTGTAATTAGTGTGCGTTGCTCGCGTTACCCCGTCCCCCGCCGAAAGTGGCAGACTTTTGCGCAAGGGAAATAGAGCGCGTGTCCACTCCTGTTGGTTTAATGCTCTAAGGTTGGTACGCTTGTCTGCCAAATTGTTATCGCTAGCTCTAAGACGCTAGCGTTTGTAGAAATGAAATAGATACGGAGCGTGTGCCGCTTGTCTAGAGGGGCTGGTCTCCGCATGAAAATAAATATAGTATTATGTTGGAGCGAGTGCAGAACAAAATTATTAGATATCTTTACTTGAAATTCTATGGTGTTTATTCTTTTTTTTCCTCTAATGTAGCCCACCTTGTTTATTTTAGGCATGGTGGGATATAATGAGCTTAGGGTTAGAAGGGAACTTGCTCTTGTACTTTACATTTTTAAAGTAATACGAGGCAAGCTTTATAACGTATCTTTGTTGGAGTTGTTGTGGTTATGTGTCCCTAACAGATACGTTTGGCGTCGACTCCGACCACCACTGTTAGTGGTGCCGAGGGCGAGAACAAACCTGCTTAAGGAAGCTCTTCTAACGCGCGCACTTCGCACTCTCAATCAGTCATATGGAGTCATATTTTAAAACATAATGTTTTGTCTTCTTTAAGTACCTTAAAATTCTTTTTGCATGTTGCCAATGTTCTTTAGTAAAACAATTATTAAATTGGCTCATGTAACTAACTGAATATGATATATCAGGACGAGTTAAAACAGACAAATACATCAAACTACCTATCAAACATTGATATGGTATGGTTATATCACATTTGTTATCCATACTGAGATTCAGTTTACATTCCATTGGTGTATTTGATGTGTGACAATCCAACATATTAAATTTACCTAACAACTGATCTATATAACACTCTTGGTCTAATGTAACAGAATTTTTATTGCACACAACTCGCATACCCAAACATTTTCTTATAGTACCTAAGTCTTTAATCTTGAAATTGTTTCCTAAATACTTTTTCAAGTTTATTACCTCAATACAATCATTAGAAAATATGAAGAAATCATCAACAAATAGAGCAATTACAGTTACACACTTTTTGTTTCTCTTAATAAACAAACAAGGTTCATATTTAGATTTTTTATAACCAATGTTACACAAACAGTCATCAACCTTTTTATACCACATTCTTGAAGATTGCTTTAATCCATAAATGGCTCTTTTTAGCTTTAAGACTTTACCATCCTTTAAATCACCAAAACAATCTGGTTTCTGCATAAAAATATCTTCTTCAAGACGTCCGTTTAAAAAAGCTGTTTTTACATCTAAGTGTGTTGTTTTAAAATCTAATTTTACAGTCAGGGCAAACAATAATCTTAAGGTAGCATATCTTACCACTGGAGAGAATGTTTCATTGTAGTCCACACCATGTCTCTGAGTGAAACCTTTTGCCACTAAACGCGCACGATATATAACTTTACCGTCCACATCACACTTTTTCTTTAGAACCCATTTACACTGAACCACACAACCACTATTTGGAGCATCGACCAACTCCCAAGCTTGATTCTCTTCAAAACATTGAAGTTCTTCTTTTATTGCTTTTTGCCAATACTCTTTTTCATGTCCAGTCAACGCCTCCTGCAATGTTAAATCTCCAGCTTCTTGATGCCAGACATTTCGTTGGCTACTGAAGCCATATCTATCAGGTTGTCTTCTGCTTCTAACTTCTCTT
Source organism: Parascotia fuliginaria (assembly GCA_963082885.1). Taxonomy (NCBI): domain Eukaryota; kingdom Metazoa; phylum Arthropoda; class Insecta; order Lepidoptera; family Erebidae; genus Parascotia; species Parascotia fuliginaria. Next base: position 7,120,889 of record OY720189.1, read on the forward strand.
GTAGTTGTCACAGTTTCTTGTAAATTTTCTTCTACATCTTCATACTCACTGGGTGCATACTCAGAATCAGAGTCATTTGTAGATTTTTCATAGGATGTGAGAGTATCAGACAGTTTTTCTTCCATATCCCCCACTGAAGATGGCTGGTCAGCATTTTTAATTGTTTCATTTACCTTCTCCTTTTCTGTTACTGCTATGGTAGTGATTTCCTTTTCGACAACTATCACATCTCGACTAATTGTTATCACATTCTTGACTGGATCATAAACTCTATAGCCTTTGCTCCCATCAGCATAGCCTACTAGAATACCTTTTTGTGCTTTTTTATCCCATTTTCGCCTCTTCTCTTTAGCTATGTGTACCATTACCATGCTGCCAAAAACTCTCAGATGATTTATATCTGGCTTGACATTATGCCACAGTTCATAAGGTGTTTTTCCTTGCAATATGGACAAACCTGTGCGATTGTGCAAATATACTGCTGTGTTTGTAGCTTCAGCCCAGAATGTCTTGCTTAACTGTGCATCAAAAAGCATGCACCTTGCTTTCTCGACTAAGGTTCTGTTCATTCGCTCACATAGCTCATTCTGCTCAGGCGTGTACGGACATGTTGTTTGATGAACTATTCCCATTTTCTTTAAGTAATCATTAAACTCAGCATTGCAAAATTCTCTTCCATTGTCACTTCTAATTATTCTTATCTTTTTATTTGTCTGATTTTCAACTAGCACTTTGTAATCAATAAAGCTTTTGAAGGCATCATTCTTGTTTTTCAGAAAATAGATAGCCGTCATTCTGCTAAAATCATCAACAAATAAAATGAAGTACTTAGAACCTCCAATAGAATCGCACTCCATAGGACCACAGATGTCAGCGTGAATAATATTCAACACCTCTGTACTTCTTTTACCGATATGAGTAAAAGGTGATCTAGCTTGTTTACCTTCACAGCATATGGTACAGGTAGACTTTGTGATGTCAACTTTCTCTTTCAAGGTTAGTCCCTCAACCGTATTCTGCATTTTATTTAGGCATTCACTGTTTACATGCCCCAACCTGCGATGCCAAAGCTCACCAGATATGATCGCTGCTGCAGACATTTTTTCTTGAAGTTGTAGCTTGTAAACTCCATTTTCTAATAATGCGTAAGCAACCAGTGTACCTTTCTGATTATATATTTCACAAGCATTTGTAGTAAACATAACATTATTCCCCTTGTGAATTAATTGGCTAACTGATAGTAAGTTAGTTGTTAATTCCGGTACACAAAACACGTCTTTTATGTCCACATCAAAACTGCAATCATTAACTATGGTAGAAATCTTTATATCACCGGAACACGCAATCGGCACATTTGTTTTGTCGGCTACTATAATAGTCTGACCTTCCTTTTTGTAAGAAATATTCGTTAGCCATTGTTTATTTGGCGTCAAGTGCACGCTGGCTCCAGAATCGACATACCAATCTTGGTTGTTAAAGTTTCCGCTTAGAAAGACCGCACTAAACGCATTTGTTTGTTTACGTTCATTTCCTTTGTTATTCGACACTTCAGTCGTACATTGTGACTTATAGTGACCTATTTGTTTGCATCGATAACATTTGATTTCTTTCTTCGCCTTTGTTGACAAAGTCGTTCCTTGTTGGCCGCCATGATTGTTAGTTTGGCTAACCATAGACTTCCTGACCGTCGATGAGTGTTGTCTACCTCTATAACCACTGGCCAAAGCGCCATTCGATTCATCGATCATTCCATTCGTTCCGTTTCCGTTTTCTGATTCCATGTCAAGTAACTTACTTTTAATGGCGTCTGTTGTTATCTGAATACCCGAATGTTCAATGGCCATTATCATGGGGGCATATTTTTCAGGTAGCCCTGCCAGCAATAGTGAACCAATCCACTCGTCGTTTAACTTGAATCCTGTATTACACAACTTTTGCCCTGTTTCTATAATTTGTGTCACATATGCAATCATGGAACCACAATTTTCGAGTCTTATAGAAATTAAAAGTCGTAGTAAGCTTATTCTTCTCGTAAATCCGGAATCATCAAATAAGGCTCTTAGCTTCTCCCATAATTCATTGCTAGTAGAAACATTTCTAATGTGCACATACAAAGAAGAGTCTATCGTGAGAATCAGCTTCGCTTTAGTTTTTGCATCATCCTCGGCAAACAATCTTACATCTTCCTCTGGTTTGATGCATTTCATCATCTCTTCTAGGATTAAGAAGTTTTCCGCTGCAAATACCCATTCGCTGTAATTTTTTCTGCCTCTTAACTTCGGCACATTGACAATGTAATTCGTCGCCATTTTATGTTTCTTTCTGCATGCAATCCAAAAAATTTGAGCGCCTAGCTAAGCTAGCTAATCTAATTATCTTACTGCGATTTATTATCACTAAGAACTTGATAACTTATATGCTTTCGCGATAATTAGCCACAAAACCCTAAAGGCCATAAATCTGAGCCCATAACCTAATAAAACAACGTGCTTACTTGTCTGACTTGGAACGAACTGATTTATTCAGAGACAAAACTAACCTACTACATTGTGAGTTACATAACACTAGGTGGCGCTAGGTGTACTTCTATCTTTATTATTTTTATAATATAAACTAACAGAATTTAACAGAGTAGCACTAGCGGTAATTTGTTATTGTAATAATAATAATAATATTCTAAACATCTAGATTCTAGATAAATTACACCCAGACACGAAACGGACAATCTTGCTCATCACGCAAAGATTTGTCCTGGGTGGGAGTCGAGCCCACGACCCCCGGCTTAGCAGTCAGGGTCACTAACCACTAGGCCAACAGGCCAGTCAAATAAAATTGTTATTGTAATAATAGGTATTAAGTAAACAAATTATTTAATGGTATATACTTGATATGTAAAATATTTTCTTATTGGCTGTACTGTCGAATTAGGTGTTTAACCTGTAATGATAGTATAAGTTTGATAAATAAATAAATAAATAATACTAGTACACTTTAGTTTAGTAACCCTGCCGAGTTTATACTTATTTAGTTAGATATATACAGGGTGATTTTGAATTCATTAGCATCCTTTTAACCTGAGATTCTATACATAGTACCAAGTACTTATGGACTATAAAATTGAAAATTAATGTTATCAAAATTATGATTTAAAAAACGCTTTAAAACATTATATCTACGTGAATAAAATCTAAAACAAACAGATAAAAAATTAAAACATACTAAAAAAATATTACATTTTAATAATTGTTAATTAATATTGCGCGCAAATCAATTACGTTTGGCCGCTATATACCAACAAGATTACCTACGCGCGACATTCATTGATAAACCTATTATTGAATAAATGCACCGCGCGAGCCGTGTGGCAGCGCGCGGCACCTCAGATGTAGGCTACTTCGCAGTTCTATTGAAATGAAATAAATACCGCCAGGCGCGCTCCTGCTTCCTGATAGGTTGCGCCGGCGACTCGGCGACACGAGGCGCGGCCGCGTGTGCGTGTGCCTTAGGTGTGTGCGCGCGGGGGCAAGGTCAGGGTGCAAATTTTTTTCTATCAGTTAAGAATTTCACTACTTTCAAGTGTGACGTAAAATTCATCTCTCCGTAGACTTTCAAACCGTGACGCTCGTGGTTGGATTCAGTGACTTTGTGTGTGTGTTGTGTTGTGAAGTTTAATAATTATGTACACCAATCAACAATATTTGGACATGGTGTTGTTTTATGACCGCGCCGGTCATAACCTTGTGCGAGCTCGGCAAATGTTTCACCGACGCTATCCGAATGTGGCGATACCTACGCGAGATCGAATCCTACGATGCACGCAAAATTTATTAGATTTTGCGTCGTTCCACGTGCCTGCGCATGCTCAAGGGCGTGGTAGAAGACCAGTCTATCCAAGAAACCTGCACCGACGGATAAGGATGTATTTTCAGAGAAATCCACAAGCTAGCACACGACAGGGTGCAAGGCGGTTTCATGTTAGCCAGCACTTCGTGTGGAATGTGTTGAATGCGTCTGAAATGCATCCATACCATTTTGAAAAGGTGCAAGAATTGGCGTTGGCAGACTACAGGCCCAGGGTGCAATTTTGTAATTGGTTGTTACAAAATTTAAATGCCAACATCTTGTGGACCGATGAGGCGACATTTACACGTCTTGGTATGTTTAACATACACAATGAGCATTGGTGGTCTCCGCGCGGTGATAACCCACACGTTATACGAAGACACGCCTTTCAAAACCGTTTCGCAGTAAACGTGTGAGCTGGCATATTAAACACGACCATTATCGGTCCATATTTTATTGAAGGCAGGTTAAACGGGGCTAATTATTTACGAATGTTGGAGCACGTCGTAGAGGAACAATTAGAAGAAGTACCCATACGGTTCCTCAATGAGCTGTATTATCAGCACGATGGTGCTCCGGCCCATTTCCAGCGCGACGTTCGTGGCTACCTAGACCGCAGGTTCGGAGCACGATGGATAGGGCGTGGCGGGCCCGTGGCGTGGCCACCGCGCTCGCCTGATTTGACTCCCTTAGATTTCTTTTTATGGGGAGAAATCAAAAGACTCGTTTATGAACATGAGAGTGAAACGAGAGAGGAGCTTCAACAAAAAATTGTTGCTGCATTTAACACAGTAAGAGCACAACGATTTGTCTTACAGCGTGTAAAACATAATCACCAACGCCGTGCTGAACTCTGCGTGCAAAGAGGAGGTGATCACTTTGAACATCTTCTCAAGTACATCTAGGTAAGCACATAACAACATAAAGTAGGTACTTGGATACAAATTATTTCTTACTTTCATTAAGTAGGTAGGTAAGTACCAACGTTATCGAATAATCCTTACGCGCGCTATGTTTATTCTGTTACTGTCTAATACGTCTAGTAGGTACCTACCTACCTGTCTAGCTTACAACTAAATTAAATCTAATCTAATCTAAGTAATTATTTCTGTTCAAGACAGTTCAAGAAAAAAAAACAATTATTAGAGCAACAAACTAACACAACAAATTAATAACATAAAACTTTATTTCGGTATTAATAATAAGAACTCCCTTAACGTCGAACTAGTAAATAAGTAAGTGTGTAAAATTTCAATAATAGGTAGGTAGGTACCTATTTAATCTAAACAGCTACGCTCATATTATTACTGATAAAAGTATCTCCTAGTTAGTTACGGTTTAACACTCGAAATGAGCTAAATGTTCTAACAACACAAATAATTACATTATTTTTCTTTAATACCTACATCGTTATGAAAGGAAATCACAAACGTGTTGGTTGCAAAAGACAGTTACCATGGCGACCGAAAGTTAGACCGTAAGTTATTGGGTAGATAATTTTAAATATCTTCTCAAGTACACCTAGATAAGACCTACCTAACAACACAATACCATGTAGGTAGGTTACTTGATTAACATTGCTATCGAATTGTTCGTTGTCTTACTTACGTAGTTATGTTTACAACTAAAAAAAATATTACTGCACTGTCTAACTTGCAACTAAATACCGTACATATTTGCGCACAAAACTCAGGTAAATACGTACTCAGTACACCCATTATTGCACAAGCACTGACAAAGTAATAAATTTAATAATACATTAAATTCATTATACCTAATACGGGCAGTAAGTAACTACCTACATGCCCGTAATAAGTATTATGTGTACAAGAAATTATTAGCACAAAGAATCTATCATGAACGGAATTGCATATAGGTAAGTACGTACAATAAAATAAGCTAATAATATGAGTAATACGCCTTTCCTGCCTGCTACCTCGGTCGCCTAGTCATCAATAAAGATAGGTAGGTACCGAAATTGTCAGGGCAATGTCAGGACGGCTGCTTATCACATTACTTAGTCCGTGATTAATTCTTACTGGAAAAACAGCTGTTCACGTTGCACCGTAGGTATACACGTGCGTTCTGTGTAAAGATATTGATTGAACCCATGGCACGACACGGCTGTCGGAGCATGATACTCTTATTCTCGCAGTCGTGGGTTTGAGCCCACGTTGGGCACATATCTCTTTTTGAATGTGGATTATAAAATTCCAAAAAATGTGTACATTTTTACTACCATTTTATCATAAAAAAACTATTTGGTGCATCTGCTGTTAAAATTGCCTTTAATATGTGCCTACGTCAAGATAGACCCGTAGCGCTAGGTTTTGAGGTTTCAAAAATATTAAAGTTGTTTATTTTTCGCATATAGTTTCTTGACCGTTAGCCTAGCCTAAAACATTAGTTTGTGTCATCCTAGGTACTTGCATAGGTAGAAATTTAGGTATTTTGTCTTTTCGCTCAGTATTGGACGAAAAGAAAATTAAAGACAAAAATTTGACTTCCATGATAATAACAAAGTAGTAACTGATGTACATAGGCTTTTTGTGTCATCTCTGCCCAAGAGAATCATGATATTTAACTAGTACCTAACACGTCACCCAACTAGCTCTAAAAAAATATTAAAATTTGTATTAGAGGTGTTATGTGTTTTAGAGTTCGGTTATCTGTTGTTCAAAATATTTTGTGTCGAATTTATCCACGACATTTATAGATATTTGATTTTTTTTATACAACACTCTGTAAAAGCCACAAAAGAAAATGCAAGTTATTAGAGATTGTGTTTTTGATTATTATGGTGTAACAAAACCCTATTCATAATTTGTGTTGTTTTTATCCACGAAATCTTAATATTTAAAAAAAAAACGATTTCTTCGCAAGAAGGGCGATCGCGGGGAAGAGCGCGGGCGCAGGCGGCGGGCGCCCCGGCTAGCCTGACGCGCTGACGGGCGCGTAGAACGTGTTGTTTGTTTACATTCGGTATTCGGTGCAAGCTGCGACAAGTGCGTGCGTTATTCGATTTGATTGACTTATTATGCACGATCTTCAGGTTTGGAAACCAACCTTCTAACGTTCACCTTGGCGGGTGCTTCAAACCGCGCTTTGTGTTGCATCTAGTCTAAATGGATATAAACGCGCCAACACGCGCGCGAGTCAATACCGAGCGATTCGTCTTCGGCGTGAGATCACTAGGGTTGGCACCTTTTTCCGACGGAAATCTAAACTAATCTTATAGAGAAAAAAAAAAACTTTTTAGTTTGTAATATTTGTAAACGAAAAAAATGTGCATTATTTATTTTCATTTCTGTAAGTGAAAGTAAATAATGCACATTTATTTTCATTAAAAAATATACTTATAATTATACCATTGAACAAGTATTGCAATTATATTTTTTTTTTTTTTTTTTTTTTTTTTTTTAAATTGGGCTCCAGCTCAGTATTTGCTGCGCTAATGCACAGCACTGATTTTCAGCTGGACCCTCACAACTGAATTAGATTATAACATATAAAGGTACACAAAGAAGACACAAGATGACAAAACATATAACGCATAAATTAAAAGAACCCTACACTACATTAAAGCAATATAAAAGCAAAAGTAAATAAATAAAATAGAATAAAATAATATGGCTGACACAACATTACAGTAAGACACACAATAACAAGTAAAATAGATACACTCTGCTACCATAGTATAAATACCTATATTATATTTTTTTGTAAGTTCAAAAACTCTCTGCGCAAGTGATTTTGCAGAGTTTTTTGGGACACACTTTTACGCAGGGGCGGGGGTAAGTCGTTCCAAATCTTGGTCGCAGAATATTTGAACCCTCCCTTGTATTGAGCTGTTCTGTGTGCTGGTATGATCAGTTTATTAGCCTCTCTCCTGCGAGTATTTCTCTGTTGGCCGTCTTTAACCCATTCAAGCTTGTCGTATAGATATTTAGGCGTTTTTTTAAAAATTATCTTATGTACCAGACAAGTTAGATGTATTTTTCTCCGCGCATCCATCTTTAACGTATTAGTGTTATTTAAATAAGGAGTAATGTGACCTCGCTTAGGGACGTTATGACAAAACCGGATGCAAGCATTTTGTACCCTCTGTATCGCCTTCTTAGTTTTTTCGTACAGACGGGGTCCGTAGACGGTATCACAGTAAGTAAACTGCGATAATACAATGGAATCCACAAGTGTTTTCCTAATTGATTCTGACAAATACTTCCTAATGTTGTATAATGTTTTTAATCGATAAAAGGCATTTCTTATTTTAATATTAATATGTTCTATAAAGCGCAGCTCGTTATCTATTACTAAACCTAGGTTAACGGCATTTTCTACTTTTTGCAAAATTTGATTGTGAATTTTTATGTGGAGTGACTTTGATTCAACTTTTTTGCACTGTACTTTGTTACCCAACAACATATATTTAGTTTTACTTGCATTTAGTACTAAATTGTTTTTATTTGCCCAATCGGATATGCTAAGAAGATCAATGTTTATATTTTTTATAGCAGTTTCTGCATGGTCAGGTTTAAAAGAGTAATAAATCTGAGTATCGTCTGCATACAAGTGTATCTTGCAGAATTGTATGTGCTTAGGGAGGTCTGCAGTAAACATAATGAAGAGAATGGGACTCAAAATAGAGCCTTGAGGTGTACCTATGTTTACATTTTCAATCTCAGATTTTAATAATTCGCCTTGTTCGTTTTCTACTTCAACATATTGTCTTCGGTTAGTTAGAAAGGAGCGGAACCAGCCACAAGCATCTTTCGAAATCCCATAATAACAGAGCTTTGCTAGAAGCAATTCTATATTTATACAGTCGAAAGCCCTTGAGAAGTCAAGTAACAATAGCGCACTGCACATACCAGCATCTGACGCAGCCACTATATCATCAGTAACATGCGCAAGTGCAGTAGCTGTACCGAACCCACTCCGGAAACCTGACTGGATGTCGGGAAGGATACCCGATGTTTCCAGAAAACTGGTTAACTGATTACACATAATCCTTTCCAAAATTTTTGATAAAACAGGTAAAATACTAATTGGTCTTAAGTCTTTCAGTTCGTTTACCGCAGAACCCTTAGGAATTGGTTTAATTTTAGCGAGTTTCCAAGCTTCAGGAAATACTTTAGCCGTGATACAGTTATTAATTATGGCTGTTATAATTGGTAAGGTAACAGGAAGTGTCAACTTTATCATGTCGATAGAGATAGTATCGTGACCACAGGCCTTAGTTTTTATATTATAAATTATTTTAGAAACTTCTTCTGATGTTGTTGTATCAATATTAAATACATTTTGTGTAAACTTGTTTTGTTCAAAGTACTGTACAGTTTGACTATTAACAGAGCTACTGCTAGGAACATCTAAAAAGAACTTATTAATTTTATTCGGATCGCTAAGGTGATGCGGTACTAAGGTTTGACTATCAGTACTATTACCAAGCGGACAGGTGCGTTTTATGTGCTCCCACATTTCTTTTGGTTTATCTGCATTATTATTTATGTAAAAGCTAAAATATGCTCTCTTCTCTCTCAAAATGGCTCCTGTTACATAATTTCTAAGTTCCCTGTAATAGTTAAAATGACTATCCAATTTTGACACATGCGCCCTATTAAAAGCTTTGTCCCGAAGTGACATCATTTGTCTAATATTATAAGTTATCCAGGGTGTGGATCTTGTACAAACTTTAATACGTTTTAGTGGTGCATGTTTACTAAAGAGATTAATAATTATTTCATTAAAGTATCTCACTTGATCATCAACATTGGACAAAGACAACATTTCATACCATGAAATGTTTTTGAGGTCGGTATTAAACTTTTCTTGGTCAATCTTCTCTAATGAACGGCGATGTATAAACTTTGGGACTTCTTTTGGTTTTTCAATCATAAACTCTGAGATTACCATCGCATGATCGCTAAGAGTCAGATTATGATGGATACTCACTCGTTTGCATAATCCGGGAGAGTCGGTTATAATTAGGTCTAAGAGAGATGTAGTACGGTTATCCACCCGAGTTGAGTCTTGCACCACAACTTCCAAATTGTGCTGAGAGAGAAAAGCAAGTACTTCGCGAGCGGAGGGTTTGTTGGGTTGGAGTAGATCAACATTAAAATCCGTTAGCAGAAATAGGTGCCTACAATATGAAAACAGACTTACCGATTCACTCAAACCCTCGAGTGCGACATCAACTGAAACTGACTCCGGCCTGTATGCTGTCCCAACCATCAGACGCCCTCTGCCGGGTATTGACAGCTCCATCCATAACTGCTCGAGCGGCGAATCGGCATGTTGCTTGATTTGCACTCGTAAGCCTCTTTTCACGTAAAAACCGACTCCACCACCACGCATGCCTGATTGCCTGGGTTTGTGTTTAAATGTGTAGCCGGGAACTGAAGGCGCAAATTTTTCTTCGCCAGCTCTAATCCAAGTTTCATTTAAAGCTAATATGTCTGGTTTATATCTCTCAAAACTAGCGAGAAGCTCATCCTGTCCAGTATTCAACGATCGTGCATTAAGTAGTCCCAAAACCAAATTGTACCCTTTAATTCGAATCATTATAGAAATTTGAAATTATCAAAGGAAAAAAAAAGAAAAAAATATAAGTATTATAAATTTTGTGTGTGTCAGTCATAAATACGTAAAAACAGCCATATTCCAATCTCGATACAAAAATGAAACATATTATACCAAAATACAAATTAAAAAAAAGATAAAGATACGTGAAAGGATACATAATATTTTCTAAATTGCGTAGCACAAATAATAATACTATAGAAATGCGGGTTATAACTTTAAATAAATAAAGGAGCGTCTTATATAAATTAATTAACGAAATAATTATTTGACCGTGTCTAGGACTATGCGCTAACGACATCGCTACCAAAAACCCTTTCCAGGTCCACCTCAGAGCGGATACGATGACATGCTGACCCATTTTCTTTTTTAGCAAATATTTTTCCACCGCGCGTCCAAACGAATCGCCATTTGATACGTCCGACAATCTCGCGAGTTCTTTGGAACAATAGCCGATTTCTTTTTGTGAGCCTTTCGTTGACATAGAACCTGCACGGCGGCCCAGGTACACCCATATCAGCGGTTGTAGCGCCGCGCCTGATCCTAGCTGCTTTTAGGAGTGCATCACGGCTTGCGCGTCGTGTTATTCGCACCGCAATGTTTCGCGGACGGGGAGTAGGGCCTCCCTCCACTAGCGCACGCACCGCACCGACACGTACCGCGTCCACAATATCGCGTTCCTCCAGCTGGACGCCAAGTTTGGCGGCTACCGTAAGCACTATATGTGTTACACTTTCTCCCGCCATTTCTGGTATACCAGCTATCTCAGCATCGTTATTGAATAAGTCCTGTTCTCGCTCTTGTAAGTCCTGTTTAAGCCGGTCCAATTGCCTTTCCAAGGCTTCGGTATTTTTCGAATGATCATTAACAATATTCTTTTCCTCTATTATCTCTATTCTGGCTTCTAGTTTGTCCATACGCTCGTTGTTTTTATTCATTGCCGCCGTTAAATCTATCAAAGAGTTCCTAAAATTACTAATTTCTAAGCGAACCGCTCGCAATTCTTGCCAAAATAAATATATTTCCTGTTTCGAAATGACATCCGACGGGTCCAGTTGACATCCATCTGAGCTAGGTAGACTACCAGACACAGAAATCTCCGGCGATCTTGCAGGTTTACGGCGCTGTGTAACGTTAAAAGACATGTCTAGTTGAGAGGGTATAGGAAGCTCATCTCGTACTTGAGAGTTCGGCACCGTACCTCGAACAGGAGTGTTCGTGTTGTCAGCCTTTGGTTGCTTACTACGGCACTCGGGGCAACGCCAGCCAGTATTCTCCTGTTTCATATGTAGAAAACGATTGAGCGAAATATTTGCACATAATAAATCATATTTCGACTTACACAGGGTACAGCTTAGATATTCCGCTTGTAATATATTGTTTCTGCATCCTACACACTTTGGTGGATTGTCTTTGTTTGTAGATGAAGACATACCTGATTTTTCTTGTATAAAATTCACACACTTGGACCTCTGCTGAGCACCCCAACGCAAGCTTGATGTTATTAGGTACTTGCCGAGAAACACCGAACCGCGTCGAAGAAGCGCGAGCGATGCGATGACGGCCAGCGATGAGTCACCACGGGCCGGGCAGCGCGCAGCGAGGAATTGCGAGTTGTCGTAGGTCAGGGATGACCAACGATAATTAAAATTTTGAAACTTAATATCGCGATAACTTTTAAGTCCGTTGGTATATTCGATCACAGTTTTCAGTAAATATAGTTTAACACTTTTCCTTCACGATAGTCATACACTTTACACTGAACAGTCACTTTTAACTATACTTTTAATATGTTTTCTGAAGAGCAAAACAAAAACACGTCCGTTTAAATTCAAATGCGTACGTACCCTTTTCAATTTTAATGTAGGCGTTTGTTGTGAGATCAAAAAGAGTTTACATTATTTAGAAGTTTATACGGTGTGGAAAAATAATATAATACATATACTTGCGCAGGCAAAGCCGCTTGCAATAGCTATATATATTTTTGAAAAACAGCAATATTATAATATTTTTGAGACTTACAAAAAATTTATATACAGTTTTGGATCAATAGTTCTTCAACTTCCAACACATAGCTCGATTCAGTTTTCAAATTATCCCTAGTGCTAGAGGGACACGATGAACATGACAGCAGGTACTAAATATAAATTAAAAAAAATTGTGGGTATGCAAAATAATATTTTTGTCGCTGCCGCTGCTAACAAGCACCTCTCCCTCGCCCTCGTCGCTAAAACGTCAATGTTCCAAGAATTATCAAAAATCATAATTTAACTGACGGAGTGATCGCGAGTTTGTAGCCACCCGCTGCTGTTGGAATTTCTCACGATCATGACACCTCTAACTTGGCATGAAGTGATCGAGTCTACCGCTACTAAAACATGAAGAGGCTTAAAATGAAATGCCACAAATGATCACCCATCCACGGACACGTTGTTTCTAACAAATAAAGAATTTCGAAAATCAGTTTACAATTCTGCCGCACAATACATAAACGCAGTAAGTACCACTTACTGCACTTATGGTTGTATTAGATATTCGAGATGCTGACATTAAAATCTATAAGAATCAAAAACCCATTTTTTTCTATCGTCATTAGAAAGGTCAAAACATATTAACATAAATGCAGTATGGAACAGATTTAAGATTTATGTACTTGGTATAACCGCAGTAAGAGTACTTAACAACTTAATGTTACGTGAAAACCCATGCTTACTGAATTTGCAACATACCAAATATGCAGTATCTGCCAATGACGTCGTTTTTGTTATGTTACTACACTTATTAATTTAATCTTGCACATAGTATATGCGCAGTAATATCACTTAAGCACATGGAGATATGTTTCTATTGTGAAAACAGATAACTCGTTCTTAACATTAATGCAGTAATTACAATTATACTGCGTACATATTAAGGTTCACCGAAGTGTTGTCTAAATGCAACATGTTACAAACGCAGTAAATGACAATAACAGCATTTATAGTACGTGTGGGCATTGGTTTATCTCAAATACGATTATTATTTTAATGACGTAAGGTCATTTACTGCATACATGCTACGGCGAAATATGAATGGAAATCAATCTCCGCCAAAATTTTAGTAGTAGTGACAGGACATTACTGCATTCGTATTAACCGGTGAGGGGAGGGCGGGGTAGACTCCATCCAGGACTGCCGCGCGCGGGCAACGTCCTTGCACTCGAGCAGGATCACGCGACGTGTAGTTGTGCAGCGGTTGTGTCGGGAGTGGAGAGCGCCGAGCGCGTATTTACGTTTTACAAAGGCGTAAAAGCGGTATGTATTTGATTTATATTATAATTAAAACTATCATAAAAATGCTATAAGTTAATAATTAATTATTAAAAAAAGTATCTTTAAATGGTAAATAATAATAATTTTAAGTTATAAGCCGGCAAAATTTTTATCCCATAGGTATATTAGGTTAAAACCTTTATATTAGGGAACATACATAATGTATGTATGTATGTACAATGTATGTATACCTATTTGTTAAACATACATACATTGTGTACGAAAGAAGTTTAAAGACGAAAAGAGACAAAAATTATGAATCCTAAAAGAAAAGCCACATACGCCTATCACTTTTTTTCGGAGGATCAAACAAAAGTACCAGTTTGCAAAAAGTTTTTCTTACCACATTAGGATTTAAACCAAGCAATGATAGACGAGTTTTATCAGGTAAAATTAACTAACTTTAAATATTATTATAATTTGGAATACAAAAATACTCACACACACGAACACACACTCTCTCTCCCTCACATACCCTTTCACACCCTCTCACACTCAAACATATACACTCGCACCCTCCCATATGCATACCTACACATATACTATTTATTGTTCGATTATAAAAATAAATATGAAATATCTGTTACTTTTGAATAATTATACTAGTCTAAAGTTATATTGTAAATATTTATTGTATTTTCTCTGTAAATAAAGTATATAACAGTGGTTCTATTATAGTGTTAACTTTATTTAATTTCAGTACTGAAAAAGTCAGTAGTTGATCAGAAAAATAAGAAGGGATCTTATACAAGAACAAAAACAATTGACAAGAATATTATAAAAGAACATATAAAAACATACAGACCAATGATATCTCACTACAGACGGGAGCATGCACCAAATCGACTATACTTACCCAGTGACATTACTATAAAATCCATGTACGAGGACTTCTGTTCCATATATCCTGATTTAAAAGTTTCCTGTGAAGTATACAGAAAAGTGGTTCGTAAAGACTTAAACATCTCCTTTGCAAACTTAGGGAACGAAGAATGCGAAAGTTGTTGCTATTTTCAGCAACACGATAAGAACTATGTAAAAAATTTAGATGACGCCTGTAATATCTGCGTTGATTATATGGAACATAAACAGAAATATACGACTTCACGACAATAGTATCAACGAGATGTGCAGAAAGCTATAACAACAAATAATGATACAGTTTATTATTCGGTCGATCTTCAAAAAGTGATCATGTTACCGAGAATGGACCAATACAAAGCTGCAATATTCTGTCCAAGAATCATAGTTTTCAACGAAAGTTTTGTGCCACTGGGCACAAACTCAAAACATTTACCTATAGCTACAATTTGGCCGGAAACAGTATCAGGCAGACGCCAAGAGGACATTATATCTGCATATCGTGCCTTCTTCTCTTTTCATCGAGATATTCCGAACATAGTGCTGTGGGCGGATAATTGTGCGTCGCAGAATAAAAATTGGACACTAATAACATTTCTTACATACCTCATTAACAGCAACGAAATTTCAACACAAAAAATAGCTAATAGAACTAAATATACGGGAATTCACGCGATCATGCATTAGGTATTTACATACCTTATTTTGCTTGACGTTTCGACCAGGTTACACCGGCCGTGGTCACAAGCAGACTGATGTGGCGATGTCACGGCTCCGTATGCGAAGTAGATTCTAGATCTACCCTCACATTTTTGTCTTTCCACGTACTATCACAAAACACACTGACAGTGTCCTTATTCTGTATGCCGTCCGTATTCCGAGCGTTAACTGACTGCGCAAAGCGAGGTTGTGTAATTTGAATCAGTGGATTCCACGTAGCCGAGAGCTTAAAGCCGTCTTCCCTATTGAAGTTTGTATATTTCTTAATTTCAATAGCTTCTCGTACCACCCGAGAGTAGTAGGTACGATCAGTGGAGAGGACTTGCGTATGATGAAATTCAATCCAGTGATTGGTGTCCGCTTGCAGATTATGTTCGGCAATCGCTGATTTGCTGGTCTGTCGATTCTTTACAGCGGCGATATGTTCTTTGACCCTTTCAGCAATAGTCCGCTTAGTCTGGCCTATGTACGAACTACCGCAGCTGCAGCTGATCTTATAAACGCCCGGAGTTTGTAGGGGCAAAACATCCTTTGGCATGCCTACCATGCTGTTTACTTTGGCCCCAGGTGTAAAGACTGTGCTGATGCTGTATTGTTTAAGCAGGTCTCCTATCTTATCAGTCACACCTTTAATGTAGGGCAAAAAGGCAGGTTGCCGGTTGACCTCTGGACGTTTATCCCTTTTTGTTGGTTGCTTCCGTCGCCTGTTCACTTTATATCCATTTTGACTAAGTACCACCTGAACATGATCGAGTTCTTGCTCTAAATGTTTAGGGTCACACAGATCGTAGGCTCTGTTCTTCAAGGAAGTCGTAACGGACTGCAAGTGACGAGGGTGGTGATGCGACGTAGCATGTAGGTATCTGTCCGTGTGTGTTGGTTTGCGGTAGACACAGTGTGATAAGGACCCATCAGTTCTCGCACTCAATTTGACATCTAAAAATGACAACGATCTTTCCGTTTCCATTTCATAAGTGAACCTTATAATTGGGTGAATGGAATTTAAGTATATTATATATTGATCCACTTCCTGTTTACCGCCCGTTACTATACTAAATACGTCATCAACGTATCTTTTCCAAAATCTGATAATCTTCGGTCCACCACTCAATGCCTTCTCTTCAAAATGTTCCATCCAGAGATTAGCAAGTACCGGGGCCAATGGACTCCCCATAGCGACGCCATCAATCTGGAGGTAGT